>CM069134.1:23757231-24504731 GCA_035221665.1 Okamejei kenojei
TCTCTGGCAAGACTTGACAATTGCTGTTCACAGACGCTCTCCATCCAATCCGGCTGAGCTTGAGCTATTTTACAAAGAAGAATGGGCAAAGATTTCAGTCTCTAGATGTGCAAAGCTGGTAGAGACATACCCCAAAAGATTTGCAGCTGTAATTGCAGCAAAAGTTGGTTCTACAAAGTATTGACTCAGGGGGGCTGAATACTTTTGCACGCCACACTTTTCAGTTTTTTATTTGTAATAAAATTTGGAAACCAATTATCATTTTCCTTCCACATCACAATTATGCACCACTTTGTGTTGGTCTATCACATAAAATCCCAATTAAATACATTTACATTTGTGGTTGTAACGTGACAAAATGTGGAAAAGTTCAAGGGGTATGAATACTTTTGCAAGCCACTGTACCATACATAAATACGTTCAAGTCAAACTCGTACAATAGATGGAGCAAAAGTGAAGATACAATCACAATCACAATCACAATAATACTTTATTAACCAAGTATGTTTTGCTACATACGAGGAATTTCATTTGCCAAGTTAGTCATACAAATAAAAGCAACGGAACACACAAAACACATTTTAACATGAACATCCACCACAGCGACTCCTCCACATCCCTCACTGTGATGGAAGTCAGTCAGTCAATTTTATTTGTATAGCACATTTAAAAATAACTCATGTTGACCAAAGCGCTGTACATCAGTGCAGATACTAATGTGCTACATACAATGGTACACAGACAAAAAAACAGAGAGACTGTTGGCGGGGCTGCCAATCTTGCGACGCCCCTGGTGCAGAATATCGTTTTCAGCATTGCAGCATTGTCTATAGACAAAGTTCAATGTCCACAATTGGGCAGAGGTGAATCAGACAGTACCCTAGTTTATGGAAAGACCATTCAGAAGCCTGATAACAGAGGGGAAGTAGCTAGTTTCTGAGTCTGCTGGCATTAGCTCTCAAACCTCTGTACCTTCTGCTAGTTGGAAGCTTAGAGAAGAAGGAATGGGTGGGTCTACCGCAGGTATCCTTGTTGTCTAGGTGTTCCAGAGATGAGTTTAGGCCTATGGATATTGTGTCTGCTGTGAACCTGTTGTGATGGTAAGCAGACTACAGTGGTTCAAGGCTAACTAGGAGGCTGGAGGTAAAGTGCGTCATCAACAGTCTCTCAAAGCATTTCATGATTGTAGATGTCAGAGATGAAGAAGGGAAGGAGGCAGAAAGGCTGAGGAAGGAAAATTCAGATTTTAAAACAAAGCCTGTAGTTAGGCAATAAAATTCAGATATGATAAAATGCCAGAAATGGAAGGGCCTGGATATCTCAGATAGTAATAGGGCTGGTGAATATTACAGAAGAGGAAAGGGTAAGCCCATGGTAAGAAATGTAAAACTCAGACTTTGCTTAATGAGGAGTTAAATGAGGGAGCAAGAGTAAGTGTGATTAGTGAACAGATTTGGTATGAGATAGGACAATACAGGCTGCTTCTCAAATTTAACGACAAGTAATCAGACAATTTAGTCAGAGTGAAGGGATCAAGTGGCTGGTCCTGCAAACAATCAACATTTATTTAGAAAGGAATGCTGTGTGAAGGATACATTGCTAAGAGTAGCATATTGATGTGAAATTAGAGGAGGCTGAGGATGAATCCTTGGGGAATATGGGAGGTCATGTTGTAGACAAGGAAAGGAAAGCCATTACAAGCGATTTATTTTTGTTCCTGATTCGACCGAAATACAATGCAGCAGTTGGTGAAGCAGCCTCATGATCCAGGGTCTCTGCTTCAATTCTGACTCTGGGTGCTGTCTGTGTGGAGTTTGCACATTCTACTTATGACATATGGCCTTCTCCCAGGTGCACCAGCTGCCTCCCACATGCTTGAAAATATGCCGGTTAGTAAGCTGATTGGTTGCTGAAATTGTCCCTATTGACGGTATCTGTCAGGAGATTCAGGGTGGAAGCAGTTGATAGGGATACTGGAGGAAAAATGGGTCTAATGTTTGATGGTGTAAAGTGGTCAGTGGATGTGGTCAGCTGAAGGATCTGGTCAGCTGAAGGATCTGATTTTATGCTGTATGAATATGGGAAGATAGGAAAAAAAACAAGGCAATTATGAACACACCAGCTACGGATAAGAAGATGTGTTGGAGGAATATACAGCAGTCAACAAAGTCAAAAGCAGTATAGAGATTAAGAAGAATAAAGAGGAAAGGATTACATCTGTCACAATCATACAAATTTTCAATAATGACTTTGAAAGAACTATTTCAGTACTGTGGTAGTGAAGATAATCTAATAGGGTCTAATCTAATATCTTTACGAGGATGTCGCCAGGACTCCGGGACCTGGGCTATAGGGAGTGGTTGAATAGGCTGGGACTCCTTGAAGCATATGAGGATGCATGGGTGATCTTATAGAGATAAGATCAAGAGAGGAATAAATTGGGTAAATGCGCAGAGTCTTTTGCCCAGAGTAGGGGAATCGAGAACCAGAGGACATAGTTTTAAGTTGAGGCGAAAAACATTTTTCGCAGGAACCTGAGGAGGAACCTTTTTACACAAAGGGTGGTGTCAGAGATTGTGAGGATAAGGCAGGAGAATGGGCTTAGGAGGGCAAGATAGCTCAGCCATGATTGAATGGCAGAGTAGACTTGATGGGCCAAATGGCCTAATTCTGCTCCTATCACTTATGAACTTATGGATGTAAAAGCACGATATGAGAGGATGCTCATATGCAGCTTGAGATGCAAAGGCTAAATGGAGCAGCTGGAGCTTTCTTCATACAATGTTACTCTCTTTACATGTTCCCATCCTGCCTCTCCTGCTCACGTGTAAAATCCAGTCATGAATATGAGCTAAACAGCGACTCAATGGAACAGCTCATCGAACTGGGCCAAGTCCCACTCACCCTTTGACAGGTTAAATCTTGGCTTTTTTGATGTGCATTGCATAAGCTTTTGATTATTCTCTGGAAAGATTTCAGATCCAGCCCAGGTTATTAATAAATCAATCTTTCATAATGTTTTCACTAGGTCATTGTCTTGGCAAGTCATCCTCCCAGCACTCAATTAACATCCAGCTGCGTAATGGAGTCAGATGTGGTGACAACAAGTGTGGTGAGGATTTTCCATCCTCTGACTCAGAATGGTTGGTGTTTGGATCTGATTCCAGGCAGTGCCAAGAAATGCAGAGCCGGCTGTGAACATGGTGGTTCCCTATGTTGTCGCCCCCACCCAACGTCACGGACATGAAGACCTATCACCTTGGCTGCTACGCACCTTAGAGAGCGTACTCTAAACATTAATACTATGAGGAAGATGATATTAAATCACAAAGCACCACCTGGTAAGTGGCTCAAGAATGCCATGTGTGAGATTTGAATATAATGGATAATTGGAACTTTTCTTTTCTCACTTTTCATCACTTTTCTCACCTCTCTTAATTCACTGCTACTTTGCACCAAAAGTGAAATCTACTTTTATACTTATAGTACATGTACAATATAGAACGGTATGGCATTGCAACAAGCCTTTTGGCCAATATTATTTGCACTGACAGTGTTGCCAAATTAAACTAATCCCAACTTGCCACACATGATCTATATGCCTCTATTCACTGCCTGTATGTGCTCATACCTCTGAAACATTGCTATGTTGTTGCTTCCACCATCATCCCTGGCAGTGTTTTCCAGGCGTCTACCGCTTTCTGTGTAAATATCGGGCCTTGTAAATCACCTTTAAACTTTCCTCCTTTCACCTTAAAGCTATGCCCTCCAGTATTCGATATTTCCACTCTGGGAAAATGTGACCGACTGTATACCCTATCTATAACTCTCACACGTTTATATACTCATGAGGTTACTCTTTAGTCTCTAATGATCCAGAAAAAATAATCCAAGTTGGTCCAACCTACCCTTTATAGCTAATACTCTCTAAGCAATATTGTAGCAAACCTCTTCTGCAGCTTCTTGTAGCCTCCACATTCCTGTAGTGTGGTGACCAGAACTGCACCCAGTACCCTCAGTGTGGCCTAACCAAGGTTTATACAGCTATATGACTTGGGAACTTTTATACCCAATGCCCTGACCAATGAAGGCAAGCAGATTATATGCCTTCTTTACCACTCGATCTACTTGTGTTACTGCCTTCAGGAAGCTATGGACTTACACCCCAAGTTCCATCTGCATATTAACTGTATATTCCTCTCTTACATTTGACCTCCCAAGTGTAACAACTCACATGTTGTTTAAACTGCAACTGCCGTTTCTCTGCCCATATTTCTAATTGATCTATATCCCAGTATGTCGCCCAATACACTAAAAACATCGAAGATAGACACAAAATACTGCAGTAACTCAGCGGGGCAGGCAGCATCTCTGCCTGTCTGAAGAAGGGTTTTGATCCGAAATGTCACCCATTCCTTCTCTCCAGAGATGCTGCCTGTCCCGCTGAGTTACTCCAGCATTTTGTGTCTATCTTCAGTGTAAGCCAGCATCTGCAGTTCCTTCCTACATTCTAGAAACATGTACAGGTTAATGAGACAGTAAGGGAATAATGATTGGTTGCATCACAGCCTGGTTCGATAACCTAAAACATCCAGGAATGAAGGAGGCTGAAGAATGTGGTAGGCAGTGCCTGATCCATTGCAGGTTTTTAATTCCCCACCATCAAAAGGATCTACAGGATTCACACTTGAAAAACACAGGTAACTTCATCAAAAGACCCACACCACCTTGGCCATGCATTGACTTCGCTAATACCATCAGGCAGAAGACAAAGGAGCCTGAAAATTGTGATCTCAAGAACAGCCTTTTCCCCCAACAACTTTCAGACTCATGTACACTGCACAATATCAACCCAGCCACAGCAACTGTAGCCAACAGTGGACTTTGCTTTGCTTGTATAACATACTTTGGTTTTGCACTATTATGGTCTAATTATCAAGTGTTACTGATTATTAATTTATTGCATTATTGATTATTGCGTATTTATTTGTGTGTTATTATGTTAATGGGCCTATAAAACAACAGCAAGTAAAAATGTCATTTTTCTGTTGCCAAGACATCAGGTTGGATTATGATTGTGTACATCAGTTCAAGAATCGGATAGATGTAGGAAACTAACTGATCCTGAACCTGATGGTATTCGAATTTAGGCTTCTGTATCATATGATCATATGATTATAAGTGATAGGAGTAGAATTAGGCCATTTGGTCCATCAAGTCTACTCCGTCATTCGATCATGGCTAATCTATCTATCCCTCTTAACCCCATTCTCCTGTCTTCTCCCCATAACCTCTGACACCTTTAGTTTAGTTTGGAGATACTATTTTTGATTAGAGACCTGTACAATCAAGAATCTATCTATCTCTGCCTTAAAAATATCCACTGACTCCGTGGCCTTCTGCGGCAAATAATTCCATAGATTCACCACCCTCAGACTAAAGAAATTCCTCCTCATCCCCTTCCTAAAAGAGCGTCCTTTAATTCTGAGGCTATGACTTCTAGTCCTAGACTCTCCCACTAGTGGAAAAATCCTCTCCACATCCACTCTATCCAAGCTTTTCACTATTCTGTACGTTTCAATGAGGTCCCCCCTCATTCTTCTAAACTCCAGTAAAAATAGGCGCATTGTAGCGCACATAACGTAGGTAACGCCAGCCCTAAACCAGCAACAGGAAGGAAGCATGTCCCGGATAGTGGAGATCCATATTGATAGATGCCACATTCTTGAGGCTGCACAAAATAGATCTTTCAATGGTAGGGAGGGCTGTTCCCTTGTGGGACTGGGCTGATTCCACAGCTCTCCGCAGCCTCTAGTGTTCCTGTGCACTTGCATTACCAAATAGGCCACGATGCAACCAGTGAGGATACTGTTTACGGTGTATCTGCAGAGGTTAGTTAGAGTACTTGGTGACATGCCAAATCTCTCCCTCTCCTCAAAACAAAAAGAATCACCACAAACAATCTATATAAAGTCAATGGGATGGCTTAGGCAAGGGGTCACCAATATCACTTACTGTGGAGTTTGGTGTCACATTGTACAGGGATTTCAAGATAAATCTGTAAGAGCAGCAACCCTTAATTAGGAATTTCTATTTGAATAAAATTCATAGACCATTGTGATTATTCTCTTCGTTCTGTCCTGCCCCATTACACCCATAGATATCCCTGGAGACTGATAGTCTTTTGGTGTTGAAAATTCAATTCAAATTAACATAAGAAACTTAAAGAAATGCTGTTTGGCCATCTACTGCTGGCTCAGAAACTCCTCAGATGATTGACCTGCAAAAGTTACTTGGGTTAAAGGGTTAGACAATCATTACTGAATCCCACATTGTTAATGAAGAAATGGATGGTTGATTTCAAGAAAATTACAGTTTTAGAAAAGAAGTCCTTTTAATGCCATAGTCATCCAATTTATATTAAACCGGGGTGTTGAGAGATTAATCTTACGAGAGATGCACAGATTAATAAATTAGTTCTACAACAGCAGTAAACAAATATGCAAAAGTTCCTAATATAGCTATTAGTATTTGCGTGCATGTATAATATTATTGCCAAGTCAGGTTTATGAAAGATTCTTCTTGGTGATGTAATGAGTAAGACTTATGCTTTATGAGTTTGCAAGCCTGGCTTCAGGGTCTGTATACAGCAACCAATAATATGTCAGCTTCCCATAATAGCAAACCATCATCTTTTGATTTCACGTGGCAGTTCTGCAGTTATTAGCTTCCTGTATGTATTTTGTTGCACCTTATTCGGTATGAATTGTATTTTAGGGATTTACAATAACAGATTAGTTTCTGCATTTAATAGATCAATGAAAAAGGAATAGGTTGCATTAGATTTTTAGCTGAGTTATCCATTTTATTAGATTGGGGGAGGAATGAAACAGTTGCACTGCAGTGATATTTCCAGAAATGTTTTTGTATTAAAACCCTTTCCCATTGACGTGTAATTCATCATTTTTCTATCAATGGTTTTCTGACACCTTCTTGTCAGGTAACAGAGTCAGTACAATGAGTTTTTGCTGCAACCAAGTAATGAAGAGATAATGCAATGCATCCAGTATAAAGACAATATACTGAGCATACACCTTATCTTGGGTTCCCAGTGCAGTCCTCTATGGATAAGCATTTGGTAATAATTTACAAATTTCCTGTAATAAGCTTTTGAGAAGAAATGCAATATGACACATATTGATTGTTTAGAATATTTGTGTTTTTTAATTTAAAAGATAATCTAATGTCTTTTTCATCAATTTTCATAATTCAATATATTAAAAAAAATTGTACAATATTCAGAAAGCTGCTCATGGTGTACCTAAATCACATGCACTTTATTAATTCCCACTTTAAAATATAAGCCATTCCATTATTTGGAATTAAATCAATACAAATTTAAGAGCCATCAGGAAATAATATGCAGGCAACTTTTTTAGAGGAAACTGTATTAAACTAAACAAAAATGTTTATTAAAAAATCAATTAACAAATTACATTGCCACTCTCCAAACCTTATTTGCTTAAAAATATAAATGCATGTAGGCCAGTGATTTTCTTTTTTCAAGAGGGAAGATGAAGTATACTTTGTTCTTTATTTTACAGAATTTTAATTTTTTGGAAACTTCTGGTTGATTTTGACTTCTGTCAACACATATTCATAACAAGGGGTGATTGTATGATAGTGGTTAGCTATGGGAGATCCTAGACATTATAACCTGAGATGCATCTTATCTGCATGCATCTATAGTTGAAGCAAGCTATGGAGCTCATGTAGTTAAAAGTCAAAGAGCTTGGATTAGAAATCACCCTTTTTAAAGTGGTTTTCTGCAGGTTCATCAAAAGCTTTATGCAATGAGCTACTGCTATATGATGCTAGTGATAAGTAAGGTTATATGAAAATAGCCACAGATCTATGATGTGGAAAAGTGGGTAAAAAATTACGGACCTTTTGGATAGGTAATTGACCATTAGCAAGGCAACTTTAAAGACCAGTTTCTCTTTAGTGAACTTCCATCACAAATAATGTATTGCTCTGATTGTGTGAAATCATCAGGAGTGCCTTCAATTACTGGCTAAAGCCACTGATCAAAATGACTTGCCTAATACTGAAGTCAGGGGAGTGTAAAAAAAACCTGCAGGGAGGTGCTCATAACCAGTGCTGTGCTGTTAACCCATTAAGTCCCATTGTTCTTTGCTGCTGCTTTCCAAATCCCACCTTATTTATGAGCTGCAATTCAACTTCCTGTGAATGCTCTACAATGAACATTATGAAGTGTAATCACAGAACTGAAATTGTGCAGCACTTCTTAAAAGACGCATTAATGCAGGGAAGTTTGTACGCATGTGTTTTTTCTTTGCTTGAAATATTGGTGATAAGAACAAAATGGTGCTAAAGACAAAATGTGCCCCGTCATTGGATCAAATTTTGTCGTCTGTTTGTCCTTATCTTCGACATTATTTAGAAGGAAATATTAAATTCTTAATAAGATTGGGGCAGTCTGACTGTTGTTTCTAATAAAAGCAACAATGGAGAATGCTTTTCATCTTCTGCTCCACGCACACCACCCCCCGCCCCTCCCCTACCCCACCACCAAGCCCGACATCCACTTAATGATTATATTACCAGAATGCATTTGTGACTTGCTGAAGCTGTCATTTTTCCTCCACAATGGCTTATAAAATAATCAAAATGTGTGTGTAAAATGGAGACACAGCCTGATTTGATTTTAATAATACAGATAGGCTTAGCTAGAAATGAAGAAGAGACAGTATGGAGAGGACCTTGGGTCACGAGAGACAATGGCTTTAGCACAAAGCTAAATTTTACAACCAGAGAGAAGGATATATGGGTATTAGACTTTCCATAGCTATAGGAAGGATAATCTTTCAATCAGATTAATGAGAAAATATATTGCCTGGGCCCTACAGCACTTTTTGCTTTCGAAGGCTAATACGTGATTTAAATCCCAACAGCACATTTTCAGCATTACAATATCCTTCTCGATAATAACATTGACTGGTTCAACAAAAGCAGCTAAAAATAAAAGTCCCCCTCGATTTTCATGGCGAGGTTTGAAGGATATTTTCTCCTCTTTTTGTGTTCATCAGAATGAATTCTACTGAGAAAAGTCACATTTAATAAGACAAAGAAAAATTTCTAATTATGCTACCTGTCAAGATTAGAATGCATGTGAATGCAGCTGCAGTAATGAAGAGACAGAAGCCATGGATACAAGTGTAGGCTCCAGTTTGGTGTATAATTACTGTTGCATATAGATGTTACAAGATGTAAATGAACTGAAAACCCAGAGTGCACGGAATGAGGCAGATCAGAAAAGGCAGGCTTGTAAATGAAATCTGCTGCAGCCTTTACTTAAAAGAATTCTGGATGAGATAAGGCAGCTGAAAATAAATGCACTCATTATTTTTTTATTGTAGATGTATAGATACCTCTCAGAATCCTGGTAACAATGGGCAACAGAAAATGATTAACCCTTAACCCCCATTACAAACACATTCAAAACAAAATCTAAATCAGAAAATTAAAAAAAAAATGCCAAAAATAGTTAACAAGCATGTTCAATAAATGCTGACGGCATAACTACATCTCCAAACTCACACTCATTTGCAAACAAAATGAATTCCAAATGCTGACACCAAAAAAAAGAGAAAAATCTCATGACCTTTTGTATCTTTAATACAAAATTGAAATGGTAAAGTACAGAAACAACTAATTGGTTTATTTCCTTGAAGAGCCACTGACAAGGAACACAGTTCGAAGTGGGCTTTTCATCAGAGGTTATTGTAAGATATAACTAATTTAAACCTCCTCGAGTGCAGACACAACCTGCTCCGCATGGGAGGGTATCTCCTGAGGGTTCATTAAGTGACTGGCATGGCCGGTTTTGGAATCAACAACTAAACACTATGCTAACCTTTACCATTAGATTGCCTGTGGACCCTTGGTGCTGAATATGTTCTGTTCAGAATGTTTATGCATCACAACTACTCTGGTGGTGATGTACACATGATGGATGTAAAATTTATGAAATGGTATTCATTTAAACAGCTCACAGGTAATTCCGTGGGGAAAATCATATCACTAGGTTCAGAAGGCAGTGAAATCTTAAATAGTCGGTATCTTTGAATAACATTTTATATGGTTTCTATTGTGTGTACTACTAATATAAATCAAATAATTTCAATTACCGCAGAGAAGAGGCATTTTTTGCTGCATTTCAAAGCTTAAAATTCCAATTGATGATGCATATGGTAAGACATATTTGTGATTTATTGAGAAAATGTGCTTTAAAAACAAATTAAATCCCATCTTGGCATGCCATCAGATGGGTCCGTATGCTGATGCTACACCAAACTAAGCAGTCGAGTTGCATTTGGCCAGTTAAGTTGTTCTGCTTCTAAATTCTCCCTTCGGAAGGGATCGCAAGCCCCATAGATGTTTAGGTCTGGTAGCCTTATAATTCTATCCTCAACAGCATCCATCCATTTAAATGATAAAATTACATGAAGTTGTTTCCAAATTGAACTTTGTTACAAAATGTGCCAGGTTACATTCAACGATTTTAAGTCTGTTTTGATTGTGAGCTTGACTACTAAAAAGATAAAGAAAAGTAAAAGGTAAGCCTAAGGGAGGGGTTTTGGATGGTGGAGGCGGCATGAGGTGGGGTCAGGGTGGATGCTGTGCGGAGATTGTTTTTACATACAGAGTGATTTTAATCTGGAGCTCACTATCTGCAAGGATAGCATAAGCAGTGTTAACCGGGTTTTCAAAAGAGGATTGAACAGAGCTTGAGTGGAAATTATTTACAAAGCCATACAGAAAGAGCAGGAACTCAACACTTTGAAAAGCTATGCCAAGAAATAGCCCACACACAAAGGCTGAATGGCCTCCTTCCATGCTGTAATAAAGAGTGCAATGTGATTTATCATTGTTGCCAGCACTGAACACAGAAGAGTCTAGTGTTTCACGTTGCACCCTTCCTCACAGTTGTTTCCGTTGAAGTGAACCGGACAGAATGTGAAGGAGATGAGGCCAACCACTAGGCATTTGTGCCCAGAGAACCAAGGGAACAAGTGGACTTCATCATAACAGACCAGAATAATGTCAGACCCAGATGTGCTTGAGTATCGCAAATGGGCTGGGAAATGTACATCTCCACAGGATCCTGAAGGTTGATCCAGAGTAAGTGGTCACTTCCATTGTGCGACTTCCAGATGCACTTGCAGATATTTTTCACAGGCAAAACTAGAAGATAAATACCATTTAACCCTCGATGAGAGGAAGCAGGCAGACGTGCTCCCACCAAGACACATTCTAGTGGACCTCCAGGAGATACTTGAAACCAAACCAATCTTAAGGCAGGAATAGCAGCCCCAGTAGACACACTAACCACCCAGTACCCAGCTTGGTGTCTGTTGAAATATCAAATGGCAATCTTAGAATGTGCATGGACCCAAAGGACCTCAATGAGACTTTGAGATGTGCTACCACCCAAAGGAAGAAGAAAGAAATTGTCTTGTCAGTCCAAAAAAGAACAAGCATTTTCAGTGCATGAGTTGCAAAAAATGCCTTCTGGTATTTAGAACTTGATGAACAAATGCCATATTCAACCTGTTTCAGGACCCTTTTGTGAGGGGAATAGTAGATGAGGAAGATATTGGCTATGAATTGAAAATCATAAAACTGCTGATACTGGAAATTTGAAATTGAAGCAGATGATGTTGGTAACAATCAGCAGAGTAGAGTCAGAATGAGGTGGAGAATCAAACGCAACTGGAAGCTTAGGGTCACTGCTGTGCACTGAATGAAGGTGTTCTGCAAAGCAGTCCCCCAGTCTGAGTTTGGTTTATCCATTGTCAATTAGCCCATGTGGTGAGAACCAAATGCTGTACACTAGATTCGGAGAAGTGCAAGGGAGGCGCTGCTTCACCTGGAACAGCAGAGTGGATTCCTGGAGAATGTAAAAGAGCAGGTGTTGCATCTCCTGCAATTGCACGTGAAAGTAGTATGAGAGGGGGAGATGGAGCATGATATCATGGAAGGTGAGAAGATCACAGAAACATAGAAAATAGGTGCAGGAGTAGGCCATTCGGCCCTTTGAGCCTGCACCGCCATTCAATCTGATCATGGCTGATCATCCAACTCAGTATCCTGTACCTGCCTTCTCGCCATACCCCTGATCCCTTTAGCCACATATAACTCCCTCTTAAATATAGCCAATGAACTGGCCTCAACTACCTTCTGTGGCAGAGAATTCCACAGACTCACCACTCTCTGTGTGAAAAATGATCTTCTCATCTCGGTCCTAATAGACTTCCCCCTTATCCTTAATCTGTGACCTCTTGTTCTGGAGTTCCCCAACATCGGGAACAATCTTCCTGCATCCAGCCTGTCCAACCCCTTAATAATTTTGTAAGTCTCTATAAGATCCCCCCTCAATGTCCTAAATTTCAGCGAGTACAAGCCGAGTCTATCCAGTCTTTCTTCATATGGAAGTTCTGCCATCTCAGGAATCAGTCTGGTGAACCTTCTCTGTACTCCCTCTATGGCAAGAATGTCTTTCCTCAGATTTGGAGACCAAAACTGTACGCAACACTCCAGCTGTGGCCTCACCAAGACCCTGTACAACTGCAGTAGAACGTCTTGTACCCAAATCCTTTTGCTATGAATGCCAACATATCATTCACTTTCTTCACAGCCTGCTGCACCTGCATGCCTATTTTCAATGACTGGTGTACCATGACACCCAGGTCTCGTTGCATCTCCCCTTTTCCTAATTGGCCACCATTCAGATAATAGTCTACCCTCTTGTTTATCCACATTATACTGCATCTGCCTTGCATTTGCCCACTCACCCAACCTATCCAAGTCACCTTGCAGCCTCCTAGCATCCTCCTCACAGCTAACACTGCCCCCCAGCTTCGTGTCGTCCGCAAACTTGGAGATGTTGCATTCAATTCCCTCATCCAGATCATTAATATATATATTAATAGCTGGGGTCCCAGCAATGAGCCTTGCGGTACCCCACTAGTCACTGCCTGCCATTCTGAAAATGACCCGTTTACTCCTACACTTTGCTTCCTGTCTGCCAGCCAGTTCTCTATCCACATCAACACTGAACCCCCAATACCGTGTGCTTTAAGTTTGAATGCTAATCTCTTATGTGGGACCTTATCAAAGGCCTTCTGAAAGTCCATATATAACACATCCGCAGGTTCTCCCTTATCCACTCTACTAGTTACATCCTCGAAAAATTCTATAAGATTCGTCAGACATGATTTACCTTTCATAATCCATGCTGACTTTGTCCAATGATTTCACCACTTTCCAAATGTGCTGCTATCCCATCTTTAATAACTGACTCTAGCAATTTCACCACTACCAATGTTAGACTAACTGGTCTGTAATTCCCCATATTCTCTGTCCCTCCCTTTTTTAAAAGTGGGGTTACATTAGCTACCCTCCAATCCTCAGGAACTACTCCAGAATTTAAGGAGTTTTGAAAAGTTATCACTAATGCATCCACTATTTCTGGGGCTACTTCCTTACGTACTCTGAGATGCAGCCTATCTGGCCCTGGGGATTTAACGGCCTTTAATCCCTTCAATTTACCTAACACCACTTCCCAGCTAACCTTTCACTCAGTTCCTCCATCTCATTTGACCCCCAGTCCCCTACTATTTCCGGCAGATTATTTATGTCTTCCTTAGTGAAGACAGAACCAAAGTAGTTATTCAATTGGTCTGCCATGTCCTTGTTCCCCTTGATCAGTTCACCAGTTTCTGACTGCAAGGGACCTACATTTGTTTTAACTAACCTTTTTCTCTTCACATATCTATAAAAACGTTTGCAGTCCATTTTTATGTTCCCTGCCAGTTTTCATAATCTGTTTTCCCTTTCCTAATTAAGCACTTTGTCCTCCTCTGCTGGACTGAATTTCTCCCAGTCCTCTGGTAGGCTGTTTTTTCTGGCTAATTTGTATGCATCATCTTTAGTTTTGATACTATCCCCGATTTCCCTTGTTATCCACGGATGCACCACCTTCCCTGATTTATTCTTTCCCAAACTGGGATGAACAATTGTTGTAGTTCATCCATGCAGTCTTTAAATGCCTTCCATTGCATATCCACCATCAACCCTTTAAGAATCACTTGCCAGTCTATCTTGGCCAATTCACATCTCATACCCTCAAAGTTACCTTTCTTTAAGTTCAGAGCCCTTGTTTCTGAATTAACAATGTCACTCTCCATCCTAATGAAGAACTCAACCATATTGTGGTCACTCTTGCCCAAGGGGCCACGCACAGCAAGACTGCTAACTAACTCTTCCTCATTACTCAGTACCCAGTCTAGAATAGCCTGCTCTCTCGTTGGTTCCGCTACATGTTGATTTAGAAAACTATCTGTAGATGGTTTATATGCAACCAATAATATAGTTACCTCACTCCCATTAACCCCGCCTGGGTCTGGCTCCCACATCACCAGCAGGCCTTTGACTGCCTCAAGTCGAAACTGATTAGCACTCCGACGTTGCGGTTCTGCGACGTGGGTCGCCCCATCACCGTCACCTGTGACGCTTCCAAGTTCGGTCTGGGTGCGGCTTGCCTTCAGTCTGTCGATGGATCGTTACATCCTTCCCCTTAGAAAATCAAAACTACATCCCACTTCTGACACCATGTAAATAAACACTTTACAAACTCTTAAAGTGTGCAACATCTTTTAATGATAGCACAGGGTGTTACATACATCTTCAAGCACTAGCTACATTCTTCTACTGCTGCACCCAGGAAGGGGAAGGCGTTATGATTGATGTTAACTAGGCGGGGTTAATGGGAGTGAGGTAACTATATTATTGGTTGCATATAAACCATCTACACTATCCCACATACATTCCAAGAAATCCTCTTCCTCAGCACCCCTGCCAATTTGATTCACCCAATCTATATGTAGATTGAAGTCACCATTATAACTGTTTTACCCTTGTTGCACGCATTTCTAATTTCATGTTTGATGCCATCCCCAACTCCACTACTACTGTTAGGTGGCCTGTACACAACTCCCACTAGCGCTTTCTGCCCCTTAGTGTTTCACAGCTCTACCCATATCGATTCCACATCCTCCAAGCAAATGTCCTTCCTTTCTATTGCGTTAATCTCCTCTCTAACCAGCAACGCTACTCCACCTCCTTTTCCTTTCTGTCTATCCCTCCTGAATATTGAATATCCCTGGATGTTCAGCTCCCAGCCTTGGTCACCCTGGAGCCATGTCTCCGTGATCCCAACTATATCATATTCATTAATAACTATCTGCACATTCAACTCATCCACCTTATTACGAATGCTCCTTGCATTGAGACACAAAGCCTTCAGGGTTGTTTTTACAACACTCTTACCCCTTATACAATTATGTTGAAAAGTGGCCCTTTTTGATTTTTGCCGTGGATTTTTCTGCCTGCCAATTTTTACATTTCACCTTGCTACCTATTGCTTCTACCCTCATTTTACATCCCTCTGTCTCTCTGCTCATGCTCCCATCCCCCTGCCACATTAGTTTAAATCCTCCCTGACAGCACTAGCAAACACTCCCCCAAGGACATTGGTTCCCTTCAAGCCCAGGTGCAGACCGTCCTGTTTGTACTGGTCCCACCTCCCCAAGAACTGGTTCCAATGCCTGAGAAATTTGAATCCCTCCCCCTTGCACCATTTTTCAATATCCTCCTATTTCTACTCTGACTAGCATGTGGCACTGGTAGGAGTCCAGAGATTATTACCTTTGAGGTTCTAATTTAAAGATGCTGGAAGAGCAGCAGAATTTGATTGAACAAAATTTGGAGTTCAAAATGAAGGAGATCCTCATGTGTGAATTAGTTCCGAGAGAAGGCTACTGAAGGAGTGCAAGGCTATCTGTGGCTTCATCAACTCTCAGAGCAAGTGCTTGGCCCCATTGGAGTGAGCAATATGTATCGCTCATATGGTTTCAAGGGAGGAAGTGGAATGGTTTTGGCTCTTTCTCACCAGCAAGTAATCAACAACCCAAGTCGACAGTCACAGCAGTCTATTATGAACCTTTGATAATGGAGTTGAAATTATTGGCAATAAAGGGTGAAGGATCTTTTTTGACCAGGGGTCGGCAACCTTGTTCTGCATAGGAGCCAGGACCCATGTCTTTGAATGGATGGTGGGCCACATCTATTGTCATAGTATTGCCACATCTATTGCCATCTATTGCCATATTGCAATAAATAATTAATGGTAGTTTTAAAAATCACGACAAAAATGTAACAAAAAGACAATTACCCCCACGACAAACTAAAACTAAAGTGCAACACTGCGGCCGGAGCGGAATTCCACACCGACCCCGCTGATGCTTCGCTTTCCTCCAGCCCGCCTGCCGCTCGCAGCCCGTTGCAGTCTCACACATGCCGCGGCACCTGGGTGTGGGACACTTTCACTTCGGGTGGTCGGGAGGATGGAAGAGGGGGTGGGAGGGTAGGGACGGAGAGAGAGAGTGAGTCGACAGGTGTTGTGATATGGAATTGGCTGTGTGTGTGTGTGAGAACTACTCTCGGATAAGTGTTGTGTGTGTTTTGTGTTACGCCTGTGGGCCGGATGATTTCGGATTATGGGCCGGATTTGGCCCGTGGGCCATAGGTTGCCGGCCCCTGTTTTTGACTCTGCAGTAAAGATCTGAGGGACAATAACCTTCCACAAGGATCAGCCCGAAGCTGAGCTCTGAGGGATAGGAGATATGTTAAACACATATTGAGATGCTCTCCTCTCCATGTTCGTTGGACTTGAGAGGCTTAATGTGGGTGATCTGTAAATGTTCACAGTGATCACAAGCTCTTCAAGGTTACTATTGTAAATCCAGTCCATAGTATACCAGAGGCTGCAGAGAAAGTCTGTGAGTATAGCGGGAGTATAGCAGGCATTCAGTACTGACAAACCAAAGACATGCCATTGACAACATGTTCAGGTGTGTCCATCAGACGCAAGGGATGCTAGGGATACTGAGAAAGAGACACTCAATTGGAAACGCAGAAAGGGGAGGATAGGATAGATGTGTCTGGTGATGCAGTCTTTTTGAAAGTGCTAGAAATTGTGAAAAAATCTGTTGAATGTAGGATTGCAAGGGTGAAGATAACGCCCAGGGGAACATTATTCTTGTTTAGTTTAGTTTAGAGATACAGCACGGAACCTTCAGGCCACCGAGTCTGCACCGACCAGTGATCTCCACACATTAACATTATCCTACACACTCTAGGGACAACTTACATTTATATCAAGCTAATTAACCTGCAAACCTGTATATCTTTGGAGTGGGGGTGGAAACTGAATATCTCGGAGAAAAGCCATGCATTCATGGGGAGAACATACACGTCCGTATGGACAGCACCCGTAGTCGGGGTCAAACCCAGGTCTCTGGCAGTATAAGCACTGTAAGGCAGCAACTCTATCGCTGCGCCACCGTATCGCCATTCTGTCCCAGATGAGAGGATGAAGTGCCCGACATGAGTGATTCAGTCCACATTGCCACTAAGAGTGGATCTGGCACTCCAGGTGACCTGATCTTCAGAGGCACAGGGTGAATTGTTCCCAAACTAGTAGCATCCAATATGATGACACATGTACACTCCTCACAGCTGAGACTGAACAGTTTCAAGAGGGGAAGAATTAATCCACAGGCCAGACATTGATAGAGATGTCAGAGACTATGCACAGAAAGGTGAATCTGTGGAGCAGAACCAAAGATTTTACACTGATCCTCCCAGACCAATTTTGGCAAAAGTCAGGTCAGATCTGTTTCAAGGTTTCAAGGTCAGTTTATTGTCACATGTACCAGTTAAGATACAGTGAATGTTGAGTAACCATACAGCCATACTAAGTGAAAAGCAAGAAGACACACATCCACATAAAAGTTAACATAAACATCCATCACAGTGAATTCCACATTCCTTCACTCCCAACAGGAGAAACACTGAATGAACTACAAACACATATAAGTGCAGATGACCAAGTAGAAGGGGCCACATTACAACAGCAAAGGTTAAAAGGTCTGCCACGGCTAATGAGGATGAAGACCATGTCACAATGACATCACAGGGGCAGAGAGAGTGGTGGTTCAACACACCTGCACCTCAGATCAGTGGAGATCTTGTTGGTGGAAGGTATTCCGAAATGGCGAAACAGGTGCCATCTCTTGAAGCCAGCCATATATCTTGGTTGATAGAAACCAATGTCGAGATACTGAAGTCACAGATCACTAACCCTGCAGAGCGATAAAGCCTATGGATTGGAACGGCTCAACCGGTGTGTACTAGATCTGAAAGAAAAGTTCATTGGTCCAAGTATCTCAGTGATTTTTGCCAAAGTAAGGCACATTAGTCAGGACTGTTATTAAATATTTTTTGTTTTTGTTTTTTCCTTTATTATTAAATGAAGATGGTAATATATACTGTAGGTGTTTTAGGCAATATCAGTCTTTAGAAAGTAACTGTTCTATGAATGTTTTCACTCTACGTCTGGGGACTGATGGTTCCTGTGAAGTTGTTGGAGAATAAATAACTGTAGGCATGCCTGCTGACTCTGTAACCTATCTTGCAGATAAACAATGTTATTGCTGATTAGATTGCCAAACCTTTCCAGTGACTTTGTGATTAAGAAAGTGGGACATTGAGATAATGGCCACAGTTTTATATGTAAAATATTGGAGTCTTGCAGAAGAAACCCGGTCAGGAACCCTCCACGTCTATTTACCTGCCTGATTCAAATTTCACGCAGGGTTTTCACGGGTGGGGACCTGCTTAGAAATTGACAATCCTGGAATATGTAACGATAGTTTTAGGTCTCCAGTTGTAACCTTCGTTGATGTTCACTGATCATAAATGCTGTTCTGCTATTTTCAGCTCCTCACAGCAGCAACTCGGTTCAATGTTGGCTTCTGTTCCTGTCACTATGGAGTTTGGACCTTCTCCGTGTAGGTTTCTTCTGTTTGCTTTGGTTTCCTCCCGTTTGCTTTGATTTCCTCCCGTAGCCCAAAGATATGTGGGTTAATTGGTCACATGTAGAGGTGCGTGGTGGGATCAAAGGGTTGTTGATTGCAATGCTGTGAGACTAAAAGGGGATTGGTGTAGGTTGAGTGCTTGAGGTCAACACAGCTTGATGGACTGATAGACTTGTTTCCTGCTGTGTAACTTTATGACACCATAACTTTCCAGTAGTCACTTCAAAAATGTGTTTTATTTTATACCGGGCAATACTTGTATACTTTCTGAAGAAGGGTCTCGACCCGAAACGTCGCCTATCTCCTTCGCTCCTTAGATGCTGCTGCACCCGCTGAGTTTCTCCAGCTTTTTGTGTACACTTGTATTCTTTCGTTCTCCGTCCCAAACCAGTCAATCCTACAGTTCCCATTCCTTTTGCAGAACCAGGCTCTACATGTCAGATGGCTCTGTAGAATGTTTTTCCATGGCATCATGCTGGTGGCCTGTAGCAGTCGACCTGTTTCGCATCCCTTCCCCAGCAGTAAAATATAACAGGTGAAAACGCAGGATAAAGGAGGACCTCAGTGGGTCAGGCAGCATCATTGGAGGTAATTGTCAGGCAGACTTTGGGTCGGGACTCTTCTTCAGGCATAAGTAACATGTGCCTGTCCGGAAAATGATATTGCTTTCCCAATTGGATGAAGTCGAGAGAGGAGGTTTAGGGACAGGTGTTGCATCTCCTGTGGTTGCAGGTGAAAGTACCTGGGGAGAGGGTGGTTTGGTTAGGAAAGGACGAATTAACCAGCGAGTTGCGGAGGGAACGGTCTCTGTGGAACACGGACGGGTGGAGATGAAAAGATGTGGCTAGTGGTGGGATCCTGTTGGAGGTGGTGAAAATATGTATATAAATTACGCCCTGCATATAAATTACAACGTTGCAGAAACATCTCCCATTCTCCAGTCACCCATCTGCTGTTATAATCCAGCCAGATGGTACTCATACACTGTGACGATTACATAAATATATTATATATTTGTAATCCTAACCAACAGTATAATTGTTCATGAAAATCTTAATGACTTGCTGTAGGGTACAGTTCTTAAGCCAAATGTTAGTCTAAATCCAAATAGCTATTGATTCATTTTGAAATTAAATCTGATAATAACATGGAAGTTAGCAAATTAAATGAATATTTATTCATCTTAGTTTCCGACCTCAAGTTTGTTGTGTATTATAGGAGGTTGTACTTTACGTGTCTTTTGGCTCAATGTCTGAGTCAAATGCAGGTACCTCATGGAGGAGCAAAGAAAATAGCAGTCGTTACATAAAGGAAGTGAAATAAATGGATTATGTGCCATTTCAACCTGATGATGGTTAGGTAGTGGTAGACTGCCACATTTTAAGAAGTGTGCTGGCCATTGTGCATGAGTTTTATTGCTTCTTTTTAATTGAATGATTTGACCACAATATCAGTACCTTATGCTATTAGTAAAAGGACTAAAAATGTTAATCACTTGGAGCTATTACTCCCAGTGATTCTGGATCAGCTATAAAGTTTCTTTTTCTATGCCAAGTGGCTGGAAACTATTTATAACATTTGATGCATTTACTTTTAAATTTATTCCATATCAACATGTATAATAAGATATTATTTTCGTTCTAGATATTTGCTTGCATCAGTAAATGGAAAATTTCTCTTCAAAGATTGTTTTTACTTCTTACTTTGTTTTCATTGAATCATTGCCAAATACAACATGGAAACAGACCGTTCATGCCACCAAGTCCATGCTGACCATTGATCGCCCGTTCACCCTAGGTCTATGTTATCCCACTCTCTCATCCGTAATCTACAAGCTTGAGGCAATTCACAAGGGGCAAATTAACCTACAAACCCGCATGTCTTTGGGATGTAGGAGGAAATGAGAGCACCCTGACAAAACCCACGGGTCAAAGGGAAAACATGCAAACTCCACACAGACAGCAACCGATATCAGGATTGAACCTGGGTCTCTTGTGCTCTGAGGCAGCAGCTCTACCAGCTGTACCACTGTGCCACCCCTGAACCAATGGATGACTGAGCGGTCTGATGGATTGAACTTGCATTCAGGTACCTCACCATAGGAGTTATTGGAAGGGAAAACACACATAAAGAAGCAACCCAAATTCACTCAGGATTTGGGGTTTAATGCATAACAGGAAAGCTTTTCACAAAGAACCATTTTTTCAAACAGATAGTTCTAAAGTTGGCCAACTAAACAAGAGGTAACAGGATTGAAAATCCAGTAAGAAAAGAGGGGTTGCAAAAAAATAAATATTGTATTTTCAAAGGCATTGATGAGGTGAATAGCTTTTCAATACCCAATGTTTATTTCAGGCCTGGGTAAAAATGCCCTTAAAAACCCATATAGTTGGTGTAATTGGTGTTCCAAAAACGGATGGTAGACGTTGAAAGAATTGTGTTTAATTACTGAACATCTGTAGTCAACATCACAAATTATATGTTTAAGAAGGAACTGCAGATGCTGGAAAATCGAAGGTAGACAAACGTAGACAAAATTAACAGAAGGTAGACAAAATTGCGCCTAACATGGAAAGAATAACCACCAAATTCCTATTCTGTGGCAGCAGTGCATGAGCCTAAAGTACTAAAGTATGTGCGCTTTCAGCCACAGTGTTCCATCCAGAGCCCTCCAGTCCAAATATCAAGCACCTGCAAATCTCCACAGCCAGCTCTCCATTAAATTATCCGCTAACACATATGTTAGAAATTATTAATGATGTGTAGGTGGGAGTGTTGTTAGTATGGGTCGTGGAGTGAAGGGTGCTAATATCCCTCCTTTGCAATCGAAAATAATGTCACATTGGATAATCAAGATCTAATATAGGGTTGGCATCATATCCCTGTTGGCTGGGAAATGGCTTCACCAATCTGTCTTCGCTCATTATTTTGGCATGCTCGCATCATAAACATGCCACTGTGCTGCCAGCTGCAGGTAATTTTCAGGTAAATCTCATTGGAGAGCGAGGAATAGTTTAATCCTAACATATTGTATCACATATTCTGTCCGTTTAGAAACTTACTGTGCTGTTTCGAAGCTTACTGTACAGAGGAGGACTACTCAGTCCATTCAATTTGACTGCATTTTATATACTTTAATTTTGTGTGTTTTCTGCTTACATCTGTAATCTTATCTGACCTAAAACTCTTCAAGAACTCTTTGTTCCTTTAGCTCTTACCTCTTGTGCATTCATTGCACACTCATTCTTCAATGTAGTAGGTATTCCTTGTCATAATAACATGTATTCTGACTTTCAAATGTCTCATTGTCACTGTGTCAAAGTCATGAAAACTCGTTTTAACAGTACTATGCTTTCACTTTATGTCATTCAAGTAGGTGGCTGTTAACTACCTTTACAAGGACGATCAGGGATGGACAATGAATATTGGCCTTGCCAGTAATGATCACATTCTATTGAGGAATGAAAGAAAGAAGTTTAGACAAAGATTAAAATGTTTCTCTGTCACCACACACAAAATCTCACCCATCTGAAGAGACTTAAGGAACATGAAAAGAAATGCGTAGGAAGGAACTGCAGATGCTTGTTTTAACCAAAGATAGACACTAAATGCTGGAGTAAAGGGCCTGTCCCACTTGGGCGACCTCATCCGCGAGTTTGCCCTCGACTCATACCCGCAGCATGGTCGACACAAGGTCGTAGGACGTCTTCGTAACTCTCCTTCACGCTCGAGAATGGTCTCCGCATACTCGAGGCCACAGCTAGGTCGTGGCGTTTTTTTCAATATGTTATAAAATGCCTGCGAGTAAAAAAAGGTCGCCATGGAAAAAAATAGATATTTTTACTCGTAGGTTTAGTCGTAGGTTTAGTTGTAGTAGGTCGTAGTAGGTCGTAGTAGGTCGGCATGTTAGTCGTAGGTAATCGAGGTTAGTCAAAGGTGGTCGTAGATAGTCTTCATCTTAGTCAAAGGGAGGTCGAAGGTGATCGAAGGAGGTCGTCTTCATTCTCCACTATTTGGTGTCCAATTTTCCCAAAGTTAGTCGTAGCTAGTTGCAGCTAGTCGAAGCTGGTCTTCAACAAAGTCGAAGGAGGTCAAAGGAGGTCTTCTACATAGTCAAAGGAGGTCTTCAACATGTCATTTTTCAAACTCTCCTAAACTCGCCAATTAGGTCGCCCAAGGGAGACAGCCCCTTAACTCAGCGGGAAAGGCAGCATCTCTGGAGAACAGGAATTGGGTGACATTTCGAGCTGAGACCCTTCCTCAGACTGAGTGTCAGGGAAGAGGAAGACGAGAGATATGTGGAAGTGTAAGGTGTGAAAACAGATCAAATCCAGATGGTGATCAAGGAAATTATAGAATGGATCATTGTTAGCTGTGGGGAAGGCGACAACGAGGCATACGATCAGCAAAATTAATCAGGAGGACAGTGAAACTAGTCAGAGAACTAGGGTGGGGGAGGAACGGAGAGAGAAGGAAAGCAAAGGTTATTTGAAGTTAGTGAGATCAATTTTCAAACCGCTAGGTTGTAAGCTGCTCAAGCGAAATATGTGGTGCTGTTCCTCCTATTTACTCTGACAGTGGAGGAAGCCCGGGACAGAAAGTCAGTATGGGAATTGGAGGGATAAAGAGACGTGACTGTCTGATTGCAGTAAACCCTTGTTATAACGGGGGGGGGGGGGGGGTGGGGGGGGGGGGGGGGGGGATTTCCAATGGTCCACCATAACCAAGTAAGGGGTTATCATAGTGGAATCAAACAACTGCAGTTGCTGGTTAATACACAAAAGGACACGAAGTGCTGAAGTAATTCAGCAAGTCTGGCAGCATCTTTCCAAACATAGATAGGTGACGTTTGGGTCGATACCCTTTTTTATAGTCTTTGTCCGGAACTAGGCCTGGAATCCAGGTGAAGTGACGGCCCCAACCTACTGGCAGCTGGGAAGAGGTGAGGATCGGTGGTCGTTGGTTATGGCCCGTGGGCGGCCAGAGTGTAAGTAAGGATCGGCGGTGGTGGTGGCAGCGGTGGCGGCAGGCGCTGCCTGGAAGCGGCTGAGAAAGCTATGTGGGCTGGCGGTGGTCACAGTAGGTTGGGGAGGCGGTGGTCACAGTAGCCGGGGAGGTGGTGATGGCCAGCGTCGGCAGCCCAGCCTGGCATTGAAGGTCGGTAGGACTGGCTTGGAAGTGGCCGGCGGTGACGTTGGCAGCCCATCTGGCAGTGAAGGTGGCGAGATCCAAACTTCATTATAAAGAAGTCCGTAATAACGAGGGTTTACTCTATTTGCAGCATGCCAATTCTGATGATTGTAGCGATTTAAATAGAATTCCAGCAAGCGTGGTGTTTTAAGTATTGAAGTTGACTGTGCTTGGTTTAATATTCACGATTTTCAGTATTCCTCTTAATGCCAGCATTTTTGGCAGATGGCTGTATAATAATTATTTTTCTTTCCAGGGAATTATGGTCATACTCTGGAGGAGATTATAATTATTATTTCCTTCAGGTACGTAACTTTTTGTCATAAATTTTGTTGTATTAGATCATAGGTCAGACGAATATCTTTGGCAAGTGTTTAATGCCAAAAAAAAGCTTGACCCAAGTGCAAACACAGGTTCCAATTTGTGTCTGCCCATTCCAAAAAAAGATGCAATGTCAACATTGGTTGCAGGAGAAACACTGCCAATGGATATTAAGAGAAAATTTTGTCTTTCTTTGAGTAGTTGTTTCAGATTTTCATTTGAATTGTCAGTTAGACCGACAACACAACTTTATTCCCTACTGGCCTCTAGTCTCAAACCAAGTAGGTACTCAAATTCATAATGTTTTTGACCCTTAGGGTGTATAAGGTAAATCAAAGATAGACACAAAAAGCTGGAGTAACTCAGTGGGACAGGCAGCATCTCTGGAGAGAAGGAATGGTGACGTTTCGGTTCGAGACTCTTCTTCAGAGTGGGTCTCGACCAGAAACGTCACCCATTCTTTCTCTCTAGAAATGCTCCCTTTCCCACTGAGTTACTCCAGCTTTTTGTGTCTATCTTCAGTTTAAACCAGCATCTGCAGTTCCTTCCTACACATAGGGTAAATCATATTGACACATTAATGTTTTGTATACTGGTTTGAAGTAAATTTGTTAAAGTTAAAAATTCTAAGAACTCTTATATAGACTTCAAACTCAAAATGTTAAATATCCATTTCTCTTTTCAAAAGCTAATAGCTATGTTTAAGCTTTGAGATAAATCGCGGAAATAGCCCTTTGGCCCACCGAATCTGCACCGACCAGCGATCCCTGCATTTATAACCAACAAACATACAATGCCAACCTACAAACCTGTACGTCTTTGGAATATGGGAGGAAACTGAAGATCACGGAGGTCACGGGAAGAATGTACAAACTCCGTAAAGACAGCACAAGGAATCAGGATCGAACCCGGGTCTCTGGCGCTGTAAGGCAGTTGCTCTACCGCTAAGCCATCGTGCCACCCCTAATAGACAATAGCCAGTAATAGACATAGACATAATAGACATGGTGTTTGTTTCCTGTATTTTCCATCTTTATCGTGAAACCTCTTGGGATTATTAGGTTGTTGAGGTACTTCCTATCTATTCTTGTCTCAAGGTCTGATACAGGTTTTCCATACTGTTGATGTGGGTCTTTGTATTTAGGGAATGCAAAATTCTGCAACATTTCCTATGATGAAAAAATGATCAAAACATGTTCTTTGCCTGTCTGTGTTTTGCCCATTGGCTGTTAATTGTATGTGGCCAATTATGCTTAATAATATTACTCTTCAATATGATTGCAAATGAACTATTTGCTCCAATGTGCAAATGGAATATCCTCCGTGGACACAATATTGATATTTATTTTTATTTTTGGGCAAGGGCATTATATTTACAGGAGGATAGTATTTCTGGATATGGAGACATATTTCCTCAGATAATAGGAGAATGATATATGAGACATAAACCCAAACATCATTGCACTCAAAAGAGACTAAAATTAGAACTGCAAACTATATATTTTTTGTTCAGCAAATGCTCCAAATGAAGAACAAAGACGTTTTAATCAAATTCTTATAATGAGTTTTGACATTTTTTTCATCAAAGTTGGGTTTCAATATTTTGATGAATTTTGTTAGTATAAAGAGTAATGTGGTTAGAAATCAGGGGTTGTCATGCACTAAATAGGCACTAACACACAATCTCTCAAAAATCAACATAATTGGACAGAAACATGTTAAAGACAGCTTAGGAAATTGATTTATTTGCTAAAATATGATTTCCATTGGGATCTACATACAGATTACAGACAAAGGAATTTGACAAGCTGTGGAAGTGCATATCGTAGATCAAAGATCCTATAACGGAGCAAGATAGACCACTCCTGCTAAATGCAATGGACTGTAGTACGCAATGGAGCGGAACTTGGGCCTTTTTTTCATCCATTTCAGTAACCCGACCCGACTTTGGTCATCCCTCTCGCAGTGTAATCTTACTGTCCCCCTGCAGTGTAAAAATTGCGGGGGGACAGTAAGTGTTAATAAATTATAATTCTGAAATTGAGGAGAAGATTTTTACCAAAGAACTTTGATTTTTACAAGGATGTTTCCGTAACTGGCTTCCGTCTCCGCACTAGTATCTTTGCTCCGCTATGGGATCTTTGGTGTGGAGACGGAAGCCGGAAGCCGGTTACGGAAATGGGTCCGAACATTTACCAACGAATCTGCCCATGACCGTATTACGTCTTTTTCGTCGAGTGGTCTATATTGCTTGCTATAGGATCTTTGTTGTAGATGGTACACCCAGTAACCTCATTGCTATGATGATGGAATGAGTCAATGTCGAGGGTGCCGGAAGCAACAGGCCACATTATCCTGGTGGTGTTAGATCACGTGAATGTTTTCCAAGTTGAGCATCCAGGTGGTACGATAAATTAGTCAGATTGGATTCTTCCTTTTTTTATGGACGAGATGAGATACTAATCTGATATTAATTGGTACAAAAACAGTCCCCTTGTCTTTACTTTGATGGCTACTGTCACTTTATTGTGTCTCAGTTTGCAGTATTTTACTTAGTTTAGTTTAGTTTAGTTTAGTTTAGAGATATAGGGTGGAAATGGGCCCTTTGGCCCAACAAGTTTGCGTCAACCAGTGATCACCCGTACTAGTTGTTTAAGAAAGAACTGCAGATGCTGGAAAAATCTACCCGTACACTAGCTCTATCCTACACACTAGGGACACTTTACCGAAGCCAATTAAGCTCCAAACCTGCACGTCTTGTGGAAGGAAACCGGAGCACCCAAAGAAAACCCACGCAGTCACAGGGAGACCATACAAACTCCGTGCAGACAACACCCTAGTTAGGATCGAACCCGGGTCTCTGGCGCTGTAAGACAGCAACTCTACTGCTGTGCCACTGTGTCATCCTTACTTAATTCTACTTCTGTATAGGGGAATGCCTAGTTATGTTGGAGGAGGGGGGGGGGGGGGGGGGGGGGGGGGGGGGGGGGGGGGGAGGGGGGTGGGGTGGTGTGCAGGGGTGGGTGGTGGTTATAGTATTGCATGTAGTGTTTGGGATGCTTGTTAGGTGATAGCTAAATGTGTAATAAAAAGGAACTGTAGATGGTGGTTTATACCAAAATTAGGCACAAAATGCTGGAGTAACTCAGCATGGTCAGGCAGTATCTCTGGACAAAATGGATAAGTGATGTATCTATAGAGATGCTGCCTGACCCATTGAGTTCTTCCAGAATTTTGTATCCATCTTTGTTAAGTGAAGGATTGGTTGTGATGGACAAGGCTTGGATGGAGGATTTGGGAATTGTAGGTAGCTTGATCCAATAAGTTGTTAATCCAAGTTAAAATAACCACCACAGAATCAGCATTCTCATATCTCATCGGTATGTTTACATCACCTTCCAGGAACAGTGCTGACACTTTTGAACATCTGATATAATGCTCCATTGGTAGTGCTGCTTCTTTATGGGTCTGAAGTTAGACCTTTTAACCACACCTCAAACATCTTACTTCCCTATTTTTAAAGAGAAGCCAGACCAACAATTATTTCTCAACAAACAGCATTGAAAGCAGAGGAACTGTCTAATTATTTCAGTGCTGTTTGTCAGGCCTATTTGGCTGCTTCATTTAAGTATAAACAATAATGACCCATACTTCAGAAGTAATTAATTAGCCATGAACCCCTCTAGGTATTTTGGGGGTCTGGAGGTCAATATATAAATGCAATCCTTTATTTTACATTCTAATGGATATTGGCAAAGAAAATACATGAGTGATGTAGTTAATCTCTGTAAGATCCTCTTTTCAATTCTCAGGTGATAAAAATATGGAGGCCCTTTATTGTTCGAAAGAGTTTGTCTTCACAAGTGCACATATGACCTAACTTAGTAGCCATAACTCATGATATGGTGAGCAACACCATATAAGGTTACTTCAGCATAGCCTTCAACTAGTTACTCACTTCACACCCTGTCTTGTAATAACACCTTGGGCAAGCAATTAATCAGCCTTCAGAACAACTGCTAATAATGCTATCTGTATCGGGAATCTTTGTCAGGCCTTTTGCTTGAAACGATGGAGCAGTTCATGGCTTGAAGCAGCTCAATTTTGCAATGACAAAATATCTTCTTTTTTTTTTAAATCACGAGTCATCTGCATGGATTTCTCTTACTCAGCCTTTGTCTGGACTTATGCAAGGAGATTTCTGGTAGGATTTTTCTGTCTTCTGTAAACAATTAAAAATTGAATGAAAAACAAGAAAGAAATACTCGCTGGATGACCATTTTCAAAGATAGACACAAAGTGCTGGAGTAACTCAACGGGTCAGACAGCAGCTTTGGAGAAAAAGGATGGGTGATATTTCAGGTCAGAACCATTCTTCAGCTAGCATTTTTGATCTGGCTGCTCCTTATCCTTCACATGCAATGTTCATAGCAGGAAGTTCAAAATCAAGTTAGTATTAGCTAAAGCCAGGGAGTGGGGGGGGGAGGGGGGGGGGGTATTGTGGGGGAAAAGGGGAGTGGGGGGGGGGCAGGTTGTTAGAGGTTATTTAAAATTGGAGAATTAAATGTTATTCAATTCAATATATTGATTGAATATCACCTCCACGTTCAGGAAAGAACTGCAGATGCAGGTTTAAATCAAAGGTAGATACAAAATGTTGGTGTAACATCAGCGGATCAGGCAGCATCACTGGAGAGAAGGAATGGGTGATGTTTCGGGTCGAGAAGAAGGGTCTCGAACTTAAACGTCACCTATTCCTTCTCTCCAAAGATGCTGTCTGACCCGCTGAGTTACTCCAGCATTTTGTGTCTACCTCTTCATGTTCTCTTGAGATGCTTCCTGGCCCTTTGAGTTATTCCAGCACATTGTATCCTTTTTGGCCAGCGATGTACTATCATTCTCTAACCCAATGGATGAGATGGTGTTGACCATTCGTACATTGTATTTCCTGACATTTAGAAGGTTCAGCATTTTGAACTTTAAAAAAAATAAGGGGGCTAGTCTGGGGGCAAGGAATCTATGTTTAAGACATTGATCAAACATTACAGTAGCTCTTTTAGAGAGAATTAGACTAAGTAGGACCCGTTGGGTCCCATATTCACAAGGGAGGGCTGGTCCCCCAACCCAATATTCCACCTCTCCACTAATTCCAATATTGGTGGGCAGTGGGGGGGAGGGGTGGCTTTCTGGAGCACTAGTATGGGTGTTGTGGGCCGAAGGGACTGGTTTCCAGAGGGCTAGTATGGACCTATTGTGGGTTGAATGGATTATTGGGCTGGCAGCTCAGTCACTCAGGCCTGATGGGCTGGCAGCTCAGTCACTCAGGGCTGGTGGGCTGGCAGCTCACTCACTCAGGGCTGGTGGGCTGGCAGTTCACTCACTCATGGCTGTTGGGCTGGCAGTTTACTCACTTATGGCTGTTGGGCTGGCAGTTGTCTGACTCAAGGCTGTTGGGCTGGCAGATGACTAACGGCTGGTGGGCTGGCAGTTCGCTCATGGCCATTCCTTGAAATTCCATTTCAAGCAGAGTGCAGGCCACCAAATTCAAATGCAATTTTATACCATTCCAAACAGAATGCAGGCCACCAAATTCAAATGCAATTTCATACCATTTCAAGCAGACTGCAGGCCACCAAATTCAAATGCAATTTCTTACAATTTCAAGAAGAATGCAGGCCACCAAAGTCAAATGCAATTTCATACATTTTCAAGCAGAGAGCAGGCCACCAAATTCAAATGCAATTTCATACCATTTCAAGCAGGGTGCAGGACACCAAATACAAATGCAATTTCATACCATTTCAAGCAGAGTGCAGGCCACTAAATTCAAATGCAATTTCATACCATTTCAAGCAGTGTGCAGGCCACCAAATTCAAATGCAATTTCATACCATTTCTAGCAGAGTGCAGGCCAGCAAATTCAAATGCAATTTCATACCATTTCAAGCAGAGTGCAGGCCACCAAATTCAAATGCAATTTCATACCATTTGGGCTTTATACTGCTGGCGCCCGTAGGGGCGTTACCTTCATCATTGTGATTGACAGGTGAGAGGACCAATCAGCTGATCTCAAGATTTTTTTAACATTCATAACTTTTTTATTTTTCATCGATCGGAAATATCCATGGGGCTGCCTCAGCGGAGGAGGACTGTGAGTAAGATGGCCAAATCTCATAGCGATATATGGTAGCATTTTTTCTAAAATCAATATACAGTCATATAGAAGTCAAGATGAGACTTTTAGTTATATAGATGTCAGAAAACATTTCTACAATGGCTTTGTAACTATCACCAAATGAAATGAATGTGAGGTTGATAGTTGAATTTAATCAGAGATTGATAGATTTTTGTTAATTAAAATAATAATTGACATAGGGCGAAAGTTAGAGACCAGCCATGATCTGGCTTGATTTCCAAAAATGGCTCAAGGAGTTAAATTCTGTTCTAGTTCCTATACTCATATGTTTTGAAATTCCTTTTGCTGAATATTCCCAAATGAAATACTAATTCTGCTGCTCTTATAATAATGAATGGCTTAATTAGTGATAGGTCAGACATTTAACATGTGACCTAGTGCTATAAAGTATGGATCTGGCTATTGCCCTATGGCTTTATGCCAATTTGTTCTAGTTTGGACTTGACAGGAAAAGCACTAGGTGCAGAATTCTACTATATTTCACAGGCTTAGATAAGGAAGACACAATTCATGGCTGTACGGTGCAGGAAAAAAACCTCAATAGATCACAGGATGAATATTAACGAGAGTGCTTTGTGGTCCATTTTATCTCATTTATCTTCAGAAGTCTACCGTACTGCCAACGTAGTTTCCAAGTGCCTCTTAACAGACTCCAATGCATTTTCCTTTACTACTTCTCAAAGAAGTTCATTGATCATTCTCTGCATGGGCTTTCTGATGACTTCAATTATTTTCCAATAAATTAGACCCTCACCTCTTACACAACTTAAACTTAAGTAGTGACTTTAACACAGGCAAGAAATCCAGAAAGCCATATAGGAACATGAAGAAACTCAAAGTGCAACCCAAGTAGTTAAAAGAGGTGATCTAAGCTAAAAGGGCCAATTTTCTGTGTAGGAAGAAACTCCAGATGCTGGCTCACACTGAAAATAGACACAGAATTAAATTACATCTTGTAGATGAGTGTCTTGGTTTATCTTGGATGATGTTCATAAGTTCCTAACTTATAGGAGCAGAATTCTGGCATGCTGGCCATCAGTCTATTCCACCATTCAATCATGGCTGATCTATCTTTCCCTCTCAACCCCATTCTCCTGCTTTTACCCCAGAACCCCAGAACACCCATACTAATCAAGAATCTAGAAATATCCACCTTAAAAATATCTATTGTTCTTTGAATGGATATGGTCTCCATATACAGAATATTTGAAGGGGTAGCTGTTCTTGGCATCACAACTCAATGGGTACCCGGCAGGATCAGATGGAAATAACTTTCTGTTTGTCTTTTTGATTTGTATACATGTCTCTATTGATATTGCTATTTGAAATTGTGTTATTCACTATTAAGATGTATACTATAATCTCTCTTTTTTTTAATATATATATAATACTTTGTTTTAATTAAATACATATAACAAGAATATATACATGTTTTTTCTTCTCTCTCTCTTCTCTTTCTATATAATCAAAATTATTATTTAATCACTATTCTTATTGATTAAAATCTATCCTTTTCTTTTTCTACTTTCTAAAAAAATAGTTTATAAGAATTACTTGTAACATTCGTATACTTATTGAAATAAGTTGGTTGTGTATTTGAAAAGTTGTTATACTGTTGTTATGATGGATTACTTCTAATAAAAATATTATTACACAAAAATATCTATTGACTTGGCTTTCACAGCCTTCTGTGGCAAAGAATTCCACAGATTCACCACTCTCTGACTAAATAAATTCCTCCTCATCTCCTTTCTAAATGTACATCCTTTTATTCTAAAGGTACATCCTTTTATTCTAAAGGTACACCCTTTTATTCTGACGCTATGGCCTCTGGTCCTAAACTCTCCAGTTCAAGAGTATCATTGCATATATATTCATCCAAGGTTGTATCATTAGATGATTTCGGGAAAGTGGCTAGTTGTGCCTGGGATTGGGAACATGATTAGGTGTGTGACTGAGGCCAAGGTTGGGATGGTGGGTACAGTTATGTTCCAGTTGATGACATGAAAAGAAACCACACACAGCAACGTTCGCTCCATTATATCAAGTTCAGGGTCTGGAAAGTCAGGAAATTCATGCACAACTCCTATGCAGATCTGAATGCTGATCAGCTGTTTTAGATCAGGACATCGGATTCTTTAACATCAATGTTACCTCACTGAGTGACCTGTTGCAGGCTTGAAATGGCCCGATTAAAGAACAAGAGGGTTGCAACCTTTTGTGGAACAGCAAGCTGGAATGGGAACACTACCTTAATGAAAAAAGCTTTACCATGAAGAATGAGCCTATCCTTTGATCTAGTGACTCCATTGCAGAATTGATGAGTGCTTTAAGACTCTTCACTTCACTCTAACGTGGAAGCAAAACATTGCAATCATCAGTGCTTATACCCCAACTCTAGAAGCTTCAGATGATGTTGAGTTTAGTTTAGTTTATTATTGTCATTTGTATCGAGGTACACTGAAAAGCTTTTTTGTTGCATGCTATGCAATCAGTAAAAAGACTATACATGATAACAACCGACAGTGCACAGATACAGGATAAGGGAATAAAGTTTAGTGTAGAAACATAGAAACATAGAAAATAGGTGCAGGAGTAGGCCATTCGGCACTTCAAGCCTGCACCGCCATTCAATATGATCATGGCTGATCATCCAACTCAGTATCCTGTACCTGCCTTCTCTCCATACCCCCTGATCCCTTTAGCCACAAGGTCCACATCTAACTCCCTCTTAAATATAGCCAATGAACTGGCCTCAACTACCTTCTGTGGCAGAGAATTCCACAGATTCACCACTCTCTGTGTGAAAAATGATTTTCTCATCTCCGTCCTAATAGACTTCCCCATTACCCTTAAACTGTGACCCCTTGTTCTGGAGTTCCCCAACATCGGGAACAATCTTCCTGCATCTGGCCTGTCCAACCCCTTAAGTATTTTGTAAGTCTCTATAAGATCCCCCCTCAATCTTCTAAATTCCAGCGAGTACAAGCCAAGTCTATCCAGTCTTTCTTCATATGGAAGTCCTGCCATCGCAGGAATCAGTCTGGTGAACCTTCTCTGTACTCCCTCTATGGCAAGAATGTCTTTCCTCAGATTAGGAGACCAAAACTGTACGCAACACTCCGGGTGTGGCCTCACCAAGACCCTGTACAACTGCAGTAGAACCTCTCTGCTCTTGTATTCAAACCCTTTTACTATGAATGTCAACATACCATTCGCTTTCTTCACAGCCTGCTGCACCTGCATGCCTACTTTCAATGACTGGTGTACCATGACACCCAGGTCTCGTTGCATCTCCCCTTTTCCTAATCGGCCACCATTCAGATAATAGTCTACCCTCCTGTTTTTGCCACTGAAGTGGATAACCTCACATTTATCCACATTATACTGCATCTGCCATGCATTTGCCCACTCACCCAACCTATCCAAGTCACCTTGCAGCCTCCTAGCATCCTCCTCACAGCTAACACTGCCCCCCAGCTTAGTGTCATCCGCAAACGTGGAGATGTTGCATTCAATTCCCTCATCCAGATCATTAATATATATTGTAAATAGCTGGGGTCCCAGCACTGAGCCTTGCGGTACCCCACTTGTCACTGCCTGCCATTCTGAAAATGACCCATTTACTCCTACACTTTGCTTCCTGTCTGCCAGCCAGTTCTCTATCCACATCAATACTGAACACCCAATACCATGTGCTTTAAGTTTGTATACTAATCTCTTATGTGGGACCTTGTCGAAAACCTTCTGAAAGTCCAGATATAACACATCCACAGGTTCTCCCTTATCCACTCTACTAGTTACATCCTCGAAAAATTCTATAAGATTCGTCAGACATGATTTACCTTTCGTAAATCCATGCTGACCTTGTCCAATGATTTCTCCACTTTCCAAATCTGCTGCTATCCCATCTTTAATAACTGACTCTAGCATTTTCCCCACGACGGATGTTAGACTAACTGGTCTGTAAATCCCCGTTTTCTCTCTCCCTCCCTTTTTAAAAAGTGGGGTTACATTAGCTACCCTCCAATCATCAGGAACTACTCCAGAATCTAAAGAATTTTGAAAAATTATCACTAATGCATCCACTATTTCTGGGGCTACTTCCTTAAGTACTCTGGGATGCAGCCTATCTGGCCCTGGGGATTTATTGGCCTTTAATCCATTCAATTTACCTAACACCACTTCCCGGCTAACCTGGATTTCACTCAGTTCCTCCATCTCATTTGACCCCCGGTTCCCTGCTATTTCCGGCAGATTATTTATGTCATCCTTAGTGAAGACAGAACCAAAGTAGTTATTCAATTGGTCTGCCATGTCCTTGTTCCCCATGATCAATTCACCAGTTTAACCTTTTTCTCTTCACATATCTATATAATATCCATAATCTATAAATATCTATAAAAACGTTTGCAGTCAGTTTTGAAGTTCCCTGCCAGTTTTCTTTCATAATCTATTTTCCCTTTCCTAATTAAGCCCTTTGTCCTCCTCTGCTGGACTGAATTTCTCCCAGTTCTCTGGTAGGCTGTTTTTTCTGGCTAATTTGTATGCTTCATCTTTAGTTTTGATACTATCCCTGATTTCCCTTGTTATCCACAGATGCACTACCTTCCCTGATTTATTCTTTTGCCAAACTGGGATGAACAATTGTTGTAGTTCATCCATGCAGTCTTTAAATGCCTTCCATTGCATATCCACCGCCAACCCTTTAAGAATCACTTGCCAGTCTATCTTGGCCAATTCACGTCTCATACCCTCAAAGTTACCTTTCTTTAAATTCAGAACCTTTGTTTCTGAATTAACAATGTCACTCTCCATCCTAATGAAGAACTCAACCATACTATGGTCACTCTTGCCCAAGGAACCATGCACAACAAGACTGCTAACTAACCCTTCCTCATTACTCAATACCTAGTCTAGAATAGCCTGTTCTCTCATAGGTTCCTCTACAAGTTGGTTTAGAACCTCTACATGTTGGTTTAGAATGTAAAATAAAATCTAGTGAAGTCCAATAAATGATAATCCAAGGGTCTCTAATGAGGTACATGGTAGGTCTGGACTGCTCTCTTGTTGGTGATAGGATAGTTCAGTTACTTGATAACAGCTAGAAAGAAAATGTCCCTGAATCTGGAGGTGTGCATATTCACACTTCTGTACCTCTTGCCTGATGGGAGAGGGGAAAAGAGGGAGTGACTCGTCCTTCATTTTGCCAGTGGCCTTGCCAAGGCAGTTTGAAGTGTAGATGGAGTCAATGGAAGGGCGGTTGGCATGCGTGATGGTCTGGGCTATGTTCACAACTCTCTGCAATTTCTTGCTATCTTGGATGGAGCTGTTCCCAAACTATACTGTGATGCATCATGATGCTTTGTATGGTGGCATCAGTAAGAAGTTGGTGAGAGTAGTTGGGGATATGCCAAACTCCCTAAGCCTCCAATGGAAGTAGAGGCGATGGTTTGCATTATTGGCCATTGCTTCGATGTGGCAAGGTCCAGGACAAGTTGCTGGTGATATTTACTCCTAATATCACTCCCAACTTGAAGCTTTCAACCATCTCTACTTGGGCACCGTCAATGTATACCATGGTATGTGTACCACTTTGCTTCCTGAAGTTGATCACAATCTCTATTGTCTTGCTGATGTTGAGGAAAAGGTTGTTGCATTGGGACGAGCTTACGGGGTTCTCAATCTCCTTCCTGTACTCCGTCCCCGCATTATTTGATATCTGGTCCAGTGTGGTGGTGTCATCTGTGACAGACCTAAAGACTGGTGTAAATGAGGCCGAGTCATTGCCCTGATGATGTTCTCAATCTTCCTTGCCATATTTCTTGATATCACTTCCAACAAACTTCCCACGTGATCGATGCAAATCTTCAGAATCGGTGAGAAACTGTCAGTGTGTTACGGCAGTGAAACTCCAGAACCAAGACCACTCAAAACTCTGAACCACACGGACGCTCAGTATACACAAAATAAAAGTCCATGATCAAACTGATCCTATTTCTCCACGTTGTCTTCCAAAAATAAAGGTCCACTTCCCCTAAGTTGTGAGCTACCTCTTGGTGAAGGCAGACAAATTTCAACACTGTCTTTGGTAACTATGGTCAAGTGTTAAATGCCAAGCCCTCAGACATGGTGCATTACGCATGGTCTACCAGATAGCAATGCTTCCTGGTCTCCAGAATGCAAACATTACTTGCCAAACATTGTTCACATCTTGCTCCATGTAGGGATGGACTCCTATCTCTGACAATGAAAATTAGTAGACGTAATCAGCAATGAATCTCCTCATGATGAAGCTGTTTGGTATTATTATTGGAGTGATTAATTCATCAGACTAATAAAAGAGAGCCCTTGACCAACCATCCAGAGATGTGAGTTCAAATCCCGCTGTGGAGTTTAAATTCAGTTAATGGTATGGGATTAAAAAATCTTCCCTCACCCTCCCAAGGGCAGTTGTAGATGGGCAGTAAATACATGCCTAGTTGCTAGTGACTATGCTCTGAAAAGTGAAAAAGGTTTGTTATCTTTTTTGATCACAGTTAATTATTTGTTGTCAGAAAGCAGATTGTGGGGCTAGTATGCCGGCTATTCAGAAAAACCTAAAATGCAACGGACCTTAAATTGAAGATTACAAACACCAGATTTCTTCAAAGGCATTACTGAGGTTGTCACCTCTTCCGTAGCATAGTAACACAATATGGTGTCCCCAATGTGGCACCCTTGAATCGGCAAGACTAATCATAGATCAGGTAACCGTTTTGCCAAACACTCACATTCTGTCTGCCACAGCCGACTGGATCGCCTGGTCGATGAACATTTTAATTCCTCTTCCCATTCCTATACTGATCTTTCTGCCCTGTGCCTCCACCATTGCCAGTGTGAGGCCATTTACAAATTGGAGAAGCAAACATCTCATGTTCCACTTGGATAGCTTATAACCCAACGTTATAATGTTATGAACCCTTCCAACCCTTCCCACCCCCTTCCCAGGGACTTTCCCCTGCAACTGCAGGAGATGCACCTCCCCCCTTGACGCCGTCCAAGGACCCCAACAGTTTTTTCAGGTGAGGCAGAGGTACCTCCTCCAACTTCATCTACTATTTCCGCTGTTCCAGGTGTGGACTCCTGCATATCAGCGAGACCAAGCGCAGGTTCGGTGATCGTTTCACTGAACACTTCCACTCAGTCCACTAAAACCTACCCGATCTACCGGTTGCTCAACACTTTAACTCCCCTTCCTATTCCCACACTGACCTTTCCGTCCTTAGCCTCCTCCATTGTCAGAGTGAGGCCCAGTGCAAATTGGAGGAACAGCACCTCGTATTTCACTTGGGTAACTTGGTATGAGCATTGACACCTCTAACTTCAAGTAGCCCTTGCTTTCCCTCTCTCCTCCATCCCCTCCTCTTTCCCAGTTCTCCAACCATTCTTACTGTCTCTGACTACATTTTATCTATGTCCTGCCCACTCCCCTTGACATCAGTCTGAAGAAGGGTCTCGACCCGAAACATCACCCATTCCTTCTTTCCAGAGATGCTGCCTATCCTGCTGTTACTCCAGCTGGTTTAAATCTTCAATTTAAATCAGCATCTGCAGTTCTTTCCTACACGTTTTCAACATTGAATTCTCCAATACAGTATATTAGGTAACAACCCCCCTCCTCACCCCACCCCTTTTCCCTCCTCTCTTCCCTGTGCCCCACTCAGATGGACATCTCATTCTTGCACTACCCTGCTCCCCTCTCCCCTCCCCCTGACCCCTTCCACCTATATCCCTTGCTGACTCATAATTAACTTATCTTCTCTCCTTACCTTACACCCTTTATCTTCTTTTTATCTCTGACCTTCGTCCTTCCATCTGCCAATATACACCCCCTTCATCTGAATCAACCTAACACTTGGCAGCCCCATCTCTTTTCCAAGCTTCTCCCCCCCCCCCCCGCAGTACAATCGGTCTGAAGAAGGGTCCTGAACATTGCCTATCCATATCTCCCGGAGATGCTGTCTGACCTGCTGACTTACTCCGGCACCGTGACTTTTTTGTGAATCAGCATTTACAGTTCTTTACATCTAGAGTATGGCCTTGACTCAGCTTACACACTGAGGAAGCGGATCGCCACCTTGACCTGTAGGATTGCAGCCTTGAACTAGCTGTACCTGAAGCTGTACCATAACATTCCACAACTGCTTGTTGGAAGTGAGAGAGAAAAGGATCCTTTAAACGGTGAAGAGGGGAAAGCTGGGGAGAAGAGAGGAAGGAGTAAACCAAAATGATGGACGTATTTTAAAAATGAAAAATAAATCCACCAAGCAAATCTGCAATGTCTGTTTTACGCATTGGGAATAATTGATTTGCATGCAGAAGAAAGAATGGAGATACTGAATTACACAGGCAATCTCTGCAAATATATATTACAATCAGGAAGGAGACACGATCGTACTTCATGCCATTCGCGTGTGGGACACTATGCTTGATCTTGATGTAGTGAGCATATTGGGCAGATGCATGTTGGGGATATCTTCTTCGTCCATAATATCTAATCTTCAGGATGTCTAAACTGCTTTTAAAACCCCGATCTCACGAGCATCCTCCACGTTAAACAGCTTAGACTGAGCCCAGAAGGGAAAGGTATATCTCCCTATGGTGGTTAATGGTAGGTGGGTGATTGAATCGGGAACTGGCATAACTTTCTCCATCACTTCAAACTGTTTGACACAATTGTGGAATTGTTTCTGGATATATTCAGCAGCAGAAATGGGAGCTCGCTACATCAGTGCAGTTAGTTGAAAGGCTACTCTGTGCTTCCCTGCGCTGTGGGATCTCAGGGGGCACAAAGCTGTTTTCAAGTGTACTACTCAGGATTTGTCTGTTCTGTATTATAGCTCACACTGACCGGAATAGAAATAATGTCATTAATATTGATAACGAATTGTTGACCAACATTTACTTGAAGCCATTTACTCACTTTTGTTAATCTGGCATGGGGCCATGAAAGCATGCACTGGATTTTCTCATTTAAAAAAAAAATCAGACACGCAAAGGTTTAAAATGATTTTTTTAAATATCCCTCACATGGGAAAGACTTAAAAAATAAATGAATGCGAATGAATTGCAATGCGTATTGTCTGCCACTCAGAGTTTCCAGGTAGCCAACTGTGCCTTAAAATACAGTTTCCTGCGGTTGCTATGGTTAAGATAATAAAATTTCAGTGCCAATTTAAGTGCCAAAGAAAGCATTGATGAAAGTAAGTAAATCAAAATGGAATGAGACTTGATCTCTCCATCATAAAACAATTTTTCATTCTGAAACTGAAATAAATGAAGTCTTGTTGCTCCACATTCAAGCTTCATGTGATTCACTAATAAATTTATTAAATGTTTTTTTTAATCTGTAGAACCAGCAAATATTATCACAAACAATAAAACCAAATTGTTTGCAATCGATTGCGAGGTGATAATCTTTTAAAGTGTAAGTGTGGTAAAAAAACCAGGCACTCAGCCCAACAAAAATGTTGACCTTTAAACTATCATTTAGTTTAGTTTGGTTTATTATTGTCACGTGTACCACCGTGATACAGTGAAAAGCTTTTGTTACGTGCTATCCAGGCAGCAGACAGACAATACATGATTACCATCGAGCCATTTACAGAGATACATGATAAGGAAATAATGTTTAGTGCAAGGTAAAGCTAGCAAAGTCCGATCAAGGATAGTCCGAGGGTCACCAAAGAGGTAGATAGTAGTTCAGCACTGTTCTCTGGCTGTGGTAGGATGGTTCAGTTGCCAGGAAGAAACTGTCCCCGAATCTGGAGGTGTGTGTTTTCACACTTCTATACATTTTGCCCCATGGGAGAGGCGAAAAGAGGTAGTGGCCAGGGTGCGATTCGTCCTTGATTATGCTGCTGGTTTTGCCGTGACAATGTGAGGTATAAATTGAGTCAATAGAAGGGAGGTTGGTTTGCGTGACGGTCTGGGGTGCATCTGCAATTTCTTGCGGTCTTGTATGGAGCTGTTCCCAAATCAAGTTGTGATGCATAACATACTTTCTATGGTGCATCAGTATTTATTTATCGTGTTATCTGATCTGATTGGATAGCAAACAAAACAAAGCTTTTAACTGTACCTCGGTTCACAGGACAATAGTTTAGATTTATTGTCACTTGTACCAAGGTACAATGAAAACCTTTTGTTGCGTGTTAACCAGTCAGCAGAAAGACCACACATGATTACAATCGAGCCATTCACTGTGTACAAATATATGATAGAGGGAATAATGTGAATAATGTTTAGTGCAAGATAAAGCCAATAAAGTCTGATCAAAGAAAGTCCGAAGGTTTCCAATGAGCTAGATAATAGCTCAGGACTGCTCTAGTCCTGTAAAAATGGTAAACCGAAATGTAAACCTCAACCAGGGACATGACATCACTGGAGCAGAAAGAAGGAGTCTACCACGGGGAATGATGAGAATGAAAGAACTGCTCTACCAACACATTTATCACTTCCGTCTCAGCAGCTTACCAGGGCCGAACATTGTCATTGCCATCTTTTTGGGAGATACATGGGAGATTTCAAGTTTTCCCAGACTTGTGGGACGTGCCCAGCAGGTCAAGCTATACTAATGAATAGAGCATTTTGATATTTTAACTTCTTAATTTTAATTCTATAAGCTGTTATTCACACTGATCGTGACACAAGAGTTGGGTGGGATGGGTTGGAGAGGGATGGGCAGGGGGGTGGGGGGTTGGTGGTGTTGGGGGGGGGAGTGGGTTGGAAGTATTATGGATGGGATTTCTTTCTGTTGCTTAATGTGTATTAACTTGTGCAAGGTTAAGAGTGGGATTAGCTGTAGCAACTACTGCAAAATGTCTGCTCTGATAATTATTCAGATTTTTTTTTCTTCTGAGCACCTCATTCTTTATTCACACCTATATACATCAATAATTTAGGGTTTCTCTCCTGAGCTACATAGAGAAAGGAAGCTACATATGGATAATGCTTAATCCATGTTGTCTAAAATTTTTGCATGTTTTTTTGTTTTTCTTTCGTACCTTGCACCCAATTTTAACTATGACTTTGTTTATCACTGTTATTACATGTTTATTGCATGTTAGTGGCAGATTCAATGCTAACAGGATTAATTCACTGAATCCAAAGGAGCTGATATGGAGTATACGAATAACAGGAAAGTCCACTCACTGAGACTATGCCAGCCATTATCTGAGGGCCTTAGCCAAACACATCCAATTTCCATTACAATGACCATTCAAAGTGATCCAGTGACCAAAGTGATACTGACTCCCGGTTAGTTGGCTGATCATTAAGGTCAAAAGAGATCTGCCAAATCAATTTATTCTAATGTAGTCTAACTTCATTCCTTTTGGTAGTGGAAATTTCTGACTTGGGAGAGAATAATAGTTTTCCAACAGTAAGATTTTACAAGTCATAAAAATATATAATATCTCTGAGAGATCTACTTCCCATGTACTTTCTGACTACCGGTTCACCGAGTCCCCACCGACTGGTGATCCCCGCACACATTAACACTACCCTACACACACTAGGGGCAATATCCATGTATACCAAAACAATTAACCTACAAATCTGTACGTCTTTGAAATGTGGGAGAAAACCAACGCAGGTCACGGGGAGTACGCACAAACTCTATACAGCCAAGCACCCATAGTCAGGATCAAATACAGGTCTCTGGCATTGTAAGCAGCAGCTCTACCGCTACATCACCATGTCACCCCGTCTGCCATAGAAAGTTTAAAAATGGAAATACATGAAAATGATTGACTCAATTAAGAGTCTGAAAAAAATTGTTGAAAGACTTTTATGTTCATATGTGGTATTTCATGTCAATATAGCTCTGTAACACTATATTCTGCACTTTGGTATTTTTCTCTTTGCATTACCTGTTGTGCTTGACTTGAACAATCTAGAATTTGATTTGACTGGATAGTGCATAAATAAACTATTTATCTATATCTCGGTATACATGGCAATAATAAACCAATACCAACATGTGGTTAGCTTAGTTTATCTTTGTTTGAACAGCTGGTGTTGGAAAATGTTAAAGATTTCATTTTCCCTCACCTAACATGTAACATATAAACCCACGTGTAACTCCAGCATTTTGTGCCTATCTTCTGTGTAAATCTGCATCTGCAGTTGATTCCTACACATGGAACCCTATTGTGCAGTGTACTTGCATGCTCCCACTTGAATCCTCACTATAGTAAATGTTAATCCACAGTAACTATTGAAATTGTGTTTGACCAACTGGGACGTAATTCAAAATTATAACATTCAAATAAAATATCAAAGAGTTGAGATAAGATACCATGTAGAAGGTGCGGTAAGAGCTGATACCTATTGGCTGAGACGGGGAGAGTTGGGAAAACGAAAACCAGTTTGATCAAAGGGAAGCTAATGCAATTGTAATTGTTTATGGGAGTTAAGGTTTTACATTAAAATATTTCTCAGCCATGAAAGTACAGTTGTAAGGAAGGGGTTCTAATCAGTCACCAGAAGGTATGTCTTAATGCATTGCCTGTGGATTATTCAGGGAATGGATGTGAGTATTTCCTGGGCTCAGCTCATGGACTCGAGAGGTATAGGGTAACAGAAGGATATCTTAGTGTGTCCAGTCAACCTCAGAGCAACAAGGGGCCACATAGCCCAGAGGCATGCTCTACCAAAAAATAACTTCCAAGAGGAAGGGCTACCTCACAATGTTAAGTACTTTTCATTTAGTTGTTAGTGGGCCTCAGGGAAACACAAGAGTAAATACCCCTTGATTAGTAGGGCTGGTTTTTATTGTGGATAAAAACATATGTCAAAGGTCTAACTTTTTTAAGAAAACGTTATACACAAATGCAGGTGTGCACACAAATGCAAGGATGACATTTGATCTTTTAAAATAAATTGATGTAATTAGCACCTTAAGGGCATGCCCCACTTGGGCGTCATGCTCGCGTAATGAACGCCATGCACGCATCACGTGCGCGTCACACCGCATGCGTCGTGCATCATGAAGCGTAAATAATGTTGCGTAAATGATGCGCAAATGATGCGCAAGTGGGACAGGCCATTTAGACAGAAAATCTTAACTTCTGGCATGAAAATCTCGTCCTGATAGCTGCTGCTCCTCACTAACACAGATATAACTTGAGTTCCCAGTGTAGAACATAAAATAGACTGACAGTCACCGAGCCACAGGTTCAGCAAAGCCCGGTAGTTATAGTTTACAATTGTGATAAAATGGGCAAGTACTTAAAAAGGTCCAGAAGACGCTGCTCCTGGGTTTAATAATTACTATGGGTGCAATTTGTGCAGAGTTTGTACATTCTATAATCTGTTGTTTACACTCTTAACTAGCAATAATGACATCGGAGTTGGGTTTTCTCCGGCTGCTCCAGTTTCCTTCCACACTCCAAAGACGTACAGGTCAATTGGCTTTTGTAAATTGTCCCTAGTGTGTAGGATAGTGCCAGTGTATGGGGTGATCGCTGGTCAGCGTAGACTCAGTGGGCCGAGGGGCCTGTTTCCATTCTGTATGTCTAAAGTCTAAAGTCCAAAAATATGGATGATGTTTACTCTGGACATTCATTTTTAAACAGTGCTAAAGTGGAAAAAAAAACCTAGGAAATAAAAGATATCATGAATCAAACTGTAACATTTCAAAAATATCACCCGAGCAACTTATCTCAAAGTTTCTGGAGTAGCGGGTCAGGCAACATCTCTGGAGGACATGAATAGTGCCTATTCCATTTCTCCAGAGAAGCTGCCTGACAGGTTGAGTTACTCCAGTACTTCGTACCTTTTTTGGGAAGCCTACATCTGCAGTCCGTGATATGTCTCATAGCAGACTCAAAACAATGGACCCCTATCACATCCTAAACTATCAGAACTCAAACCATTAGATCACAATTAACACGTCTCAAAGTTATCACGTTGAATTTTACTTCCAGTGTAGTCCTGATCCATTGTGTACATCAGCTGAATTGTCTTTTCATTGACATTAATGAAACGCAAATATAAAAGTCAATGATCTGCCAGCAACAGTTTATTGCTCTCTGTCAGTGACAATCATGTATCTTAAACAATGGCCATCTGGGAAGTTAAGCATTTTAGTTTGCTGAATGTGAAACAGTTAAGAATTCTGCCCATTCAGTTAAAAATGCCAGCTGGTTTTCTTGGGCTTCCAAGCTCCAGTTGCCAAGATTTTGTGCATGCTGTGGCTCCAGATGGAGATTGTCAATTTTATGATCTGCAAAATCTAACTCTTGGAAAACTATCATTCTCTCATAAGTCAGAAATTTCCACTGCCAAAATGAATGAAGGTAGACTACATCAGAATTAATTGAATTGGCAGATCTCTATTGCAAATAATGTTCAGCCAACTACGGGAGTCAGCATTGGATCGCATTGAATGGTCATTGTAATGGAAATTGGATGTGTTTGGCTAAGGTCCTCAGATAATGGCTGGCAATGGTCTCGGTGCTGTCTCTGTATGTGTACCTTCCTATAATTCACACACACACCTTAACTGCTGCTGTTGGATTCAGCTGAATTTATCTTGCTGGCATGGACCTTGCCAAGAACGTGCAAAGATTATGTAATAACAATGATAAAGAAGGTCATAACTGAAATTGGGTGGTAGGTGTGAAAGAAAAACATAAAATCATATGTAAAAATATATAGACAACATGGGTTAAGTATTATCCATATGTTGTTTTTTTTTCCCTTTCTAGAAGCTCAGGAGAGAAACCCTGAATTATTGATGTATATTGGTGTGAATAATGAGGTGCTCAGAAGAATAAAAATCAGAATAATTATCAGAGCAGACATTTTGCTGTATTTCCTACAGCTAAAACCCACATTTAACCTTGCACAGATGAATACAAATTAAGCATCAGGAAGGAATCCCATCCATTGCACTACCTCCTAATCTGTTTCCAACTACTATATTAACTTATTTGGACTCACTCTGTCAAATCTATTATTCTACTCAACCTTTCCGCAACTTCTCCACAGCTGAGACCTATTTTTTATTAAACTTCTCACTTCTGACCTAAAACATTAACCTGCACCGTGGCGCAGCGGTAGAGTTGCTGCCTTAAGGGCCTGTCCCACTTTCACGACTTAATTTACAACCTTTTTTACTTGAGGACATTTTTCATCAGGCTAGAAAAACGCCCCAACCGACTTGATACCACGAGTACCTACGACTAGCATCACAACCTTTTTTTTCCCTTTCTAGAAGCTCAGGAGAGAAACCGAGGTGGCGGCGCTGCGTGGCAGCTGCGGCTCACCTGCAGTCCGTCTGTTTTTTTTCTTTTTTTTTCGTCCTTTTGTGTCTGTTTTTAGTTAGAATTTTGGTTTATTAGGCTGTGTTTGTGGGGGGGGGGGGGGGGGGGGGAGGGTGGGAGAAACAAGGTTTTAGTCTCTCCCTTCGGGGGGATGCGACCTTTTCTTGTCGTGTCCCCCGTCACCGTCTCCGTCTGTGCTGAGGCCTAATGGCGGAGCTGGTGGCCTCGGAGCTGTGGCGAGCGTTCAGAGCTCCAGTGTTCCAGCGGCGGCGGCGGCGGCCCGGCTTCGGGGCTTCGGGGCTTCGGGGCTTCGGCGCTCCAGCAGTTGCTCCAGCGGGTGTTCCAGCAGCGGCCCGGCATTGGCGCTCCGGCGGCTCCGGCGGGTGTTCCAGCAGCGGCCCGGCATTGGCGCTCCGGCGGCTCTCCAGCGGGTGTTCCAGCAGCGGCCCGGCTTCGGGGCTTCAGCGGCTCTCCAGCGGGTGTTCCAGCAGCGGCCCGGCTTCGGCGCTCCGGCGGCTCTCCAGCGGGTGTTCCAGCAGCGGCCCGGCATTGGCGCTCCGGCGGCTCTCCAGCGGGTGTTCCAGCAGCGGCCCGGCATTGGCGCTCCGGCGGCTCTCCAGCGGGTGTTCCAGCAGCGGCCCGGCTTCGGCGCTCCGGCGGCTCTCCAGCGGGTGTTACGGCTCTCCAGCGGCTCTCCAGCAGGTGCTCCAGCAGCGGCCCGGCTTCGGGGCTTCGGCGCTCCAGCGGCTCTCCAGCGGTGCTCCAGCAGCGGCCCGGCTGCGGCGCTCCAGCGGCTCTCCAGCGGCGGCCCGGCTTCAGAGCTCCGGCGGCTCCAGCGTTCCCGTGGTCGATCCTGGCTGGGGGCTGTGGTGGTGTTACGGCGTTCCGGCGGCGGCGGCGGTGGCGGCCTGGTGGACGATGACATCGAAGGCCTGGATTGCCTCAGTACAGAGGGGGAACAAGTAGGGGAAAATGACAAAGACTTTAAGACTTTTGCCTTCCACCACAGTGAGGAGGTGCTTGGTGAACTCACTGTGGTGGATGTTAAATTATGTGTTTATTGTGTGTTTTGTTTTAATTTATTACATGTTATGACTGCAAGGTAACAAATTTCGTTCAGACCGAAAGGTCTGAATGACAATAAAGCAATCTGAATCTGAATCTGAATCTGAATCTGACCTACCCACGACCTACCCACGACCTACCCACGACCTCCTACGACCTCCTACGACCTCGTGATGGCCATGCTGCGAGTATGAGTCAAGGGCAAACTTGGCAGAGGTCGTGAATTAGGAGGTGAAAGTGGGACAGGCCCTGTACAGCACCAGAGACCCCGGTTTGATTCTTACTATGGGTGCTTGTCTGAACGGAGTTTGTACATTCCCCCTGTGACCTGCATCGGTTTTCTCTTGAATCTCCAGTTTCCTCCCACACCATAAAGACGTACAGGCCTGCAGGCTAATTGGCTTGCTAAAATTGTAAATTGTCCCTAGTGTGTGTAGAATAGTGTTAGTCTGCAGTGATTGCTGGTCAGCATGGACTCGTTGGGCCAAAGGGCCTATTTCAGCACTATATCTCTAAACTAAACTAAATCCCATATCTATCCTGTCAAGTGCTGTCATAATTTTAAGCATTTCAACAAGATCACCCCCTGTTCCGCTAACATCAGGGAGTATAGACTCAGTCTAATTAAGGGCCTGTCCCACTTTCCCGAGTTACTCACGAATTCTCCCGAGTTACTCACGAATTCTCCTGCGTTTTCCCCTTGATTCAAACTCGGAGAATGTCCGTAGCGAGTCCGTAGGAGTCCATAGCGAGTCCGTAGATATATCGTAGCGGCTCGTTATTCCAGCCGTAGATACTCGAGGCATCAGGTAAGTCGGGACGTTTTTTCCAGCATGACAAGAAAGTCCACGAGTAAAAATATAGTCGGGAGGAGGAGTTCGTAGATCACAAAAGTCTTGATTTTTTTTTAAGGTCCTCTCAACTCGGCAGAGGACTCGGGAAAGTGGGACAGGCCCTTAAGTCTCTCCTCATATGAAAAAAACCCATGCCCTCAGGAATGAATCTGGTGATTATTCAGTGCAATCCCTATATCACATGTACACCCTTACTCAGGTGGAGTGGCCAGATATCGGCAAAATGCTGCATATGCAGACACAAAGGGGCCCCATATAAAAGGAGAAAGATCGTTCAATTCCTGCACTCAAATACTCTTGCCATAAATGCCAACTTGTTGTTTGCCTTCCTAAATGCTTCTTGTGCCTGAATGAAAGCTTTCATAAATTTACTTTCAAGATTCCTTTGAATGCCTACACATTTCAATCTGTCATCTTTTAAACAATGTTCCATGTTTATCTTTTGTTAAAGTAGATCTCACATCGTTTCCACGCTGTATTCAAAGCACCATCTTCTCATTCTTTCACAACTTCTATCCATCCTACCTCCTACCATAAAGCCTTCCTATGCTCTCCTCACAATCAACACTGCCATCCAGATATCTATCACTGACAAACCTTTGGATATGGTACGTTGGACGCCCTCATCCAAATCAACAGTATGGATGTGTAGGAAAGAACTGCAGATGCTGGTTTGAATCGAAGGTAGACACAAAATGCTGGAGTAACTCTGTGGGACAGGCAGCATCTCTGGAGAGAAGGAATGGACGACCCGAAACATCAGATTCCTTTTCCCCAGAGATGCCTGTCCCGCTGAGTTACTCCAGCATTTTGTGTCTACCTCCAACAATATAGATGATAGACATCTGGGGTCCAGAATTGATCTCTATAGCACTCACTGGTCACAGACTCATAGTCTGAAAATTAGTTTAGTTTAGTTTAGTTTATTATTGTCATGTGTTCTAAGACTTGGAGGTTTGTAGGATAATTGCCTTCTGTAAAATGTAAATTTGCCCTAGTGTGTTGGATAGTGCTAGTGTACAGGGTATTGCTGCTCGGTGTGGACTGGGTGGGCAGTAGGGTCTGTTTCCACGCTGTATCTCTGAAGCTCTAAAGTCTAAAGGGAAAGTATACCGAGGTACAGTGAAAATCTTTTGTTTGCGTGCTAAAGCCTAAAGTTTAATGTGTACGAAGGTACAATGAAAATCTTTTGTTTGCTTGCTATCCAGGCAAAGAAAATACTTTAAATGAAGTGAATCAAGCCATCCACAGTGCATGGATAAAGGATAAAGGGAACAACATTTAGTGCAAAGAAAAGTCGTTTGTAGATAACTCAAAGATCTTCAGAGAGGAATATATCCACGTATTCCTATTCCCTGTTTTCTGTCCATTAGCTAATCCACATATATTACCACCAATTCTACAGCTCTAACATTGTTTCATATCCCATAGAGTTGGATTTTTTCAAAAACTTCTGAACGTTCAAATATATCATATCCACTCATTTGGCCTTATCCTATGAACCCTCATACTATCCTTGATTGAACTTTGGTGGCTTTACCTTACACTGAACATTATTCCCTTATCATAGACATAGAAACATAGAAAATAGGTGCAGGAGGAGGCCATTCGACCCTTCGAGCCAGCACCGCCATTCACTGATCGTCCCCAATCAATAACCCGTGCCTGCCTTCTCCCCATATCCCTCGATTCCACTAGGCCCTAGAGCTCTATCCAACTCTCTCTTAAATCCATCCAGTGACTTGGCCTCCACTGCCCTCTGTGGCAGGGAATTCCACAAATTCACAAATCTGGGTGAAAATGTTTTTTCTCTCCTCAGTCTTAAATGGATTCCCCTTTATTCTAAGACTGTGGCCCCTGGTTTCTGGACTTGCCCAACATTGCAAACATTTTTCCTGCATCTAGCTTGTCCAGTCCATTTATAATTGTATATGTTTCTACAAGATTCCCCCTCATCCTTCTAAACTCCAGTGAATACACGCCTAGTCTTTTCAATCTTTCCTCGTATGACAGTCCCGCCATTCCAGGGATCAATCTCGTGAACCTCTGCTGCACTGCCTCAATCACAAGGATGTCCTTCATGGTTAGCACGCAAACAAAAGCTTTTCACTGTTCCTCTGTACCGTGAGCGGACGTGGCATCGAAGGATGAGAAGCTGAAGCAAAGAAGTGGAAGCCAAATAACCGAATGGAAAAGAAGCCGAAACGCCAAATAGGCGAAAGGGTGGGACGCCTAAATCCAAACTAACTGAAAGGGCAGGACGCCTAAAAGCCAACTAACTGAAAGTTTGCATCGCCAAAAAGCAAACTCACCGAATGGCCGCTCTGCCGAAACGCCAACCAACCGAAAGGCTGCGTCGCCCACAAGCCAACTAACCAACTGGCGCTCAACAGAAAGTCAAATAACGGACATGACGTCACCGGGGGGGACGGGACTTGTCAGCAATTGGTCCTGACCCCCGCGTCCATCACATCACTGGCCGGTGGAGATGGGGGGGTGGGGGCCATTTTCCCACACAAGCCTTAGGTGACTGGGCACTCTGAACCCGAGCACCAAGTTGTAAGCGGCTGATGGAACGCATCCCTCGGGACAGCCCCCACTCTCCCACGGCCACGGCCGCCTTCCGCCTCATCTCCCCCGTATGGCCGCACTGTGATGGCCTGTGTGTCGGCAGCGCCGGGTGGAGAAGAGGTGTGGGACAGGCTGGTCCCTCTGCCCACCCAGAGTCACTGACCGCCATCGGACCCCAACCCCCACACCAGGGTTTTATATCGTTCAAGAGATCACTCCCTTTAGCCACTAAGTGGACTACATGATAACACGAGGTGATAGCATCACTAGTAGTTGGCTTCTTCTTCTGTTCCGTTTGCTCCAGTACCTCCTCTTCTATTTGCTCAGATTGCTCTTCTATTTGTTCTGGTTCTTGCTCTTCCCCAATGTTCTGGTGGATTCGTTTCAGTATGAAGTGCTTCAGGATGATATTGCCTGCATTTATAACAAATTATAGGACTCTTACAATCTCTCACCATATGTCCTTTTTCCGAACATCCAAAATAGATTCCCTTCTCTTTCAAGAAATCAATAATTTCTTAAGGGTTACACAAAATGCTGGAGAAACTCAGCGGGTGCAGCAGCATCTAAGGAGCGAAGGAGATAGGCGACGTTTCGGGTCGAGACCCTTCTTCAGACTGGTCAGGGATCAGGGAAACGAGAGATATAGACGGTGATGTGAGAGATAAAGAACAATGAATGAAAGATATGCAAAAAAGTATCGATGATAAAGGGAACGAGCCATTGTAAGCTGTTTGTGGTGTGAAAATGAGAAGCTAGTGCGACTAGGGTGGGGGAGGGAGATAGAGATAGAGGGAATGCCAGGGCCCGAGGGCTGAGGGAGAGGTGGGAGGGGGAGGAGACAGCAGGGGTTAACAGAATTGAGAAAATTCGATGTTCAAGCCCAAAGGATGCAAACTCCCCAAGCGGAATATGAGGTGCTGTTCCTCCAACTTGCGGTGTTGCTCACTCTGGCCATGGAGGAGGCCCAGGACCGAGAGGTCGGATACGGAATGGGAAGGGGAGTTGAAGTGCTGAGCGACCGGGAGGTCGGGTTGGTTTTTGCGGACCGAGCGGAGGTGTTCGGCGAAACGATCGCCAAGCCTCCGCTTGGTCTCACCGATATAGATCATAAATAATTTCTTAATATTCTTTCATCTTGAATCTTCGACAACTTCATCACATAACAAACAAAATACTAATTGCTTGCTAGTAGATACTTTTCCTTTCATCCTATCTATCGTTTCCACGGGTATGGTTGTGGTACCAAAACTACTTCTCTTAGGTTCTGATCGTTCTTCAGTTTTGGTAAAGGTAGAACCTTTGTTCAAGAAGGAACTGCAGATGCTGGAAAATCAAAGATAGACAAAAGTGCTGGAGAAACTCAGCAGGCGAGGCAACATCTTTTCTGCAGGAGGCTGCAAACAAAGGTAGAACCTTTGTTAGTTGCAATTAGTTTATGATCTTCAATAGTCCCCTAGTGTGGCTCTAACATGTACCATACTTCATTGTCCAAACAATCCACCAGGTCTGGTAGCCTGGCTACTTGGTTCCTCTCATCCAATATTTTGCCTGCTTTATCTGTCCACTTTTCTCTCAGTCTTCTGGGCAACTTGCTAAAGGATGACTTGAGTATTACTCGCAGGATGAATTTCTTCCATGTGGCCAAGATTTTTCATCAAGCTCAGAAATATTGCATGACTACTCAATGCCTCCCCATCTTCTGGCTTGATTTCTTTCCCAGCATGGGCCTTCTCCATGTATGCGTTAGCAATTCTCTGTTAATTACCATAACATTCTTTAAGTAACCTTCTCACCCTTTTATAGCCTTGGCTGTCATGCTCATTTTGACAACGTTCTACAAGTATCTGAACACTTCCACGTGTACTTCACCAGAACTCGTAAGCGCTCCTTTTCATCCGTAATTTTTGTTTCTAATACTTCTTCTAATGCTCTTACGAAAGCCTCATACCACAAAGGATCTCCATCATGTGTAGGAATTTCTGCTGGTGGTAGAGTGAGAGGTATTTTGTCGAGCTATGATCTGGTTGAATTCAGCTTGCCTATTCACCAAAGGCAACAATCCATCCTGATAATCTTGACTTGGCTCCAACAAATGATAGACAGGCCTTGACTCAAACTGGCTTGCTCTAGCCTGTGCACCAGGCCATGGAAAAGCATGGTCTGCTATTGGTTTGTCCCGAGCATCTACAGATGCTCTATTAGTAGTTTTTTTCGATCGAGCACTCATTAGCTGAGATGAAGTTTTACCCATCTTACTCTGTTCCAATGGGTTTTAAAAGCCATGAAATCCAGTGCACCTCGATTGTGGAATTGATCCAACTGCTGACTCAATTGGAGCAGTTTTTCCTCTTGGTCCAGAGCTCATCATCTTCGAATATCTAGTGCCGCATCTTGAACCCTCACTTTCCAGTATCTCCTTCTTTGATTTGGCGACCGCCATCTTTGTGTCTAGTTCCAGTTGTTCCTTTCATTGCCTCAGCTGTTCTTCTTGTCGTCTCATCTCTTCTTCGTGTCGTATTTTCTCACTTTTTATCTGTTTTTCTTATCGTTCAATCTCATGTTTCTTCTTCAAGTCATACGCTTCTATTGAGAGAAGCAGCTAGATCAGCTTCCAACTCCCAATTGAGCAGAAACCCTCGATACCAAACTGGTTGTAGAACCAGATTTATGTCCTGATCTACGTGTAGATATTTTTGAGATATTATCTCGTGGTATAATCTCATCTTCCATTCCAGCACCTTGTTGCATCGTACCTCCAGCTGTTAAGCGCGTGTAAGCCGTGGTATAATTTCAGATAACCACTCCTCTGCCTTATCCATGAAATCATTGAATATATTCACCCTGTCTTCCCACCACTGGATGTGTCATACGCGTTCTTCCCGAGGAGGTTGTGAACACAGCAGCACATTTTGTTTCTTTCCAACCTCTTGGCAGAGGTTCCATAGTTGGCCCAGATTAGATTCTACTTTGATCGCGTTCTGTACTGATTCCATTAGTTTCTTCTGTTTTTCAATTAATCTGGTAACCTGTTTCCATAATTTGTTTCTCTCCTTCTCGGTTTCCTTCAGGTGGGCAGCTTGTGTATTATCTGTTTCTTCTCGATACATGAGTTCTCTGTAGCTTTCAATTGACTTGTTAACTTGTTCCCATATCGAGTTTTCCTCCTTCTTAGTTTCTTTCAGATAGGCAGCTTGTCCTAGATTGAGCTTGACTTCGCCACCTTGTGGTTCCTCTAGCGTGGCTTCTTCTTCATCTTCAGGTTCCATAATTTTAAAGAGGTCTTGGCAGATTGCCAAGTCTTTAAATTGAATGAACTAAGTCTTCTCTGAATTCTGCTGGTTGCTCTAATTTTGTTTTGTCAACATTTTGAAAACAATTTCTCAGAACAATAACAAACTGAAATTGTAGCCAACATCTTTCAAACATCCATGGGCTTAATGGTGAAGTTAGTTCACAAGGAATGTGTGTTATCAAGACTTCAAAACAATCCGAGGTCGGACTGGCTGGATATTTCCAGACAGTGGAAAAACACTTTTATGCTATCTTCCAAGTTAGTGGCTCGCTCTCTGGCTCTTCTTACAGAAGTCGTTTAAAATTAAAGCGTTTCAGTTTCAAAATTCAAATAAATAATAGTTGACTTCTACTCACAATTTCTTCAAATCTTCAAATATGTTTCTTTGCTGTCGATAGACCTCAAGGCCATCTCTGGCCGAGATCTATTGTCTTCAGTTCCTCGGCTGGAACCAGTCTTCTGGCCAAAACCTCTTTCAAGATCTTAGCCAAATCTTCTGTCCCACTCTCTGGGACTGGGTTTCACCTCCTGTCAGAGGTATCCTTTGACTTATTGTAGCAGCAGATTTTTATAGCGTTCAAGAGATTACTTCCTCGAGCCACTAAGTGGACTACATGATTAAGGAGAATGTCATTATACGCATGTGAGCTTTCCATCAGAGACCTTCAGAGTTTCTTCACAAATTTTCATAACGCAGTCTTTAATAGATTCTTTATTGTTGTTGAAAAACAATAAGGTATACATCCAACCTTCTTCCGACTCTTACACTATAATCTTCTTCAAAGTCCAGCATATCGCTTTAAAGGTTAGAAAACTCCTCGTGTCTCCGTTACACTTCACATGGTCCAAGGGTAAACCTTCCTCATGCAAGTCCAAAACTACACTAAAACCTAAGCTTCTGCGCAAGAAACCTAGCTCCAAACACGCCCTAGAATACGTCATAAATCCTACCGACATAATAACGGGCAGTCTAAAATTTAAAGACACATGCCATCATTAATGACACACAAAACAAGCCAAATGGCCACTACTATTTCTGTAGTGGCACTCTATTCTGCAGAATTCATGAGTCATCTCACCGTCCAGCGAGAAGCGCTTGCATTATCCTTCCCTCCTGTCCAGGCATCAGTTCAAGTCTTCCTCGAATCTGCCAACCACAGCAATTTGGATTTAAATGGGACAATTAATAGAGCTTTAGATTCAAAGCTCTTTTAGTGGAGCAAAAAATAAAACCCAACATCAGGACCCATTGGACAGAAGGCAAAAGAAGTAGGGGTTAGAGATTATCTTAAGAGAAGAAATAATATTTGAAAATTTGTTATGGGAAGAATTTTCAAACTTAATTCCTTGATAGGGCCACTAATTAGTATGTGGTTAAATTTCAAAGTGATTATTAGGCCAGAAATGAATTAGTATTATGGAGTAGGACAATGGGAAGGGGAGATCCATGAAAATGATTTAAGCTCATAGACGAGAATTATGGCAGTGAAATATTTCTTAATAGGGATCTAAGGTAGGCAAGTGAAGGGTGAATGGTGTAATTTGAGACAAAGGCAGCTGACCTTTGGTTGACCTCAGACTGACAGAAGTCTAATGAGAGAACGCCCTCTCCCCAGGCCCCAAACCTCAAGTGTGTCTGAAAAGAGTCATGGATTGAACACAGCACCGACAACTCTCAAGAAGCTCAAACAACACCCAGGACAAGGAAACTCATACAATTGGCACCCAATTAATCACCCTAGATGTTTAGTCCCTCCACCAGTGGTGCATGGTGGCCACAGTGCGCATCATCTACAAAATGCACTAAAGTTACTCACCCAGGCAATTGTGACAGTAACTCTCAAACTTACAACTCTATAACTAGGCCTACACAGTGGCGCAGCAGTGGAATTGCTGCCTTACAATGCTCACAGCGCAGAGTCCTGGGTTCGATCCTGACTACGAATGCTATCTGTAAGGACTTTGTACGTTCCCCCCATGACCGCGTGGGTTTTTGCTGACATCTTCAGTTTCCTCCAACACTCCAAAAACATGCAGGTTTGTAGGTTTATTGGCTTGGTATCAATGTAAAAATTGCCCCTAGGGTAGTATTAATGTGTGGGGATTACTGGTCAGTACGGACTTCATGGGGCGAAGGGCCTGTTACTCTCTAAATGACACACAAAACAAGCCAAATGGCCAATACACCGCACTCTATTCTGCAGAATTCATGAGTCATCTCACCGTCCTGTGAGAAGCGCAGGACGGTGAAATACTGGAGAAACACAGCAGGTGAGGCAGCATCTATGGAGTGAAGGAATAGGTGACGTTTCGGGTCTAGACCCTTCTTCAGACTGATGTGGGGGTGGGAGGGGACTTTGAAGAAGAAAGGAAGAAGTGAAAACAGTAGGCTGTGGCAGAGCTGGGGAGGGGAGTGGAACGAGGGAGAAAGCAAGGACTACCTGAAATTGGAGGTCAATCTTCATACCACTGGCGTGAAAACTACCCAAGCAAAATATGAGGTGCTGCTCCTCCAATTTCAGGTAGAGGCCCAGGACAGAAAGGTCATATATGGAATGGGAGGGGGAGTTGAAGTGCTGAGCCACCGGGAGATCAGGTTGGTTAATGCGAACTGAGCGGAGGTGTTGGGCAAAGCAATCGCCAAGCCTGCGCTTAGTCTCACCGATGTAGAGCAGTAAATGCCTAGAACAACGGATGCAATAGATGAGGTTGGAGGAGGTGCAGGTAAACCTTTGCCTCACCTGGAAAGACTGCTTGGATCCTTGGATGGAGTCAAGGGGGGAGGTTAAGCGACATGTGTAGCATTTCCTGCGGTTGCAAGGGAAAGTGCCAGGGGATGGGGTGATTTGGGTGGGAAGGGATGAATTGGCCAGGGAGTTATGGAGAGTGTGGTCTCTGCGGAAAGCAGAAAGAGGAGGAGATGGGAAGATGTGGCCAGTGGTGGGATCCCGTTGGAAGTGGCAAAAATGTCGGAGGATTATCTGTTGTATGTGACGGCTGGTGGGGTGGAAGGTGAGGACAAGGGGGACTCTGTCCTTGTTACGAGTGGGGGGTGGGGAGTGAGAGCGGAGCTATGGGATATAGAGGAGACCCTGGTGAGAGCCTCATCTATAGATGAAGACGGGAACCCCCGTTCAATAAAGAATGACGATATCTCCGATGCCCTGGTTTGGGATACATCATCCTGGGTGCAGATGCGACGTAGATGGAGGAATTGGGAGTAGGGGATAGAGTCCTTACAGGAAGCAGGATGGGAAGAAGTGTAGTCCAGATAGCCATGGGAGTCAGTGGGTTTGTAGAAGATGTCGGTCAGTAGTCTGTTACCTGCGATGGAGATAGTGAAACGATAGGGAGATGTCGGAAATGGTCCAGGTGAATTTGAGTGCCGGATGGAAGTTAGTGGTGAAATGGATGAAGTTAGTGAGTTCTGCATGGGTGCAGGAGGTTGCACCAATGCAGTCGTCAATGTAGTGGAGGTAGAGTTTGGGGATAGGGCCACGGTACACCTCGAACAAGGATTGTTCGACGTACCCTACAAAGAGGCAGGCATAGCTGGGGCCCATAGCTACACCTTGGATTTGGAGGAAATGGGAGGAGTCAAAGGAAAAGTTGTTGTAAGTATTGTCCTTGTTTTGTAAATCCTTTGTAAATTATAACCTCTGTTGAAATTACTCCCTGGCATTAAATGTTCTTCACTTAGAAATGCATGAGTTTAAACTTCTTTGATAGCTATAAATCCCTCTTCCTTGGTTGGGAGGGGTGACCCACTTCAAAATAGTGATTATTGCAATTAAACCCATTAAAAAAGAAACTAAGAAAGTGAAGTAAATTAACCTTTGCAATTTGGTTGATACAGTATAATCTCCCTAAAGCAAGGGTACGTGTAGATACTTATTACAGATAGGACTTAAATGTCTTGATTTAGGCTTAGGACTCTAGATGGGATGCATTCAATATGACCACAATCACATCAGATCTTGTGCAAGGTAGGATTCGAACCGATGAACTGTTTTCTCATTGATAGTTGAATGGTGCATTCAACACCATTGTGCCAGAGCTACTACACTCCAAACTTTTCCGAGTTGACTGTGCCTGAACCCCTCTGTCAGTAGATCACCAACTTACTGACAGATAGGAAGCAGCATGTGAGGCTGGGAAAGCACATCTCGGACCCACAAGCACCCAGCATAGGAGCACAGCAAGGTACTCTCTCTGCGTACTCTCGTCCTATCCTCTACTCTCTCTACACCAACGACTGCACCTCCACAGACATCTCTGTCAAGCTTCTCAAGTTTGCGGATGACACAACCCTGATTGGACTGTTCCAGGATGGGGAGGAATCTGGCGTCCTGGTGCCGTAGCAACAACCTAGAGCTCAATGTTCTTAAGACAGTGGAATTGATTGTAGACTTTAGGAGAGCTCCCCCTCCCCTCACTCCACTCACCATCAACAACACCACAGTCACATCTGTGGAGTCTTTTAAGTTTCTGGGAACCATCATCTCCAAGGACCTTAAGTGGGGGGCTACCATCGACTCCACAGTCAAAAAGGCACAACAGAGGATGTACTTCCTGCGGCAGCTGAGGAAGCACAATCTGCCACAGGCAATGATGGTCCAATTCTACACGGCCATCGTAGAGTCTGGTCTCACCTTCGCCATTATGGTCTGGTTTGACTCAGCCACCAAGCACGACACCTGGAGGCTGCAGCGAATCGTCCGATCAGCAGAGAAGATTATTGGCTGCAACATTCCCTCCATTGATGAACTGTACACTGCAAAGGCCAGGAAGCGAGCGGGCAAGATCATCTCTGACCCCTCTCACCCTGGCCACAAACTCTTTGAATCACTTCTCACTGGAAGGCGACTCCGGACTGTCAAAGCTGCCACAGCCAGACATAAAAACAGTTTTTGTCCACAACAAAAAGTTGCTCTTCTCAACAGGCAAAAATCTGTAGCCTCCCTTTGATCTGGTATTTTGTTGGTTCACATGCTTGATCAATGGTGTTTTATCATTAATGTTTTATTATTATTATTAATGTTCAGTGTTTTCTGAGTCATTTGTAACTGTCACTGTATGTCATGTTGTTACTTGTGGGCGGAGCACCAAGGCAAATTCCTTGTATGTGAATACTTGGCCAATAAACTTACTTACTTTACTTACTTGATGCCCATTGATTGCTGTTTTATCAGCATCTGAAAGTCCGCTCTTTGGGCCTAATCCTGCTGTGATTTATTCTGGAGCCAAGTGGTCCTGGCCAAACCCAAACTGGCACCAGAGGTTGTTGGAGAGTATATGCTGCCTCATAGCACAGCTGATGACATCGTCCATCACTTTGCTTCTATTTGAACTAGACAGATTAGTTGATGTTAGACGGATTGGATTTATCCTACCTTTTATGAACAGGACTTACTGGGACATTTTCCAGAATAATGGCAGTTATCTGTGATGTAATTGTACTGGAGTACGGCCAGTGGTCAACCTCTTCAGCAGAATAGACCTTCAATACTGCATCCTGTCTCATCCCATTACCATTTCTGTATCCTGGGCTCTCTGTCATTTCTTGACTTCATATGGAGAGAATGGAATTGGCTGAAAACTATCTTTTGAGGGGAGCCTTGAGATGGATGATCCGCTCTTGCTGCCAAATTGTTGGTCTCAATCATGCACAAGAACAATGCCAGAAATAACAAGAATATTCACAACGAACTACTGGCTGGGTAGTAATCTCAGATGACAGTGCCTGAAAGAGATGCTGAAGAGGACGGCCTAATCATTTGAAGGGGCCCTGCCCATCAGCTTTCTATCAGAGGAGAACGCTGTAGTCAAGGCTTGTGACATAGAACATAGAAATTAGGTGCAGGAGTAGGCCATTCAGTCCTTCGACACCGCCATTCAATATGATCATGGCTGATCATCCAACTCAGTATCCCGTACCTGCCTTCTCTCATACTGATCCCCTTAGCCACAAGGGCTTAAATTAGCCAATGAATCAACTACCCTCTGTGGCAGAGAGTTCCAGAGACTCACCACTCTGTGTGAAGAAAATCTCGGTCTTAAAGGATTTCCCCCTTATCCTTAAGCTGTGAGACTTCCCCAACATCGGGAACAATCTTCCTGCATCTAGCCTGTCCAACTTAAGAATTTTGTAAGTTTCTATAAGATCCGCCCCTCTTAATCTCCTAAATTCCAGAGAGTATAAACCGAGTCTATCCAGTCTTTCTTCATAAGACAGTCCTGACATCCCAGGAATCAGTCTGGTGAACCTTCTCTGGGCAATAATGTCCTTCCTCAGATTTGGAGACCAAAACTGCACGCAATACTCCAGGTGTGGTCTCACCAAGACCCTGTACAACTGAAGTAGAACCTCCCTGCTCCTGTACTCAAATCCTTTTGCTATGAAAGCTAACATACCAACTGCCTGCTGCACCTGCATGATGGACTGGTGTACCATGACACCAAGGTCTCGCTGATCGGCCACCAGTCTGCTTTCCTGTTGGATAACCTCACATTTATCCACATTATACTGCATCTGCCAAACATTTGCTCACCCAGACTATCCAGTCACCTTGCAGTCTCCTAGCATCCTCCTCACAGCGAACACTGCCCCCCAGCTTAGTGTCATCCGCAAACTTGGAGATATTGACTCATCCAGATCATTAATATATATTGTAAATAGCTGGGGTCCCAGCACTGAGCCCTGCGGTACCCCACTAGTTACTGCCTGCCATTGTGAAAAGGACCCGTTTTATTACTCTTTGCTTCCTGTTTGCCAGCCAGTTCTCTATCCACATCAATACTTAATACCGATGCTTTAAGTTTGTATACTAATCTCTTATGTGGGACCTTGTCGAAAGCCTTCTGGAAGTGATATACCACATCCACTGGTTCTCCCTTATCCACGCTACTAGTTACATCTCGAAAAATTCCACAAGATTCGTCAGACATGATTTACCTTTTGTAAATCCATGCTGACTTTGTCCAATGATTTCACCACTTTCCAATGTGCTGCTATCCCATCTTTAATAACTGACTCTAGCAGTTGCCCCCACTACCGATGTTAGACTAACTGGTCTGTAAACTTAAAAAGAGGGGTTACTTTGCTACCCGCCAATCCTCAGGAACTACTGAATCTAAGAGTTTTGAAAGATTATCACTAATGCATCCACTATTTCTGAAGCTACTTCCTTAAGTATGGGATGCAGCCTATCTGGCCTGGGGATATATCGGCCTTTAATCTATTCAATTTACCCAACACCACTTCCCGACTGACCTGGATTTCACTCAATTCCTCCTTTGACCCACAGTCCCCTGCTATTTCAGGCAGATTATTTATGTCTTCCTTAGTGAAGACGGAACCAAAGTAGTTATTCAATTGGTCCGCCATATCCTTGTTCCCCATGATCAACTCATGTGACTGCAAGGGACCTACATTTGTTTTAACTAACCTCTTTCTCTTCACATTTCTATAAAAACTTTTGCAGTCAAGTTTTCTTTATAATCTATTTTCCTTTCCTAATTAAAATGCTGCTTTTTCTGGCTAAGGCATCATCTTTGCTTTGATATCCACGGATGCACTACCTTCCCCGATTTATTCTTTTGCCAAAATGGGGATGAACAATTTTTGTAGTTCATCCATGCAGTCTTTAAATGTCTTCCATTGTATATCCACCGTCAACCCTTTTAGAATTATTCAGTCAATCTTGGCCAATTCAGCATACCCTCAGTTACCTTTCTTTAATCAGAAACCATTGTTTCTGAATATTAACAATGTCACTCTCCATCCTAATGGAGAACTCAACCATATTATGGTCACCTTGCCCAAGGGGGCACTACAACAAGACGGCTAATTACCCCTTCCTCATTACTCAAAACCCAGTCTAAAATAGCTGCTCTCTCGTTGGTTCCTCTACATGTTGATTTAGATAACTATCCCGCATACATTCCAAAAAATCCTCTTCCTCAGCAGCCAATTTGATTAACCCAATCTATATGTGATTGAAGTCACCCATTATACTGTTTTGCCTTTGTCGCACGCCTGTTTGATACCACCAACTTCTCTGCTACTGTTAGGTGGCTGAGCGTTTCTGCCCCTTAGTGTTTTGTAGCTCTACATACCGATTCCACATCCTCCAAGCTAATGTCCTTCCTTTCCATTGCTTTAATCTCCTCTCTAACCAGCAACGGAATATTGAATATCCCTGGATGTTCAGCTAGCCTACGTCACCCTGGAGCCATGTCTCCGTGATCCCAACTATATCATAATCATTAATATCTATCTGCACGTTCAACTCGCGAATACTCCTTGCATTGAGACACAAAGCCTTCAGGCTTGGCATTTACCCCTTATACAATTTTGCGCCATGGTTTTGGCCTGCCACTTTTACCTTTCACCTTGCTACCTAATGTTACTTCTACCCTCATTTTACAAGTGCCACATTAGTTTAAATCCGGGGGATGGGTACAAGAGCAGAGAGGCAGGAGGGTGTAAAATGAGGGTAGAAGCATTAGGTAGCAAGGCATGATTTAATTTTACTCCGGAGTCACTTGAGTGACAACGTGAAGGGCCTGCCAGCCCGCATGTGCATCATTATTGTATAACGCGTGGAGCATGACTGGCTGGGCGGCGCGCTGCTCCTCCAGCGGTAAGTTCAAAAAGGACCTGCAGGTAAGTTTGCACTTCTTCTGAGGTTGTGTTTTGTTCTGCAATCTTAATTACAGAACGGCAAATTTCCGATTACTATGGAAAAGTCCAGGGCGAAGTCTAAACGGGCCACGGGAAAACCGGCTACGGAGGACCGCGGGAGTGCAGGTAGCCGGCGGCCGTCGAGTTCGCCACCCGAGTCGCTGATAGTACGGTCAGCGGCTTCCGACTTAGTGCCTGTTGAGAGCACTATGGTTCCCCAGAAAGGGGGTAAAGCCAAAAGAAAGTCGGATAGGTCTGTGGACTTGGACGAGTCAGGCCAGGAGGGTTCCCCTGCTACAATGGATAACGTCCTTGGATGTTTATCCCAGATGGAGCACCTAATGGAGAGGATGTTCCATCATGATATGCTCCAACGAACAGAGTTATATCAGCGAGGTTCTCCTCGAGGGCCCACGGCGGCGCCTGGTTCAGGGCTGCACAATGTCTCCCTCTCTGAGGAGGGGAGCGTACGGAGTCAGTACTGGACTGACTCCGAATTCGGTGGTATGGCTGAGGAACATACCAGTATGCATGGGGTGCAACGAAGCACAGGATTTGACTGCCATAGCTTACAAATTTGCGATACCCTCACAAACAGGGGAGCCGCTACAGGAGGAACTTGCGGCATGCATCAACTACCTCACCTCCCACCAGCTACAGAAGCAGGTCATGATAGACACATCTGCCAAATACAATGCCCCTGGACACTGTGCTTCGCTGAGTGTACCGGCCGTGAACAACTCGATTTGGGGATATATTGGAGGAGTCATCAAGGCCCAGGAAGTAAAACTCCAGAGAATCCTCAAATTGCTGGCCTCGGGCATAACAGCATTTGCCAGGTCTGTGGATGGAGGTCCATTGTCGGATGTACAACAGGATGCCCTGGCATTAATGTGCAATGCACATTTTGAAATCAATTGCTTTCACAAAAGTGCCATCCGACCTGCCCTGAACCCCAAATTTGCGGGGTTGTGCAGAGCCAGCAATGTTCAGCCGCCAAATCTCCTCTTCAGAGAAAACTTGCCAAAATAGGTCAAGGACCCTGATGAAGAAGCGAAAGTGTCAGGCTGATGAAGGCGCCGACGACCAGCAAAGCTTCTCAATTCCGGCGGCAGCACCCCTACGCAATTCTGGCAGCAGCACCCCTTCACTGAAGCTGGTGAAAGCTCGAGGGCCATATATTCTGGGCAGAAGTCTTTTTTAGGCCAAGGCCCAGGCCGACCCTCTTGGAAGATGCGCCATTCGCGCAATCCAGCACCCCTACCCCCCAAACCTCTGGGGTGGAAATAAAAACCACAAAACCACTGGTAACCATGGAGATAGATGGGTCTGGTTCCTTCCGGAACATGGGGTGTGTGAATCAAGTTGGTGGAAGATTACACTTGTTTCTGAATGAGTGGAGTTGGATAACATCAGATCCATTTATACTGCACAGTATACAGGGGTTCCAATTCTTCCCAATTCATTGCCACCCACACAGCATGCACCAAACCGGACGTTTGTTCATTCACAACAGGAAGGTTTGGATGTGCCAGCAGAAATTCGAAAGTTACATTCAAAAGGGGTAATTGAGAGGTCGAATCATGAGCCCCACGAATTTGACAAGAGAAAGATGGAGGATGCCGTATCATCCTTGATTTGGCTCAGCTTAACGCTTTTGCGCAGTATAGACATTTTAAAATGGAAACCTTCGTTACTGCCAATCAACTGATTTCCAAAGGATGCTTTATGGCATGCATCGATCTCAAAGATGCATACTATTTGGTACCCATTCACAGGGATCACCGGAGGTAGTTGAAGTTTAACTGGATGGGGCAACTGTGGCAGTTTAGAGAATTGCCTAATGGGTTAACATCAGCCCCCAGATTATTTACCAAATTAGTAAAACCGGCACTTGAGCTTCTCAGAGCTCAAAAACATATTGTTATGGCATATTTGGATGATATCCTAATTATAGGGAAAACTCTGAAATTAGCTAAATTAGCTGTTTCAGCCACTAAACTCTTGTTTGAGAGATTGGGGTTTCTCATCCATCCAGATAAATCCAAGTTGATACCATCCACATTTATTGACTATTTAGGGTTTACTATTAACTCTGTTCACATGTCTATGACTCTGCCCTGGGGCAAGAGATTAGAATTAATAGAAGCCTGTAACAACCTTGTTGTTGTTGAGCAACCGTCTATTTGACAGGTGGCCAGGGTAATTGGCAAATTAGTGGCTGCCTTTCCAGCTGCACAGTTTGGGCCTTTGCATTATCAGAATTTACAATGTGCAAATGAGCAAGCACTCAAAGATCATGCGGGTCATTTTAACAGACCTATGTGGCTACCAGCCGATGCTATTTCTGAATTACAAAGGTGGACGACCAATATTCGGCATTGCTCCAATACTATTTTAGTCAGTTATATTACAAACTGATGTTAGCGCTCAAGAATGGGGAGCTACTAATACCATTTCTAAGATCTGGGATGTGAACATTGTACCTACACTACTTCGGCGGTGGGCTCCAGCTACATCCCTGTCACTGGTCAAACTAACTTTTAAAGTGGTTATGCTCATGGCGTTGGTTTTGGCGCAACGGGTCCAGTCATTGTATAAACTGTGACTGAACACAATGGTGAAGCAGAGCAGACCAGGGGCGTCAGGTCTCAAATTGGAATTTACAGCATACCCTGTGGACCTTCAGTTGTGTGTGGTCACACATTTACAACAGTACATTAAGGTCACAAAAAGCCTCCGAGACACTGAACTAGCAGTGTTTGTTAGTTACAAAAAACCTCACAAGAGGGTGTCAGTGCAGCCCATCTCGAGGTGGTCAAGACAGGTTTGGCTTGTGCAGGTGTGGACACTGATATTTTTAAATCTCATTCCACCAGGGCTGCAACAACATCAGCAGCAAGGGATTTGGAGGTTCCACTGGACCACACCCTCACGGCGGCAGGATGGTCAAACGAAATAACTTTCCAAACGTTTTATAACAAACCCATTGCCAGGCCGGGGGTGTTTACTAATTCAATTTTAAGTTCTCTTTTATAATTTACCCTGGATGTGAGGGGTCATTATTATTTTCGTATATACCATTTTGTTTAATAAAAACATCAGCATGCTTTAAATCTATGTCATGTCTCACGTGACTCCGAAGTAAAATAATAAGATTAAATGAGAACTTACCAGTTTGAAGTTTGATCTTTATTTTGTGAGGAGTTACGATGAGGGATTACGTGCCCACCGCTCCCAACCTCTCTCATAAAGGTCAGCTGGTAGTTCTAGTTTCTCGAATCTTCCTATATTCAGTTCACAACTTATCTGTGATTTCACACTGCTGCTTTGAAGATTGACGTGCGTGTGGGCTGTTCACATAATCCGTCATTGTAACTCCTCACAAAATAAAGATCAAACTTCAAACTGGTGAGTTCTCGTTTAATCTTACTATTAAACTGGTGAATCAGAATTAAATAGGGGACATCTTTGACAGCTTTCAATATATGTGATCATACCAGTTAACCAAACCTTGGAAGTTTCAAGTTGATGACCATTTCAACATCATGGTCAACTACAGCACTGATATAATCAAGGGTCAATTATCAAAAAGCTAAGGACCCAGCTTCCATTCTGCCCTTGAGTGTTGCCTTTGTGGAGTTGTACAATCTCCCTGTGACCACGTGAATTTCCTTTGGGTGGTCTGGTTTCCTCCCACATCTGACAAACATGTGGGTTGGTAGGTTAATTGGCCTCTATAAATTTCCGCTAAAGTGTATGGGGGGTTGAGAAAGTGGGATAACATAGAACATTGTGAATGGGTAATTGATGGTTGGCATGGACTTGACAGGCGGAAGGGCCTGATTCCATGCTTTATCTTCAAACTAAATTAAACTATTCTTGAGAATTCTAACGCCTATATTCCGATCTTACCAATACAAAGACATAATCAAGGCAAGATTCTGTTTGTTACATTCACTTACAGGAATGAAGAAGATTATTTCAGCAACTTTTGTGCAAGACCAGAGCAATAGAAATGCACAAATAATTACCCTAGATGTGCTCCAAAAATAAGAGTTAAGGGCCTGTCCCATTTTCCCCGAGTCCTCTGCCTAGTTGAAAGGACCATAAAAAAAAAATCAAGATTTCTGTGATCTACGAACTCCTCCCGACTATCTTTTTACTCGTGAACTTTTTTGTCATGCTGGAAAAAAGTCCCGGCTGACCTGATGCCCCGAGTACCTACGGCTGGCATAACGAGCCGCTACGATATATCTATGGACTCCTACGGACTCTCTACGGACTCGCAACGGACTCGCTATGGACATTCTTTGCGTTTGAATCAAGGGGAAAACTCAGGAGAATTTGTAACTCGGGAAAGTGGGACAGGCCCTTAAGTTATCAGGCTGAAGGTTGGGAAAGGGAAGGGCTAATGTTAAATAAACCATAAAGGCTTCATTAAACAAAATAATACTTTTCTTGCTCTGGATTGTTTAACAAATTTGATCGACATGAAGATCTCAGGAAGGGAGGATATAAGATGGTTCTGCTCATCTAGAAGCTCGTGGGTGACCTATCATTCGTTTTGATCTGAGAATGCAGTGATTAAACAAATAACCTATTTGTCTTGGCACTGGCATTTCATTGATTTATTGATCAATAGGAGGATTAAGAATGATTGACTCTAAAGTGACTGGAATCTTCCTACACAGTTTTCTTTTATGGTTTCATCAGGCATGCATATTATATAAGATTGTAATTTTTAACATTGAAGTCTTTTATTCATACTTCTCATTGCCTTGGTAGTTTTTGCATTTGCCTTTTCAGTAGATGGTGTAAAACATGTGTAAGAAGGAACTGCAGATGCTGGTTTAAACCAAAGGTAGACACAAAAAGCCAGAGTAACTCAGCGGGGTAGGCAGCATCTCTGGAGAGAAGGAACGGGTGACGTTTCGTGTCGAGACCTTCTTCAGATCTTCTTCAGAATAGACAGATGGGCCAGGACCTGGAGTAGGGGGAGAAACTTGGAAAAGAGAGGTCGGACTAAACAAGGGTCTCGACCCGAAACGTCACCCATTCCTTCTCTCCACAGAGATGCTGCCTGTCCTGCTGAGTTACTCCAGCTTTTTGTGTAAAACATGTTGTCTGAAATATGCCGAAAGAGACCTAGAAGAATGGAAAACATTGCAGGAGGATCAACGGGTACACCAGTTATGCACAGGTTACATGGTATGTCATAGAAGTAAAATAGGTTGAAACTCAATCTAGTTATTGCACACAGTTATGAGCATGAGGACACAGTTGTACTGGACCAGGCTAAATTGATAAAGGTTCCTTTTTTTGAGGTCTCAAAAAGACGAGCATCATCCTCTCAAGAGGAGAATAATGACACCAATGTAGACATCCAAGCTTATAATAAAGTTATATAAATTGTGGATACATCACTTATTAGGAGCATGGATAGGTTAACCTGCTCAAGAGACAGGGTCTCTGTACTGTTAACCTGTCAGATCCCTCAGGAGTATAAATTATTCTCACCAATCTCACCCATCTCAGACACTGATTTCAGAAGTAATTTTTTTAATCATCAAGCTGTTAATGCTGAATTACTGTGAGAAAAACAGCTCATAACTTTCCACTTCCTCAATGAATCTTACATTTACACCTGCAATTCTAGCACTAGTAAAGCACTGTAGGAACGCAGCAGGCCAGGCAACATCTGTGGAGGGAAGAGAGAGATGGGTCAGGACCTTTTTTCAGACTGATGGAGTAGGGGGAGAAATCTTGAAAAGAGAGGTGGGGTGGGGCAAAGTCCGACAAGTGATAGGTGCATACAGGAGAGGGGGGAAGGGGGGGAGGGAGGGGGAGGGTTGGGGTGATTGGATGAGTGGAGGTAGTGGATATAGTGACAAGGGCTAGAGGTGAAAATAAGACAAAAGGGTTTCAGAGAAAGAAAGGGTGAGAGAAATGCAAAATAATGGTTCAAGGGGAAGGGTGGAGGAGAAGGGAAATAAGGGTTTTGGAGAAGTGACCTGAGTGTATGGTGGAGGGGCGACAAGTGGAAGAATCACTAGGGTGGTGGAAGAAGATGGGAGAAATCTGTGTGGACCCTTGCACCCCCTGCCCCCCCACCAGGTGTACACACATTTCTCCCACCATCACCATCAGTGGGGGAGTTACAAAAGAGGGGATGCAGTTACAGGATTATGGGGGTCCATTGAAAAATTAGGTGTGTAGAAATTTATCTTTGCAAAAGGTAGTGAGTCTCTGGAATTCTTCACCATAAGGGTTGTGGCGGTGTGATCATTGAGTGAAGATAGACACAAAAAGCTGCAGTAACTCAGCGGGACAGGCAGCATCTCTGGAGAGAAGGAATGGGTGACGTTTCGGGTCGAGACCTTTCTTCATTGAGTGTGTTTAAAGTGCAGTGAGATACATTTATTTTAAAGACCAGGAAGTTGAGGCCTACGGCGAATTGGCACAGAAGAGATGTGGGCTAGGCTAGATCAACAATGATTGAATAGTAAGGTAGGGCAGGTTTGAGGGGCCTACATACACCTGCTCCAGTGTTCATGAAGAAATTGACCCAGGCACGTGTACACGTGCATAAGCTAATGTTGTCAGAATCACGCAACACGTTTCCTCCTTTTTCAACATAAACTGGGGTTTTTGAATGCATCTTACATTCTTCATTGAACGCTCACAAGACTAACATTGAGCTGAGATTGCCATTGAAGTGTCAATTAGAAGGTCTTTATCTGATGTTAATGTCTTGCACATAATAGCTGCCAGTCTCAGCTTTCAGTGCTGAGGAGGAGGGAAACCTCATCATCGGTTGGCGACAGTGATTTTGTACATTTTGCTTCGGAGCTGAACCTTGTCTAACTCATCATTGCAAATCACACACCTACAGAAGATTATCATATCTTCCCTTCCCCTGTATCTTCCCCTACCTCCACTTTAGCCTTTTTATGTAATTGTCTTCTGACTGCCACGGGGAATGATCGTGTAAGATCTAGCACATTGCCCAGTGATCAACATGGCAAAGACATGGCTGGGGAGAGCTCTTTGTGAAACTTCCAGTGGGCATCGTTCAGGTTCCAGTTCAGCACGTAAACCAGGATGCTGCCTTGCTGGTCAACTGCATGATTTTCCTATGTCATGATTTCCCCCCAAAAAGATGGGATTTTGGTTTTAAATAACCAAAACGGGAGAGGAATCCTAATTGATCCATTTAAAAGACATTTGGACAAGTACATAGGAAAGGTTTGGAGGGATATGGGCCAAACGCAGGCACATGGGACTAGATGGAACTAGATGGCACATGGGACTAGATGGGACACATTGGTTGGCATGGGTAAGCTGGGCCGAAAGGCCTGATTCCGTGCTGTATGACTATCCATATATCAGTTAATTTCCCCAGTTGAACTTTTTATCTTAGTTAGATTTATCTCTTCAGGCTAAGGGAATCAAGGGATATGGAGAGAAAGCTGGAATGGGGTACTACAGATTTTGGATGATCAGCCATGATCATATTGAATGGCACTGCTTACTCGAAGGGCCGAATGGCCTACTCCTGCACCTATTTTCTATGTTTCTATGTTTCTATACAAAAGCAACCAATGTTTTTGGACTGCATACATTTAGAAATTCTGCATTCATAACTTTTATCCTACTGTTATTCACATTCATTTTAGCCTTGCATTTTCCCTTTTGTTTATTGTCTAGGATCTTTTGATTTATGCAGTTTGTGGTTTTCAGTTGATAGGTTTTTCCCCAATATGCAAGTATCCAATGCCATATCATTCAGTCTTTCACTGCCTGCAAGGTTGTATAATTTAACAGCAGAATTTAGCTGCTGTGAAGTAAAAAACATAATTTATTATAATAAATAATTAAGTAAAAAATAGTCACATTCGAAATTTGTTCTAGGTAGCCAATGCTAAATGTACACATTTAGTTATAACTGTGAATATAGACACAAAAAGCAGGAGTAACTCAGCGGGACAAGCACCATCACTGGAGAGAAGGAATGGGTGACGTTTCGGGTCGAGACCCTTCTTATAACTGTTATAACTGTGGATTGTTCACGGCTTTTGTTCTATTTTCTTCAATGGAACAAAATTCAGGAAGCAGAGTACCTTCCTTGGAGGCTGCCAAGTATGGAGATTTAGCACAAGCTGTAAGGCTGAATTTCTAAATTGAACCCAAGATCCATTGGGGTCTCAGAGCCACACACAATGAATACATGTTTCACTGCATTCAGACAAAAACAGACAGTGAAATTTAGAAGAGATTTGGTTGTCTCAGATTTGGGTATTATGTGCCCTTTATTTTGTACATAACCAATACCTCGCTTTGTAGAATATTACTGTGAATAAACTATCTTGGGAAAATGTGTATTTTCCAATATGACAATCAATATTAATTGTCATATACACTACCTAATAATATTTATTAACATTAATTCAAGTAAAGTTATTAATTAGCTTGCCAAACCCATACATATATCTCAAATAAAATGTATAAATAGAACAATAAACGGCAGTCTACTTGCCGTACTTTCCCTTATCAGCTTATTAAAATTCACTTCACCGTTTGTGAATTATTCAGCCAGCTCACTTGTGGAAAAACTTATCATATCACATAGTCCATTATTCATTATCCTCCTTGTATGAATATAGGAATATCAGATCAGTCAATTGTAAATACACAACAATATAAATTTGCTGCTGTTTGCACACTTCAACTAAACATTTAAATGGTGAAAATGAGATTTGTTAACATATTCTGCCAAATGGGGTCAACAAATAACAAAACAGACAAAATAAATGTTCTTACAAGAATCGGGCATGCATTGTGTTGGTTTTAATAGAGTTTTTTTTCCCCTTTTAAACAAAGGAAACCCACCAGAATCCAGATGAACCTTCTGATCTTGTCCTGACTATAAAATGACAACAGTCTTTCAGAAATTGTGATATTTTAATCTGACCAGTGACGTTCAGGTCATGAGTATCACACATGGAAACTTAGAGTGACTCAATTAACCATCCATCACTGTAATTGTTCAGAAAATGAACTATATTATGCACTCTGCTACATGGGGGAAAGGTAAAGGGCTAAATAGTAGGCTAGTCTTTGGTAGTTGTGAGATAACACATGTACTGACTGGAGCCATTTTAGCCACTTGTTAAAATCATTAACAGGCATATCAATTACCGTCCAGATTGCATTGAAGCACACATTAAACACAAGGACCAAATCAGTAACAAAAGCATGAGAGGCACATTTCAAACTGCTGGAAACCATGTCCACATCCTCATTGTCAACAATTGGAGTGGGCAGCGCCTCTGTCACAAGCTGTTGCTTAGCAACCCGCATATCACAACCTGAAATCACCTCAGCTTGTGTGAGTCTAAAATTAATGGATTTTTAAAAATATATAAAACACTGGTTGGGGACTGGGGGAGGGGTCCAAGATTTAATTCTAAACATGCAATAACAATGGGGGTCATTTTTAGTTTGGCTTTCTGCAAGAAACTGGAGATTACATCCCATTATGTCTGATTTTCCTGCCCATTGAAGTTACTGGCTCAAGAGCTGTCTAGAATTCACAGCATAGTTATCAAGGGGTGTACTTCCCCTTGATATCTCAACAAAAATAAATGAAGCAAGGAAACGCATGCCAGTAGAAGTATTAATAGGTAGAATTTCTATATAACATTTCCAAGCCTTGCTACCTATATGAAATAGATCATCCAAAAACCTGCATTTTACACATTAAGGTTAATAATAATGAATTTCCATTTCTTTCTCAGATACATAGATTAAACGGTATGACCAATGCTCTCTGCCACAATACCCCAATCCCAATTGCTGGCATGCCTGGGATTGTGGAGCTTATGGTCAGGTATACTCTATATCAGGTATCATTACAGTAGTGTAATTGTAAATGACAAAGAAGATGTTTTGGTCGGGTAGAAAGGATGTAATTTTAATACTGGTTCATCCCTTATAAGAATGTAAGGACATATGATTGAACACAAGTTGAGGTACTACCTCAAAGACAAGCGAGCCAATCATGGAGGACCAATACATGAAGCAACTCAGGTTGAGTAAAGAGACTGTGATAAAAGACAGCTTTACATGAGTACTGCAGGTAATGCAAAACAAGAAAGGAAACAGAGTGTTACAGCTATATAAACAGTTCAGATTTTAAAAAGTGCAAGAGCTGCAACAAGGTAGAATGAGTGATCTGGCTGATTCATTCAAGACGCCCAGATTTGTAGGTTACTTGGCTTAGGTAAAAATTGTAAATTGTCCCTGGTGTGTACGATAATGATAGTGCATGGGGTGATCGTTGGTTGGTGTGGACTCGATGGGCCGAAAGGCCTGTTTCTGCACTGTAACTCTAAAGTTAAAGTCGAAAAAGTCTAAATGGATAAGCAAATTAATTATTCAACTCTACTAGATACAGTCTAATTATGCCATTGCACAAATTATGAATTTATTTAAGTGGATACAAGGTAACTGTAGGGAGAAGACTGTAGATAATCCAGTGTATGAACTGAATGGGCAAAATAATAGAGGCTGCTTGTAACTAATCACTCAGCTACTGACATTCAGTGCATTGAGTCAATGGTGGTGGAAACTGTGGTGGAATGCTCTAATTCCAAACAAACCCATCTCCAAATCAGCGCCACAGTGCTGCAGAAGAAACTCAACAGCAAGTGTATGTCAGTGGCTTTTTAATTTAGAAATTCTGTGACTTCATGATTTCTGAGTATCCTGCTAAATTAATATAAGCACAAAGATGATTGGGGTGAAATGGGTTCATCTGAAGTATTTGCAATTATAATCCAAATTTCCAATTAGATTTTCTCAAATGTAATAGCATCTGGTATTGATCCCTTACATTATGAAGACTGGTGCTTTTTTCACTTTGAATTGTGATCTACTCAGAAGGCAAAGGGCATCACCTTCTGAGGAAGTAATATTCCTTCAAGTATCTTGGAGGCAGAACAACAAGAGATATTTAGTCAGGCAATCCCATCATCCAGCACCTGTGGTATCACCCAAATGATCTGCTACCTGACAATTTTACTTTTTGATGATCAACATTCACCTACAAACACCTATCTAACCCATGGAGCAGAGTATCAATGACCATGAGAGGTTGCCCCTGACAACAAGACTGTTTATGTTCACCGGAAAGTAGAAGGCAACTGAGTGGCCACGAACTATCCCAGGTTATTGAGGGAGGCAAGCAAGGAGATTGCATGGGCATTGATGAAAACCTGTATATTCTTACAGGCCACTGAATGTCCCAGAGTTCTGGAGAGTAACCAATGTCATTATTGCTTAAGAAAAGAAATGGAGATAATGCAGGAAATTAGTAGTCGGTGAGCCTCAGGTCAGTGGTTGGGAAGCTGCTGGAGAGATTCTCAGGGATCAGACCAACTCGTATTTGAGCCAATTAAGGACATTAAGCATGGCTTTTTCCACAGCAGGTCATGTCTGACTAACTTGATTGAGGTTTTTGAGGAGGTGATGATGATTGATGAGGGTAGGGCAATGGATGCATTTTATGCATTTTGCACAATGCATGCATTTTAGTAAGACATTTGATAAAGTAGGCTAATCACGAAGATTAAGGTACATGGGATCCACTGTGACTCGGTTGTTTGGATTCAAAACTGGCTTCCCATTAGAGGACAGAGGACAGTGTTGGAAGAGTGTTATGTGCTGTTCTGGCTGGAGATTTGGGACCAATGATTTTACACTTCTGTTGTTTGTTTAAAGCACACACAACATACACATACACATACATACACACACATATATATATAATTAATTTATTTATTTGTATATAATAAATAACTGATGAAAATGTAGATGAATTAGTTAATAAGTTTACAAAAGACATAGAAATTGGTGGAGTTGTAGACAGTAAAACAGGCTGTCAATGAACACAGCTGGATATAGATCACTTAGAGATGTAGGTGGAGAGTTCAATCCGAGCAGGTGTGAGGTATTGCACTTTGGGAAGTCGAATGTAAGGGGAAACAATACAGTTAATGGCCTGACCCTTGTTAGAGGGATCTTGGGGCCAAATCCATAGCAGATAATAAAGAGGTGATTAGGAGGAGTATGGGTATGCAGGGCGTGGCATGCAGAGGTTATTCGTTTAACAAGGCAATATGTTCAGCACATTTGTGCAGAAGGAAAGTACCCACAGGTAAGTTTGAGTATTGGAGATGGCCCTGCAGCTATATCATAGCAAATATACAAAGGGGCCCTGCCAGACATTATTGACAAATCTGTTCATCAGACAGATGGCAGTATCCCTGCCACATGGTGATGGAATCAAACATTACACTCAACATTCATGCCTGCTGGGTTGGTGTGAAATGTGATCTAGTTTAAAACATCCTTAAGGCGGAAGTGAGTACTTCCACAGGCAGCACTCCTTTCTGAATTTGTTTCCCCTGCAGGCTTTCTCATGGTCTTGTCCGAGATGTTCCATATAATAGACCATGAATTAAGGACCTCAGAGGAGGTCAATCATTATGAAAGTGTGGCATCACTGGACTCATGCACATTGTACATGAGGTTCAGTGGGCCTACGAACCTAAACTTTATGATAGGTTGTAGATCCTATTGTTTAGGGCCTTGCAGGTCAGTTGGAGGAGCCGAGGCCTCACAGGTCGGTTGGAGGAACTGGGCTGCGTGGGCCAGAGTCCGGGTCGGCGGAGCAGCCGACGGAGCCCGCGGCTGGGGCCTGGGTCCGCACCATGGACGCGTGAAGTGGCGCGTCGACAGTGGTGAGGTCTCGGCGGCAGTGAAGTAGTGGCAGCAGTGAAGCCTCGCGACAATGGGGCCTTGGCGTTAGTGAAGCCTCGCGACGATGGGGTCTTGACGGTGGTGGCGCCTTGCAATGATGGGGCCTCAGCGATGGTGAAGCCTCACGACGATGGGCCTTGGCGTTAGTGAAGCCTCGCGGCAGCAACAATGACTCGCGGATCGATCCGCGGTTGATGATCGATGAGAGCGTGGCGGGGCGGCTTTGAGGGGAGAGGGGACCCAGCGTGGGGGTCAGGGCTCCATGAGGGGGGATTGGAGAGAACAATGGACAATTGGGGAGAGTGGGAGAACAAAGGACAATGGGGACCTGGCGTGGGGGGACCGAAGTTGGGGGCGGGGGTGGGGACAAAAGGAGGAGCCAGTGTGCTTTGTAACTTTGTCAGCGCCGTAGGTGGTTGCTATTTGTATACATTGTGTATGCAAGCAAAGAATTTCACTGTGCCTAGTCACATGTGACAATAAAGTATTCCATGCCATTCCATTCCAAATAGTTGAGGCATTTGCATTGATGTTGAGGAACAGCACGTTACCGAGCTGTTTCGAGCTGCTCTTGAAACAGTTGCTCTTGTGTTAGAACAACCTTGTCGAAACATTTGCAGTTGCACATCCATTTTCAGACCATAGTCTTCTACTGGTGATAGTGCACATGATAAACTTGCATTCTGAGGTTGCTGGACATGCACAACATTGTCAAATGGGATACAATGTCAGTGCCATATAATTCTGTTTCACAATATGAGAATCCCAAGCTTATCTAGAGAGCCGAGACCCGCTTTGCCATTGCTCAAATTACTTCAGCAAAACAGGGCAGCTTTCAGTGACACTTTGTTATATGTGCCTTATTTCATTCTCCATTATTGGTTAGACTCCGTGTACCAATCCCCACAACGATCCCTCCCCACTCTCAATCTTGACAGCTTCCACCTTGCATCAAAATCCCCACCCTCTTCTTTCCAGCCGTATGTCTAATTTATCGTATCCCCAAACCTCCCCCAATGCAATCCGCGAAAGTGTGAAGAAGGGTCCTGATCTGAAACATCACCTTCTCCATAGATGCTGCCTGACCGGCTGAGCAGTTCCAGCATTCTGTGTCTGTTTTCCATATCCCTGGAGATGGTCTCACAAGAACACAAGGATACAGGAGCAGGAGAAGATTACCTGATCCCGAAAAGCCTGCATTGTCATTCAATATAATCATGGATGATCTACTCCTGGCCTGAACATCTCTCATGTGTCTGTTCCCCACCGCCCTAAGTCCCCTGATCTTTCAAAAAATGTACCTGCATTAACTTTAAGTACTTTGAATTATCTAGTATTCATAATTCTTGGCAGCAGAAAATTGCAGGAATTCACTGCCCTATGCGAGAAATAATTTATGCATACATTGGTTTTAAATGACCAGCCCCTTATCTAGAAACTATATCCCCTTGATCAAGACTCTCCCATCAGTGGAAACATTTCAATATCTACTCTTTCCTACCGCTTTAAGATATGATATGTTTCAATAAGATCATGCCCCTCATTCTTTTAAATTCCAAAAAATATAGACCAATATATTTACATTTTCTTGATAAAACAATCCTCTTCCCCCCCCCTCCCCACCCAGTCTGGTGAAGCCCTGGACATCCTCTGTATCCTTTTTTAAAAAATAAGGGGACCAGTACTGCATTTGTTACTCCAGCTGTAGCCTCACCAACGCCCTGTACAATTGCAATAATAGTTTATTTTTTAACTCCAATCCCTGTGTAATTAAGGCCAGAATGCCATTTGATTTCCTAACCATTTGCTACATTTCCATGCTAAATATTTACAATTTATGCACCTTGTTCCCTCTGTACTTCACTCCATCTGCAATGCACTCCCATTTTGATAATAGTTAGCCTTTAGGTTCCTCTTACGGAAGTGCACAGCCTCACACTTTCCCACATTAAACTCCATTTGCCAGGTTTTCTCCCATTAATTCAGTTCTATCTGTATCCCAATGCTGAGTCACAATATCCACATGCCAACTGGCCCTTCCACCTATTTTTGTGTCGTCGGCTAACTCGGATACCTTACTTTCTACCCCCTCGTTCAGGTCATTAATATAAACAGTAAATAATTGAGGGCTAAGAGCTGATCCCGAGGGTACTCCATTAATTAAATGCTTCCAACCTGAAAAAGACCCATTTAGTCCAACTCTCTTCTTTCTATGTAATAATCAATTTTCAATCCATAACAATACACTTCCTACTAATGTGAGCTCTTAACCTGTGCACCAGCCTTATATGTGGAATGTTGTCAAATCCTTTTGTTGGTGTCCATTACACTACGTCTAATGGTACCCATCTATCTCTGATGCTTGTTACTTCCTCTAAAACTTAACTAAACATGTCAAACAAGATTTGCCTTTCATGAAACCACACTGAATTTATTTGATTATATTGATTTTGTAAATGATTGGCTATTTCTTCTGAGAACATTGATACTTGCCTCTTGGCAACAATAAATGTTAAGCTGATCATAGTTTTCCACCTTTTGTCTTTCTTCGTTCTTGAACAAGAGAGTCAGATTTGGTGTTTTACTTCGGAGTCATGTGAGTGACTACGTGAAGAAGCCCCGACTGGCGCATGCTCGGCATTACGGTTGACGCATGTGAAGCTCCGACAGGGTGGAGAGCGCAGGGTAAGTTTAACCCGCAGGTAAGTCGCTGTTGAACTTTCTTGCTAGTGGGTTTAAACTCTGTCAGTCTGCAGAGCCAGCTAGAGTGCTAACGTATTTTGAAATTTAAAAAAAAACTCTGTAACTCTGGCTCGAAATACGGAGCCAGCTAGAGTGAATGTATTTTTAAACTGCGGTAATTGAATAGAACGCGCTGGAACCGCAGTTTCCGATTTAGATCGGATCGGGAGATAAGGGCAGCTTTAAAAGCTGGCTCCCGCTATTTAGATCGGGTTTGGAGATAACGGCTGCGCTAAATACCGGCTCCAAATACCCAGTAATTGTTAAATAAAGTCTGCTCTGAGTATATGTTACCAGATGCAGTTTCTTCATGGAAATGTATATAACCATGTGTGATACTGAGGTTAATACAAATATTCTGCAAGCAGAATGAGCCTGTCAGAATTACAATTTTAAACATATATGGTTTATGCATAAATACAAAATAGTAAAGAAGAAACTCTCCTCCAAGGGAGGACAAGAATGTGGGGGAGGCTGGAAATGGAGAAAATGCTCCACACTTGACTTAGTCAAGGGTTCTTGACCCAGGTATGTCTTCCTGTAAGGCAGGCTCCAAAGGAGTTTCCATACGCTGAGTATAGTGCCTATGAAAATGGGATTCTGATTCTCCAGTACCTTGGTTAGGTCTGGATGAGATCCCTAGAGCAAGATAAAATGCTCCAAATTCTAATCAGTCAAGGGTTCTAAAGACCCATGAGATTCTAAGGCAGGCTCCAAAGGAGTTTCCGTACACTGAGTATGGTGCCTATAAAGAATGAGAATCTCATTCACCAGTGCCTTACATAGGTCTGGATGAAGTATTTAGAGCAAGATAAAATACTCAAAATTCTAAACAATTAAGGGTTTTAAGACCCATGAGATTCTAAGGCAGGCTCCGAAAGGAGTTTCCATACACTGAGTATGGTGCCTATGAAAAATGAGAATCTCATTCACCAGTGCCTTGTTTAGGTAAACATTATTTGGTTTCTCACCTACTCCAAGAAACTATTATGATTGAAACAGTTAAAAATATATAAAACACCCATCTATTGTGCCTCGCTCAGGGTGCCAACAATAACTCAGTAATTGGGCACCCATGAGTGTAACAATGCGAGGACAGGAAATGTGTTCAAGCATGTCCTCTAGCTGATATTCAGTTGGCATCACTGCATTTGGGGAAGACATACATGGTTCGATAACGTCCAATATTTTTAACACATGCTTGCGTTACTCTGCAATGCATATTCGAACCCAATTGTATGATGAAAATTGCCATTTCGCTAACATTATACCGAAAACATGCAGGATTATGTGGGCAAGCTATAACCAGATTTATAATTGATGAAAAACTGCCCAAACAATTAAGGATATTTGCCTTATAAAACTTCTCATCCCTGCTTTGAGAAAACAAGCAGGTTTAATACGAACCCCTATATTAAGAGAAGGAGATCTTCTGGTTCATTTACGGAAGTACAGAAACGTCATTCCATCACACATGGAACTTCTGGGAAACAACCTCTGGTCGGTTGTAAGATTACAATTGTTTTGTAATTCTGCATTAAATCTGATCGGCTTGGTGTTTGAATGTACCAGGAACTCGTCAGGTAGAGATAATGTATCCCAGACACAAGTATGGGGGTTGCAGAGTCATTCTGGGACTCACAAACTTAAATTTATAGTTCAGTATAGGCAATTTTAAAAAAAAGTACACTTCAACACTGTAACAAAGTTGTTATCACAAGGCTGCTATATGGCTATTATTAGACCTAAAAAAGATGCCTTATTATTCAGGTACTTAAATTAATTGGATGGGTAAGCTGAAGGAATTACCTAATGGGTTAAATTCAGCCCTCAGATTGCTCACACAATTATTGAAACCAGCACTGGTGTTAATGAGGGCTCAGAATCACATTGTAATGACTTATCTAGAGGATATGTTAATTGTAAATGGGAGACAGTTGAAAGGCTACGGTTCTGTACATCCAAACAACATGTAAGTTACAGGCATCCCATGCAATTGATTATTTGGGGTTTGTCATTAATACAGTTGATATGTCAGTAACTTTACCAACAATTAAGGTTGGGGATGTTACAAATGCCTGTACTTGTCTTGGTAAAAATCATTATCCCACCATCCAAGAAGTAGCTATGGTTACTGGTAAAGTGATAGTGGTAAAGTAAAGTGATCAAAGTCTGCAAAGACCAGAGAATAAGCGTAAAAAGCGTGCACATCATTGATTAGGTCCATGCAGTTACCAACTAAAAAGGTTGAGCTGAATTGCAATGATGGATTCTCAATGTTGCACAAGTTACTAGAAGTAAAAATGTGCTTGTTCAGTAGTCTTCAGTGGTATTACAGACTGATGGGAGTGCTCTCGGATGGGGAGCCAAGGACAGCGACACCAGTTGTGGTGGTCGATGGACTGTCCAAGACGATTTAATTCTCCAAACACATGGTATGAATTATTTGGAGTTATTGGGAGTAGACAATACCACAGCTGTAGGAGAAGACAATATCTTCTGTAAGACAACAGATCACGAAAGTTCAATGATAATACAGAATGAATGTTAAAATTCAAAAAGTTAAAAAAAAAAAATTGTCAGACAGTATGAGTACCAAATGTTGATCTGTTGTGTCTGGATTAAATCTCCAGTGGTCTAAATGTGTCTCATGGGAGCCAGACCCAGGAGCATTAGCGGTGGATGCATTCTCGCTACATTGGGGAAGTATAGTCTTTTATGTTTCCACCCTTTTGCCTGATTAAGCAATGCGTCACCAAAATAGAGCAAGTCTCCGCCGCAGGCATTTGGTGGTTCCAAACTGGTATTGCTTCTCGGCCTTTTGGCTAAGATCAAGTGTAGTATCTGTTCTCATCAGTTCAATATCTGATACGTCCCTTATCTAGGGACCATTACTACACAACCATTGTTCCCATTGGTGCTCAGAATGATGATTCAGACATTCATGACAAATCCCAGGTGAAGTAATTGTTGGTACATCCAGTAACAGCAGAAGTCATCCATTACATGACCGTATTAATTGTTAATCTGCAGGTTCTGATGGAATGTCGGATAGGACCATGGATGTCATAACTACAGCTTGGAGATATAGCACTAAGACACAATATATGTTTCATATAAGGAATGGGAAATCTTTTGTATACAGTCAGATATATTTTATCATACTGCAAACATATCGGATGTATTGGAGTTCCTTGCTATGTTGCACCTGAATTATAGTACCATTAATGGAGCTCGGAGTGCTTTGTCCTCCTATTTAGGACAATTTTCAGATCGACAATTTATCAGGTCTCATCCGTTAATATCCTGATTTATGAGAGGAATTTTTAAAAAATCCTACCAAACCCAGATATACAGAAATCTGGGATGTCAGTATAGTTCTCACATTGCTTCGGCAATGGACTCCAATTACGTCACTGTCTTTTCAGAAGTTAATATTTAAAGTGGTTATGCTGATGACATTAAATCAGCACAATGAGTACAAACATTACAAATGTTACGGTTACATTGTATGCAGTTGGCTGTAGATAAAATGACGTTTTATGTCAATGATCTAAGCAAGCAAAGCAAGCCAAGAAAGACTGGAACCAATGTAATCTTTAAGACATACTCTGTCAACTAAACATTGTGTGTGGTTAAGCATCTGATTTAATATATTGAATTAAGAATCTCCGAGATTGTGAGACACCAATGTTCATTACCCACAAGAAACATATAAAAAAAGTGACAGTACAAACTATTTCTAGATGGATAAACAGGTTCTGGATTAACTGGAGTAGACACTGATGTGTTTAAATCTCACTCCACAAGGGCGGTATCAATGTCCGCGGCAAAGGTGCAGGACATGCCACTCGACCAAATTCTGGAGACCGCAGGATGGTCTAAAGAGGAACTTATCTAGATTTTATGATAAACCTGTTGTCACAGTGCCAGGGTTGCACATGCTGTGTTGGGTTCTGTTCAAATTGTTTGCTTTGTTGCATATCATTTGTTGTAATTTCCCCAGGGATAGAGGGGTTATTACTTTTCTTTTTATTATTATTATTAAAATATTTATTGCATAATTTCAAGCAATATATATTATTTACTCACTACTGTGTAAACTCAAGCAGTGTGTCGTATGGAATGATCTACGGCATGAAAATCACAGAGCTTCAAAATCTTCACGTAGTCACTCACGTGATTTTGAAGTAAAATAGTAAGATTAAATGAGAACTTACCAGTTTGAAGTTTGATCGTTATTTTATGAGGAGTTACGATGAGGGATTACGTGCCGTCCACTCCCAACCCTCATAAAATAAATGATCATCTGGTAGTTCTAGTCTATGTAAGCCTTACTATCTTACTCCGGCTATTGGTTCTGTGTTTTTCATGCCGCTGCTTTGAAGTATGCCAAGCATGCGCCAGGCGGGGTCTTCTTCACATAATCCCTCATCGTAACACCTCATAAAATAACGATCAAACTTCAAACTGGTAAGTTCTCATTTAATCTTACTATTTTCCACCACTGCCAGCTTCCTAGAATTCAATGAGTTTCACCAAAAATTTCCAACAACAGGTCCACCTGTTTGCCACATCATTTAACCCCCTGATTCCAGGCTTTTGGGTCCTGGCGACATATCTGTCTTAGCGTAAGCAATCTTCTAATACATTGTTGTCATGTTTGCAATTGTTACAAGTTCTTCCATGTCTTTCAACCTCCTTTATCCCTTTAGTGGCAGGAGATAACATACAAAGTGCTTATTATACTATGCACCATACTGTGGGACACATGATGTTAAACCTCAAATTAGAGCCAGGCAAGATGTTTACATTGCCTAAATCTGGTCCCTATCTTCACTCACAGTAAAACTGTTCAATATTTGTCCTACTTGTCATGAAGTAAAAGGTGTAAATGATAACATGGGTGCACAACAGAAGATGCAACACCTGTATATGATGTAGTCAGGTGCCTTCTGCAAGAATGCATGATGAACAAAATAGGAGCAAATAAAGGTGATGGAAATTCCTAGCGGAAGTATTGCTGGGAATACTTTCAAACATAATTTAAACTGGAACGAAAAACCTGAAGTTATTTATTGATGCAAACACAAGTTTTCCTTGTAATAATCACAAACATAATCATACTTTATTAGCCAAGTATGTTTTGCAACATACGAGGAATTTGATTTGCCATACAGTCATACCATTAAAAAGCAACAAAACACACAAAGTGTATTTTAACATAAACATCCACATTCCTCACTGTGATGGAAGGCGAAAAAAAGTTCAATCTCTTCCCTTCTGTGTTCTCCCACGGTCGGGGGCCTCGAGCCTTCCGTTGACTGGGCGATCTTGGCTCCCGTACCCGGCGCCGGGCCCTCAGTATCGGGGCGATCAAGCTCCTGCATCGGGGGGATGTCAGCTCCCCGCGCCGGGTGATCGGACCCCGGGTCAGCGGTTAGTCGAACCTTCTGCATCTTTGGAAGTTTCGAACTCGGTCTCTACCCAAGACTGCGAGCTCCGCGATGTTGAAATTCGCAGGCCGCGGTTGGAGCGTCAATCCCAGGCATGGTATCAGCTCCGATGGTAAGTCCACGTCCCCGCGGTGGGGCGCAAAATCAGTCACGATAAACTAAAGGCACAATTTGTCACATAAACAAGATGATTCCAGTGTGACTAGCTCCATGTTCAGAATGCATCTGCAACTGGAAACATCACAGGAAATGTTCATTAATACATTTTAGAATGTTGATAACGTTTTTTTTCTTCTGAAAAGTGTGCTAATAGTTGAACTGTAAACTTATCAGACAATTAGAATGGAAATGATTTCATCAAAATTGAAGGTAGCGTCAATCAAATTGTCAGTCAAAGAATGATTTTCTGGATTATAAGTAAAGAGTAGTCAGAGAGAGGGGCAGCTTGCAAGTAGACATAGACAGGACATACTGAGAGGCCACCATGTAAAATCATAGTTAAAGGATAAATTTAGAGTTTCGAGTTAAAGGATGGTTTAAGAAAGGAACTCCAAAAATAATTAGTAGGAAAGAATTGCAGATGCTGGTTGAAATCAAAGATAGACACAAAATACTGGAGTAACTCAGCGGGACAGGCAGCATCTCTGGAGAGAAGGAATGGATGACGTTTCGGGTCTGGAAACAGAATTAATTGACCAATTGCAAGATGAGATTGCAGTTAGGGTTAATCTGTAGGGTTAAGGTACAGAATACAGAGAACCTCTTAGAGTATGACACTCTATGCCATTCCTCCTGTCATTTCATGTAACATTTTATGTCATATTATTTGAAATGTTTCTAGTGTTACTCAGTGAGCCTTATTTGATTTGCTCCACCAAGATGAATTCAGGCCAATATCAAATAAAATCTATAAGAGAATCTATTTGCAGTGCGTATAGATGTGGGTAAGTAAATGCATGCAATAAAGCTTGGTCTCCAAGTCAAGTCAAGTCATCTCACGTTTATTGTCATATGCACGTATGGTGAGGGAAAGGTGCAATGAGAATCTTGTGTACAACAGCATCATTGGCACATACATTCAGACAACACACAAAAGCAAAAAACTATACATAAATTGCACAGAAATGTCTGCAAGACAATTCAAAAAAAGACTGGGGGAAAAAACAAGACATCAGTGAAAACACAATAGAACACATCCATGTTGTTGCAGAGATGGTTGCAGTGTTCCTTTGCCCAGGTAGGATTATAGTTGTGCAGGTCAGTACAAGAGAACTGATGGTTGTAGGAAAGTAGCTGTTTCTGAACCTCGTGGCGTGTGTCTTCAGGCTTTTGCATCTCCTACCTGATGGATAGCATTGACAGTGGGGATAGTCCTGATGGTGGAATGATGATAGATGCCACCTTCATGAAGCAGCTCCTCATGTAAGTACTTTCGATGGTGGACAGGGGTGTGCCTGTGAGGGACTGGCTAGGACCACCACTTTCAGCAGCCTCTTGCATTGCTGTGCTTTGCAACTGATGTAGGCTAAGATACAACCTGTCAGGATACTGTTAATCTATAGAAATTTGTTAGTATACTCTGAGATGTTCCAATCTCTATAAACCTCTAAGAAAGTAGACCAAGATCTTGGTCTGACAAATCCATATGATTGTACAATGGCTCTTCATCCCTAAAACAATTGCATGGGATCATCACTCCATAGGACTCGTCATTGTGACTATCCCTCGAGGTCGAGGATGATGGTCTACGTTCTGTTGTTTTTATGGACTCTCAGGTGGCTTATGAGTCCAATCCTGGCTTTGAAAGTTCTTCGGCATTCAGGACAGGTAATTCCAGATGGCAGATCGGGCTTTGGTTATTGCTGCCTCTCTTTCCGTTTTCTTCTCTTTTCTTCTAATTCTGCTCATCTCTTGGCTTCGAAGATCGATGTTCCTTCTTGGATGATGGTTCGCCAGAGTTTCCTGTCCTCGGCATTGGTTTCCCAATTGTCGATGTCGATTTCACATTTCTTCATGCTGGCTTTTATGGCGTCTTTGAATCTCTTCTTTTGTCCGCCTCATTTCCGTTTGCTTTCTTTAAGGTGGTAGTGGAAGGTTTGCTTTGGTAGACGCTCGTCTTCCATCCGAACACATGACCGACCCATCTTAGTTGGTTCTTGATGACGAAGGCTTCGATGCTAGATATTTTCGCTTCATTCAGCATGCTGACGTTGGTTCTTCTGTCTTCCCAGCTGATATTTAAGCTGCTTCGAAGACATCGTTGATGGAACTTTTCAAACTTTTCAGATGGCGTCGGTATGTTGTCCAGGTTTCTGATGTCAACAGGAGCGTTGGAGAAGACTAGAGACATCCTGACTATGGGTGCTGTCTGTACAATGTTTGTATGTTCTCCTCGGGACCATGTACATTTTCTCTGGGTGCTCTGGTTTCCTCTTACACTCTAAAGACATACAGGTCTGTAGGTTTATTGGCCTAGTGTGCAAATTATCCCCAATGTGTTATATAGTGCTGGTGTATGGGGTGATTGCTGGTCAGCGTGGTATCAGTGGACCAAAGGCCCTGTTTCCACGCTGCATCTTCAAAGTCAAGTCTAAATCTTCAACCCCTGAGGAACTGCCGAAGAAGGCATAGAAGAACAGGAAAGCATTCCCTGCTGTATAAAAAAATAAAATACTGTGGTGCGGGGTATTGAACAATGGGCAGGCAAAAAATATGTTTTTAGTGCTTCTTTGCAGTGGTAACTTTTGTAAATGAAGTATACCAGGGTACTTCTCCATGGATGGTCACGTGGTGAAGAAGCTTGTGTGAACCTGAGATCCTGAGAGCGATGCCCTCTGGATCTATGCTCCTGGTAGGGTCACCCATGGCGGTAAGGTCGAGGGGGAGGTCTCTGTATGGGGGCGCCGTCCTGTACGGGTATGGCTGCCCAGCCTGCAGCTGTCCGTCTTTTCTCTCCTTTTTTTATTTTTAGTTAGTTGAGTTTTTCTGTTTTTCGGAGTCCTAGCCTTTTTTATGTGGGGGTGGGGGTGGGGAAGGGGGAAACTGCTTTCTAGGGTCCCTACCTGGTCAGAGAGGCTGCTTTTCTCCGGGCGGCACCGTCGACCCATCCTCCCGGCCTACCAGCAGGCCTGGAGCAGCGTTTCCTGGGGGGACCGCCCAGAACCACGGCTTCGGCAGCGGCGCAGCGCTGGGGCGCCATCGCGGAGCGGAGAGCGCGATGCCTTGCCTGGGTCGCCGCGCTGGAGCTCCGGTGAGCTGAAGACCACAGGTGAACATCGCGGAGCTGCGGGACTGTGGGAAATTTAAATCGGGAGCCTGGGATCTCTCCTGTGGAGCAACATCCAGTGCGGCCTGTTGGCGTCGGAAGCCGCGGTCTCCAGCAGGGAAGCGGCCGTTACAGACACCCCGAGCCGCTGAGAGGGTTCTCCCGTCGTCGGAGCACCATCACCCGGCGAAATTTTGATTATAAAAGTCGAATCAAGGAGAAGATGGATCCTACCCGTTCCAATGGGCTGAATGGTCTGTTGTCCATGCCCGAGTATACTTTGTGCTCTTTGTGGTCAACTATATCTGATATCAACTAACACAATCGTGGGCCATGTCAGTGAATACTGGATAACATTACTTATGTTCACAAGTTCATAAGTTATAGGAGCCGAATTAGGTCACTTGGCCCATCAAGTCTACTCCGCCATTCAATCATGGGTGATCTATCTTACCCCCTCAACCCCACTCTCCTGCCTTCTCCCCATAATCCCTGACACCTGTACCAATCAAGAATCTATAGAAACATAGAAAATAGGTGCAGGAGTAGGCCATTCGGCCCTTCGAGCATGCACCACCATTCAATATGATCATGGCTGATCATCCAACTCAGTATCCTGTACCTGCCTTCTCTCCATACCCCCTGATCCCTCTAGCCACAAGGGTCACATCTAACTCCCTCTTAAATATAGCCAACGAACTGGCCTCAACTACTTTCTGCGGCAGAGAATTCCACAGATTTACCACTTCCCCCTTTTCCTTAAACTGCGACCCCTTGTTCTGGACTTCCCCAACATCGGGAACAATCTTCTTGCATCTATCTATCTCTACCTTGGAAAATATCCATTGAATTGTCCTCCAAAGCCTTCTGTGGCAATGAATTCCACAGATTGACCATCCCTCTGACTAAAGAAATTCCTCTAATCTCCTTTCTAAAGGTATATCCTTTTATTCTGAGGCATAGCCTTGCAACTGGTACCCTGTAGTCCAGTTCAACCTGAGGGACATGCTCATCCTTCAAGGAAAGTCTACTTTGGCGGACCAGGCGGAAGAGATCTTTATGAACCAACGGCTGGAAAGGCAACGCAGCAACGCACTGTGGAATGCAAAGGGCTCGTCAGAGCACTAAAGATGACATGGCCATCCACTGCAGCCAAGATGTCTCCAGCCGTGATGATTGTTCATACCACTGGACTCTGACCTGCGGCCGAGAAGGTGGGGTTTTTACAGAGCAACAGCTTCTCCACATTAAACTCATTCACGCACAGGCTTTTGTGCAGCCATGCGGTGATGGGCTAGGAGCAAAGCGACAGGTAGAGGTTACTACTGGGAGTCGTAGTTCCGTACCTGCATGTAGGCGGCCTGTGGACCAGTGGTCGCTCTGCTTTGTACCAGGGCAGCAAGGAAGTTTGGCAGCATCCCTAGGTGACTGAGCAGCTCTCTTCAGGACAGCACTGCTCACCCTAGTAAGGGAGGGGACTAGAACAGGTGTTCTAAACATTGCCTGCCCTAACAACGAACCGGCCAGCAAGCCGCAGCTGGCAGTTTAACCCTCACCTGCGGTCGAAACTATAAACAAAATCTAGGAACTAATCTAGGCCAATGGAATGTATGCACTCTCATGGACAGAGACACCAAAGCAAGGCCCCAGCGAAGAACAGCCCTTGTAGCCGGGGAACTGGCTCGGTACAGAACCGACATTGCTGCTCTCAGCGAAACGCGTTTCGCCAATGACGGATCAGTCTGTGAACTGATGGGTGGTTACACATTCGTCTGGAAAGGCAAAGCAGAGAACGAAGATTGGATCCATGGGGTTGGACTGACTATAAGGACATCCCTCTTACAACAGATGCCGGATCGTCCTACAGGAGTAAATGAACATCTCCTGAAGCTTCATCTCCCCCTCACCTCCTCTTGCAAACTATCGTAAGCGCTTATGTCCCCATTCTGACCAGCAGTGATGAGGTCAAAGAGAAGTTCTACAAGGACCTTGACTGTATGGTGAAGCAAACCCCTGCCAGCGACAAGCTCATCCTGCTAAGGGACTTCAATGCCAGAGTTGGCAGTGACAGTGCTGGGTGCAGGTGGTGGTATCTCATGGAAAGATGAATGGAAATCGTCTACTCCTCTTGAGCATGTGTGCAGAAAATGACCTCACCATCACCAACACTCTCTTCAGAATGGACAACAAGTGTAAGACCATGTGGATGCATCCCAGGTCCAAGCAATGGCATCTCATCAACTAAGTCATTGTCTGCAGGTGGAACATCCGTGATGTTAAGATAACCAGGTCCATGTGGGGAGCTGAGTGTTGGACGGATCACAGATTGGTCAGGTCAATGTTCAACCTGCACATCCCTCTGCCACAGCCCAAGACATCTAAGCTTCTCCATGCATCATTCAACACTGAGATGCTCAAACAACCAGACGTCACTAAGAAGTACCAGTCCCAGCTGGTCAACAAGTGACTGCTCATGGACCACTGACAGGCTACCCAACTGAAAAGTGGAACCAGTTCAAAGAGCTGATGACAGAGTCATCTAAGGACGTGCTTGGATGCAAGCAGTGAGTGCACCAGGACTGGTTTGATGTAAACAATGATGAAATAACCAAATTCCTGGAGGATAAACACAAGGCATTCATCAAGTGGCAGAACAACCTATCCTCAATCTTCAAGAAGAATTGCTTCCAACACCTGCAGAGCAAGGCACAGAAGGAGCTACGAGAGATGCATGACAGCTGGTGGGCGAGTAAAGCTGACAAAGTTCAACATTACACAGACATGAACAGTGTCAAGCAGTTTTTCAGCTTGACCAAGGCTGTGTTTGGTCCACCCAAGCTGACCTCCACCTTCCACAACATCTTGTCCAGCTTCTGGGAGACAAAGTATGCCCAATGAATTCAGGGACACCATTGTTGTCTTCTTTGTTCAAAAATAAAGGTAGCAAAGCTGACTGTGGAACTACCGAGGCATCTCCTTGTTGTCCGTTGCTGGAAAGATACTGACCCGTGTCATCCCCAACCGCCTAATTAATAAGGTCACAGATTGCCAGAGTCTCAGTGTGGTTTCAGACCTGGTCGCAGCACTGCTGATATGATCTTCACGGTCAGACAGATACAGGAAAAATGCATCGAGCAGAAAATTGGACCTCTACACAGTCTTTATCGACTTGACAAAGGCCTTTGACATGGTCAACCGGGAGGCTATGTGGTTGATACTTCACAAGCTCGGCTGCCCAAGAAAGTTCATCCAGATCATCCGTCTCTTCCATGATGGCATGACAGGAACAGTTCTGGTCCACGGTGAAACATCTGCACCTGTCGACATCTCCAATGGAGTGAAGCAAGGTTTGCATTCTGGCCCCTGTATTCTTCAACCTCTTCTTCAGCTGCGAACTAAGTCACGCACTGCAGGACCTCGACCGTGGCGTGTACCTGAAGTACCGTCTGGACAGATCTCCCTTTGACCTTCGATGACTGAACGCCAAACCAAGATGCACGGAACAGTTCATTCTCAAAGCCCTTTTTGTGGATGACTGCGCCCTCATGGCTCACGAGGAGTCTGACCTCCAGTTCATTGTGACCAAATTTGTGCAAGCAGCACAGGCTTTTGCTCTCACAATCAGCCTCAGCAAAACGGAAGTCATCCAGCAGCCGGCTCCACTCTGCAGCACTGCCCCCAAGTGTGCACATTGACAGCACACAGCTGAAAGCCGTCGACTCTATCAAATACTTGGGATGTGTAACATCATCTGATGGCTCCCTGGACAAGGAAATCTCAACGAGAATCAGCAAAGCAAGTCAAGCACTTGGACGACTGCGTACACGAGTGTTGAACCACCACAACATCAAGCTGTCAACTAAACTCAAAGTCTACAAAGCAGTTGTGCTTTCCAGCCTGCTCGATGGCGGTGAAACGTGGACCTTGTATAGGAATCACATCCGTCAACTTGAGAAGTTCCATGTGCGCTCGTTACAGTCCATCATGGGCATTCGCTGGCAGGACAAAGTGCCCAACCTAGAAGTATAGGACAGATCCAGCTTCACAAGCATTGAGGCAATGATCATCAAAGCACAGCTCTGATGGACTGGGCACGTCATCAGGATGGATGAAACCCGCATGGCTCGACAGGTCTTTTACGGCATGCTCTCCCAGGGAAGGAATCGTGGGCGTCCCAGGAAGCGGTACAAAGATTGCGTCAAGGACCATCTCCACTATTGTGGTCTTGCGCCCAAGCAACTGGAAGCCTGCGCCAGCGACAGAACACGCTGGCGCGCAGCAGTGCCAACAGCAGCCAACAGCTTTGAGGAGCGCCGCCTAGAGCGACTTACCAAAGCCAGGGAGAGGAGGAAGTCTGCCGCCCGGAACCCGCCAGCGGTGACCTTCATCTGCCCCCACTGCCGTCGAGTGTGCGCTTCACAAATTGGACTCGTGAGTCATGTCAGAACTCACCAGTATTGAGACTGCACAACCTGCCATCATTGTTACTGATGGGCCACCACTATTATGGCTTCTGGTCCGAGACTCTCCCAAGAGTGGAAACATCACATCCCTCGATTTAGGCCTATGGTGCACAGTTCCCTCAAATGAACCCTATCATTGCACATATAAAAAAAATAGTTAATGTATAACAAGACAAATATTGACTGTATTTGTGATCATATTTGGTCTCTTCAGGTGCTTAAAGGCACTTGTAGGGATCGCTTAACTGGCAGAAGCAGTAGCCTGCTGCAGTGGTTCTAAACTAGTTATTATAAATATTTTTTTAATATTGTAGCTAAATGATGGCCAGCAATTCATTCTGAAAGTTGGATAACAAAACCGCAGAAACATGCATATATTTACAGAAAAGTAAAATTACATTTTAATGGTGTTGGTTGCTTATAAAGAATTCTGTTTATACTTCCTGCAGAAACAGTATTTACATCCTGGATCAAAATGAAATGAGGTAAAATGCTGTATGTTTGGCCACACAGCTCCTGGATATTATTCGAATTGTTGCTTGTAACTAACTGACAAACTGTGTGGTGCTACCTGTTTCTGTTTTAATTGCAGAATTTGATGAGTTTAAGCAAACACATTACCTAATTGCCCCTTCTGCTTGTCAGCTCCTGCTGGATTGATAAAATGCAAATGAACAAATCATTAACGAGTACCGGTTATGAATCTCTCAGGCAGTTCAGGACCCTATCAAATCCTGCAGCTATTACTTTGTGTGATTGATGTACTACTGTAAGTGATTGTTCCTGATCTTATTAAATCTTATTGATTTTTTCCCCCAGTTTCTATTTTATGCAGGAACAGGCCAGGACTATTATGAATGTTGCTGGGCGCTGTTAATCAAGCTTACACAGCTATTTTGATAGCAAACAATTAGAAATCTGCAGCAGTACCTTGCAATTAGCTTCAGGGATACAGACTTCAGCACTGTAATAATGAAAAAGACCTTCTACATGAAACTTAATGAGATTTAGAAGTTCAACCCTGGATGACCTTTGAAAAGCAGCCAATCAACAAACTAAGATTTGTTTATCTATAACCATAAAAGAAACATGTTGAGATTTTGTATCACATCCATAACGTTCTGTTCTATGCTGAAATTGTCCCAGTTTTCTCTTTCTTTTCTGAATGCCTTGCCTTTCGTAATTAAAAGTGTCATAACTGAATGAAATTTAATTTACTATAGCACAGTGACTTTATTTTCGCATTTCAAGACTGGGTGATATATAGTAATTCAGTTTGGTTGATAATAAATTTTACGTGCAAAGCAAATTATACAATTATTATACATAATGTATTTAGATACTTTTTCATCAACAGAGTTTGCTATAAAAATCTGTATATTAGAAAGAAGATTTGTGAAATCATTTGCACTATTAAATTATTTAGGTGGAAAGTATAATTAGATGTGTTCTTATGGTGATGAAACCTAACACAGCCTTAAATAAATAAATAAAAATTGTTTTGCAAAGTGATAGCAAGTCTTTATCAACTGATTAAGCTCTGGTGCGGTGGGTAATAAGACTGAAAACTATTACATTGCCACATTAGTGTGAACATTTTTTTACATCTAAGGCAACAGGAGCAGGCCATTTAGTCTCAGAAGCCTGTTCCGTCATTCAATTAAAGCATGGATGTTAGTTTTCTCAATTCCATTTGCTCATATCTGTCCCCACTTCACCTGATTTCTTAAACTAATGAAACCAATTAATCTCCATGTTAAAAAAAAACCCCTTCGGTTAATGAAAGTACGTAGAAACAAAAAACTGCAGATGCTGGTTTATACCAAAGATAGACACAAGGTGCTGGTTACTCAGCGAGTCAGGCAGAATCTCTGGAGAAAAAGGATGGGTGACATTTTGGGCCAGGACCCTTCTATCAGTCTCTGACTTTAATATATTAAATAATTGAACCTCCTTAGTCCTTTTGGCTTGGAAAATTAAAAAATAAAAGACATTCGGGGACAAGAAATGTCTTCTTATTCAATCCTGAATGACCACTCCCATCTGACAAGACAATCATCTCCTGGATCTAGATCCTCCAGTTGGTGGAAATGTCAGCCCTGCAACTTCCTTGGGAAGGCCTGCATGTTTCAAATAGATCACCTTAGCCTTTAGACTTTAGCTTTTAGAGATACGGTGCAGAAACAGGTACCTCGGCCCACCGAGTCTACGTCAAAAAGCTATCACCCCATACACTAACACTATCCTACACACTAGGGAGAATTTACAATTTTACCAAAACCAATTAACCTATAACCTGTACGTCTTTGTGGTGTGGGAGGAAACTGGAGCAGCCAAAGAAACCCCACACTGTCACGGAGAGAACGTACAAACTCCGTACATAGAGCAGCTGCAGCTCCAGTTTCCTACTATGGCCTGTAAGGAACTGCACCTGGACAGGTGCGCGATAGAGAGGGAATCTGTGATGATGCACCCTCTCTAAGAAAGGCCTAGTCACCCCAGGAGTTGCGTTGTCCTCCTGCTGGAACCTCTGATCGATGGGTGAAGTCTCTGTGACCGGGAATGATAAATATATGAATTACAACCGTGAAGCACAAGATAGTTTAGGGATATCATTTTCCACACCATAATTTCTCACACTGCTGATTTTGAGTCTGTGAGTGAGTGTTGCATGTAATATGACTGAATGATACAAAATGCTGGAGTAGATCAGCCACAAACATACTGAGTGGCAAGGCAGGCTGGAGGGGACTGGTGGCCATGTTGCTCCTACATTATTGTGTGGATTCATTACGCCACAAATATAACTATTGGGGGGTTGAGGCAGCAACGTGGAAGAGACTATAGGAAAGGTCACGTAACAGGGCAGGGGGATGGGAACCAATGCAAGGAGACAGATGAACATAAAGGGAGGAAGGAAGCAAAAGGTTAAATGGAGATAAGAAAAACAAACCTGAAAGCTTTGTGCCTTAAGGCGAGGAGCATTCGTAATAAGGTGGATGAATTGAATGCGCAGTTAGTAGTTAAAGAATATGATATAGTTGGAACTACAGAGACATGACTCCAGGGTGACCAAGGCTGGGAGCTAAACATTGCAGGGATATACGATATTCAGGAAGGATAGATTAGAAAGGAAGAGGAGGTGGGGTGGCATTGCTGGTTAAAGAGGAGAGTAATGCAATAGCAAGGAGAGACATTAGCTTGGATGCTGTAGAATCAGTATGGGTAGAACTGCGAAATAGCCAAGGGCAGAAAACGCTTGTTGGAGTTGTACACAGACTATCAAACAGCAGTAGGGAGGTTGGGGGTATCATTAAGCAGGACATTAGGGATGCGTGTAGCAAAAGTATAGCAGTTATCATGGGTGACTTTAATCTACATATAGATGGGGCCAACCAAATTGGTAGCAGTGCTGAGGCGGAGAATTTCCCGGAATGTATACGGGATGTTCTTTTAAACCAAGATGTAGAAGATCCGACTAGAGGACACGCCATCCTAGACTGGGTATTGTGTAATGAGGAAGGATTAGTTAGCGATCTTGTTGTGCAAAGCCCCTTTGGCAACAGTGACCATAATATGGTGGAATTCTGCATTAGGATGGAAAGTGACACGGTTAATTCAAAGACTACTGTCCTGAACTTAAAGAAAGGAGACTTTGAAGGTATGAGATGGGAATTGGTAGGATAGACTGGCAAATTATACTTAAAGGGGAGACGGTGGAGATGCAATGGCAAAGATTTAAAGACCGCATGAACTCCAAAAATTGTTCATCCCCTGTCTGGCGAAAAAATAAAACGGGGAAGGCGGCTCAATCGTGGCTAACGAGGGAAATCAAGGATAGTGTTAAATCCAAGGAAAATGCATATAAATTGGCCAGAGGAAGCAGCAAACTGGAGGACTGGAGGAGTACAAAGGGGTTAATTAAGAAGGGTAAAGGAGCATGAAACAAAGCTTATGGGGACTATAAAAGCTTCTTTAGATATGTAAAAAGGAAAAAAATAGTGAAGACAAATGTAGGTCCCTTACGATCAGAGACAGGTGAATTTATAATGGGAAACAAAAAAAACGACAAAACAGTTAAACAAGTACTTTGGTTCTGTCTTCACTAAGGAAGACACAAACAATCTTCCAGAAATACTAGGGGACCGAGAATCTCATGGGAGGGAGGAACTGAAGGGAATCCACATAATTTAGTACCGATGTAAGGCTAACTGTCTATTAGAGAAAATGGTGTTAGGTAAACTGTTGTGACTGAAGGTAGATATATCCCCAGGGCCTGATGGTCTGCATCCCAAGGAGGTGGCCCTGGAAATCGTAGATGCATTGGTGATCATTTTCCAACATTCTCTCAACTCTGGATCAGTTCCTGTGGACTGGAGGGTAGCCAATGTAACCACACTTTTTTAAGAAAGAAGGGAGAGAGAAAATGGGGAATTATAGACCAGTTAGCCTTACATCGGTAGTGGAGAAGATGCTTGAGTCAATTGTTAAGGATGTTAAAGCAGTGACAAGATTGGTCAAAGTCAGCATGGATTAATGAAGGAGAAATTATGCTTGACTAACCTTCTGGAATTTTTTGAGGATGTAACAAGTAGATTGGATAAGGGAGAGCCAGTGGACGTGGTGTATCTGGACTTCTAAGAGGCCTTTGGCAACATCCCACACAAGTGATTAGTGTGCAAAATTAGAGCACATGGAATTGGGGTTAGGGTATTGACATGGATAGAGAAAAGAGAACAGGAAGCAAAGAGCTGGAAATAACGGGTCCTTTTCAGAATGGCAGGCAGTGTCTAGTGGGGTGCCGCAAGGCTCGGTGCTGGGACCCCAGTTATTTACAATGTATATTAACGATTTAGACAAGGGAATTAAATGTGACATCTCCAAGTTTGCGGATGACACAAAGCTGGGTGGCAGTGTGAGCTGTGATGTGGATGCTATGAGGCTGTAGGGTGACTTGGATAGGTTGGGTGAGTGGGCAGATGCATGGCAGTTGTAGTATAATGTGGATAAATATGAGGATATCCATTTTGGTGGCAAGAACCGCAAGGCAGATTATTATCTGAACGGTGTTAGATTAGGATAAGGGGAGGTGCGACGAGACCTGGGTGTGCTTGTACATCAGTCACTGAAAGTAAGCATGCAAGTACAGCAGGCATTGAAGAAAGCTAATGGAATGTTGGCCTTCATTGCAAGAGGATTTTAGTTTAGGAGCAAGGAGGTCTTACTGCAGTTGTACAGGGCCCTGGTGAGACCACAACTGGACTATTGTGTGCAATTTTGATCTCCTAATTTGATTGGTATTGAGGAAATGCAGCGTAGGTCACCAGGTTAATTCCCAGGATGGCGGGACTGAAATATGATGAAAGAATGGGTCGACTGGGCTTGTATTTACTGGAATTTAGAAGGAAGAGAGGGGATCTTACAGAAACATATACAATTCTTAATGGATTGGACGGGCTAGATGCAGGAAAAATGTTCCCAATGTTGGGGGAGTCCAGAACCAGGAGTCGCAGTTTAAGAATAAGGGGTAGGCCATTTAGGACTGAAATGAGGGAATACTTATTCACCCAGAGAGTTGTGAATCTGTGGAATTCTCTGCCACAGAAGACAGTGGAGGCCAATTCATTGCATCTTTTCAAGAGAGAGTTAGATTTTACTCTTAGGGCTAAGGGAATCAAGGGATATGGGGAAAAAGCAGGAATGGGGTACTGATTTTAGATGATCAGCCATGATCATATTGAATGGCGGTGCTGGTTCGCAGGCCGAATGGCCTACTGCAGCACCTATTTTTCTGTTTCTGTTTCTCTAATGAGATGTTCTGGCGATCTTATTAGCCTCCTTGTATCCTCTATCATCCCTCTCTTCTACTCTCCCACTCTCTCTCCCTCTCCTAAATTGTTATGCTACTAGTCAATCACTCTGTCTGGATAATGGATTCTTGATACAATTATATAACTGATGTTAAATGAGCAGGCCAGTTGTTAGCTAATTTCTCTACTCAGATCTTCCTGAATGAATGGAGGAAGATGTAGAACTTTCAGGACTAAATGTGTAACTCTTAAAACAGGACAGCTTCAAAACATTACGATTGATACTTTATTTATTTTCCTCTTCTCTCAGTTGGAAGGTATCATATCCTAGAGGTTTGTTAATCTTAAATCCTATTATTATTTCATATTGCTTTTCAAAAAAAATCCTGTCCCTTGGCATTTATAGGTCCTCTTTACTGTTAGTATTTATTTTCTCTTGAGAAAGCATGTATAAGCTACTTATTTGATTCACATTTTCCTGGCTCTTCCAGTCTGATGGGTTCCTACTTTTGCTTGCACTTTCAGAAGTCCAGTATTAGAGTCTGATATTACCCTTTAGCAGATTTGTCAACCATGGCTGCTTTCTGGTTGAATATCATGGGGTTCAATTTGCAATACCCACACAAAGGACTATGAACTTAATGAAACAAGCAGAGGCAGAGGCACAAGGAACTGCAGTTGCTGGAATGTTCCACAAAACACAAAGTGCTGGTGGAACTCAGTGGGTCAGACAACATCTAGGGCGGGAATGGACAGATGCTGTTTCGGGTTGAGTCTGAAGAAGGGTCCTGACCCGAAGTGTTGCTTGTCTATCCCCTCCACCAATATGGCCTGACCTGCTGAATTCCTACAGCACTCTGTGTTTTGTTGTAACAAGCCCTTTTATTCTAACTTTTAAGAAACTTTCACTCTTTCTGTGGGCATTTATTGTTGCTGCAGAGATGTATGCTTTATGATAATAATATGGATCATAGCAAGAGTTATAAATAATATTCATATGCTGCATAGAGTGATAGCAGTATTTCAAATGGTTAATATTCCCAACATTGATGCACATTTTTATTAGAATCAACCCCTAATTCTGCATTTATTAATGCCACCCACATAATCGCAGTTCTTCAGTTATGACATTATTCACACAAGCAAAACTATACAAGATCCAGTCTCTGTTTCTCCCTGCTAGGAGATGTAAATATTAAATTATCTAAATTCAAATTCAAAAACAAGAACATTGGAATTGGGTTTCACCCAAGAGACGTAAATTGGTTCAAGTGCCAAAATTAAGATTTACCTTTCATTGCACACTAATTCCCATGAAGACTTGTGTGGACTAAATATGTTCCAGAAATGATTTGATGGAACTGAATATTTGTCCCTACATTTATGAAGCATGTATCCGAGAAGATCACAAATGTAGAATGTACAAATGTAGAGTCTGAAGAAGGGTCTCGACCCGAAACATTACCTATTCCTTCGCTCCATAGATGCTGCCGCACCCGTTGAGTTTTTCCAGCATTTGTGTCTACAAATGTAGGAAGGCATTTTCTGAATGCTATTCTGGAAAGATAAGAAAGAAAGTAGGAGGACAAAAAAGGGGCCATGAAATATTCATGGAAAGTAAGGTTAAGGAGTATCCCAAGACAATTATGTGAAGAGCAAGTGGGTTGACAGGAAAAGAGTGGGTACCCCTTAGGAACCTAAGGAGTTGTCTATGTGTAGAGCTGGAAGATGTAGATGAGGTCCTAAATGAATACTACTCATCAGTATTCACCAAGGAGAAGGACATAAATGATAGTGAACAAAAGGGAAGTCTACATGGATAATCTGGATCCAGATCAGTGACAAAGAGGAGACATTAAATGTCATGGGTTGATAAATCCATGGGACTGAATTACATCTATTTCAGATTGCAACGAGATGCAAGAGAGGAGATAGCTAGCACCTTGATTTTTATTGATGATTTTGTATCTTTGTTAGCCACAGTTGAGGTGCCAGAAGATTGAAGGGTTGATGATATTGTCATTTTATTGGAGCAATTGTGTACAGTGAGCAAAGTTGTCAAAGGATAGTGCAGGTTCCAAACCTTTCGAGAAATGTGTGCCGAAGTGGCAAATGAAGTTTAATCTGGGCAAGTGTGTGGTGTTACACTTTGGGAGATCTAGTTAAGAGGAGAGTATATGGTAAATGGCAGGACCCATGATGTACAGAGGGATATTGGGCTGAAAGTTCATCTATATATTACTAAAACGTTCACTTTGTTAGTTTGTATATATGCGTGTACGTGTGTGTGTGTATGTTCCAGAAATTCCGCCAAAATGGTACATGATAGCTCTATAACCTTTGGCCCACTTTACTCAGCATTGTCCTGTGATGTAGATGAAACAAGTTTCATTCAGATTGATGGTATATTTTACAAGTTATTGACATTTTAAACTTTACAAAAAACACTTTACAAAAACACTTTCCATTTGCCCTGCCCATCAGCTACGTTTGACATCACAATTACGTCACAATGGGACACTGTAGCCAAATTTCATTTACATTAAAAATCACAATTTTCATTGACCGATTTCATTCAACAAAAAAATCAGTTTTGATCAAATTCTTCTGTTTTCATTAACTGCTAACATTGTGTTTAGGCTATTTTGAAGAAAAAACACGATTTTCATTAAGAATTTCATTTTTTAAAAATCGCAATTTTCATTGTGTGGGGGGGTGGGGGGTGGGATAGGGGGGAGGTGACGAGTGGGGGAGAAGAAAAACATCGCGATTTTCATTGAGAATTTCATTTTTTTTAAACATCGTGATTTGCATTGAAATTAATTTATGCTAAAGAAAATTCTGTTTTAATTCATTTTTTAAAAATCGCCTTTTTTTTCACGTGTACTTGCCTGGCCTCTAAACGGCGACCCAACGGCTCCACGCGTAAGTTTCCTTCTACTTTACAGATGCCTCCATGGGTCCTCTATTCGCTTTATTAACTAACTTAATTTCAGCCGACAACAGCACAACTTTGAACGCAGCAGCCGTGCAGGCACAGTTTGGTGGAATATTGCATTGGGGGAGCGGGCCCAACGGGTCCTAAAAGTGGCAACGCAAGAACATGTAGTGATAAAGAAGACCATGGCATGCTTGCCTTCATTGGTCAGAGTATTGAGTATAAATGTTGGCAAGTCATCCTCCAGCAGCATAAAACTATGGTTTGGTCACATTTAGGATATTGTATGCAGTTCTGGTTTGCACATCACATGAAGGATGTGGATGCTTTGAAGAGGGTGCATTAGAGGTTCGCCATGATATTGCCAGGATTAGAGAGTAATCGCCACAAAGAAAGGTTGGACAAACTGGGATTGTTTCCTCCAGAACGCCAGAGACTGAAAGGAGATTTGATAAAAGTACATGTTATGAGAATCGTATGAGAGTTATGAGAATCGTATACAGGGTAGAGAGTCAGAGTCTTTATCCCAAGGTGAAAATGTCAAAACACAAGAGGGCATAGCTTTCGATGAGTGAGGGAATGTTTAAAGGGGAATTTACAAGGCAAGTACTACAGTATTGCAATTGAATACAGTTATAGTTGATGTATTGTAGCCCACTTGGCTGAATGCTGGAGTAGCAAAAAGCACAAAGGAGTCTGCCTTTATGTCCAAGAAAGAGCTTGTGCAGGGTCAGGAAACCATGACCTATGTTGAGTAATTTTCAGCAAAAGTATTGCCAACAATCTTCATCTTACTGGTTCCGATTATCCGTGCATTGTGGAGGGTGTAAAGCTTGATGATAATATAGTTATCATAGCATAGTTACTATAGTACTTGCCTTGTAAATCCCCATTAAACATACCCTCCCTCACCTAAAGATTATATTCATGTACTGTCTTTTCTTGACTAGATAGCATGCAATCAAAAGCTTTTCACTGTGCTTTGGTACACGTGATTATAATGAGCTAAACTGAAAACAAGGTGCCAGCTACCATGGAGGCACTGATGGAGGCCACCCAAAGACCACCTGCTCCTACGCAGTCTCACCGTTATGCAACTAGTGATCTGGGCTTTGCCACATAACAACAGTTTGAAACTCTTTAAGGGCCTGTCCCACGGCGGTGACCTAATTTGCGAGTTTAGAAGAGCTTGCGCTCGACTCAAACTCACGGCATGGTCGACATATGGTCCTAGGAGGTCACTGGAACTCTCCCTCATGCTCGAGGGAAGTTCCCGCACACTCGCAGCCTCAGTTTGGTCGAGGAACATTTTTCAGCATGCTGAAACATTTTCCGCGAGTAAAAATTGGTCTGCATGGTTCATTTGAACTCGTAGTGCAGTGGAGTGGGGTCGCTAGGCAGTCGAGGTAGCCGTAGGCAATCGTCTTTGCTGACTGGGCATTTTAATTGGCCCATTGGAGTTTTCAGAACCAAGGAAAACCGACCAGTAATGTTAAATGCCCGCTAAACTTTATTCTAAGTTGTATGGCTTCTTAAAAGTGTCCCCACTGCTTCTTCCCCCCCCCCCCCCCCGTGCTCTCTAAAGGACTTACCGTAACTCTGCCAGCCATCTTTTACCTTCCTGTTTATCGCGGGTGGGAATTACAGAGAGCGCTCCCCCGCTTTTCCTGGCCCCCGCCTTTGGTTGGTTGGTTGGTTGTATTTAGGCGAGTGCCCTCGGCCTTGAAGGTCATAGACAGTCGCTGAAAAGTCGCGTTAGTGGGACAGGCCCTTAAGGAAGAGCTGAGAAGCGTGCAGAGGAGGTTCACTCAATGATTCCTGGATTACTGTGCATGAGCTACAGGGAGAGGTTGGAAAAACTTGAATATTTTCTCTGAAATGGCAGAGGTTGAGCGAGACCTGATGGAAGTACATCAAATTATGAGAGGCATTGATAGTGTAGACAGTCAGAACCTTTCTCCCAGGATGGAAAAAGCAAATACTAGAGGGCATAGTTTTAAGGTGAGAGGGGCAGAGTATAAAGGAGACATGCGGGAAAGGTTTTTACACAGAAGGTGGTGAGTGCCTGGGACCTGCTGCTGGGGATGGTGGTGGAGGCAAGTACAATAGGGGCATTGAATAAACTTTTAGACAGGCACATGGATGCCGAGAATGGAGGAATATGGATTATGCACAGGCAGGTGATAGTTGGCCTGGCATCATGTTGTGGGGCATTGTGGGGCCGAAGGGCCTGTTCCCGTGCTGTACAATATGTAACCAGGAAGTAGATAGATGTCCTCAGTGAACAGAGGGCTGCCAATCCAAAGTTGCCCACTGCTTTCAATGGACATAAATACATTGCACATAAATGCACCAGCCCTGTGGTTGTTTCGCAAGACAGATGGACCGCATGCCAGTTTATTCAGAATAATGTGAAGTACCTTGCCTTTAGCTGTATTTTCTACAATAAGAGCAGAGCAGTCTGCTATCATTGACCAGACCTCCGACAATAGGATCTGGCATCTTGTCTCTGAACTGCCCTTATAGCACTTTGACAGTTCAGAATATAAAAAAATCTTTTCCAGGAGAAACATGCGAATTACATCGAAATAATTTAAAAAAATTGAAAATCACTTAAAAAAAAAAAAAATATATTTCATTTAAAGCATTTTAATTATTAAATCAAGTGCAAACATTGATATTAATTAAAATGAAGAATAAAAAAATAATACAATACTCTCTGCTTCATAATCCTGGTTGACAATATCATTCAAATGAAGATACAGACATTCTCCTATTTGCAAAAGCAATGAATTCCTGGAAAACTTTGCATTAAATGAAATTTCATAAATTGAAAAGCTGTATATTTCAATGTGACAAGATTGGCACACATTTTGTTACAGCAATAAAGAGATTCATAAATCAAAAAGACACATTTCAGAAAGGCGATGGTGGGTTGGCAACAAAAACTGTAAATCAAATGTTTGTAAATGGAGGAATATCTGTACATCAACCAGAGCTGGCACAGTGTTGAGGGACCACAAATGTTCCAGGACCACCCCCAGATTCAGCGCTGGATGACTTATAACATTTTCCAAATTTCCCGGCGGCATCTGTGTACCGATACAGAGTGAAGGAGCACTCGGATCTGTGCAGGCAACTGCAGTTCCACCCAGAGTTGTTGGCAGGTCACCAGTGCTATCCAGACTCAGGCACACATTAACAACCTCTGAGGAAGTGATTCTGGTGAGAAGCTTAGAAAAATGATCAGAATCCTATGGTCAAATGAAACATCTGCTCGGTTTCCCTGTTCTCCGAGAATCCTTGTGCAGGATTGAAAGCAACTGGAATGGGTATGGGACTGTTAGTTGAAAATGATTGGTTATCGCAGAAATCGTGGCACTACATTGATCACATCCGGTTATTTTGATCATAAATAACTACCTTCTCCTACTGAGAGTGCATTGGCTCCAATTAACTAAGTTACGGAATAACATATTTGGCATTGGTTTATTATTGTTGTGTGCATTGATTCACAATGAAATGCCATTGAATTAAATCAGATAATGCTTTACTGATGAATACAATCAAGTCACACCCAACTACAACAGGTAGAGCAGAAAGAAAAATACCAAATTGTGCAATGTAATTTTCAGAATTATAGTGTTACAGTTCCAGAGAAAAAGTGCAGTGTCCACAATGTGGTAGGTTGGAAGACTGGGACTACGTAGTTTATGGGAGAACTGTTCAGAAGTCTGATAACAGAGAGGAAGAGTCTGTTTCTCTGCCTAGAGATGACACCTGATCACTTATGTATATCTAACACTTTGCAAAGTAATACAGAGTCAGGGATGAACTATCCTTTCGAGGAGTGGTTTGAGTAGTGTGGTTGAAGTGGCTCGCGCAAGGCTCAAGCCACTTCAGCTTCTACTGCAGCAACCACCCAACTGTGTCCCATTTGCGGGTGAGCCTTACGGGGCCGGATCGGTCTCACCAGTCACCTCCGGAATCCACAAACAAAAACACTGAAGTCATGATCTTACTCGACTACGAAGGACGAACAACAACAACAACAATAACTTTATATGAAATCCTTGCTTGCTCTTCAGAGAGGTCACTGGGCAGGTACTGCCACCCAAGTTGCCATCCAAGCTCTTTAGTGAGCATTAAGAAACAAGCCAAACATCAGGATACTAGTTTTTATTTGGTCATTCACAGGAAGTGGGCATTGCCACCATTTATTTTAACTTCCTCTGAATTAAGAAAGTAGTTAAGAGTCTGGGAATGGGGTCACATATAGGTCAGAGCAGGTACAGGTTGATTTACATTCCTTCCATGAAGAGCATTAATGAACCAGATGGGTTTTTACTACAATCCAAATATTTTATAGTTACCAATGCTGAGACTAATTTTAATGACAGATTTATTTAATTTTATCAATTCATTTCTCCATCTGTCAGGATGGGATTTGAGCATGGCTTTGTTCAGAAATCTTGGCTGCTTTTTCAGTAACAACCATTGACTACTACAGCTGCGGGGTTATTTATCATGCAAGATGCCAACACTAGGCCAAACTCATTGCAGTTCGAAGGGCAATCTTGGATAACTCAGAAAATGTATGACAGTAAAATAATTCAGTAAAAACACCTCCACCCACTGTTTGAATCAGGACAGGGGAAAAATACCTGTGGAATTTTTTGCCACTGATATCCGTGAATTGAATACTTGAATTGGATACTTTATTGTCACATGTGACTGTAAAATTATTTGCTTTCATTCCATGCCTAGATATGTTATTAGTGGCCCAAGCTAGGGGGCGCCGGAGGAGGGAGATGGCAGCCTTGCCGGCAGTCTGTTAGTTTTTTTCATCCTTTTGTTATTTTTAGCATATGTTTAAAGTTTGTTTAATGTTCTTCTGTTTGTTTTATGTGGGGGGGAAGGGGGGAGGAGTGGGGGGAGTCAGGGGAAGCTTTTCTTTCAGGTCCTTACCTTCCCGGAGATGTGGTCAATTTTCAGATCACATTCTCCGGGCTCTGCGGCCTACCATCGCTGGAGCTGGGAGCCGCCTCGGACTTTCATGAGCCCCACCGTGGGGCGCGGACTTAACATCGGAGCGGATCCCTTGCCTGGTATCGCTCCCACCGCGGCCTGCGGACTTACCATCAAGGGTTCACAGTCACGGGAGAGGCTAGTCGGGAGCTCCAACGCCGCAGAAGGTTCGTCCAGCCCCGACGCGAGGTTTGATCATCCGGCGCGGGGGAGCTGACAACCCCCTGATGCGGGAGCTGAACGCCTCGACGCGGAGGGCCCGAACTCCACTGGCTACGGGAGTCAAGATCGTCCCGTCAACGGAGGGTTTGAGGCCCCCGACCGAGGAAGAACAACAAGGGAAGGACTTGGAACTTCATTTTCACCTTCCATCACAGTGAGGAATGTGTAGGAGTCACTGTGATGGATGTTTATGTTAAAATGTGTTCTTTTGAGTCTGTTGCTTTTTTAAAATTGTATGACTGACCTGGCCAGTGAATTTCACTACACCAATTATGTGACAATAAATGAACATCGACTTATGAACTTATAAAGGACGCTTACGAAGTTGCAAACTCCCCCCCCCCCCGCCAGTTCCACATTCTTCCTCCCCTCTCATGGCGGCCCCTCACACACTGGGTCCTCCAATGTCCATTGTTCTTGGCCCTCATCTATGCAGGGTCCTCCATTGTCCATTGTTATTGTCCATGAAATCTGTAGTTCAATGCTTGTGACACTACCTCTGACAATAAAGGTTCATGGTATGGTATTTGAAAATGTGGATACACATCCCATATCTCGGGAGCCCTTCCCTCAGTAATTGCAGACATTATAGTCATAGAGCCAAACAGCATGGAAACTGGCCTTTTACCCCAACTTGCCCATGCCAACCAAGATGTCCCATCTACACTAGTCCATGTTTGGCCCATATCCCTCTAAACCTTTCCTAACCATGTACCTTTCATTGCAGATGAAATTCATCTTTGTCTTCAGTGCCCCAGTTCAGACTTTGGTTGGCTGAAGAAAATGCTGTTTGAAGATCAAGACCTCAGAAAAATTCTCAGCGATGTGGTTCCTGCCTTCCATTCTCCCGATATTCTTGTGAGATACCAGACATATGAAGGGGCACCAAAAAATACCATCAATGCTGTCGCTTCAAAATTCTTTGAATTCAATGGAAGGACAACTGAACCAGTTTCAGTTGTCTCGAAGGCAACATCCCCAGCATTAAGGTTTTAACTTCACTCAGTTGACTATGTTGGGCATGCCATATCTTTCATATCTTCAACACTAGTTCCCAAAGCAAATGTTTTATTCTCAGCTCTGTCACACGAAAAGATTACCAAGTAGCCTGATGAACAGATTTAAGAATGTGCTCAAAGCTTCCCTCAAGGATTGCAACATTATCCACCGACTATGAAGAACTCCTGGATTTCGACGGCTCAAAGTGGAGAAGGAGAATTTGGATTGGAATTGAAAACTTTGAATCCATTCTTCAGGACCAAACATTAATGACTGAAGGAGCACTACACCCACAAAGCTAATCATCTCTATGGCTCATCAGACACTTCATGCCACATCGGTGGAAGAGCCTATGGCTCAACAATCACCTCAGAAATCACAAAACTGTAGTGGAAATATGACATCCTTAATTCTGAGGGACTTCCTAAGGATAAAAAAAAAACAGCGCCTGGAATAGAGTGCCAGTCTCAAACAAAAACGGTTCAAATCAACCCCCCTCCTGGGTACTTGTGCCTTTAGCTGAGCCTGAGACGTTTTGTTGTTGCATGCACCCCAGCTATCACAATAACGAAAACATTTCTTTGATATCGCAAAATAGTGGTTCAGGGATAAATACGTTATTAACAGATATATTGGAAGATTACAATTTCTGAGCTCTGATATCCCTTTCCATTCCATCTGACATTAGTAACTTGATCAGATAAAGCTTATCCAATCTTTGCTTTCCCAGCAGTATTATAATATTAATGTTGGTCTGTTCACGTTAATACATGCCAATGCCTTGTTTAAAATAGCTCAAAATAGCTAAATATTTGAATAAATTGAACCAACTGTTTTATCTGTCCTAATGTGAAAAAAAATGGAGTGATTAGGACCTAATAGTCACAAACATGGGAAATACTACGAGGGACTAGTTGGCAGTGAAGTGTTGAGGAAAGACACGTGGCTGCGGTAGCGAGATTGGGTTGGATCATGGTCAAACAGTAGGAGAGAAACAGGGAATTTTGAAGAGGTTTTCCTCCGCTCTCTTTCGGGAATTGTGTCAGACCTTCTTTTACTGCTTATTCTCTGTGATTCCTGTTGCACTCCTGCTTTACGACCATGTTCTCACCCAGACTTATTACTACAGCCGCATGTCCTTCCTCAGCAGTTGTCTTTGCCACCATCTTGTCCCATGTGGCTTCCAGCTCTGTTTCCAGGCCTCCCGGGTCAGGCCCAAGCAGAATCTAAGGTATATCCACCTATCCCTTTCCAGGCTTTGTCCCGCACTCCCTTCTGTTTTCCAGCTTTCTCTCTGCTACTCCAATCAGTATAAAGAAAGGTTCCGACCTGAAACATTGTCTGTCCATTCCCTCCACAGGTGCCTGACCTGCTGAATCCCTCCAGCACTTGCAGGTTATTGTGTCTCCATTGCAATTGCTGCTATTGTCCCACCCGAACATGTGGTTTTTTTTTCCCCCCTCCCTGCACATTGCTGATTCCTGCTAGTGGGTGGGGATGAGGAAGCAGTCTGGCTTCTAGTCACAGATGAATATCACCATCTATTTAGTCTAGTTTAGTTCAGAGATACTGTACAGCGCAGAAACAAGTCATTCAGCCCACCAAGTCCGCACCCACCAGCAATCCCCGCACATTAACACTATCGTACACACACTAGGGACAATTTATAATTTTACCAAGCCAATTATCCTACAAACCTGCACATCTTTGGAGTGCTGGAGGAAACTGGAGCTCCCGGGGAATACCCACGCAGGTCACGGGGGAAACATACAAACTCGGTACAGACAAACTCCCTTAGTCAGGATCGATCCCGGGTCTCCGACAGTGCAAGGCAGCAGCTCTATTGCTGTGCCTCCATGCCGCCCACTAGATGGTTTATATCTGGTTTATATTTGCACATTCAATTACATTACATGGAAGGAAATTTGAAAGGCTGAGTTTCCTCATCCTCACCCAGGTTAACAAGCCTTTGTGAGTAAGGAGCACAATGGTTACATTTGTATTTTTTGTCACCTTAATAGGGTCGATTCAACCAGCTTGAAGTGGCTTTTCTCAAACCATCTTTCCTTAAGGCTCTTGGAGCTCGATGGGAAAGAATGAAAAGTAAAGGCCTTTCAGAGGGTGTATTATTTAAAACTGTATTTATAGCGCATGATACCTTGGAAAATGTGTACTTTCAAATTTTGCAATGTCAGGCACTTGGAAAAATTACACCCGCTGACCTACAGTAAGTACTCTGCTGATTTAATGTAATATTTCCAGCACCAAAGAATTTCTTGGACATGAAATATTAAAGAAAAAGACTTAATACACAACATCTTTTTGAATTTACCAAATGCTTGGCAGCAGCATGAGAGAACTCTCCTCCCTCCCTGCCTCCCACTCCTTCAAGTACTTCGTAAGAGACAGCTACAGTAGGGCATGCTGCCATTCACTGACTATGGATGTGACCTGTTGGCCTTTCCCTCTGTCAGGGAAAAAATAAATCAAAAGTTGTGGGAGAAGGCAAAGAGGCCCAAGGTCAGTTAATTTTGGGAACTACTTGAGGTTCTGAGTCAGGTCCAGAAATCTCCCAGGTATAGCCATGGTTAGTGGTAACACTGAATTCAACGAATCTCTTAATTTGTGAAATAGCACTGCAGAAAGGATAATTTACGTTTAGTTTAGAGATACAGTGCGGAAACAGGCCCTTTGGCCCATCGGGTCCGTGCTGTCCAGCGATCCCCGCATATTAACACGATCCTACACCCACTAGGGACAATTTTGTTTTACATTTACCAAGCCAATTAACCTACAAACCTGTACGTCTTTGGAGTTTGGGAGGAAACCAAAGATCTTGGGAAAAACCCACACAGGTCACAGGGAGAATGTACAAACTCCATACAGACAGCACCCGTAGTCGGGATCGAACCCGGGTCTCCAGCGCTGCATTTGCTGTAAGGCAGCAACTCCACCGCTGCGCCACCGTGCGGTAGTTTAGTAACGATTTTCAAGGAAGTAAATCTATAAACCTCCTGCTGCGTTTGGCCTGCACATGATTCCAGCTACAAGTGTGTTCAATACTCAATATCTTTTGAACTAGCTTAACACGTTCAAATAAAATCTTATGCCATGGCATTGAGTCTTTGCTGGTTTTTGAAAATAATCATGTTGTAATTCCTACTCCTTTGCTCTTTACATGTAGCTCTGCATTAGTTTTCTTTTCCCGCACAAGTTGGTATGGCAACTGCTCTGCCCAAACCATAAGAAATTGCAGGGTTGTGAATGCAGCCCAGTTCATCACACAACTATCCACCCCCCCCCCCCCCCATCAACTCCATCTATACTTCACGCTGCCTCAGGAAAGCAGCCAAACTAATCAAGGACCACTCACATTCCAGTCATCCTCTTTTCTCCCCTCTCCTGTTGGGCAGAAGCTACAAAAGCTTGAAAGTATGTACGACTAGGTTGAAGAACAGCTTCTTCCCTGCTGTTATATATTCTTACTCGCAAAGCCACATTAATTACCAATTCCTTGCTCTCTTGGAAGGTTATAGCAGGCCTCTCTCTTGAACTTGTGGTGGTAATTATTGCATGCTGGTTTAGGGAGCAAATTGAAAGGGCTTCTCATATACCAGGGATGAATTCTTGACATTCCAATCTACCTCATTGTGAATGTTGCATTTTTTTTCATCTGCACTTTCTTTGTAGCTGTAACACTGCATTCAGCATTTATTTTCTTTTTTGTACTACCGGATTCACTCATGTATGATATGTTTGGCTGGATAGCACGTAAAACTAATTTTTTCAGCACACCTCAGTATGCGTGACAATAATAAGAAGCCAAACAAATGACTTTTGAAAGTTACCACCGTAACTAGATAGAGTAGATGTGGAAAGGATGTTTTCACTGGTAGGAGAGTCGAGGACCAGAGGTTGTAGCTTCAGAATTAAAGGCTGCCCCTTTACAAAGGTGGTGAGGAGGAACTTTGTTAGTCAGAGGGTAGTTAATCTGTGAAACACATTGCTAAAAAAGGCTGTGGAGGCCATCAGTGGATATTTTTATGGCAGAGATAGACAAATACTTGGTAAGAATGGGTGTCAATGGTTATGGGGAGAAGGCAGGAAAATGGGATTAGGAGGCAGAGATCAGGCAGGATTAAATGGCGGAGTGGACTCGATGGGCCGAATGGTCTAATTCTACTTCTATAACTTGTGAACTTGTAAAGTTATTCCAGAATCCCCTGGGTGGTGCATATGAGATGGGGAAATATATTCCTGTGATTATCTCCATGTCTCTTTTGCTATTTAAAAAAAACATGTTTTTGTTATCAGGCAGGCCTTCTGTACACTGACCAACGAAACAGTTTCTCCTGATGGACTCTATCCTTATGGGCTTTAGGTCCTATTTTTTAACTTGCAAAACAGGCATTAAAAACAAAATAGAAAGAATTTGGTCCCTTTCACTTGAACAAAAGTATCATCACCACAAGTTCAAGAGAAAGCCCGACCAAGATTTTCCAGGAGAGCTAGGAATAGGTAATTAACATGGCTTTGCCAGTAGGAATATATAAAAGCTTTATAATTGCAATTTACAATACATTATGCTATTTTAGCGTAGAATATTTTTCCTGTTTGGTCCATTTCTCTGTGCAGAATTAAATTATTCCATATATCTATAATTACAAAAACTTAGAACATAGAATCTAGAAAAGTAAGTAAGAAAAGAACAAGCCCTTTGACCCACAATGTCTATGCCAATGATATGCCATGATGCCAAGACCAACTCATCTCACCTGATCCATATCCCTCCATCCCCTGAATATCTATGTGCCTATCTAAATGTTACTATTGTAACTGCCTCCACCACTATCCTGGCAGCGTATTCCTGTCATCCACCGGGGGGGGGGGGGGGGGGGGGGGGGGGGGGGGGGGGGGGAGAGGCGATGTAGTTTGTCACCAGTACCTGCAATGGCACTCTGAGCATTAAGGTCATGCTACCTGTCATCAGGTAGTAACAAGATTTATTTAAGAGTACAGCCATGATTTATTTAAAAGGAACCCAGCATGTTGTTTTATAAGCACATTGTAGAATGAGATAGCAGGCTTTGTGTTTGAAATCATATGATCATGTGTTCCTCACCTCAGTCAATCCATTTTGAGAATAGTATTGAAATGAAAGAGTAGAAACAAGGAACTGCAGATGCTGATTTACACAAAAGAACACAAAGCGCTGGAGTAACTCAGTGGGTCAGGCAGCATCTATGGAGATCAAGGTTAGGTCATGTTTCAGGTCAGGGCTCTTTTTCCGACTGGATAGGGGACGTTTGGGTTCAGGACCCTTCTTCAGCCTCGTAAGAAGATTTCCAACCCAAAATGTCAGCTATAAATGTTCTCCAGAGATGCTGCGTGACCCGCTGAGTGACTCCAGCACTTTATGTCATTTAGGGAAGTAAAAAGATTGTCGACCTGTACATCAACCACACATCCCTCCTGATTGGAGATTGTCATTGGATTTTATTGATTTTATACAAATACAAGGCTGGAGCAATAAAGTAATGGCCCACTGAGTTACTCTAGCATTGTGTGTCCATTATTGGTATAAATCAGCATCTGCAGTTCCTTTTTATTACAATGGCAGTAAGGTGGAACAGCGGTAGAGTTGCTGCTTTACAGCACCGGAGACCCGGGTTCAATCCTGAATACGGGTGCTGTCTGTACGGAGTTTGTACCTTCTCCCCGTGGGTTTTCTCCAAGATCTTTGGTTTCCTCCTACATTCCAAAGACAGACAGGTTTGTAGGTTAATTGGCTTGGTATAAGTGTAAATTGTCCCTAGTGTGTGTAGGATAGTGTTAATGTGCGGGGGTCGCTGGTCAGTGCGGACTCGGTGAGCTGAAGACCCTGTTTCTGTGCTGTATCTCTAAAACAATAAAAACTATAACTACCTTGCGTATCATTACAAACGTTGCTTATTTTTCACCAAATTCACTTATTTTTGTTGCCTTCTCTGGGGAGCTGATTTTGACCTAATTGCATGTTTTATAGCTCCATGGTTGTTTGCTCAGTTTTGATCTTTATTAAGGTGAGGAGTGTTATGGGCCTGTCCCACTTAGGCGATTTACTGTCAAGTCGCCGGCTGTCGCCTGAAAAACCGGCGACTGGAATGGCGACTGTCAGCGTGGAACACATACAGAGACACACGTTGCTTCCTTCACCAGCCTGTTATGCAGGCGGGGGACTGGGCAAGTGGGAGGAGCGCTGTCTGAGTGAAATTCACACGGTGCAAAGCCAATGTGACACAGACACACACAACGATGAACAGGAAGGTTGGCACTGTAATTAAGATGGTGAAAGCACAGTGTACGGGAAGGGTCACGTAAGTCCTTTAAAAGAGGGGGGAGAGGAGGGGGGAGAGGGGGGAGAAGAGAAAGGGGGAGAAGGGGGAGAAGGGGGGAGAAGGGGGGAGAAGGGGGGAGAAGGGGGGAGAAGGAGCGGAGATAATTAAAAAAAGCCAGTGATACACGGCTGTGAAGCTCGGTGGACATTAACATTACCAGTCAGTTATCCTTGGTTCTGAAAACTACTGCTGACATTTTTTTCCCCAATGAGCCAATGAAATTCATCGGTCAGCACCGGCTACAACCTACGAGAACTTAAGACAACCTTTGACCTCCTGGTAACCCACTACACTGCCCTACGGCACGAGAATTCTTGCTCCTCTCCATGGCGGCTTCATTCTGGTCGCCGCTAATTTTTTAAAAAATGAGGCCACGACTAGTTCCCAGAATGCGGAACTCCTCGCAACCATGAAGGCGACTCCCCGGCAACCACCCACAAAATTGTGGCTACCATGCGGCGACCGCATAGTCTCCTGTAGTCGCCTAAAAAGTCGTCTAAATTGGACTTTAGAGTAGAGTGCCTGCCCCACTATACGAGTTTACCCTAGAGCTCTCCCGAGTTTAAAAAAAAAATCAAACATGTGGTAAGCACGTAGAATGTACGTTGCGGGTACGTCGGAGCTCAGGACGTCTCTTAGCGGCTCGTAATGCTAACGGCAGGTAACACGGTAAGCTCGTGAAGATTTTTCAACATGTTGAAAAATGTCCACGAGAGCCCCGAGTACCTACGAGCGGCTATTACCGTAATTCTCCGAGTTCGAATCAGGGGAAACTCGGGAGAACTCTTGAATTAGCTCGTACAGTGGGACACACCCATAACAGGTTAGACCATCAAATTGGAATTCATAAATGTGTTAGCATTTCAGTCCAGTTGGATTACGGCTAATTGCTCTGCTCATTATATGGTTATATTACACCAGTTACATCTATTAAAGATATTTTTATCTAGATTTCCAGCAGGTCTTTTGCTTTGCCTCTTTTTTTAAAACAAAAATTGGGAACTATTGAAATAAATGATAAGGATGAAAAAACCTCCAGTTGCAGGTAAAAGGTTATCTAGGTTATCTTCAAAATCCTGTTTTCTGATAATATTATGTGTGCGTTTCAAAGTTGAGCTGATCGAGTATCTCCGGCATCTGTGCTAGAGAAGTACTATCTAAGGTCTTCACTACAGGTTATCTTTTACAAATTTTCCCACTCATATATCAAAACGCTTTACCTTGGATATTGGTCCGAACTCATGAACCGACCCACCAGCACGGTTCTCTTATAAAAGCTGATAAGTTTTCCCAATACAGTTATACAGCTGTGGTCATTCCTGTCAGAGGATGATGACAGAACCTATCATAAGATGTGATCTGGTTAGGACTAAACAGTGGTGATAAAATGGTGAGGATCAGAAAGCAGCATGCGACTCAGGTCCTGTGACAAAACATAAAGTTACATCATTAGGCGAAACAAAAATGAAGCTCGGTTGATGCTAGCTCCTGTTTGTGGGCTGGAAATGTGGATATGTTGCTGCATGAGGTGAATACGAGGGGGGCAATGCAACAAGCCTTTTCTACCCATGAAAAAAGCTGGAAAAATATTTTATGCTCTGCACTGTATGTGCAAAACCTGTAGCCAGTTGGAGAAGGCCACATGCGGCAATATATATGTAAAATCATTCGATCCCCAGATTTAGTTTGTTAGGACGTTAATGCAAAACTTTTGCAAATACTTCCCTTCAAAGTAAAATATCAAATGTGCGTGAATTCACACAACCTTACCAAAATTGTTTTGCATTGAATGTAGCAGTTAACAATTGCAACAATTAATATTCCATTGAATCAACTGGGGATGGCTTTACCATGATAATGACTTGTTGTTTGATTGAAAGCTGTTGCTGTACTCAAATGTTTTGCCACATTCATAGTTATTGGTAAGTTTACTGATGCTCTTGGCTCTAACCAGGGTTGGACATTACTTGTTTAGCAGAAAACTGCTTTGAAAGCGCCTCTTCCCACAGGTAAACACAAAAAGCTGGATTAACTGAGCGGGTCAGGCAGCATTTCTGGAAAAAAAAACGATAGGTGATGTTTCTGGTCGCGACCCTTCTTCAAACTTTCCTCTTCCTACAACTGCCTATTTATTTCCCTTTGAAGCATGATGGAACTTCCAGTCTAAGAATGCTTTACGTTTGCAAGTAACTCCTGAATCTCTGAGCCAGTTATCAAATTAAAAACAAATCTTTCATATTGTTTGAGGCTTTGAGGGATCAGAAGATTCCATTCATAATTTTCCAGCTCCATCAAAGATACTGGTGTTGGTGTATGGGGGAAAAAGAGAGAAAACTGAGATTTGACCCCATCAGTATATTATTGACAACATGACATTGGACTAGCAAAGTAACGCTCCCGAATTGTACAGCTAATTTCAGAATTCCAACTTTGAATTAATCAGCACCTAATTGACCTAATAGAACCTTAACCAAAATATCCGCAACACACCGTGGCACGGTGGCGCAGCGGTAGAGTTGCTGCCTTACAGCGCCAGAGACCCAGGTTCGATCCTGACTACGGGTGCTTGTCTGTACAGTGTTTGTACGTTCTCCCCGTGACCTGCGTGGGTCTTATCCGAACTCTTCGGTGTCCTCCCACACTCCAAAGACGTACAGGTTTGGAAGTAAATTGGCTTGGCGTAAATATAAAATTGTTCCTACTGCGTGTAGGGTAGTGTTAATGTGTGGGGATCGCTGGGCGGACTCGGTGGGTCGAAGGGCTTGTTTCCGCGCTGCATCTCTAAACTAAACTAAAAATCTTTTTTTATTGGTCCCATCATCCATCATTTATGCTGTTGTGTAAATTTACATCAGATTTTTATAAACAACTTCAGCAGAATTTCAAGTTAAAATGAATCCCTGGCTGTTGCGGTATGTGGACCATTATTCCAACAAAATGGGATTGTCCATAAATGTACACCATAACTTCACCCTTGCCGATGTTTTTGAAGTTGATGAGTGAATAATGGAATTGCCTGCTATCTCCTGACTACCTCTCAGATGAGAATTTCATCCAGCATAAGAGGAATCATTTCAACGCTTTACAAAAATATTCTATAGTCCTTTGAGTCTTGATTTGAACTGCCACCTTGATTTGCTGTCCTGCTCCCCACACAATTAATCAAGAAAGTATGCACTTTCCACTTCGCCATGTTCTTTCCCTGCAACCACAGGAGATGTAACACTTGTCCCTACACCATCTCCCTCACCTCCTTTCAAGAACCCCAGTAGCCTTTCCAAAGAGAGGTCCACATACACCTCCTCTAACCTCATCAACAGCATTTGGTGCTCCTGATGTGGCCTCCTTTGATTAAATGAATGAATAAGTAAGTTTATTGTCCAAGTATTCACATACAAGGAACTTGGTGCTCCACCCACAAGTGACAACATGACATACAGTGACAGTTAGGAATGACACATAAAACAGTAAACTTAATAATAAAACATTATCGAAAATAATGGATTAAATTGTGGATTAAATAAAATACCAGAGCAAAACGAGGCTACAGATTTTTGGTTATTGAGTATAGCTACTACTCGTGGAAAAAAGCTGTTTTTATGTCTGGCTATGGCAGCTTTGACAGTCTCGAGTCGCCTTCCAGAGGGAAGTGATTCAAAGAGCTTGTGGCCAGGATGAGAAGGGTCAGAGATGATCTTACCCGCTCGCTTCCTGGCCCTTGCAGTGTACAGTTCATCAATGGAGGGAAAGTTGCAGCCAATAACCTTCTCAGCGGATCGGACAATTCGCTGCAGCTTCCGGATGTCGTGCTTGGTGGCTGAGCCAAACCAGACATTGGTGGAACCAAACAGAGGCTCGGCAACCATTTTGTCCCGCACTTGCCGAGGCCTGCCGGATCTCTCGGTCGCTAACCAGTTTAACTCCACTTCCCATTCCCATACCAACATTTCTGTCCTGGGCATCCTCCATTGCCAGAGTGAGGCTGCATGCAAAGTGGAGGCACAGCACTTCATATTCCATTTGGGTAGCTTACAACCTGGAAATAAGCAATCTACACAATCTGAAGATCAAGATCATCTTTAATCAGTACCCATATATAACGGTACAGCAGGTCATTAGTTGTTAGTTAATTGTTACTGCACCCAAGACTGACCAGTGGGTGTTAGTATGAATCATACAGTAAGGTGGGGTTAGTGATGCTACTCTACTATGATTGGTTCACATGCAATAACCAATCTACATCCTTCCCCCTAAAGAGCGAATATAGTTAAACACACATGCAACTTAGAATTCAGACATATTCGCCATATCTGTCAGACGGTCTACTAATACGGCCCGAACGCGTACAGACGAGCCCCTCTCCCTCTTCGCCAGTGAACCCGGAAGTGAGAAAGCAGCAGGGGACACTTGTGGTGGACGACAGGGGGGGGGCATGTGGGAGAGGTAGTGTTGTTGTTAGTCATAGCCGCCGGTCGTGGTGGGGTAAGGGACATGCTGGAACTAGTGGTGGCCATGGCAGCAGACGGCTGGAACAGTAGAGGTGGAGCGAAAGGATCGGCTGGTGGTGGACGTGGTTCCTTCACAGGCAGCAAGCGTTGGCGGCTCCGACGGTACAGGGCGCCATCAATGTCAACAAGGTAAGATCGTGGTTCTTCCGATGGGCCGACAAGGCAACCTAGACGGGAATGCCCCTAAGGAGTTTACAAATGGATGACCTGGCCCGGTAGTAGTGGTTTGAGTGGTTTGCTGGACTTGTCATGTGATCGTTTCTGGATGTCGTGTTGCTCCTGGATACGCTTCTGGTTTGTGGCTGGCTTCAGCACCTGTGGCACCAGCTTCTGCTGGGCAATTGGTATCGGTGGTCTTGTTTTCCTGGACATTAGACGTTGGGCTGGTAAGCCTAGGACCCCGTCTCTAGCTATGTTCCTGAGGTTTAAAAGGTCGATATACACATCTTACTTGGCTAGGTGGGCACGTTCCATTAGCTGTTTAGCGCTTCTGACAGCTCGTTCAGCGAGCCCGTTACTTTGTGGGTATTCGGGGCAGCTCGTGACGTGATGGAAATTCCATCAAAGTTGACAAAGTGTTTGAAGGCGTGACTGGTAAACTGTCTTCCGTTGTACAAGCAGACAGGTGCGCCGAATGTGGAGAAGTGTTTCTGTAGCTTTTGAATGACCATCTCTGATGTGATAGAAGGCTGTAAATCAAGTTGGAACCAGTTAGAATAGGAGTCAACTAGGACTAGAAAATGTTTACCGTGCTACTCGAAAATGTCTGCCGCCAGCGACGTCCAGGCCTGTGCTGGTGGAGGTTGTTGCAGCAGGGGCTGTCTCTGTTGGTGCGACGTCAGGCTGTTACAGGTGGGGCAAGAGGCTGTCTTGTCCCGTAAGTACTTGGCCATGCCAGGCCAGTAAAACATATTCTGTGCATGGGCCAGCTTTGCATCAGTGCCTGGGTGGCTGCTGTGTGCCTCTTTGTAGTATTCGTCACATAGTAATGAAGGGATCATGACTGTGTGGCCCTTAACTATAACACCGTCCTGTATTACTTGTTAATTTGTCATGGTTTTGAATCGGCACCTCTGAGCCATATATCTTAAATCACAAATAAATCTCTCTGCCGGCTCATCAGGAAGCTGGTGTCTCGCAGCTGGTGTCATCCCACTTCTGACACCATGTAAATAAGCAATCTACACAATCTGAAGTTGAAGATCATTTTTAATCAGTACCCACATATAACGGTACAGTGGGTTGTTAGTTGTTAGTTAATTGTTACCGCATCCAAGACTGACCAGTGAAGGAAGTGGTTCTAGTATGAATCATACAGTGGGGTGGGGTTAGTGATGCTATTCTACTATGATTGGTTCACATGCAATAACCAATCTACACAACCCAAGCTAGTTATCCTGCCCCTCTTTCCCTATCCCCCTCCCCACCACACCCCACATCCCCTATCGCCATCCACCTATATCCATCCCTTTGGCTTTACATTTTACTCCTCTTCTCTACTCATCCCACACCTATTGTCTCCTTTTCACTCCAGCCTTTGTCACTTACTACATCCATCTGTAAATCAACCCACGCCCCTGTCACATATCCATCTGTCACTTGCCAGGCTTGGTCCTGACCACACCTTCCTCTCAACTTCCCCTCCCTCACTACATTCAATCTGAAAAATGTTGATTGCCAAAACATCACCAATCAATTCCCTCCACACCCGCTGCCTGACCGGCTGAGGTATTCCAGCTGAAGGCAGTGGTGCGGGTGGAAGATGGGTTTCACGTTGTTTCCTGAAAGCAAAAGTGAAGGAAACTGTTTGCACTTCAAGATCAGTTTGTCCTGAGCTAGTTAGCCCCATTTTATTTGCAGAAAGGAATACAATTTCTGGGTTAGACACAAAATGCTGGAGTAACTCAGCGGGACAGGCAGCATCTCTGGAAAGAAGGAATGGGTGACGTTTTGGGTTGAAACCCTTCTTCAGACTGATTTCTGGGGTGCTAGGAATAGCTGAAAATGAAGGATTTCTAAGGGAAAGTTGATTTTTAAATCCAAATTTTTCTTTTGAAAACAAGCACAAAATGATATTTATTTTTGCTGTTGTATAGATCAGGAAAATACCCTATCACTGGGGAATAAATCGCTGAACAAGGCCAGTGTTCAGGTCTGCTTCATTTAAACAAGAAAATCACCTGGTAAGTAACAGGATCTAGACAGCAAGTCAATGAACCTATGAAAGGTCTCCTATAATGAACAAAATGAAGCCAATACACTCCGAGTCTTTGCCCTCCTTATCGACAAAGGTTGCCTTCAAACACTACACATCTTTTCACATATTAATCATTCATCGCTTTAAATGGATAAACCATTATCAATGATGTAAGCTTTTTTAAAGGCTATAAGGGAAGGAGCTTTGCGACAGAGGCCGGGACAGTTTTTGGTAACTGGGTACTAGATGTTAAAACAGCCAGGAGTATGATTCAAACCAGAGGGGGACATACAATCCTACCTGTAAAAGATAGCTTAGTCTCATCATGTAGGCAAAAAGTAGAGACTGAGATATGGAACTGAACTGATGAAGGTGATTTATGTACAGAATTAAAATATTGGCATTTTTATGGAGTGAAATGTCACAGCACTGCTGTACCTTCAAGTTTTACATTTCCTCTTTGAATCCATGTCAGCCTTCATATACACTTGAGAACTTAATCAATCCTACCAGAACCTATAAAGTAACACTGAATATTTTCCTTGTGTAATAACTGGTCAGGGAAACTCTTACAATATACATTGGAATACAAATTACATCATACAGCAATGTCTCTTTTTTCTTTATGCAATGCCTAATAACAATATCTAAACAATTATTCAGATGTTTATCTGTGTCTAACATCCTTCTGTTTGGATGTTTCACCTGACAATCTGTACATTGCATCATCCAGGGATGTCTTACGGCTGTAAAGTTTGTTGCAAAGGTTAAAAAGAGCTCAGATGTGATCCCAGAATGTTTTAACATGAACAGATCAATCCGTGTGCATCTGACAGTGAACCAGAAATTAATCAGTAAGATGACGGTTTTTAAATCATCAAAACATCTGTGGTATTTCGAAGAGGAGTTGTTTGTAAAATTTGCAGTGCTCTTACTCAAGTGCTCAAAATGCCTAAAGCTACAACAGAATTAAAGAAGGAAAATGTCACACAACTTACATACCTGTAACCCTATATCATCAAAACAATAACTATGCTATTATACTCAGCTATAACTGCCTTGACACATGCAGATCTATAGAGATCAATTGATTTTAAGTGAAAAGGCAAACTAATTGCTCGCCTATGTCTGTGTCTTTTATACGGATGATGGGAAACATAAACTCTGAAAGCCAAAGCCAACCAAGCTCAACACTGCATCTTGTCAAAAGGCGAGATTCATTTCTTCGAGCAAGATCAAAGTATTTTTAGCCATTTGATCAGACAATTTCAAGGATCTCCTTGAAACCAAGGAATTCTGTAGCTGAAAGGCTCAAGAGTGTAGCAATTTAAACAATGATGCTGCATCAAATTTTAGCTCCAAACAAAATGCGCGCTTTTGTAATCACCACATTTAGTTAAAGAGGAATCCAACATAATGAAATGTTCTCCATCTTAGAACCTTCCAAAGGCTGAACTGAATTAACCTCAGGAACATTAATTCAGTATGAGCCTCTTTTACCAAACCGAATGAATGCTCCTGATTGAGAATCACAGTGATTTTTAATCTATGTATATTATTTGATCCCTAAGCTCAGAAGGATTCAATAATTTATATTTGAGCTTTCTGAAGAGATTACCTTCTACGTGATGTAACCAAACAAAGGACATAGTAGTGGATCACCAGGTACCATCTACTGAGATGAGTTGCTAATTGTAAATGAAAATGCAATCAATTTAACATTCCAAAAGGAAAATCAAATGTCGCTTCATATTGTGTTTGCATACCTATTAACATTTACGCTGCTCTTATGTTTGAGATTAGGAAAGCTAAGAGGGAAAATGAACACAAATAGAAATAGCAAGGGTTTTTCATGAGGTTAATCACTTAAGGATAGGGCCCTTTGAATCCGGCACGCCAGTTAATGAAGGTGGATGAAGGGCAGCTGTAATTAGGGACATCTTTACCACTGTATAATGAAGTCAGCTTGATTGCCTGCACCAGAGAGAAACTTTCCAGACTTTTATCCTAATTACCTAAACTTTTCTTGCTCATGATAGGCAGTGTGGTTGTTGGAGAACAGAATACTGATGGTGCATGAAGGCAGCACCAAATTGACATAGCTTGGACTAAATCAGGGGTCAGCAACCTATGGCTCACGGGCCGGATGCGGCCCCTAACCCAAAATCATCCGGCCCGCAGGCGTATTTTGTTTCAATTCGTTTTCGTGACCTGGGAACAGTAGCCAGTCCCAGGGACGCAAGCTGATCTGGGAAGTGTAGCCAGTCCCGGGGCACGCAGACGTTCTGGGCGCTACAGCCAGTCTCGGGGGCGCGAGCCAACCTGGGAACTGCAGCCAGTCCCGGGGACACGAGCTGATCTGGGAACTGCAGAAAATTAATTGAAAAAAAAAACGTGAAAACTAATATGAAAAACAACACCAAGCGTCACACTATGGCGATAGACCTCTCACAGACGTGGGTCCTGGCTTCTATGGAGAACAAGGTTGCCGACTCCTGGACTGAATGGGGCAAATAGTTTCATTTTCCTTTCGGTTTATCGTATGTTTATTTATTGTTGGCACACTGTGGCCTTTCATGGTGGAAGAATGAAATAGGATTTCAGTTTTATTTTCCAGGAAGAGTCATTGCCACATCGTGTGCTTATACATAACCTTTTATATGGTTAAAAAAAAACCTTCAAGGGTCTTCCCAGGAAGATCATCAAACAAAATTTGATATTGAAACAGGTGAAGAGCAATAAGAATAGTTATCAAAGAAGCAAGTTTTAAAAAAAAATCTTTAATAAGGATAGAGAAGGGGAGTTGTGAAGAAGTTTAGAATTTCCAAGGATGGAGCAGGATTATGGAAAAGTAAATACAAGACAAGAGCAGGTAAGGATCAACTTAGGGATTCTTTAAATTTTAATAAATTATCCAAACTCAAATGTTTATGGGGATTGGCACTGGGTAGTGCTCCGGTGTTGTTAAAATGCCCTTTGAAGGGTCTGAGCAGATGGATTGAAATGGTCAGCTTGAAACTCCCTGTCAATGAGGTCACATATGTATAACAAACAACATTACTCAATTAACTTCCTACTGTGGTAAAATAGTTGGAATTAATAGTTGTGTTTCAATTTGTCAGGTTGGAATTCTTTGGTTATTTTGTCCACTCAGAGAATTAGTTTAAATATATAATAATGTAAACTACAATGATAACCTACATACTTAGTAAGGAAACTTTGCTTGATATTTTCATCTTAAAATGTCCCTTGATTTGCTGCTCTATTAATTTCAGATCAGAGTGAGAGCCTGTACAGTAGCTAAAAGCAATTACTATTGTTTCTTGTTTGTTTTTCACAGATATGTTATAGAAAACACTGAACCACTCCACATTTCCTTGCTCATCGCCTGCTTTGATCTGTCATTTCACACCTTACCCTTCCATATCTCTAGTCTCCCTCTCCCCTGACTCTCAATCTGAAGAAGGGTCACGACTTGAAATGTCACCCTTTCCTTCTCTCCAGAGATGCTGCCTATCCCGCTAAGTTAGTCCAGCATTTTGTGTCCATCTTCAGCGTAAACCAGCATCTGCAGTTCCTTCCTACCCACCCCTGAAACCTTTTGTGGTGACTTCTGCTGGCATGGAGTCTTAGGATTCAATTAGAATTGACGAGTTAAGAAATCGGTTAAAAAAAAGTATCTTAAAAATGGTTGGAAGATTGAAGCATAACATGACCAAAGGCCTCTCAACATATTCAGGGAAGGAAAAAGAATAAGTAAGGTATTAATGGGCTGGTCCAATGTTTCATTGGCAAAGATAAAGTTGTAAAGTTCATTACCCAGCATTGGCTAACCAAGAATATTCAGCATGGATTTATAAAGAACAGATTATGTTTGTCTAGCTTAATTATATTTTATAACTGTGTTATAGAGCATATAAGTAGAGGGAATGTAATGGATGTATATGAAGAAATTTCATGAAGATGCCACATGAGAAATCTATAATGAAAATGAAGATATGTGGTAATAAAGGGAATATTGTTACATGATTGGAGAAATTGCTAAGGGAAGAAACGCAAAGGCAGGGGATCAATGGATCTTTTCAGATTTGACACAATAAGCTTGATTGGTCCATGTAAGGAATTTCATTGTTTTTATATAAATGAATTATTCTGACGAGCTATTCGGAGGAATAGAAAGGCATTCCGACTTCTTGGACTGTGAGTAAGACTAAAGGGCCTGTCCCACTTGGCCGTCATTCGCGCGCCATTTATGTGACCTGTTAGTGTGTGGGTAGTGCGTGGGTAGCGTGGGGAGGGTGCATGGAGTGGCGTGGAGGAGTGTGGACTTCGTCCTGCACGGAATCTTCACGCGCCACTGACCTGTCGCGTAACTGACGGCCAAAGTGGGACAGGCCCAAGACCCTGGCGCAGCCCAACGTCTCACCTCCAACAGCAGCAGAAGCAGACAAATGATTGCCGAGCTCGGCCTGGGGCTCACGGCCGTTGCGGATCTGGATCCGCCCCCACCTACTCCCCCACTCGTAATAAAGACAATTGGAGAAAGACATAAAATACTGGAGTAGCTCAGTGAAAGTAGAACAGTGAAAGAAAAAGCAAAATAAAGAGTGTCGAAATAGATAGACAAGCAAGTAGAAACAGGTAGCGAAAGAGACAAAGAGCAGAGATAAAAAGCTAAGAAGATTGAGAGAAAAAGAGAAAGTAGAGAGAAAAGAAATTAGGAGAGATATACCTATTTCGTATTTTTACCTATCCATCACCCAGTTCTGAACCATTTAATTTCTAAGGTTGTGTTATGTTGCACCATATGCTTGTAAAAAGTCGATAAAAGGAGACAGTCTTTAAGAATTGGTCTACTTTGCTTAGTAGGAAGAATCTCATTTCTTCAAGATGTAGCGTTTCCGACATATTTGAAATCCACATTTTGAACATTGGCGTGGTTGCATTTTTCCAGAATTTGAGTATATGTTTTTTTGCTGTTATTAAACCATAATTAAGAAGAGCTTCTTGGAACGTAGTTAATTTACTTCCCTCTTCCATTGATCCAAAGATAATCAGTTCTGTATTGGGGTTCAATTTTGTGTTAAATAGTTTTGTAAAAGTTCCAAAAATTTAATTACAAAATTTATGCAGTTTTGTACAAGAGACAAAGGAATGTGCTATAGTGGCATTTTGAAGTCTTGACCGAAACATCATCCATTCCTTCTCTCCCGAGATGCTGCCGGTCCCGTTGAGTTACTCCTGCATTTTGTGTCTATCTTCAAATGACGTCACTCGCGCCAGACAGCTGTGCGGATGCATGATGACGCGCGCGACCATCGCGCGTCAGTCACTACTGGCCTGTCGCGTAAATGACGGCCAAGTGGGACAGGACCTTTAGTGAATACAGAAGTATGCCGCCAACTTTGCAGTTAGTGGATAGAGAGCAAAATGCGGTTCCATCTTTAGAAATAAAGGAAATACGTGTTGGGGATAGGATCAGAATGGAGTATAATCAGAGTCATTAGACAATTAACAGTGTGGACTAATGGAACGATAGTTGAATTTGAAAGCACAAATTCAACTATCTTAAATGTTGGAGGTAGATAAAAATGGTGGAGAAACTCAGCGGGTGAGGCAGCATCTATGGAGACTACGTCAATGCTGCCTCACCCGCTGATATCTACCTTCGATTTTTCCAGCATCTGCAGTTCCTTCTTAACTTCTTAAATGTTGCAGTCAGAGGTGCCTCCAAAGAATGGGAACAGGATACTGAATTTTATAAATGAAAGCATTAAATGGATGCCAGGAGGTGCACAAACTCAAAATTAAAGAGACGGCCACTTCACAGGCAGGAATTATTGGCAGAATGGCACACTGTAAGTGAGTTATTGAAACAACTATAATGTCAGAGAGAGGGACAGATATTTAATAAAACACAGATGCAGGGAGTGGACAAGAAGTGAGGATTATGATGGATTCATCAGTGACGGGATGAATTATCAGCAGAGACAGGGTGAGCTAAGTGAGTATCAGCTCAATAGAAATGATTTTCACCAATATCTTTCGGCAATGGTGCCAATGGAAAGGCTCATTGGGCAGTGTGGGAGAACTCAGACACAATTTATTACAGTTTGCACTCTCACGTCTTATATTTCCCCAATGATCCTGTATTGTGGGGAACTGCTATCTGCCCAGTTGAATAATTTGACTCGTTTTAAAATCGTGTGATAAGTTATTGCCAATAAGCCTAAAATAGTACTACTGACTGCAGGTGTCCAGGCCCCGAAAACACAATTTTAGTAAAAAATGCTGCTCTGTTCTAAATGAAAACACAAACACATATTCAAATGCAAGTTGGAGGATGTTACCCATAACCTCAACAGTATTTATTTTACTTCAAATGCAATCATGCTCTCTTTGGAATGTTTCTTTCTCGTTCTTATTTGGGCATTTGAGTGTAAAATAACTTGAAGAGGAAGTGACTGCACTGGGAATGCTGCTCTTTAGCCACTTTTTGTTCAATGGCCTGACCTTAGCACATATTGCAAGGTCATCTCATTTAAATACTTCTTCAATGTGCTTAGCTGGGAGCATGCAAAGGTCAGGAGGCAAGTTAACCAATGCCACCAACCGTTAAGGACTGCCATTTGGCTTTAAAGTGGAAGAGAAATAATCTGGCAGATGTGAGGTGCGGATGCAAAGCAGGGTTGTAGCCTGATGCCAATGAGAGTGTTTCCGCAGAACTGCTCCAGTAAAGGAGAGGCATTAGTAGGGTAGATCAACAGCTTTCGGTCAGGTCTGGGTCAGCACTTTGTGGGCAGCACGGTGACATAGCGCTAGAGTAGCTGCCTTGCAGCGCCAGAGACCCCGGTTCGATCCTGACTACGGGTGCTGCCTGTATGGAGTCTGTACCTTCTCCTCGTGACCTGTGTGGGTGTTCTCCGAGATCTTTAGTTTTCTCCCACACTCCAAAGACGTACTCATTTGTAAGTTTAATTAGCTTGGTATAAATGTAAAATTGTGCCTAGTGTGTGTAGGGTAGTGTTAATGTGTGGGGATCACTGGTCGGTATGGACTCAGTGGGCCGAAGGGCCTGTTTCCGCACTGTATCTCTGAACTATGACTACTGGAGTCAAATTAGAGCTGACTGACAAAGTTATTCCTATCATATCTATGGTTCAAATTTCATCGAGTGATAGAGTGACAGGGTCAATGTGGAAACGGGCCCTTCCACCCAACTTGCCCACACCGACCAACATGTCCCATCCACACCAGTCCCATTTGCCTGTGTTTAGCCCATCTCTCTCTAAACCTGTCCAATCCATGAACCCGTCTAATTGTTTCTTAAACGTTGTAATAGTCCCTGCCTCAACTATCTTCTCCAGCGGCTCATTCCATAGACCCACCACCCTTTGTGTGAAAAAGTTACCCCTCAGATTCCTTTTAAATCTTTCCCCCTTCACTTTAAACCTATGCCCTCTTGTTTTAAATTCCCCTAATGTTGGCAAGAGACTCTGTGCGTCTACCCGATCTATTCCTCTCATGATTTCATAATGTACAGTGCATTCAGAAAGTATTCAGACCCCTTCACTTTTTCCATGTTTTGTTACCTTGCAGCATTATTCTAAAATGGTTTAAATTATTATTTTTTTATCATCAATCTACACACAATACCTCATAACAAAAAAGCAAAAACAGGTGTGTAGAAATTTTTGCAGAGTAATTAAAAAGAAATAACTGAAATATCACATTTACATAAGTATTCAGACCCTTTGCTATGACACTCAAAATTGAGCTTTGGTTCATCCCGTTTCCATTGATTATTCTTGAGATGTTTCTACAACTTGATTTGAGTCCACATGTAGTAAATTAAATTGATTGGACATGATTTGGAAAGGCACACACCTGTCTATATAAGGTCCGCAGTTGACAGTGCATGTCAGAGCAAAGACCAAGCCATGAAAACAAAGGAATTGTCAGTTGACCTCTGAGACAGGATTGTGTCGAGACACAGATCTGGGGAAGGGTATAAAACAATTTCTGAAGCATTGCAGGTCCCGAAGAGCACAGTGGCCTCCGTCATTCTTAAATGGAAGAACTTTTGAACCACCAGGATTCTTCATAGAGCTGGCCGCCCGGCCAAACTGCGCAATCGGGGAAGAAGGGCCTTGGTCAGGGAGGTGACCAAGAACCCGATGGTCACTATGACGGAGCTCCAGAGTTCCTTTGTGGAGATGGGAGAACCTTCCAGAAGGACAACTACATCTGCAGCACTCCACCACTCAGGCCTTTATGTTAGAGTGGCCAGACGGAAGCCACTCCTCAGTAAAAGGCACATGACAGCCCACTTGGAGTTTGCTAAATGGCACCTAAACAAGATTTTTAGGTTTTGATGAAACCAAGATTGAACTCTTTGGCCTGAATGCCAAGCGTCACATCTGGAGGAAACCAGGCACCGCTCATCACCTGGCCAATACCATACATACAGTGAAGCATGGTGGTGGCAGCATCATGCTGTGGGGATGTTTTTCAGCGGCAGGAACTGGGAGACTAGTCAGGATCGAGGGAAAGATGAACGGAGCAAAGTACAGAGAGATCCTTAATGAAAACCTGCTCCAGAGCGTTCTGGACCTCAGACTCGGGCAGAGGTTCACCTTCAAACAGGACAACGACTCTAAGCACACAGCCAAGACAATGCAGGAGTGGCTTTGTGACAAGTCTGTAAATATCGTTGAGTGGCCCAGCCAGAGCCCCGACTTGAACCTGATCGAATATCTCTGGTGGGACCTGAAAATAGCTGTGCATCGATGCTCCCCATCCAACCTGACAGAATTTGAGAGGATCTGCAGAGAAGAATGGGAGAAATTACCCAAATACAGGTGTGCCAAGCTTGTAGCGTCATACCCAAGAAGACTTGAGGCTGTAATCGCTGCCAAAGGTGCCTCAACAAAGTACTGAGTAATGAATGAATGAATGAATAGGTTTATTCACATACAAGGAATTTGCCATGGTGCTCCATCCGCAAGTGAAAATATGACATTTATTTATTTATTTATTTATTATTTTATTTTATTCTTTATTTCAAACAGAATAAAAGAATAAAAAGCAAGTGTGAAACACCATACAAAAAACAAAAACAAGAATATTCATAAAATGTCATAAACAGTGTCTATAAATAAATGAAATCGTGTGTGTCCGAAAAGGAGCAGGAAGAAGCCAAAGCTTATTAATTCCCACCCCTTATTCAACTGCTTATAATTATCTTATACAAATTTAGCAGCTATATGTACACCATATGTACACCAGCAGCTATATGTACACCAAATTATTTACATTTATACACTAATCAAATATTTACAAAGCCATACAAAAAAAAGTAAAAAAGAAAAAAAAAAGAAAAAACCCTCATATACTATACAGTATCTCTTAGTCATATATACAACCCATCACCCTATAATCACCATTCCCAATACAATCAGTATAACAAATATCCCACTCACAATCACCTATCCTCATCCCAATATTCTTTTAAAAAAGTGTTTTTGTACATCTTTTTAAACTGAATTATGTTTGTGCTAAGTTTTATCTCCTGTTCCAGACCATTCCACAAATTCACCCTACAGATTGCTAAGCACATACTTAAGCGTTTTTCTGACAATGAGTTTTTTAAAAATTATGTTCCCCTCTCAAATTATACCCACATATAGTGACAGTTAGGAATGACACTTAAAACATAAATAAAACATTAACAATACAACATTAATGATTAAACATGTGAAGGGTCTGAATACTTATGTAAATGTGATATTTCAGTTATTTATTTTTACTTACTTTGCAAAAATTTCTAAACACCTGTCTTTGTTTTTTTATTATGTGGTATTGTGTATAGATTGATGATAAAAAAATGAATTTAATCCATTTTTGAATATAGCTTTAACATAACAAAATGTGGAAAAAGTGAAGTGGTCTGAATACTTTCTGAATGCACTGTACATTCTAATAGCTGAGAGAAAGCTTTCCTTGGGTAGATAATATTACACAGAATTAAACCAGTGCCCATAAGTACCAAGGAATAGCTTCTAATTTCCCACAACCTCCTCTTTCTTTTTTTTTAAATAAAAACAGATCATGCTGGAAACACTCAGTAGGTCAGGCAACATCCATGAAATGAGAGAGAGTCACAAGGAACTGCAGATGCTGGAATCTTGAACAAAACACAAAGTGCTGCAATAACTCAGCAGGGCAGGCAGCATCTGTGGAGGGAATGGATCAGCAATGTTTCAGGTTGGGACCCTTCTTCAAACTCCATGAAAAGATGAACTGAGTCCCACGGATGCTAAAATCTGAAGCAAAATATAGATAAAGGGCCTCGATCCAAAACATCATGTCCATTTCTCATCAAATGTGCTGCTGATCCATTGAGTTCCTCCAACAGTTCTCCTATTTGAGCCAGGCTATATTATCTTCCTAGCAACCAGCCAACTTCTCACCTTTTCCTGGTGGGAAGTCAGGTAGATGTGCAAAATCATCACCGGATTAGTGAAGGGGTGACTCAAGGGCCTGGCCCACTTGTCACAGTCATAGCAGGTTGCCGAACAAGCAGCGACTGGACCCCCCACGACAATCTCTAAGACCAAGCTACCGACAACCGGCGACCCATTAGGACGTCTACCTATGACTACACCTAAGACAATCTACGACCACTCAGGCGACAACCAAAGTCAACTTACGTCCACCCGCGGCAAGCTACGACAAACACCGACCCTGTCGGCGACAACTGAAGACAATTCAGTTGCCGGTACCCGTCACCGGTTGACGTAGTGGTCGCCAATGGAATTCACCAAAGTCAGCACCCGGTGACAACCACCATCACCTGGCGACAGCACCTACGACAGAAGAAGACAAGTTACGTCAAGCTCACAGTCGCCAAAAAGTTTTGAACATTTCAAAATCCAGCGGCGATCAGAAAAACGTTCTGACTCTTAAGGCAACTTGAGGAGACTACTCATGACCATACAGGCGTCACCCTGCGACCTAAATCACTTAAGTGGGACAGGGGCTTAAGTGGCGGAGCTGGTAGAGGCACTGCTTTACAATTCCAGCACCCGGGGATGATCCTGCTCTCAGGTGCTGTCTGTGTGGAGTTTGCCTGTTCTCCCTATGATGACGTGTGCTTCCTCCGGGTGCTCTTGTTTCTATCACATCTCAAAAACGTGCGTGTTTGTAGATTAATTGTCCTCTGTAAATTGCCCCTAATGTGTAGGAAGTGGATTGAAATGTGCGATCAATGGTCAGCATGGATATGGTGCTCCAAAGGTCCTGTTTCCATGCTGCATATTTTAATGATTCAATGACTAGTTAGTCAGTGGAGCCACAAGGAAATCTAAATGCTGGTTTACAAATAAAAAAAACACAAAGTACCCAGCGGGTCAGGCAGCATCTCTAGTAAATATGGATAGGTAACGTTTCAGGTTGGGACCCTTCTTCAGACTCTGAAGAAGGGTCCCGATCTGAAACGTCATCTATCGGTGTTCTCTAGAGATGCTTCCTCACCTGCTGAGTTTCTCCAGCATGTTATGTCTTTTTTTACTGCCAAGTCAATCTCTGATATTAACTTTCACTTGGCTTTGCATAATTGTGTGTCCGGGCAGACTGTGGCCAAGAGGCTAAGGCTTTCTGTCCCTGGTCTTAAAATTAATTCTGTTTCTATCTCTACATTTCTTGTTCAGCATTCTCAATTTTTGTTTCTCATGTGTCTCCAGTTATAACAGCCTGGCAAAGAAAATCTAGTACATGCCGAGAACGGGTGAGATATTTGGCGGCAGCAATGAAGGAATGGCAGTTTCAGTAGTGGGCAGATCATTGATAAGGGTGTTGTCAGGACTTGAGGGCCTGAGGTATAAGGAGAGATTGAGCATGCTCAGGCTTTATTTCTTGGAGGTGAGGAGGATGAGGGGTGATCTTACAGAGGTTTTAGGTCCATGAGAGGAATAGATAGGGCAAATGCACAGCCTTTCACCCAGATTAGGGGAATCAAGAATCAGAGGACATAGGTTTAAGTGAGGGGTGGGGGGGGGGGGGGAAGATGTAATAGGAAACTGAGGGGCAACTTTTTTACACAAACAGTTGAAGAGTTGCCGGAGGAGGTAGTTGAGGCAGGTACTATCACTTAAAAAAAATATTTGGAAAGGTACTTGGATAGGATAAGTTTAGAGGGAGATGAACCAAATACAGGCAGGAGGGACGTTTAGATTGGCTATGTTGGTCGGCATGGACAAGTGCGATGGAAGGGCCTGTTTCCATGCCGAATGACTGTCTATAGTAGCATTCAAAACTCAAGGTCTTGGCACCATCAGGAGAGGATTGCAATTTCTCATGGTTGAAGGTCTGGAAACCTGGGTAGGACTAGGTTTAGGAAATCAGGGGAAGAGCGGTGGTTGGGATCCCAATTGTGGCCTGGTCAGCTCATCAGTGATATGTGTGCTTTGGAAAGGGGTGGCGATTGTTGTCAATGAGCAAGGATGGAGCCTGTGGAAGAATACTCAGTGAGCAGGATCTGGGTTGGGTCAAGGGCCAGCAAGACAGAACAATGTAGGGATAGTGTCACTGAGCAAAATCAAAAAACTGGGGCAGGTGGGTCTGGATAGTGACAGCAGTGAAGTAATGTCAGTTCCAGTAGTGGGCAGTAGTGAGCACAGGTTAGCAGCTTTGTGACAACACCATAACTGGTGGAGTTCTGGAGAGTGGAGAAAGCTATCAAAGGATGCAGCAGAATGTAGATCAGTTACTGATAGGGGTGGAGAACTGGTAGACAGAGATTAATCCAAGCATGTGTGAGGTGTTGCGCTTTGAGAGGACAAATGTTAGGGGAAAAGATTATAGCAAGACCCTGAACTGCAATGATGGACAGAAGGTCTTTGGTTTAAGTCTATAACTGCCTGAAAGTTTTAACACAAGTATGTAGAGTGATAAAGAAGTAATCTGGTATTCATGCATTTATTGGTTGGGGCATTGAGTGTAAGAGTTGGGACATCATGTTGTATTTATACAAAGTAATGGTTGGATTACACTTGGAGTAAGGATCTGAATATCTAATCTATCTATGCATCACAATATTTTATGTATCTCTATCAGATCATCCCTTAACCTATTTTGCTCCAAGAAGAACAAGCCCAGCCTATTCAATCTCTCCCTATAACTGAAGCCCTCTGATGCCTGCAACATCATGGTAATCTAATGCAAATGGGTAACCATTAAAAAAAAACTGGAATATTTCTGCAAATGAAATGTGAGGAGGATGTATATTTAAACTAGTGCATTACATTTGGGGCTAACATTAGGAAATTCCTTACACAGAGAAAAACTAAAATATGAATGAAGCAAAGGAGGAGTATGGAGTTTCCTGAGAAGTCATGGGAAAATGTGAAAGTTTTGCAATTGTTCCAGACAAATGCTTTATGCTGTCTCCGAAAACCTTTTTATGCTGTGATTTAGTTTGATTTAGATTTAGAGATACAGCTTGGAAACAGGCTCTTCGGCCCATCAAGTTCACGCCGACCAGCGATCCCCACACACTAACTATCCTACACACACTAGGGACAATTTTACATTTATATAAAGGCACTTAACATACAAGCCTGTACATCTTTGAAATGTGGGAGGAAACCGAAGATCTCGGATAAAACCCATGCAGTCACGGGGAGAACGTACAAACGGGTACAGACAACACCCGTAATCAGGATCGAACCTGGGCCTCTGGCGCTGCAAGCGTTATAAGGCAGCAACTCTACTGTTGCGCCACCCTACCTGCCCCAAATCTTTACAGTATTTGTCTTGCTAGCAGTCTAATTGTAATATGTGGTTGAAGAGAATCCTAATCATCTGCAATCACCCTGGCCCACAATTTCCTGCCATTGGCAACCCACCTCTGCTCACAACTGATCTACTCCGTAAGCGACAGAATTGGCTTCTGGTGGACATGTTGGTTGTAAAGGTCCTGAAAAGTGCAATCCTGATCCCCAATCAGGAAAGTTGGTGTGGCAACAGGATCTTGGATATGTTCAGGCAACCTCACGGAGGGAGGAGAGAGGTGGGGGTGGTGACAGATACCGCTAGAACAAGCCTTGTAGACGAAACAGCTGAATCTTTTAGACACTTTCACAGTTGGCTGCCTTTCAAACCTATAAAAAACATTGAGTGTTTCTGAATGTCTCAATACTGTCTGCATAAAGCTGGGAAAGAGCTCCCAGTAAATTTGGAGCTCCTTTATTCTTCCATGCATGCACAGATGTCCTGAAATTATTGGCAATTGAGTGGAGGATTGTTGGGAATATTGACAGCAACCCACTGCGAAATAATACGCGTCAACCGCAAAACTAATGTTGATTCTGGTTTATAGAGATTCCATCAGCTTATAAAAATGCATCTCAGCAAAATGCAGCTGGCTGGCCATAATCCCTTGGGACTTTGATGAACTCAAGAAGCGACCCGACCCAAAACATCACCTAACCATATCCTCCTGAGATGTTGCCTGACCTGCCTGGGTACTCCAGCACTTTGTGTTTATTTTTGAGAATATACTGTTGCGTGTGCCCATAGTTTTAGTAATGGGCCTGTCCCACTTACGCGACTTTTTCGGCGATTGCTGGCACCCGTCATAGGTCGATGCAGGTCGCCGAACATTTTCAACATGTTGAAATTCCAGTGGTGACCAGAACAAGGTACGACTCTGTGGGCGACTACTCATGACCATACAGGTTTGACCCTGCGACATGTCGCCGGGTTGTCGTCTGTATGGTCGTGAGCAGTCTCCTCAGTCGCCCAAAGATTCGTAGCGTCTTTCTGGTCGCCGCTGGATTTTCAACATGTTGAACATTTTCGACGACCTGCAACGACCCATGACGGTGCAGACAGTCGCCGTAAAAATCAAGTAAGTGGGACAGGCCCATTAGATGTCGCAAGGGCAAAGTATGGCACCAGTGAAGCTAAGAGATGTGAGCACTGTTGTGAGAAGGGTGGTGATATGTGGATGAGATTGCTGGTGCATCAGAATAATTGGAGGAACAGCAGAATGGAGTAGAGGTGAAAAGATGAATATTGGGCTGATGATGATAGCAGAGAATGAAAATTTGGAGCGGATATGCCGTTTGATATCAGAAAGGCAATAAAGGTAGTGTAAGGTCCTACATTACTTTGGCAAGAGGGTGTTGCTCACTTGAGATGTTGGTGGTGGGGGTTAAGGAACAGCAGTGCCAGTAAGAGAGAGCATTGCATGGAAACTAAAGGAAACATAATGAACGTCAGGGCAAGTGGGTGAGGCAGCTTCGATGGAGCGAAGGAAAACGTCACCTATTATTTTTCCTTCGCTCCATAGATGCTGCATCACCCGCTGAGTTTCTCCAGCATTTTTGTCTACCTTCGATTTTCCAGCATCTGCAGTTCGTTCTTAAACGTCAGGGCAAGTGGAGTGTGATGGCCAGCTGATGGGAATAGAGGTCGGACACTATTCATTCTCCAAAAGTACAGACCCGGACAATGAACCAGCAAGAGTATGTTAGTTAACTCTAAACAATGATTGTTTTTACAGCCGTGCGCTGGACAAACACATTGGATAAACTACATAAAGCATTCAATTCCAGTAATAATGCAGTATTCTGTATGTTGGAAGCCATTTTAAAGTTCTTGAAGCATGATACATGTTTTCAAAATATATCAGAATGAAAGTTTTAAAATTATGTATGCAATAGTGCCACCTACCTTGGAGCATAGAGGAATCAATCAGATTTCCCAAGACATAGTAGTGTAGTAGTTAAATTATGTTAAAGTAATTCTGAGAACGTAAACTCAAAATCCTTCTGTGGCAATTTAAGATTGGAATTAATTAAAAAAAGAATCTGAGTACTGATGAAACGTGTGCAGGAAGCAACTACAAATACTGGTTCACACCGAAGATAGACACTAAATGCTGGAATAACTCAGTGAACCAGTCCGAAGAAGGGTTCTGACCCAAAACGTCACCTATTCTTTTTCTCCAGAGACTGACCTACTGAGTTACTCCAGCACTTAGTGTCTTATTGATGAAACATGTTGGTATCAAACAATTTTGATCGCGAGTCTAGGAAAAAAGTTGGCATAAAAACAATAATCATTGTTAATTCAGGTAGTTAGCATAGTGAATTAGCCACCACATCCATGGGGAAATGGTGGACTTCAAGTTCTGTGCAAAGCCTTGAGTCCAGATGGCTTACATACTCCTCGACACAAGTACATGGCTTCAATCAGGAATGAGCAGGTTCCAGGGTCCTGCCACCACAGGACATTGAAATGCTAGATCCTGTGTAGTCGCTACTCAAATGCTTCATCAATGCATTGTTTAAGTAGAAAGCATCAGGCGTGTTGACGCAATATGGATGGTGTGTTGACGCATTATGGATGGTGTGTTGAATTGATGTTTGAATGAATGTTTACACAAACAAAAATGTAAGCCACATACAAAATGTCTGCATTGTATATATTTTAGGGGAAAAATTTGAGCCTTCAGTCAGGTTTGCCTTCTTCATTGTGTGTATCCACCAGCTTTCCCTGCAGGTTCATACGTTCATAAGTTCCAGGTGCAGAATTAGGCTATTTGGCCCATCAAGTCTACTGCTCCATTCAATCATTGCTGATCTTTCTTTCCCTCTCAACCCCATTCTCCGACCTTCTCCCCATAACCCCTTACACCCTTACTAATTGAGAATCTGTCAATCTGTGCCATAAATTGATTTGGCCTCGACAGCCATCCGTGGCAATGAATTCTACAGATTCACCACCCTTTGACCAAAGAAATTGCTCCTTATTTCCTTTCTAAAACTACACCCTTTTATTTTGAGGCTATGGCCTCTGGTTCTCGACTCTCTCACTGGTGCATACATCCTCTCCACACTCACTCTATCCGGTCCTTTCAATTAAGTTCCCCCTCATCCTTCTAAATTCGAGCGAGTACAGGCCCAGTGCCGTCAAACGCTCATGATATGTTAGGCCATTCTCTTAAACATCTGATGGACCCTCTCAAATGCTAGCATATCATTCCTCAGATGGGGCCCAAAATTGCTCACAATACTCCAAATGCAATCTGACCAGTGCCTTATGAAGCGTCAGCATTACATCCCTGTTTTTATTGATTTTGAAGAATTTGCCTCTTCTAAATACAATAAGACGACAAATGTGACTTTGCCCTCTCTCCATTGAGGTGGCACCTGTACTATATTTGATCCCATTGTGGGCCCCAGGCCCCTTGAGTCTAAACTCATTGCATGTAGATCATGCCTCTGGACTATGTCAGTATCTGAGGGACTTGTGAACGTGTGAAATCAATCAACTGAGTGTCTTCATTATCTTGAAGATAGACACAAAAAGCTGGAGTAACTCAGCGGGGCAGGCAGCATCTCTGGAGAGAAGGAATGGGTGACGTCTCGGGTCGAGACCCTTCTGATGAAGGTCACGTCGCCCATTTCTTCTCTCCAGAGATGCTGCCTGTCCCACTGAGTTACTTCAGCTTTTTGTGTCTATGTTCGGTTTAACCCAGCATCAGCAGTTCTTCCTCCACTGACTGGCCAATTGAGTATCTGAAAGAGCAAAAGGCACATTTTCCTCTTCTTGGAAAATCCAGAACTTGGAGTCTCTATTTAAAAAAACGAGACTGGCCCTTTTAAAACTCAAATAAAGTTCAAACGGAGTGTCCACATAACAGAATCTGCCATCTCATATTTTATGCCTTTCCTGAATGTCCTCATAATTAACTTCACCTGGAGCAACCTGACTGTTCGGGCGGACAGGGACTGCCGAGAGAGTGACAGTGGTTGGTACAACTCTGGTCACATCACGGTGAAGGAGCGTGTGTGTCCCGGACATTGAACTGATGGCTGTGGGTCTCCGCTTGTGCTGTGTGCCCTGGGGATTCTCACACGCCACTGCGGTGCCTGTTTATGTTTAATTTTTATTTAGTTTCGTATCTTGTTGCTTTTTTTGGTATGACTGTCTGGTAAATCAAATTTCACTGTAATTGAAAAACTCAATAGTTGCTTTTTCAGGTTAACAGCTAAACTATTTTATTATTGGATGTTGTTCACAGGCTGTTTACTGAACAAACAATTATTCATTCAGGAAATTCAATTAAACAAATTAAATTGTTACCACTACATGCAAAAGGATTATATAATTCTGTCTTCAGATATATAAAATATGCAGGTTAACTATTTGATCCATTTGAGGTCTTCCACTGAAATTCAGTAGGTTCAGGTTCAGTAAACCCTTGATAATTACTTCAATAGATCATCTGCAATTCAAACCAATAAACCTATCTGATAAAGAATCAAAGACAAATTTGTACAATACTACTAAGGAAACAAGCTCATGGATTTTCTGACATATAAATCCAATGTGAACTCTAATTAAATGAAACTTCCATTTCTCTTGTTACACCTTGTCCCCCTGTGTCTCTGCTTGAATGCATCATAGACTTTCTGCACATCATCCACACTTACTCCCTTTTGAATTGTAAAATCATATACAGAACATTTGTATATGAGGCACATTTGGTGGGTTAAAAGTTAAAATGTGAAATTAAGGGGGAAATCCATTCTTCAGTATCTTAATGGCAGATTCCACGTGAACTCCATTTGAATATCTGCTACATTTCTAGTCTATATCGGTTGGAGATTTCCATGTGGGGCTATGGACACACGGCTAAAGAAAATATCGGCAATCTGCACTTCGGCTGTAATGCAGGGGGAATTTTAATTATCCCAAAGTTAACTGGGGTTCAGTCAGTGTGAAATATATGCTGGACACATAATTTCTAAATTACATCCTCGACTTTTTTTTTTTTTTTTTTAAAAGTTAAATTTTATTAGAGGCATGTACATATCATAGTCCGAACCACTACAAACTTTGTTAAACGGTTGCATGTTAAATATCCAGGATTCCGCTACCAATGTAGCTGGGGTCTTCATTTATCGGTTACATATTAACATTGACTCTAATTATTATTATTATTATTATTATTATTTTTTTTTAATAAATAGGAAAAAAAAAGAAAAAGAAAAGAAAATTAGAAAAATAGAATAAACTATCCATAATACAACTTAGGAGATAGGTCCGTGGGTAAGAAAACATAACTATTCATCTAGTCCTGGGTTCAAGCTTCCGTCAGGTATCAGCGCCGGTCCATTCTACCCCTTCAAATAATCTATGAACGGAGACCATATTCTAGTAAATAATTCTGGTTTGTCAATTAAGACAAATCTAATTTTTTCCAGATTTAAGGTCTCCGACATCTCCATAATCCACATTTTAATTGTGGGTGGACTTTTTTGATAATAAGTAGCAAGCCTAAAGAGTGAGTGGTGGGAATTTTTGATTCAGTTTTAGGGAATGAGGCTGGGCAATGGCAGGAGTGTCAATGCGTCAGTTCTTTTATGGTAAAAGGACACAATATACTGGATAATTCAACCGGTCAGGCAGCATCGCTGGAGAACATGGATAGGTGATGGCTCAGGTCGGGACCATTCAGAGATGCTGCGTGACCTGTTGAGTTACTCCAGGACTTTGTGTCCTTTTGTGAAGACCAGCATCTACGATTCCCTGTTTTTCTACAATTCGTTTGTAATAGTGACTATAACGCAATTAGATTTAACACAATGACTCCACTGGATGAAAAGATCCACAGAGTGTAGAATATAGTAGAAGGCAGAAGTTTATATCAAAAACTGAGTACTCAATACATCAGGTAGCTATAAAGAGAACAAGAAAGTGTAGCATGAACATGAAATTCAGAAGCAAAAGTGAGAATATGAAGGTTATTGGCAGACGAAATGAAATAAAACCGAGAAGTGTTTTACAAGTACACAAAGAGCAAGAGGATAATTCAGAAAGGACTTCTATATAGGTCTTGGAGTTAAAAATGTAGGTGGAGTTTATAATGAATATTTTTCTGTTTTCTTTACAAGAAAGGGATTGAAGCTAAAGTTAGGGCAAGTGGTATGAGATACTGGATGGGATAAATACAGTACAAGAGGAAATACTAAAAAAACATCTTTGAAAGCAGACACTGTAAATTGGTAGGTCTGGATGAAATATAACCCAGGCTTTTAAAAGAAGACAAGAAATCACAGACTCCGACCATCATTTTACAATCATTCCCAGGGTAGAAGCGGAGATGATTGGTTGAAAGCTCCCCAACTCGCATCCCTCCGTTCTGAAGAAGGCTCCCCAAACTGAAGTGGTGACTGTTTTCTATTTCTATCTTACGCCCCCTTTGGTCGTGGCTGACCATGGGTGTCTCCGGGGTGCTATTCACTATATGGAGGATGCCAGTGCGTGACTTTATTTAATGTGGGGAGACTGGTGCACAGACAGCCACCCCACGGTCCTTGACAGATCTGGGTCAGGATCCAGTGGCATGGAGTCCAAGATGACCGGAGACCCTTTTCTGCTGCAGCCTTCACCTGCCTTCACAGCCGTTGTGACGCTCAACTAAGGTCAGCCATCGTCCTCCACCTGTTCCAACGTTGAGGTCTTGGTTGGGTTTCTCTTTGTCAGAACCCCCCCCCTCGACCTTGCCGCCAGTGGTAACCCTACCAGGAGCATAGCTCCAGACAGCGTCGCTCTCAGGGTCTCAGGTCCACACAAGCTTCCCCACCATGACAAGGTGACAATCCATTGAGAATTCATGGTTTAGGTATATTATTATTGTCACGTGTACAGTGAAAAGCTTTGTTTTACATGCTATACACACAGATCAGACATACTATACATATATAGAATCAGTTCAAACACAAGTACAATAGATAAGACAAAGTGTGCAGAATATAGTTCACAGCATTGTAATGCATTGTAGAGCATAATTTTCTTAGACAAAGTCCAATGTCCTCAACAGGATAGAAATGAGGGAGGACCATTAGAACTTAAGGGAGGACCATTAGAAGCTTAGAAGTTTCTTCCCAGCTGTCAACAGGCAACTGATCCATCCTATCAACAACTAGAGAGTGGCCCTGAGCTATTATCTACCTCATTGAAGATCCTCTGACTATCTTTATCTTGCACCACAAATTATTCCCTTTATTCTTTTTTATCGCATTTGGAATATTGTGAGCAATCTTGGGCACCATACCTGAGGAGGCTCTGGTGAGGGTCCAGAGGAAATTTACAAGAATGATCCCAGGAATGAGTAGGTTAACCTATGATGAGCAGGGGGAGATAGATCAGCCATGATTGAATGGCGGAATTGACTTGATGAGCCGATTGGCCTAATTCTGCTCCTTTCTCTCATGATCTTATGATCCTGTATCTGTACACTATGAACAGTTCGATTGTAATAATGTATAGTCTTTCCGATTTTCACTGTACCTCGGTACATGTGACAATAAACTAAACTCAAGTAAGCCTGATAATGGAGGGGAAGAAGCTGTTCCTGATTCTGGCAATGCGCGCTTTCAACCTTCTGTACCTTCTACTGGATGAGAGCAAGGAGAAGATGGGGGAACAAGTCTTTGATTATGTTGGTTGCTTTTCTGATCCAGACAGTCAATGGTGGGAAGTCTGGTCTGCGTGATGGACTGGGCTTCAACTACAACTCTCTGCAATTTACGCAGATTTGGGCAGAGCTGTTCCAAAACCAAGCTGTGATGCAACCCGACAGTATGTTCTCTACACATGGAATGTAAACATGCAACACAGTAGGAAATCACCCGCAAAGTTCAGCCAGCTCAAGATTCCTGCATTTGCTTGAGAGTTTTGTAGTTGCTGGCATTTGATAGGGTAATTGGCAGCACTACCCTTGCCGGACTGCCAGAAATTCCCAGCTAATTCTTGCCTATAGTTTTGGAATATTCTGTGCACCATTGAATGCAGTAATGTTGTAAATGTATCAAGTTAGCCACAACTTTAGACTTTACTTTACTTTAGATTTAGGAGATACAGCATGGACACAGGCCATTCGGCCCACCGAGTCTGCGCCAATCAGCAATCACCTGTACACTAGCACCGTCCACACTCTAGGGATAATTTACAATTTTACCAAAGCCAATTAACCTACAAACCTTTACATCTTTGGAGCGTGGGAGGAAATGGGAGCACCCGAAGAAATCCCATGCGGTCACAGGTAGAACATACAGTCTCCGAACGGACAGCTCCCATAGTCCTGATCAAAACCGTGCCTCTGGCACTGTAAGGCAGCAACTCTACCGTGTCACCACTGTGCCACCCTTGATTGCTGATTAATGCTGATGTGTAGCAATCAATTCTGATTTGCTCCCTTCAAACTGGGAGCCGAGAAGTAAAGGTATTGGTTTATTATCGTCATGTGCACTGAGATAGAGTGAAAAGCTTCATTTTGCATGTTAACTAGGTAAATCCCACCACATGTAAGTACATCAGGTACTGCAAAAGAGAAAATAAATCAAGTGCAGGATACAATATTGCAGCTCCAGAGAAAATACAGCTAAAATAAAGTGCAAGGGCTGCAACCAGATAGATTGGAAGATTTGGAAAGTGCAGATTTAACCCAATTATATGTATAAAATGCAAATTATAAATTGAAGAATTATGCTTTTCTATTCCATTAGTCACTTTATGATACAGTAGATGAGCTCCATAGTTTATGTTTGTAAATGAATCAGATTGAAATGCAGTGCAAGAACACAAATTAAGTTATTTCTCTGCCTACACCATTTATATGCTTGATTTATGTCTTATGCTGTTTTGGCTTGCATACATTGGAAAGGGGTTGAATGCATATACTTCTCTCCAAGTTGTTTTCTTGCTCCAACACAACAAGTTATTATTATTTAGAAAATGATGTCATATGGGCATAAAGTTATGCTACATGTCATCTTCAACCAAGAGAAAGTGATGTATTGTATGGAATGTGTTCGCTATGCTCAGTGATATACAGCATTTAACATTTTAAACATAATATATATTAAGTTTAGGATCTTATAAAGTTTAAAATTAGAATGGATTATGCCCATTGAGCTCATCAATTACAGTTATTTTTTCGTGTTCTTTGATTTTTTTTCCCCTTTTAGACTTAACAAATTGACTTTAAAAGATTTTATAGTCTCCACCTCAGTTACTTGTGGCAAAGCTTTCTATGTCCTAATGTCCCTCGGTGTGGAATGATTTATTCTAATCTCACATTCATTCTCCCATTGTATATTTAAGTTAATCCGATATGCTACCAATTTGCTAAAGAATTTAATATGCCCATGTATTCCATAACCTTGAAAATCTCAATTAGCTTCCCTCTTACCTTTCTGAGTTCCAGAAAAAAATGAGTAATAGCCCTGATTTAAATACTGCTATCATTGGAACACAATAAGTATTTTAAGATTTAAATCGATATTAAAGCCATGTTCCTGCATACCTTATCTTAACTGGCAGCACATCTGTTTTCAATAGATCCTAATGCCTCCCTGCATGTGTTCATAGTGTAATTATTTTCACAAATATTAATAAATAGTACCATCTTAGTAGTAGCCCTTAATATGACATTCCGGTCAATGTATCATTTACGTTTCTTACGAGGATCTCGGAGAAGCAGCAATCAAAGAGAAGCAGGGAGAAGAGCTTATTGGCTGAAACCTGTGGGAAAGGTGAGTCAGAGGTGAGTCAGTGGGGAAAAACAGTTTAAAACTGAGGAATTTGATTTGTAAATTGGCAAATGAGGCAATTTAACGACCAATATAAGCAAGGCTGCTATCGGGGAACAGATGTGAGGGAGAAGCCTTGTGATTAAGGTGTGAGCCTGTGGCTTGAGAGTTGTTGGTGAGGAGACTATGCAAAAAGCTGGAGAGGATGGGACACGGTGAACACATGATGGGTAAGGTGAGGCAGTTGGCTGCTACAACTGTGCCAAGTGTGTCCAGTTTCAGCTCCTGAAGGACTGTGTTGGGGCACTGGAGATGCAACTGGATGATCTCAGGACCATCTGTGAAAATGAGAGTTTCCTGGACAGGACCTACAGTGAGGTTGTCATGCTGAGGATATGGGAAGAACAAAGGTGTGTGACTGAGAGAAAGGGTGGTAACCAAGGAGAGCAGGAGACCCAGGCGGCTGTGCCTAATAAAGACAAGTACGCCCTCTTGGAAACTATTGGGGGAGACAACGCTTCCAGTCTGAGTGGTGGACATGTCGGTGGCTCCAATCCTAGAGATGAGACTTGACTGGCGAGACTGATGTCAGGCAGAGTCATAGTGGTGGGTGACTCCATTGTCCGAGGTGTGGACTGGAGATCCTGTGGAGGCAGGCGAGACGTGAGGATGATCTGTTGCCTCCCTGGTGCCAGGGTTCAAGATATCACAAACCAAATTCAGAACATTCTCGAGAGGGAAGGTGAACAGCCGGCAGTAGTTGTGCACGTAAGCACAAATGACATTGGGAAGAAGAGGAAGGAGTTTCTGCAACATTCAGAGTTCAGAGATAGGAAGAAGACTGAAAAGCAGGAATTCTAGGGTGGTTATCTCTGGATTGCTTCCAGCACCACGTGCTAATGAGGACAGCTACAGGGCAGGCACGTGCCGGCAAGGTAGGCACTGCCTAACATTATTAAATGGTAATTATTAAATATAAATAGTAAAGGCATGGGAGATATATGCTTCCCTAAGAGATCGATCTCTTAGGTAGGCATAATTCTCCCGTGTCTTTCATCCGCAATGCTTGTAACAGGCGAAAATGTTTGCAGCTCGCGTGCTGTTGACGCTGCTTCAAGCCGTCAATTTCAAGTGAAGTTGTAGGCAGCTGAAATTCTGCCTTTGCAGCATGGACTGTGTACTGCGCATGCGCAGCAGCCTACTGTGCATGCACAGCGCAAGTTTCTTGGTGGGTTTTTCAAACATGGATTGTCCTTATCTTAACAGTATTTTAGGAAACAAAGAGAGAAGAATGGGGTTCGGGTACAAATAATGTGGTAAGTAAATTTATTTGAGCCACCGCATTGTGGCCGGGGAGGGAAGCAGCCCACGTGGCTGCGAGCGGCCGCCGGGACCGGACACACCTCAGCGCCTTCTGCTGGCCTGCTCACCTCTGGCAGTGCTGTCCGTCTGAAAACCTGTCTCCTGCCGCTCGCCGGCCTCACTTGTATCAGCCGCTTTCCGCAAATCCTTAAATTCCGACAGCGCGATCAAGGGACCAATTGAGGTTACTCGGCTGTCGGATTTGCGGGAAGCGGCTGACATGAGTGAGCAGCGAGTGGCAGGAGAGAGGCTTTCAGCCAGAGAGCACTGCCAGAGGTGAGCGGGCCGGCAGAAGGTGCTGAGGTGGCGGCTGGTTCTGCTGTCCGGTCCCGGCGATCGTTCGCAGACACTCGAGCTGCTTCCCTCAGCCACAATGCGGTGGCTCCACGCCCGGAGCGACGCGGCAAGTAAGTTGCTAGCATGATCTCTGATCCCTTCCTTAACGCTCCTGCCCTCCCCGCAACTTTACCCCTGGCCAGACTCACCAGACGCTGTGAAAGGAACTCTCCCCCCAATTGGTCCCTTGAACTAGTATTGTCATTCAATAAGATCACAACTGATTCAACTTTCCGGTGTGCTCCCGTTTTTTGAAGACTTTATGTCGACTGACAGCTTATGGAGAGGAGAACAACTTGCGCATACGCGGTTTAAGATTTTTTTTCGATGTCGACTGCCTACCCCGAGTAATTACTCAAGGCACGTGCCTGGAATAGGGAGATAGGATGTGTGGCTGAGGGGCTGGTGCAGGGAGCAAGGATTTTGATTTGTGGACCACTGGGATTGCTTCTGGGGTAGGGGTGACCTGTACAAATGGGACCGGTTATACCTTAACTGGAGCGGGACCGGTGTTCTGGCAGGCAGGTTTGCTAGGGCTACACATGCGGGTTTAAACTAAATAGTGGGGGGAGGGATTGACAAATTGGGAGTATAAAGATGGAGTTGAAGGGGAAGTGAGTACTGGAAAAGTTACAAAAGACTCCTGAATTAATGGGAAGGAAAGTTCAAGAAGGATAAGAGAGGGGAGGTGAATACCGAGGTCAAAGTGTTGTATATGAATGCGTGAAGTATAAGAAATAAAGTGGACGAGCTTGAGGCTCAGTTAGAAATTGTCAAGTATGATGTTGTGGGAATTACATAGACATGGCTGCAAGAGGGCCAGGGCTGGGAACTGAATATTTTTGGTTATACCTCCTATTGAAAAGACAGATGGGTGGGCAGAGGTGTTGGGATAAATCTGTTGGTGAGGAATGAAATTCAGTCCCTCCCACAGGGTGACATTGAAACGGGTTCCTAATGGGACTTAGCTATACAGTAGTCTGGATATAGGGTGCAAGTTGAATCGGGAGTTAAAATTGGCAAGTAGTCAAGGTAATGCTACGGTTGTTATGGGAGATTTCAACATACAGGTAGACTGGGAAAATCAGATGATACTGGATCGCAGGAAATGGAGTTTGTGGAGTGCCTCCGTGATGGATTCTTAGAGCAGCTTGTATTGGAGCCTACCAGGGAGAAGGCAAATCTGGATTTAGTGTTATGTAATGGATTTGATAAAGGAACTTGAAGTTAAGGAGCCATTAGGAGGTAGTGACCATAATATGGTCAAGTTTAATCTACAATTGGAGAGGGAGAAGTGTAAATTGGAGGTGTCAGTGTTACAGTTGAATAAAGCGGACTATGGAGCCATAAGGGAGGAGCTGGCCAAAGTTGACTGGAAAGATACCCTAGCAGGGATGACAGTGGAACAACAATGGCAGGTATTTCTGGGAATAATACAGAAGGTGCAGGATCAGTTCATTCCAAAGAGGAAGAAAGATTCCAAGGGGTAAGTGGTGACTGTGGCGGGGACAGTATAAAAATAAAAGAGAAGTACAACGTAGCAAAGATGAGCGGGAAGCAAGAGGATTGGGTAATGTTTAAAGAGCAACAGAAGATAACTAAAAAGGCAATAAGGGGAGAAGAGATGAGGTACGAAGGTAAGCTAGCCAAGAATATAAAGGAGGATAGTAAAAGCTTCTTTGGGTATGTGAAGAGGAAGAAAATTTTAAGACCAAATATGGACCCTAGAAGACTGAAAAGGGTGACTTTATTATGGGGAACAAGGAAATGGCAGATGAGTTGAACAGGTACTTTGGATCTGTCTTCACTAAGGACGACAGAAACCATCTTCCTGATGTACCTGGTGGCCATAGGATCCGGGGTGACTGAAGGAAATCCACGTTCGGCAAGAAATGGTGTTGTGTTGACTGATGGGACTGAAGGCTGATAAATCCCCAGGGCCTGATGGTCTGCATCCCAGGGTACTTATGGAAGTGGCTCTAGAAATGGTGGACGCATTGGTGATCATTTTCCAATGTTCTATAGATTCAGGATCAGTTCCTGTGGATTGGAGGGTAGCTAATGTTATCCCACTTTTTTAAGAAAGGTGGGAGAGAGAAAATGGGGAATTCGACAAGTTAGCCTGACATCAGTGGTGAGATGCTGGTCAATCATAAAAGATGAAATAGCGGCACATTTGGATAGCAGTAACAGGATCAGCCAAGTCAGCATGGATTTATGAAGGGGAAATCGTGCTTGACTAATCTTCTGGAATTTTTTGAGGATGTAACAAGGAAAATGGACAAGGGAGAGCCAGGAGCTGTAAATGTATTCCTGGATTGTACCTGGACTTTCAGAAAGCATTTGATAAGGTCCCACATAGGAGATTAGTGGGCAAAAAAGGGCTGTCCCACTTGGGTGACCTAATCTGCGAGTTAAGAAGAGTGTCTTTGACCTTCAAGCTCGAGGTTTTCCTTGGTCCTGATAATTCCAATGAGCCAATCAAAATGCCTGGTCAGCGAAGGAGATTGCCTACAGCTGCCCTCAACTGCCTGTAACTAAATAACGATTCCACTCCACTGCACTAAGAGTCAAAAAGAACCATGACGACCAAATTTTACTTGCGGAAAATTTCTCAACATGCTGGGACTGCAGCTATTTACAATATATATCAATGATTTAGATGAAGGGATTCAAAGTAACATTAGCAAATTAGCAGATGACACAAAGCTGGGTGGCAGTGTGAACTGTGAGGAGGATGCTATGAGAATGTAGGGTACTTGGACAGTTTGGGTGAGTGGGCAGATGCATGGCAGATGTAGTTTAATGTGGATAAATGTGAGGTTATCCACTTTGGTAGCAAAAACAGGAAGGCAGATTACTATCTAAATGGTGTCATGTTGGGAAAGGGGAAGTACAACGTGATCTGGGGGTCCTTGTTCATCAGTCAATGAAAATAAACATGCAGGTACAGCAGGCAGTGAAGAAAGTGAATGGCATGTTGGCCTTTATAACAAGAAGAGTTGAGTGTAGGAGCAAAGAGGTCCTGCTGCAGTTGTATAGGGCCATAGTGAGACCACACCTGGGGTATTGTGTACAGTTTTGGTCCCCTAATTTTAGGAAGGACATTCTTGCTATTGAGGGAGTGCAGCATCAGTTTACAAGATTAATTCCCGGTATGGCGGAACTGTCTTATGCTGAGAGAATGGGGCGGCTGGGTTTGTACACTATGGAGTTTAGATGGATGAGAGGGGATCTTATTGAAACATAAGATTATTAAGGGCTTGGACACGCTAGAGGCAGGAATCGTGTTCCTGATGTTGGGGGAGTCCAGAACCCGGGGCCACAGTTTACGAATAAGGGTTAAGACATTTACAACGGAGACGAGGAAACACTTTTTCTCACAAGAGTTGTGAGTCTGGGGAATTCTCTGCCTCAGAGGGCGGTGGAGGCTGGTTCTCTGGATACTTTCAAGATGGGGCTCTTAAAATTGGCGGAGTCAGGGGATATGGGGAGAAGGCCGGAACAGGGTACTGATTGGGGATGATCAGCCATGATCACATTGAATGGCGGTGCTGTTGATGTCAGTGTGTGTAATTATATTGAGTGTACCCCTTCCAGAGTCCTAAGCTTGTCACTACATCAATATTACTAAAAGTAAGCTTTTGACTTGCTGCAATGTGATTTCCAAGCGAACGCCGCCACTTACGGCCGTCATTTTTGGTAACCTCGCTCAGAGCCCCCTTCCCCCCCCCCCCCCCCGCAGCTGGACTGGCCCAGAGGATTTTTCCCATCGATTAAAAATCAGAGAGATATTAATGTTTATCGATGTCCCTTCAACTCCATCTTTATACTCGCAATTTGCCATTCTATCTGCTGCCCCTGCTGGTGGGAGGGACTATAAAACCCGGAAGTTGTGTGCCTCACTCAGTCTCTGCAAGATGGACACTTCTCTCAGAGCTCTGAATAACATTGAACACATGTCTACTCATCTGTGAGTGCCCTTAATGTGGTTTGAAAATGAAAATATGGTTGCTTTGTAATGCTGCACTGCAAAAATATGGCTGTTGGTGGTGGTAACTGCTTTGAAAGGCTGCACTGAAAAAAGAAATGCATGTTGGTGGTGGTAACTGCTTTGAAAGGCTGCATTGCAGGGGGAAAAATGGCTTGGTGGTGGTGACAACTGCTTTTAAATGGCTGCACTGGGAAAAAATATGGTTGTTGTTGGTGGTGGTAACTGCTTTGAAGGGCTGCATTGCAGGGGAAAAATGGCTGTTAGTGGTGGTAACTGCTTTGAAAGCCTGCACTGCAAAAAAAGGCTGATGTTGGTGGTGGTAACTGCTTTTAAATGGCTGCACTGGGAAAAATGCTGTTGGTGGTAGTAACTGCTTTGAAAGGCTGCACTGCAAACAGAGAAAAAGCATGTTGTTGGTGATAACTGCATTGAAAGGCTGCACTGCAAAAAAAAAGGATGTTGTTGGTGGTGGTAACTGCTTTGAAAGGCTATATTGCAGGGGAAAACATGCTGTTGGTGGTGGTAACTGCTTTGAATGGCTGCACTGCAAAGAAAATGCACGTTGTTGGTGATGGTAACTGCTTTGAAAGGCCACATTGCGGGGGAAAAGGTTGGTGGTTGTAACTGCTTTGAAAGGCTGCACTGCAAAAACAATGGCTGTTATTGGTGGTGGTAACTGCTTTGAAAGGCTGCACTGCAAAAAACATGGCTGTTGGTGGATGTTACTGCTGTGAAAGGCTGCACTGCAAAAACAATGGCTGTTGGTGGTGGCAACTGCTTTGAAAGGCTGCACTGCAACAAAAAAAAGCATGTTGTTGTTCGTGGTGACTGCTTTGAAAGGCTGCAATGCAAAAAAGGCTGTTGGTGGTGGTAACTGCTTTTAATAGGCTGCACTGCAAAACAAAATGGCTGTTGATAGTGGTAACTGCTTTTAAATGGCTACACTGGGAAAAATGGCTGTTGGTGGTGGAAACTGCTTTGGAAGGCTGCACTGCAAAAAAAAATGGCTGTTGGTGGTGGTAACTGTTTTGAAAGGCTGCATTGCAGGGGAAAATGGCTGTTGGTGGTGGTAACTGCTTTGGAAGGCTGCACTGCAAAAAAAAATGGCTGTTGGTGGTGGTAACTGCTTCGAAAGGCTGCACTGCAAAAAAAAAGCATGTTGGTGGTGGTAACTGTTTTAAAAGGCTGCACTGCAACACAAAATGGCTGTTAATGGTGTTAACTGCTTTTAAATGGCTACACTGGGAAAAAAATGGTTGTTGGTGGTGGTAACTGCTTTGAAGGGCTGCATTGAAGAAGAAAAAATGGCTATTGGTGGTGGTAACTGCTTTGAAAGGCTGAACTGCAAAAAAACATGGCTGTTGGTGGATATCACTGCTGTGAAAGGCTGTACTGCAAAAACAATTGCTGTTGGTGGTGTTAACTGCTTTGAAAGGCTGCACTGCAAAAAAAAGGCTGTTGATGGTATTAACTGCTTTGAAAGGCTGCATTTGAGGGGAAACATGCTGTTGGTGGTGTTAACTGCTTTGAAAGGCTGCACTGCAAAAAAAAGGCTGTTGATGGTATTAACTGCTTTGAAAGGCTGCACTGCAAAAACAATGCCTGTTATTGGTTGTGGTAACTGCTTTGAAAGGCTGCATTGCAGGGGGGAAATGGCTGTTGGTGGTGGTGGTAACTGCCTTGAAAGGCTGCGCTGCAAAAAAAAAATCTGTTGGTGGTGTTAACTGCTTTGAAAGGCTGCACTGCAAAAACAATGCCTGTTATTGGTTGTGGTAACTGCTTTGAAAGGCTGCACTGCAATAAAATGGCTATTGATGGTATTAACTGCTTTGAAAGGCTGCATTTGAGGGGAAAAATGCTGTTGGTGGTGGTAACTGCTCTACCTCTGTTACATCGACCTCTAAAAAAAAATTACAAAAATAAAAAAAATAAAAATATTGTCTCCTCCCCTTCCCGCCTCTCCCTCAGCCCTCGGGCCCTGGCATTCCCTCTATCTCCCTCCCCCACCCTAGTTGCACCAGCTTCTCATTTTCACACCACAAACAGCTTCCAATGGCTTGTTCCCTTTATCATTGATACTTTTTTGCATATCTTTCATTCATTATTCTTTTATCTCTCCACATCACCATATCTCTCGTTTCCCTGATCCCTGACCAGTCTGAAGAAGGGTCTCCACCCGAAACGTCACCTATCTCCTTCCCTCCTTAGATGCTGCTGCACCCGTTGAGTTTCTCCAGCTTTTTGTGTAACCCTGTTGGTGGTGGTAACTGCTTTGAAAGGCTGCACTGCAAAAAAGGCTGTTGTTGGTGGTGGTAACTGCTTTTAAAAGGCTGCACTGCAACACAAAATGGCTGTTAATGGTGTTAACTGCTTTAAAATGGCTACACTGGGGAAAAAATGGTTGTTGGTGGTGGTAACTGCTTTGAAGGGCTGCATTGAAGAGGAAAAAATGGCTATTGGTGGTGGTAACTGCTTTGAAAGGCTGCACTGCAAAAAAAATGGCTGTTGGTGGTGGTAACTGCTTTGAAAGGCTGCACTGCAAAAACAATGGCTGTTATTGGTGGTGGTAACTGCTTTGAAAGGCTGAACTGCAAAAAAACATGGCTGTTGGTGGATATCACTGCTGTGAAAGGCTGTACTGCAAAAACAATTGCTGTTGGTGGTGTTAACTGCTTTGAAAGGCTGCACTGCATAGATGGGTTACATTTTATAGGACAATGAGTGGTAAAAAGTTAAAGACAAAGAATTCACTCCTCAGAGTCTGTGCCGACGAGTTTATCTTGTCGAAAATAGTTTTTGTTCACAAAAACAACCATCATCAAGCCTAATGACACATTGCCCGTGGCTAAGGAGGATGCAAAGATCTCCGTCAAGGTACAGCATTGTCCTGTTTTGATTCACTAGTGTACCCTTGGATAGATCGCATCAGCTTCTGAGGATATATACAACTTAAGCCCCTGTCCCACTTGCATGTCCATGGCATGCGAATTACGCGAATGTCGCGCGCGATTTCATGCGCATGCACAGCCGTCTGGAGTGCGTGATGTAATTTGAAGATGGACATAACATGCCGGAGTAACTCAGCGAGACCGGCAGCATCTCTGGAGAGAAGCAATGGGTGATGTTTTGGGTCGAGACTCTTCTGTCTGAAAGAAAGGTCTTGACCCGAAACCTCACCCATTGCTTCTCTCCAGAGATGCCGCCAGTCCCGCTGAGTTACTCCAGCATTTTGTGTCCATCTTCAATTTTCTTGGCCCCGCTCTGGGAGTAGAAGTGGGGCGGATCCGGTCCGCAACGGCCGTGAGCCCCAGGCCGAGCTCGGCGATCGTTTGCCTGCTATTGCTGCTGTTGGAGGTGAGACGTTGCGTTGCGCCAGGGTGTTGGGCCTGTCCCACATTGGCCATCAGTTACGCGACAGGCCTTTGGCGCGCGAAGATTTTGTTCGCTTCAAAAATTTCGGAGCCCCGCGCGATGTCGCGCACAACTACATACCCCTTCGCACTTCTCAGTGGGACCGGCCACTCGCAGCCACACGATGCCCATGCACCTCAACGCGTCCACGAGTTAGGGTAATTTGCGTGCCAAGGACACGCAAGTGGGACAGGTCCTTTAATCTACTTTAAGAGACCCAACACCTCATCCTAACTATCCCTAATCCCACTATCCTCAATGTCTTTCTCTTTGGTAAAGTACTCATTAATAATGTGACTCACTTCCTCCAGGTCCATGTATAAACTACCTCCTTTGTCCTTGAATGGAACTATCCTTTGCCTCACCATCCTTTTGCTCCTAATACACATTTAATATGCCTTGTGCTTCTCTTTAAGCCTATTTGCCAAAGACGGTCATTCTGACCCAAAATATCATAGAAACATATAAAATAGGTGCAGGAGTAGGCCATTCGGCCCTTCGAGCCTGAACCGCCATTCAATATGATCATGGCTTATCATCCAACTCAGTATCCTGTACCTGCCTTCTCTCCATACCCCCTGATCCCTTTAGCCACAAGGGCCACATCTAACTCCCTCTTAAATATAGCCAATGAAGTGGCCTCAACTACCTTCTGTGGCAGAGAATTCCAGAGATTCACCACTCTGTGTGAAAATAGTTTTTCTCATCTCGGCCCTAAAAGATTTCCCCCTTAACCTTCAACTGTGACCCCTTGTCCTGGACTTCCCCAAACATCGGGAACAATCTTCCTGCATCTAGCCTGTCCAACCCCTTAAGAATTTTGTAAGTTTCTACAAGATCCCCCCATCTAAATTCTAGCGAGTACAAGCCAACATTCATTTAGCTACATTCTCCAGAGATTCTGCCTGACCCACTGAGTTACTCCAGCACTTTGTGTCTTTTTGGTAAATCGGCATCTGTATTTCCTTGTTTCTACATTCCATGGACCCTTTTAAGAGCAGAACATTATTTATCTTCAAATAGTACAAGAGGAACTTTTACAGCCACCATTAAAGCTAGGCTGATCCATGTTTAGTGCCCCATCTAAAGGATTGAAGCTGAACCAGTACAAATACACATCCCCAACTCCTCTCCCCAACCATTCCTGATATTTCATTGCAGTGTGGTTGGATACCTCAGTACCTGGGAGTGGTGCTTACAGCCTCAATCGTATCACTCGGAGGTGAAGATGTAACCAACTGATTTCAGATTTTCATTGAGAACTCTTTGTAGATCACTTCACATACAATTCTACATGCACAAAATAATTTCAACCTAGTTGTCAGAACATAACGTCAAAAAAAATTCTGCTGCAGGGATCAAATCCATGAGTTGATTAATCTATCGGTTCAAGATCTTCACTCCAGGAAATTCCAAGCTTAGTCCTTCTTCTGAAGCAACAGTTCTTAACAGTGGTGACACTGGCAAGACTTTGAATCATCTTTCTGGGCAACTGGAACAATGTAAATATGTACATTGATTACTACAACATTGCATCTGGATCTTGAAAACTGGGCAAGTGGGCTGAGGAATGGCAAATTTAGTTTGAGTCGCATAAATGTGAGATGTTGTATTTTGGAAAGTCAAACCAGGGCACAGTGAAGTCATGCCTTGAAGAGTATTGAAAAGCAGTGGGATCTAGTAGTGCAAGTATATAATTCCATGAATGTGTTGTCACAAGTATTTAGGATGGTAAAGAAGGCTATTAGCATCCCTCCATCAGTCAGGGATTTGAGTCTGAGAAAGGTTGCAGTTGTACAGGTATCCATGAAGCCACACTTGGCAGATTGTGTTCTGTTTCTGTCACCCTGTTATAGAAAGATGCCATTAAGCTGGGAAGAGTGCAGAGAAGATTTCCGAGGATGTTGCCAGGATTTGAGCACCTGAGCAATAGACAAAAGGTGCTAGAGTAGGCCATTCGGCCCTTTGAGCCAGCACCGCCATTCACTGTGATCATCCACAATCAGTACCTTGTTCCTGCCTTGTCCCCATATCCCTTCACTCTACTATCTTTAAGAGCTCGATCTAACTCTCTCATGAAAACATCCAGAGAATCGGCCTCCACTGCCTTCTGAGGCAGAGAATGCCACAGATTCACAACTCTCTGGGTGAAAAGGTTTTTCCTCATCTCTGTTCTAAATGGCCTAACTCTTATTCTTAAACTGTGTCCCCTGGTTTTGGCATCTCCCAACATCGGGAACCTGTTTCCTGCCTCTAGCGTGTCCAATCCCTTAATAATAGCACATGTTTCAAAAAGATATCCTCTCATCCTTCCAAATTCCAGTGTATATAAGCCCAGTCGCTCCTTTCTTTCAACATATGACAGTCCCGCCATTCCGGGAATTAACCTCGTGAACCTACACTGCACTCCCTCAATAGCAAGAATGTCCCTCAAATTTGGAGACCAAAACTGCATCAAATACTCAAGGTGTGGTCTCACTAAGGCCCTGTACAACTGCAGATGGACCTCTTTGCTCCTATACTCAACTCCTCTTGTTATGAAGGCCAACATGCCATTAGATTTCTAACCTGCCCAACAAGTCATAACCTGTCTTAACTTGCCCAACTAGAGGTTAGGCAGGTTATGACTTTATTCCTTAGAATGTAGGAGGCTGAGGGGTGATCTGATGGAGGTGTAAACCATGAGAAGAATACATAAGGTGAATGCAAAGAGTTTTTTTTTTCTCATGGTAGGGGAATCAATGCCCAGGGCATAGGGTTAAGATGAGAGAGGAAAAATTTAATAGGAAGGGCAACTTTTTCACACAGAGTATGGTTGGGAATGTGATTTGAACTACCAAAGGAAGTAGTTGAGGCAGATACAAGAACAACATGTAAACAATATTGGTACAAGTACATGGATAGGAAAGGCTTAGAGGGGGTTTGGACTAGGCTCAAACAAATGGGACCAGCCTGGATGGGATACTTCAGTCAACAAGAACAAGTTTGGCTGAAGGGCCCATTTCTGTGCTGTATGACTTTATGACTCAAACATTCTTTAAACGTATACAAACAATTAAATATCTCTTGATTGATCATGTGATGAATTGCTCTCTTTGTAGTTGTTCAGGAGAAAGGCACAATTTTAGGTTTTTCCTCATGACAAGGAAAGAGGAAGTAGAACCTGTGGAAATATAGACTTGATAACATCTCAACATGGGATATCCTACCTATTCTCAGCCTGAGGCCAGGAACTGCAAGTGCTTTAACTTTAATGTGTGTTCATCGGGAGGAGCAAAAAAATGTTAACACTCATTTGGGTGACATGGTGGCGCAGCAGTAAAGTTGCTGCCTTGCAGCGTTTGCAGCGCCTGGAATCCGGGTTCAATCCTGACTACGGGTTCTGTCTGTACGGAGTTTTTACGTTCTCCCCGTGACCGCGTGGGTTTTCTCAGAGATCTTCAGTTTCCACCTACACTCCAAAGATGTATAGGCTTGTACGTTAATTGGCTTTGTGAATGGGTAAACTGTAAGAAAGTGTTAATGCGCGGGGATCACTGGTCGGTGTGGACTCGGTGGGCCAAAGGGCCTGTTTCCGCACTCTATCTCAACTGTAAACTAAACAAAATCAAAACTGAGCCTATCAAGGATAAACATCCTGAATTCAAACCAGTTTCAATTCTACTTGTTTATTTGATCCACGTACATTTTTCTCTGACAGTTTTGAAAGCTTTCAAACTCCTAAATTGAATTAATTTTTTATAACCCATTCCTGGCTCACTTACCTTTAAGACGGCTGGTAAAATGGGATCCATTTTATGTTCAAAGTTATTCAGATCAGAGAGCTGCCTGCTTCCTGCAACATCTAAATTCTAGAACTTATCATGGCTGAGTAGTTCAGTATTAAAAACAGTTTACGGCCAAAAGCTAAACTTAATGAGAATGAGTCTGAGTTGGTGGCAGATTGCATACATTACTCTTTTCACAGAAATTCTAATATTTGCTTTCTATCAAGGATTGCAAGTCATAAACTATGATTAGTTGGTCCGACAGGCCATCATGTTTCAACTCCACACTAAGCATAATTCAATTATGAGATTCAACAAGCTTCATGCCACAATGTAATTTCTTGCTCACTGCACTCATTGAAATATCTACACTTCTTTTTACTGACCAGCATTAATGGAGGCTTTTCCAAAACTGAATTAAACTGAATTGAGTTTTATCCCCTCCCAGTGACATCAAACATCTTTGTATTGATTTTGGACCTGCAGTATGAAGGCGCACTCTATCACAGAATAAATTATGTATCTTTGATTGGACTATTAGGTTTTGCGTTTATGAATTTCTGAAGCTGTAGGTAATAGATATACAAACATGCAGCACAAACAAACACTATTGTCATTGTGGAAGGAGACAAAGACAAACAAATGTATGTAAAATAAAGAAAGGAATTGCTTTTGTTCAAACAGAAGTTGAACAGTATGTGGTGGAGTATCAGGAGTTTCAACTTCCTTTTTCAGATGTTAAATCTCAGGATTTCCTAAATCTCAGGAAATCTCTGCATTCCTGCAAGCATCAGCTGCAGAAACCATACCATGTAAATAATATTTAGTGTGTAGAATTATGTATAGGGTATTCCTGTCTGACTTCAATTGTTCAATGGGTTCAAGATGCAAAAATGCTGCTATTGAATGGTTTGGTTTTGTTTGGTTATTTTGTGTCTGTGAAGATCACATGATCTCAAATTAATGTGTAAGAAGGAACTGCAGATGCTGGTTTAAACCGAAGATAGAAACAAATTAAGTTCAGTTGTGACCGTTTTGTGATATGGAAAATAACACAACTTTGCAAGCGGGCGCAAAAGCCCAATTTATTTTTTCAGCCCATCGCTGCTCAGCTGGTTGTCCTGTTTCTGATTCAGGATTTGCCTCCCCCGCTTAACCCCACCACAAAGTATGTGCTTCAGTTGATAAAAGGAAAACAAAAACTTGAAGGGGAAATGCTATGTAAGATACAAAAGTCTTGGATAATTGTGAAGACAAATTGAGTATATTGTCATATTCACAAGTATGGTGTGGTACAGATACAATGAGAAATGTTCTTGCAGCAGCATCATGTGCACATAAACTCAGACAACACATGAAAATCATGAATTATACACAAATTATGTATAATTTGTTCCGAGGAGTTCCGATGAGGGTATGTAGTCCCTCATCGGAACTCCTCATAAAATAAAGATCAAACTTCAAACTGGTAAGTTCTCATTTAATCTTACTATTTTAGTTCGGAGTCACGCGAGTGACTATGTGAAGACTTCAAAGCTCTGTGATTTCATGCCGTGAGAAACGAGTCTACACAACCACAACGGCTTCATTGACAAATGAAGGAAAACATTCATAATGCATAGTCATGACATAGATTTAAAACATGCTGATGCTGTTTAAATGAAGTAATAATATTCACATCTCTCACCCAGATGGAAAGTATAACTAGAACATAAAATAGAGTTGACAAATACCCTTGGTCTAGCAATAGGTTATTATAAATGTTTGGTGATTCGTTCGTTGGACCATGCTGCAGCCGAAAGGATGAGGTCTAGCGGAACGTAAATACTCTTGCTGCTGATGTTGCAGCAGGCTTGGTGGAATGAGATCTGGAATCGGAATCCATTCCTACATAACTCAAACTCCGTTTTATCATATATACGTTTACGTATAGTATATGTATATGTATATATGTGTGTTTACGTTACCAAAGGTCCCCTGGCGTGCCTGTAAATATTTTGAGACCTGACACCCCTTCTGCTCTGCTCAAGTATTTATAAACATAAAATATTAATAGAATATTGACTGGCCTTGAGGGGGATACGACATATATTGCCTGAAGTAGATTCATATTGCCCGAGTCGAAGACGAGGGCAATATGGATCTAGTGAGGGCAATATATGTCGTATCTCCCGAAAGAGGACAGTCAATATTGTTATTATTACCCATATCAGACATCTAGAGGAAAATGTGAACATCTCAGCTCGGCGGACTTCCACGTAAAATTTAACCAAAATGGACGCGGCAGTCTTCCTGTCTGCCGTTTGAATATTCTAAATTTCCCACGCAGCGTCACGTTGCCGTCACGTTGCCAAGTTCCCGGATGTGAGACCAGGGGAATATAAGACTATATTCAACGCTGTTTTAACAGGTTAAAGTCCATAGGCGTTCGCAAGAAAGGGGAATACAAGAAAATATTCCCCTGTTACCCCTGCTGGCAGTAAAAACGAAGGGAATACAATTTTGTAAAAGCATACCTCAGATGTGTGATATGGGTAATAATAATAGAATATTGGACTGGCCTTGAGGGGGATACGACATATATTGCTGAAGTAGATTCATATTGCCCGAGTCGAAGACGAGGGCAATATGGATCTAGTGAGGGCAATATATGTCGTATCTCCCGAAAGAGGACAGTCAATATTGTTATTATTACCCATTATCAGACATCTAGAGGAAAATCTGAACATCTCATATGATATGAATGTATCTATACATTTTGCAATATGCATTGCAAACATTGTAAATAAGGGTACTAAAAACCGTTGCAACATTGTAAATAAGGGTACTAAAAACAATGTAACATTTATGTTTCATTTATGTAATTTATGTAATTCATTTATGTGACAATGTGAAGGTCGAACTTTTAAATCGCGAACCTCTTCTCGCAACCGGCTGCCATTTTGTTTGTTTTGAGAATACATTTTAAATTTCGCACGCAGCGTCACGTTGCCAAGTTCCCGGATGTGAGACCAGGGGAATATAAGACTATATTCCCCGCTGTTTAAACAGGTAAAGTCCATAGGCGTTCGCTAGAAAGGGGAATATAAGAAAATATTCCCCTGTTAGCGCTGCTGGCAGTAAAAACGAAGGGAATACAATTTCGTAAAAGCATACCTCAGATGGGTGATATGGGTAAACATAATATATATTATTTACAGATGTAATCATCCTGTACCATTGCAATTATGTAGCGCCAGAAGGATAGCTACCTAATGAGCTCCGGTCAAAGTCAAGGATGTAGCTGGAGCCCCTGGTGAAATAGTTTTCACAAATGTCCACATCCCATATGGCATTGTGCTTGTCCTGGAAGACCTTGTGTTAAGATATCCTTATAAACTTGATATCCAGGGTGAACCCGACAGAGTGGGTCTTGTTTGCTACAGCCAATTCAATGTGAAGGCACGTTGGCACAGTTAATGGCCATACAACTTAATTATTGACAAAAGATCATTTAACATGAACTCCAAACATCAGTAATCTATACCATTTTCAATGTAACATGAGTATTAAACACACTCTTTTCATCTCCTGGAAAAGAAAACATCCTGCTTTGTGGTGCTATTCAAGCACTCTGAACACATAGAAGGATAGATGTAACAACCCAGGCCTTAGGGCAGTTTATTGAATCTGCAGAACATAATTTGATTTATCATGCAACAGCTGATTTCCCAAGCCTCAGGCTAAACCAGCAAAGTTACGTTTAAAATAACCATATAAGGTTGTATTATTATTCCTGACAAATCGGGAATCAACGTTGCATAAACCAATCACACAATAGGACCTAAAACGTATTCTTAATGACTATATTTGAAGCCCCGACTGATGAAGCAAATGGAGGAAGACATAAAAGACCTTCCTTCTCCTTGTATCGAGAATGTATGTCTCGCCACTGATGTCACATATTTTGCAACACTTATGTCACATATTGTGAATAAGCATAAAAAACAAACATATCGATATTTGGTGTTCCATGGAACCAGAGTTTCATAATACGGTGTGATTCAACACCAATTCTGTGTTGAATCAACCTATACATGATGATTCTCCTGTGGCAAATGAGATTATGTAACCATTACAGGAGTCTTTAATTGATTGCACCCATGTGACTAACATATGCCACCATCATAATGTATCAACATGAAGTTGAGCATGCAGATATGCATATTTGCTCAATCACTCTTTAACCCATACAATGCCCATAGGGTCTATAGATAGTTGATACCAATGTGAAGAATTGGTAAGTCATGCAAATCTGCTCCACCTCCAAACTCGAGATGATATTCGCAATTTAGTGTCTGCCGTGAACGGCAACTGTGGCCCGATTTCCGGGCCAGTCTTGCACGACAATCCTGGCCCTTATACTGAGCCTGCCCAATTATAACCTGCTTGGAATGCTAGTATTGTCCAGCTTTACAATGTTAGACCCCTCAAAGTAGATGATAATGTCTCAATCATTTGTATTGTCCAACCAAGTGTACATCTTACCAAATTGTAAGTGGTCCCTTAGTTGTAGAGTAACACAGGTAATATGCGTGGAACCTCTGGCCAACTTTCATGCTGCCACCAGCTTCAGTGAACCGCTACTGCCGATGAAGATGTGGGGTGCGTTGTCGCCGAAACTATGAAGCCTTACTCATTCAATAGCTTGTGCTTCGTCCTCCAGGTATCGCCTATGACACAAGTCTTACCTGAATAGAAGATTTGGCGGCCGGCTCTCTTGTCCCCCTGATAGCGGTGTTCACTGCATATGTGTTTGAATGGCAACCTTGCTACCAAGCATGGTATGTCTGGCATGTGTCCTTCATCCCTTGGGCATGCTCCTCGGCTATAACCACAGACTCGGCGTTAGATTATACTGACCCGGCATGCTCCCATCTTACATGAGGGAGACATTAAGCAGCCCTACTAGCTGGCGTGGCTTCAGCAATACGCCGACTTTGCCATGGGCCCGGCATCAGACTAATACTGATGCGGCATGCTCTCCTCCTACATGAAGGAGTCATTAAGCAGGCCTGCTCCAAGGCGCTGCTGGCGCAATTTCCCATTTTTAGGGCCATTAGCACCATTTTGCGATATAATGAAAACCTAACAACTACTGGAGCAGTACTGAATACTGTTTGTCCATCATTGCGCCTTTAGTAACTTCAGCTAGTAATAACAAGTTGTGTTAACAATGACCTACATGGCACTTTATAGTTTACCATTTAACAGGATGCAGTTCTCCTACTTGCACAGCTTAATCCCATTTATACTATTGCCAATTAGCCTAATGAATAGAAAACTGCTTTATAACAACAAGGCTGTTACAGGAGTCTATTGACTGCAATCTGTTGGCCAGGCCGGCGTCAACAGCCAGTTGAATAGCTAAAAGTAAATCCCAATGTCCCACAAGTCTATTTGATAGCAACTTAACCTTAACTGGATAGAGGAGCCCAATTTCTCAAATATAGTTTGAGATTTAAACAGTGGATTTTAGCAAATACCTAACCAGTGTTTTTGAACTCTGAGTAGTCCTTTTTGAATGCTTTCTTGTCATCATTCTGTTATATTGCCTTATCGTAGCAATGCTTCCTCAAATATCCCCCATGATCACTGTAAATGGGAATACACTATAAAATCAATTGTTAATCTACCATCTTTCAAAATGAACAGGCCACGCCTGCCATCATTTGCTACACTGCCAAAGACTTGGCATCCCCACTAAGCAGCCTATTCCCATGAAGCAGCCCTGAACAAAAGTACTGCTGGCGCCCATGAAGCAGCCCTGAGCAAAGGTGCTACTGGCGCGGCCTTTCCCATAGGCCAGTATTTGCCTTAGATTTGGCATCCTCATGAAGCAGCCCTGAGCAAAGGTGCTGCTGGCACAGCCTCTCCAATAGGCTAGCCTGCCATAACTTGGCATCCCCCTGGAGCAGCCCTGAGCAAATGTACTGCTGGCACAGCCTCTCCAATAGGCTGGCACTGCCATAACCTGGCATCCCCATGAAGCAGCCCTGTAACAAGGTGCTGCTGGCGCGGGCTCTCCCATTGACCCGCGCTGGCCCAACTCCTGCTGTAGTAGTGTCTCTAGATTCACATTCCCGGAGGGAAACCCTCCCTGCACTCAGGCTGACCGTTCAGGTCAGTTTAAACCCATCTCCTGGGGACTACTGCGGTCTGGAAACCGCATATTATAGGATTTCCCCTCCCCGGGAACCCAGGCTGACCGTTCAGATCAGTTTAACCCCATATCCTGGGGACTACTGCAGTTCAGGAACTGCATATTATTGGGTTTCCCTCCCCGGGAACCCAATGTCTAGAGTCACTGACCGTCTTATCAGTGACTCAGATCGCGAAACCCGACATTCGCCAGCTAAATAATATCACATCCTTGCTAAATAATATTGTGATAAAATGGGCCAGATTGATCGGTAAGTCACCAAAATAGTTCAGGCATGGTGTTCTGGTGTGAGTGTATATTGGGTATCCATAAGGACAATGGCAATCAATCAATGGCTATTCGATAAAATTCATTGGATCATTGGATCCAAGATGGCGTCGCGTGCACAACGCGAGGCTCTGTGTCTCCGTAGTTTTAGCAATTTATTTTTAGTTCACTCGAGCGAAGACTCTGTACGGCCGTCAGGAGCTACTGGAGCTCGGCCGTCTCTACGTAACGAGCCCCAGAAGCGACTTTCAACTGCCGCCAGAGATCGTCAGGGCACCGTGGTCTAGCGGGCCAGCTCCCCCGACAGGAAGTGCCCGGAGGCGGCGCAGGGACCGCAAACAAAGACGTGGGAAGCGCGGAGGCTATCGAGCTAGGCTGAGATCAAACCCGCACCAGCCAGCACTGCCCAGCATTTTCCTCGCGAATGTCCGGTCCCTGGTGAGTAAAAGCGACAAACTGTGGCTGCGGATCACCACACACAACCGGCTCACCGACAACATCCCGGACAACGCCATCGAGCTGGAGGGGCGCACTGTCTTCAGGGCCGATAGAAGAGCGGAGGATTCCGGTAAGACCAAGGGCGGCGGACTGTGCATTTATGTGAACAACTCATGCTGTACAGGATTGGTAGTCACTGCTCTGCTGACCTGGAATACCTGATGATAAAGTGCAGGCCCTTCTATCTGCCCAGGGAATTTACATCGATTGTTATCACTGCAGTCTATGTACCCCCGGACGCTAATGCCAGGCTAGCAATGGAAGAGCTGCAAGCTGCTATAAGCAAACAACTAACTGCACACCCAGAGGGGGCTTTTATTGTTGCGGATGATTTTAACCACTCCAACCTTAAAACTGTACTCCCCAGATTCCACCAACATGTCTCCTGCCCAACCAGAGGAAACAATATTCTGGACCTAGTATTCACCAATATTACTGAAGCATACAAAGCCCTCCCCCTCCCCACCAGGGACAGTCTGACCACCTCTCTCTGTTCCTGCTCCCCAAATACACACCTCTGATCAAACCTTCCGTGAGGACAGTGAAGGCCTGGCCTGAGGGGGCTGTCTCTGTTTTACAGGAACAGTTTCAGCAAACAGACTGGAGTCTGTTTGCCACTCAGGCCACCTTCAACTCCCAAGTGAACATCAACTCATACACCTCAACCGTTCTGAACTATATAAAATTCTGCACGGACAACGTCACTACCCACAAAGAGATAAAGACCTACCCTAACCAGAAGCCGTGGATGAGCAGGGAGGTCAGACTCCTGCTGAAGGCTCGCGACGCCGCTTTTAAATCTGGCGATGCTGAGGATACAGCTCATCCAGGGCCAATCTGAAAAAGGGAATTAGGAATGCTAAACTCAATCACAAACGGCGGATCGAGGAGCATTTCCGAAACAACTCTGTCCCCAGGCGCATGTGGCAAGGAATCAAATCCATTGCCGATTACCATAAAGTCAACACCCCCCCCCCCCCCCCCCCCCCCCCCCCCCCCCCCCCCCCCCCCCCCCCCGCCCCCCCCCCCCCCCCCCCCCCCCCCCCCCCCCCCCCCCCCCCCCCCCCCCCCCCCCCCCCCCCCCCCCCCCCCCCCCACCCCCCCCCCCCCGCAGACAATGCCTCCCTTCCTGACGAGCTAAATCATTTCTACGCCCGCTTTGACCGGGACAACAAAACACCAGCCATCAAAGTTGCCCCAACCCCACATGAACAACCCCTCAGTCTCTCCACCTCTGCTGTACAAGATGCTCTGAGCAAGGTGAATGAGCACAAAGCTGCCGACCCCAAAGGCATCCCCGGGCGGGTTCTCAGGGCATGTGCTGGACAACTATCCCTGGTCCTCACTGACATTTTCAATCTGTCACTGGCCCAGGGTGTCGTCCCCACTTGCCTCAAGACATCTACCATTGTGCCAGTGCCCAAACAACGACAGGGAGTCTCATCGATTTCCGGCCAGTGGCACTCACCCCTGTCATAGCCAAGTGCTTCGAGCGGCTGATCTTGGCTCACCTCAAAGCCAGCCTCCCCCCCAAACTAGACCCCCATCAGTTTGCCTACCGGACCAACAGGTCTACAGAGGACGCCATATCGGCGGCCCTACACTCTGCCCTGACCCACCTGGACAGTAATAACACCTACATCAGGTTGCTGTTCATTGACTTCAGCTCCGCCTTTAACACTGTCATACCCACTAGCTTGATCACCAAACTCAGCGGTCTTGGCATCTCCACTTCCCTCTGCAATTGGACACTGGATTTCCTCACTAACAGACCACAGTCTGTTAGGGTCAACAACCTCACCTCCTCCACTATAACACTGAACACCGGTGTGCCACAGGGCTGTGTGCTCACTCCTCTGCTCTACTCCTTCACCCCTGACTGCATCCCTAAGCATGGCTCCAACGCCATCATAAAATTTGCCGACGACACCACGGTGGTAGGACTGATCAGTGACAACGACGAGTCAGCCTACAGGGAGGAGGTCCAGCACCTGACAACCTGATGAGCCAATAATAACCTCGTCCTCAACTCCCAGAAGACGAAGGAAATCATTGTCGACTTCAGAAAGAACAGAGGGGGCAGACACACCCCCATCCATATAAACGGGACTGAGGTGGAGCGGGTCTCAAACTACAAATTCCTCGGGGTACACATCTCGGAGGATCTGTCCTGGTCCCTCAACACCTCCAAGCTGATCAAAAAGGTGCAGCAGCGCCTTTACTTCCTGAGGAGGCTCAAAAAAGCCCACCTGTCCCCCCAGATCCTGACCAACCTTTACTGCTGTAACATCGAAAGCATCCTGACCACCTGCTTTATGGTCTGGTACAGCAGTTGCACCGTAGCAGACAGGAAGGCACTACAACGGGTGGTGAAAACCGCCCAGCACATCATCGGTGCCCCGCTCCCTGTCATGGATGCCCTCCACCGAAAACGGTGTCTGAGACGGGCTGGGAAGATCATCAAGGACCCCTCCCACCCTAACCATGGACTGTTTGCCCTCCTACCATCGGGGAGGCGGTACAGGAGCCTCAGGTCCCGCACCAGCAGGATGAGGAGTAGCTTCTATAATAACACCATCACACTGCTGAACTCGGAGTCCCGCCGATAGATTTCCGCATCTGTATTTATTTATCTGTATTTATCTATATATTGCTATCACTACGTACTGACACTAAACTGCATTTCGTTGTACCCATACTTGTATCTGTGCAATGACATTAAAGTTGAATTGAATTGAATTGAATAAAACAATTATATTCCAAGCCTCGGTCCTGCTTGGGCAAATGCCTGAAAGTTGACAATAAAGTCTGAAGTAGCTTGAGACCACCAAGAGTGGGTGATAGTGGGGGAGGATAGGGAGATAGTTTAGGATGGTTGAGGTGTATAATAATTCAATGTGATTGGCATGTGTGCGTCATTAAAATCCGGCTCCAAGACCTCCCAATGATTTGTATAGATTGATCTTTTCTCTTTGCTACTCAATTGGACATCCTACTTTGAAATGCTCTTTTGCAGCTTTTATTAACTTGTCCTCCCATGGTTGAAGATTTGTGTATTGGCCCCTTAAGCCCTTCTGAGTCTGTGTTACCATTTTATCATTTGGTCGGATTGCTTGTCAGAGCTAGTTCATAAATCAGGAGCAGGTAATTAATTGGTTGCAAGGCATTAGCAGCTTTCCTCTTGGTGCCTTTATTTCCCGATAAATGTGCAGTTGTGCAATTTTAAGAAAATATTAGACCAAGTGCAGACCCGATGGATCAGCTCCCCAACGCAATATTCCACCACTCACCAGTTTCCCCCAATGCAAGCCGTTTCCCCAACGCAATATTGCACCACTCACTCATAGCCCCCAACTGCGCAGGCACAGCTCATTTTTCCTCATTCCCCCAGCACTCCCTCCTCCTCCTGAGGGAGGGGGGTAGAGAGGGGGAGAGGATATAGAGGGAGAGTGAGGAGAGAGGGAGGGGGCAGAGAGGGAAAAGGGGTAGAGGGAGGGAGGTAGTGGGAGGGGGATCAAGTGGGGGCTGATGGAGGGTGGAGAGGGAGAGGGCGAGGGAGGGAGAGGTAGGGGGGTAGAGAGGTTGAGAGTGAGGGTCGATAGGGAGGGGGAATCTCCCTCCTCCACTCCACCCCATCTCACTCCTCCACACATCCCCCATCTCCCTCTACCACCTCACTCCCCACCCCATCTCCCTCCTCATTTCCCTCATCCTCTTCCCCTCACTCCCATTCCCTGCCCCATCATCTACCCAGGTTGTAGAGCAGCGCCAGGGCCTGGAACTCGGCCTGGTTCTCGTACTCGGCCCGACCCTGGCTGTAGACTCCAGCCGTCAGCTTGGCCGCCGCTTGGGCTCCAGTGCAGGCCCCGACTTCATCTCTGGGTTTGTACCTGACCCCTGACCCCTGACCCAGGCTCGTCCTTGGTTCCAGCGGCAGGTTCTTCCTCGGCCCCAGTCACGGCCCCATTCCAAGCCCCGGGCTCGGCCCTCACTCCAGCTCCAGCACCAGGCTCGGCTCCAGCCCAGTCTCCGGGCTCGGCCCACGGCATCGCCTTCTCCACCAGGTACCGGTCGGGCGTCAGGCACCATGCGCCAGCGCCACACCTCATTCACCGTGAGCGTTGGAGTGCCCCTCCACGCCCGTCCTGTCTTGCGAGTGCATTGTGACGTCACTCGGGTTTTTTTTTCCAAAATGGGTGAGTTTTAGGGGCTGTTTTTTAAATTTAAAGGATTAATAATTTTGGAAATATCGGTGGGAATGCGACAGGAAGATGTTTATTGCCACTACGGGAAAAATGTGAGTAGTATATGTGAAAATGGGAAGGCTGTGCCCTAGCATTTGGAAGAAGATAGCAAAAGCAGATTAACACATGGTGGCACAACATGGGCACAACCAAGATGAAGACTTTTAGTTATATAAAGATTAGAATGAAACTGATATGTTGTAGTTTCCATTCAGGCGTTAACTGAGAGCAAACAGTGATCAGTGAAGATCTGCAGATCACTGTAGATTTTTTGTACTTGATTTTAAAACAGCTACTAGTAGTTTATATCAAATTGTACTTATAGCATCATATTTCCTTATAAAAACAGAAAGTGCTGTGGTAATTCAATGTGTCAGGCAGCATCTGTGGAGGCACTGGATAGGTGACATTTTGGTTGGAATTATTCTTCTGACTCATTTTGGGTTCTGACCCAAAACTTGCCTATCGATTCCCTCCACAGGTTATGGCTGACCCATTGAGTTACTTTGTGTTTTGCTCAATATTCCAAGTTCTTTGTTTTTCCATATTTCCATATAACATAGACGGAAGCCATTTGACCCACAGAAGATCTGTATCAATCCTATTCCCCAACCTGTATCAATCCTATATCCCTTCCTCAAATGCACATGAACACTCTCTGTAAATTTTAGTCATTTTCATGTGCTGATTAACATCTTGGATATGCGACAAAAACAGAAGACTGGGAGAATATGCATATGGTCCCAGGAATCAAACCAGCAAACTCCACACAGACAGCACCGAAGATCGGTGCCAAATCCACTCAACAAATGGTCTTTTACTGAAAGGCATAAATGTCAGACCCGGTCAAGTGAGGATTTCTCTACCTGCTGTGTACTAAATAACGATTGCCAATAATATGGGGCTAACCTCCCAGTACACACGTAAATAAAAAGTACAGATGGGAATAAGCGAGTTCGGTGTTCCGACTACGCATGCCCAGGATATAGGTCACAAGGGAAAAACAGTCTCGGCAACGGTGGTGCTGCATTGAGTGCAGGCTTGCGTTTTATCTGTAGTCGGGTCGGGCCCAGCTCTCCATCGCTGCGGATGCTGTTGAGTTGCTGCTGGGGCATCCCCGTCCCCTCCCCAGTGTCCCGTCCATGTGTGTCCGGGGTGGCCCTGGGCTGGTGGGGCGGCCCCTGGCTCCAGGTTGGCACTGCCTATCCCGCCGGGTTGGCCGGCAGCCCTCCACCTCCACCCCCCTCCCCTCAGTCCGACACCGAGATCTGGCTGAAGTTGGGCAACCACCGGCCCTGCTCGAAACCGAGCGACTCGGAGCCGCTGCTGCTGGGGTCGTCCTGGTCATAGAGAGAGTCTGCGGATGGGCTCCTGCCTGCCATGGAAGGCCAGGCGCCCGCTGGTGCTGCGGGTACTGTTGGTGATGGTGGTGCTGGCGGCAGCAGCAATCTCCTCCCCCTCCCTTGCCCAGCCCCAAGCCCAGAGTCCAGGCCTGCTCCAACTCCAGTCTAGCGCCGGGCTGGAGGAGGCTGAGCCCAGGCTGGCGTTATGGTGCAGGCGAGGCCGGGACCCTCGCTCCTCCTTGGGGTTGTGGATGAAGTGGCAGCGGGTACTGTAGGGGCAGAAGCCGGTGGTGTGGAAAGTGCAGCGTGGCTCCGTCTTGTACTTGTGCTGGCAACTGAGGGAGTGCAGCACGGCCAGGCCGTGGGCACACTGGCACTTGGCGACGTAGCGGCTCATCAGGGAACGGGTTTCTCTGGAGTTGGAGCGGGGTTGGGACGGAGTTGCCGCTACTTCTCCGCGCTGGCTGTGGGCCTAGGGCCGCTGGTGTCGTTGATCTGGGCTGTCAGTTGGCCTGGTGGGAGAGGCGGAGGTGAGCTGGGGTTGGTGCTCCTCTGCGCTGGCGGTGGGCCTGGGGGCCAGTGTCCTGTCAGTCTGGAGATCAACTGCCGCCTCCCGGGCGGGGATGGGACACTCGAGTGGGGGACGGGGGACGTCCAGTGGCAGTTTGGCAGCGCTTGCGGCGCTGGGGACACGGGTTGAATCCTGGCTGCGGATGAGGCGCGGTTCTGTGTGCATGCAGCTGCTGAGAGCCGATCCAGTGAGAGTTCTCCCTCCCCCCCCCCCCCCCCCCCCCAGGTCTCCCACTTGTATCTGCCCCCTCTATCTGCCCCCTGACAAATACAAACTTGAAAAAAGACAAACAATCGGACCCAAACTATACTCACTGAATCCACAGCGCTTCGTTCAATTTTTATTTATAGCGTTTGACCTTTGACAAATCCCATGTTTCCTTTGTTTTTCAGAATACCAAACTCGCTTATCCAGAGAGAACAGGAGTCATCCGAGACCACATGGTGGTCTAAGAGTGTCTCACTGCCTATCTGCCATTTCTCCTGGGAAGCGAACGGCTGCCAGTGAGGCAAATGGTTGCCGGCCACAGAGTATATCTGTAAGCTGCCTCGGGTATCAGGAACTGTGCAGTATATTTTGATGTGGCTGGAAAACCAGCTGTGGTTTGGCCGTAAATGTTCAAATTACCAAAAGAGATAAGCTGGAGGATGCTGTGACGATTTGAAGCAATGAGTGTGACTGCACAGTAAGAGATGGGAAGTCGAGGAAGAATTGGATGTCGTTGGCAGGCATGCGGACACTGACCCATAAAGATATCACCTAGCAGACACAAAATGCTGGAGTAACTCGGCGGGCCAGGTAGCATCTCTTCACTCCTTCTCTCCAGAGATGCTCCCTGTCCCGCTGAGTTACTCCAGCATTTTGTGTCTACCTTTGATTTAAACCAGCTTCTGCGGTTCTTTTCTACACAAGATATCACCGAGTGTTGGCGAGCAGAAAGATGTGAGTTCAAAACTCTGAAGATGAAGGTAAGGAGGATAAGTTATTGCTTTACAAGCATAGATAGGAATGGAACCATAAAATAAGTCCAAAGTAGCAGGAACATCATGGAAATTTACTGGTCTGTCAGGCCAAAACATAAAGGGTTGTGGATTCTTAATGTCATGAAGGGCACATTAATGACTGATTGACATGTTTTAATTATCCAAAACTCTTGTGTAATTCATAGCTATTGGCCAGGGAGCATGTTTAGCTATAGATCTCTTTGTAATATGCAGAGCACTTTAGATGCTGACTCCATTGAGAATTACAATCACCTCCAACTAACCAAGCTATTTGCATCCTGTATAGCCTGTGATATTAATAATGAAAGGGTCTTATGAATTATCTCTACTTCAGTTAGAATTAAACCGAGATTGATCAAATTACTCAGCAGGTCAAGCAGAAACTGTAGAGAAACAACCTTTTAGGCCAATGAACTAAGAAGTGTTATTGATTTGAAATGTTTACTTTTTTTTCTCTCCGTACATATTATCTGATTGCTGAGTATTCCCAAAATATCCTTTTTTTGGAGAGAGTTCAGAAGGCCTTTGATAGCGTGCCACACATGAGACTGCTAAACAAAATAGGAGCCCATGGTATTAGAGGCAAGGTGCTTAGCTTGGATAGAAGATAGGCTGAATGACAGAAGACAAAGAGAGGGAATAAAGGTGGCCTTTTCTAGTGGACTGCCAGTGACTAGAAGAATAGAATAGAATGACTTTTATTGTCATTCAAACAGGTTCGAACAAAATTTCATGACTAGTGGTGTTTGGCGGTGGTCAGTGTGGAGTCCACTACTGTGCATGATAAACTGTATGTTAATTATCTGGATGATGGAACGTATGACCTTGTGGCCAAGTTTGCAAATGATACGAAGATAGGTGGAGGGTCAGGTCGTGCAGAGCAAGCAGGGAGCTTGCAGAAGGACTTGGACCGGTTGGCAGTTGAGCAAAGAAGTGGAAAATGGACACAACATGGCAAAGTGTGCGGTTATGCACTTTGGTGGAAGGAATAAAGGCGTAGATTTTTTTTTCTAAATGGGGAGAGGATTCAGAAATCAGAGGTGCAAAGAGACTTGGGCGTACAGGTGCAGAATTCCCAAAAGTATCATTTGCAGGTTGAGTCGATCTAAGGAAGGCAAATGCAATGTTAGTATTCATGTTGATAGGACCAGAATATCAAAGCAAGGATGTAATACTGAGGCTTTATAAGGTGCTGGTCAGACCACATTTGAAATATTATGAAGATAGACATAAAATGCTGGAGTAACTCATCTCTGGAGAGAAGGAATGTGTGATGTTTTGGGTCCCTTCAAAGGGATAAGGGAAAGGAGATATAGACGGTGATGTGGAGAGATAAAGAACAATGAATGAAAGTTATGCAAAAAAGTAGAACAGTTCTGGGCCCAATGTAACAAAATCGTAAGACATAGGAGCAGAATTAGGCCACTTGGCCCATCGAGATTGGTCCATCATGGCTGATCTATTTTTCCTTCTCAACCCGCTTTGTATGCCCCCCTCGATCATGACTGCCCATGGGTGATGCATCCTATTTGTTGGCTGCTTCCTCCAAACCCCGGATAGAACAGCATCGCTTGTGGCTGAAGAGACCAATGCGGGAGTGACAGTCTCTGTGGCAAAGGTCGCATTTGTGTGTGGTCTCTGGTTTGTTGAAGTTGCTGCGCTCCTTTCTGCGTGCCCGCTTGTCTGCCGCTGCGTTCAACAGTTTCTCTTCCCCGTTTTGAGATGTCCACATCTTGCGGTCAGCTGCAAGGCTCTCCCAGGACTCCACATCGATGTCGAGCGCCTTCATATCTCATATCTACAGTACAAGGATGCAGACATCCTTGTAACGTAGCTGGGGGTGGTCGATGGTTCTCCTCCAAGATGTCAGCTCTCCATAGAGGATGTGGTTTGGAATATGTCCATCCTCCATGCGGTGGACATGGCCCAGCCACGGCAGTCTGCGCTGCCTGAGCAGAGTGTATATACTGGGAAGGCCAGCCCGAGACAGGATCTCGGAGTTGGACACTCCGTCTTGCCAGGATATGCCCAGGTAGTCCATGTCTTACTGCCATACAGCAGTGTGCTGTTGACAGAGGCATTTTAGACTGCTATCTTTGTCTTCACTGTCAGCTTTGGGTTGGTCCACACTCGAGTGGTGAGGCGAGCGAGCGTTGTAGCTGCCTTCCCGATCCTCTTATCAATCTCTGTGTCCAAGGAGAGGTTGTCGGTGATGGTGGAGCCAAGGTACGTGAACCGATGGACGGCATCAAGTTCGTAGTCGTTGATGGTGATGCCAGGCGGTGCCTCTGTATCCGGCCCCAGGACGTTCGTCTTCTTCAGGCTGATGGTCAGCCTGGAGTCCTTGCAAGCCCGATAGAAGCGGTCCATCAGTGACAGTAGCTCCTGCTGGGTGTGGGACACAACTGCTGCGTCATCGGCAAACAACAAGTCTCTGATGAGAGCTTCACGTACTTTTGACTTTGCTCTGAGGCGGGTGAGGTTGAAGGGCCTGCCATCTGATCTAGTACGCAGGTAGATCCCCTCTGTTGCGGTGCCGAAGGCATGTTTCAGGAGCAGAGCAAGGAAATTCCCAAAGTGTGTGGGAGCGAGGACGCAGCCTTGTTTGACGCCGCTGCAGATGTTGAAGGCTCAGAGAAGCTGCCATTGAACTGCACTGTCCCCTTCGTGTTGATGTGGAAGGATTCTATCATGCTCTGCAGTTTTGGTGGGCAGCCGATCTTTGGCAGATCCTTAAATAGTGTAGATGTAGTGTTTATTAGCAGAAGCTCCGCCTACTCTGTGGTTTATGTTATCAGAAGTCTGCTTAAGTAATTGGTCTGAGTAGCTGCTAGTTTACTGTAACACCATGCAGAAGAATGCTGTGACTGAACTGTAATGAACATGTGTTGTATCTTGACGTACATGTGAGTCAACTCATTACATGTTGTCAGAAGTGGGGTGCGAACCCACACCTCCAATCCCAGACCAGAAACTGAATGGTCCTGGTATCCACGGCACCAATGAGATTTTGATATACTCAAGTTGCAGCTGGTCAGCACACCCACCCTCGCCTACTTTGTTTTAGAGTTGCCAGCGACACTCACATGTGATGTGTCCCAGTACGGACTTGGTGTTGCCTGCTTACAGACCACCACCGATGGCGACTACAAGCCTGTTGCAAGTGCCTCCCGCACACTGACCGACACTGAACAACGTTATGCCCAAATTGAAAAAGAGTTACTTGCAGTGGTTTTCGCCTGCACGAAATTCAAATACTTTATTTTTGGAATATCTGTGACTGTAGAAACAGACCACCACCCGCTGGCCACTATCTTGAACAAACCCATCCACGCCGCTCCGGCTCGCCTGCAACGGATGATGATGCAGCTGCAGCGTTTCGATTTCAATGTAGTCTACAAAAAGGGCAAGCACATGCACATATCTGACATGCTATCAAGGGCCCCATGCAAAACCAGCGAACAACAGCCCTCTGAATAGGACCAGTTCTCAGTAATGAAGGTATCGTATGTTCCCACTGATTGCCTAAGCAGCATAGCAGAGCACACAGCTGCTGACGAGACTTTGCAATTGCTATCTGCAGTCATCCAGCATGGCTGGCCGGATAAACAACACAGCACCTCACTTGCAATCCGCCCATATTACCTGGTTCACGATGAACTGGAGATACAGGATGGGATTATAGTCAAGGGTCACAAAGCAGTTGGCCCAGCTGTTCTCCGGGACAAGTACTACGATGCCTTCCACAGGGACCACCCCAGTGTGGAGGCAACCTTACAACGGGCACAGAGCATGTTTTACTGGCCTGGCATGACCAAGTACATACGTGAAAAAACTGAGGTCAATGCCATCTGCAAAAGTCTAACGCCACACCAGCAGAAACAACCTTTACTATTGCACCCGGTTCCTCCTCTGTCGTGGTCCATGGAGGCCACCAACATGTTCGAATGGCATGGGAAACACTATCTGGTTCTCGTCTCGACTCCTAGTCGGGCTGGTTCGAAATTGACCTACTCCAAACCATCACATCTGAAGCAGTCATCCTTAAGCTGTCATGCAATTTCTCCGTGCATGGTTCCCCTGCACGCCTCCTATCCGACAAGGCAGTCAGTTCACCAGTCAGATCTTCAGAAACTTCGCTCAACGATGGGATTTTCGACACATCACCAGCAGTCCTGAGTTTCCGCAGTCCAACGGGCTCGCTGAATTGGCTGTCCGAAGCGCAAAACCACTAATGGAGCATTCTTATCTTGCCAAATCCGACGCCTACCTGGACTTGCTCAACTTGAGGAACATTGGCCGCGATCCCAAACTGGGTTCTCCAGCTCAACGACTGATGTCTTGCCAAACCCGTGCTGCCCTGCCTGCACCCCAGCAGCTGTTGCTGCCACAGGTCCTTTCACCTCCCGCGGTCCAGAAACAACTACAAATAAAGTGTGTTGCACAAAAACAATCTTTTGATGTCCAGCCAGCCACTTAAACCTCTCTCCAGTGGGCCGGTTGTTCACTTCCAGACCAACAAGGGTTATGGCCGTCTGGGTCACATCCACAGCCCTGCTAAAGAACCACGCTCTTACCTGGTAAGCGCGGACGGGGGACATTCACAGACGCAACCGTCAACATCTCCTTCCTGTGAAGGAACCACGTCTTGCGGCTCCGTATCCAGAGGTCACACATTTTATACACCCTCCCACTGTCAGGCTGACTGCTCAACAGACTGTGCCCTCGGAGGCCTCTCCACGGCGTTCAGCGCCCAGCTTGCCTATTTCACCACCTCCACTCGGTGGGTCTCTGGTGCCATCCCCGGTCACTTCCCTGGTCACTTCACCGGTGAAAGGAGGAGATGAGGATTTATATCGCACAGGCGCCAGACGGGTCAGCAGGCCACCCCTTAGATACTGAGATTTTGTGTAATCAGCTATACTTCCCCATATGCGCTATTAGCGTTTCAGCTACTGTAATATTTACCCACCATGTATCAATGCCTTACTTTGTTTCTACAAGGAAAGATGTAGATTGATTACTTCTTACTAACCAATTGTAGTGTTTGTTAGTAGAAGCTCCGCCTACTATGCGGTTTATGTGATCAGAAGTCTGCTTAGGTAATTAGTCTGAGTAGCTGCAGTTTACTGTAACACCATGCAGAAGAATGCTGTGAATGAACTTTAATAAACATGTGTTGTACCTTGACGTACGTGTGAGTCATTACATTACAAATAGGCCATCTCTGTTGACGAGGTCGAACGCTTTGGTGAGGTCAATGAAAACAACATGCAGGGGCATCTGTTGTTCTCTGCACTTCTCCTGGAACTAGCGAAGGGAGAAGACCATGTCTACTGTTGACCTTGCAGCTCGGAAACCACACTGTGACTCGGGGTAGACACGTTCTGCCAGCTTCTGCAGGCGGATCAAGATGACCCGAGCAAAGACCTTGCCAACGATGTTGAGGAGGGAGATGCCTCTGTAGTTGTTGCAGTCGCTTCTCTCGCCCTTGTTCTTGTAGAGGGTAATGATCATGGCATGCCTCATGTCCTGCGGTACAGCCCCTTCTTGCCAGCACTGGCAGAGGACTTCATACAAAGGAAGCAGTAAGGTAGTCTTTCAATGCTTGATCAGGCCAGGGGGAATCCCGTCGCTGCCTGGGGCCTTGCCCGAGGCCAGGCTGTCAATGGCCTTGCTGAGCTCTTCTACCGTCTGCTCTCCGTCTAACTCATCCATGGTCGGCAGGCACTCGATGGCATCAAGGGCTGAGGTGGACACAGTGTTCTCTCTCGAGTAGAGGTCGGAATACTGTTCCACCCATCTCTCCATCTGCTGGCATTTGTCTGTGCTTACTTCCCAGTGGAGGATTTGAGGGGGGGGGGGCTGTCATGCTCTGGACTGGTCCTAGTGCCTTAATGTCATCGTACATCCCCCTGATGCTCCCTGTTATGGATGTCCCCCATTACTAATTAAGAACCTATCAGGCTCCGGTTTGAATATACCCTATGACGGCCTCAATCACCATCTGTGGCAATGAATTCTACAGATTCACCACCATCAGGCCAATGAAATTCCTCCTCATCTCCATTCTCAAGTTACATCTTATTCTGAGGCTGTGGCCTCTGGTCTTAGAGTCTCCCACTAATGGAAACATCCTCTCTTCATCCACTCTATCTTGGCTTTTCTTTAATGGGTGGGTTTCAAAGACATCTTTCCAAACCCCAATGAGTACATGCCCAGAGCCATCAAACGCTCTTCATACATTAAGCCAATCATCCTTAAATCTCCTCTGGACCCTCACCAATGTAAGCTAATTCTGCTCTTATGTCTTTCGATCATATGAGATTCAGCACCTGTGCTATTTTTCATTTAGTTCACATGGGCCTGCATTGCACCTCTATAGAGGTGCAATGCAGGCCTATAGTATTTGCTGTCTTTAATTAACAGTCGGTTTGGCAATGTCAATAGATTTCCAATTGGCTGGAAGAGGCAAGGAGATGGATAATGGTATTGGCAGTAGCAATTTTCATGCACATTTCAGGAAAAGCTCTTGAAAGGAAATTATCCACAATCATATTAAATCTCAGGAACTCATTTTCTGTTGCTGGCTTGATGACCTTTTGATAACCCAGTGGAATAATTCAAAATCTGTAGAGAAATGTGTGAATACATGACTGGATCTTATTTAAATATCAATATTGATAAACCGTGAGTCAGTAGCATCTGGGTATTCAATGAAAATACCATTTGATTTTTTTTTTTAACAAAGAATTGTGTGTGGTTTTCATATTCTGATCAGTTTGGTTTAGTGTATGCCAATTCATTATTGAAACTTATCATAAAATACTGTTACTTTTAAAAAACACACATCAAGTTGCAGAATATCTTTTTTAAATATTAATTGGCATTCAAGGTTACATATCAGTACTGATATTCAGATCAAAGATGACTAAGTTCAGCCCTCAGATAAACTTCCAGGTTAATTTCTACTAACCCATGAAAAATATTTGAAAGCATCTTTCTCAAATATACATGGTATACGTTTAACCCCATAAGAAGAAAATTAGTTAAGAGCTGTTATTTATTATCCGAGAAACATGCATTTACAGCATTAGAGGGGTTAAAACAAATTAATCTATAAAGGTACACTTCAGATCATTTATTAGCTACTTCAATTTAAAAAGTCATTATCATGATAAAAGCACAAATTCCTCATTCTTAGTGTCAAAGGAAGAAGATGAATGTGTACTGGTCATTTTCAGTGAAGCTTGGATAGTTCTATATAAACTTCGCTCTACGCTGTAATTGTTATTGATGGAATGGAGCATTTATACTTCCTAATAGGATTATTGTCCTTCCAGTTGTTCCAGATCAGCAAAATCAATACTTACCTGTTTGGCTTTTAGTCCATGTGTAGGTCTCTACATTATGCAGAATAACCTAGGTGTTGCGTAAAAGCCAAATGTGGAAGCAGTGAGTTAAAAAATTGCTGCCATTAATTTCAACAAGAATGTTAATGAGTATACAGGCAAATTAAACCTATTGAAGGTTTTTAATTTTGTTAGTGGATGGGAGCATTTTCGGAATGGCCACTTGTGGTTTGGTTTTATTGCATTTCAAGCACAGTGATAATGGACACTTTCACTCTTGACTGGTCTCGAGTGTTTGGTGATACAGCTGAGATACATCCATGGCTTGGGAGGAAACTATTGGAGCGCTTTTAACCCTTCAGCATCTTCTACAGTTTCACGGTCATAAATGTTCTACATATATTGTAACAGAAATAATAAAAAGTTAGCTCACCTTGCTAACTTTCCCTGGAGCCTTCAAGAGCATTTCTAAAATGACAACCTTTAACATATCCATGTCAAGCCCCATTGACAGATTTGGCATTGGTATCCAGTTTCTTTCACTCGGCAGAGCACATGTAAGTCTTTCCAGCTCGCACCAGTTATGAAGAGGGTTTTGTTTTTTTTAAAAAATATTTTTATTTATTAGAGGCAAATACATCAATGTACATCACATATATATTGTTACAATCATTGTACCCCATAATTTTATGGCTTTTATAGAAAAAGAATAGAAAGAGAGTGAAGTAGGTGAAAAGAGTTGTGAAAGCGAAAGAGCGTGCCAAAGGGGAGAAGAAACCCTTGGTCAAAGAATTAGAGAAAGGGGGTTAAGAGATAGACCCTAGAAAAGGAAAGGAAAAAAGGAAAAAAGGTAGAGAAAAGAAGAAAAGAAAAAGAAAAGAAAAAGCCTTACTATATTATATATATATCACGCAAAAGGAATTCACGAACTCGATAGTTTTCATCCCCCCACCAAGGCCCGAGGTACTCCTGCACCCTATCTTTGTAGCAATTCTATAAATGCAGACCACGTCTGATAGAAGCGTTCTGATTTTCCTGCCAGGCCTCATATCTTCCAGATGTAATGTTTCAAACATAGTTGAAATCTACATATTTAATGTTGGTATAGGAGCATTTTTCCAGAATTTTAAGATTCCAGAATGTTACGAAGAGGGTTGAGGTCAGAAGTAACTCAAAAGCGTAAATTTAAAAAAGAAAGAAATTAGATTGCCTAAGGATTGCTTTATTAGACACTAACCACACAAAATTCAATATTATCCATAGCTTGTGACAGTGGTCATCTCCTGGCAGAATAATGCATTGAACATAGAAAATAAAACAATACAGCACAGGAACAGGCCCTTCGGCCTATTATATATTTGATGGACATGATGCCAAGATAAACTAACCTCATCTGCCTGCACATGATCCATATCCCTCTATTCATTCAATGTGCCTATCTAAATACCCTTTAAATACCACTGGTGTACCTGCCTTCACCAGCACCACCGGTATAGCATTCCAGGCACCTACCACCCTCCATGCAAAAAAACCTGCTCTGCACATCACCTTTAAACCTTGCTCCTCTCACCTTAAAGTTATGCTCTCTATTTTTTGACATTTGCACCTTCGGAAAAAGTATCTGCCTCTCATAGCTTTATATACATACTTCTACCAGGTCTCCCCTTAGCCTCCTGCTTATTATGAAATTGGACTTGGCTGCTTCCTATGTGAATCATTCTACTGTACCTAACAATTTCCTGGCAGCAGGCATTTATATACTAACATCATTATCTCCGTGAGGCACATTGCGTTTGTATCCACAAGTCTTGGTAGAAGACTTCTCTGTCACTATTTTCGCTATTTCTGTTGACATTGGAAGAACAAAGCAGGCACCTTCAGGCTATTTAGATGCACTACAAAATCCACAGACTTTGTAGATGGTTACAGTGAAATTCCCTTTACGATTTTTCCTTCTATGAGTGTGTTAGTGGCAACACTGCAGAAAGCCCTCCATTACTGGAAGATAGAGCTGACCTCTCCCAATGAGTCATTGGGTGAGTTGCCAACACAAATACAACAGCAATGAACATACTCTGAGAGGGTCTCCAGACACCATGTCTTACCTGGACCTCACAGAAAAACAATGCATTCAAAAGCTGTCATCAAAGGGCCATGTGAAATTTCATGTCTGTACTGATCTGTCCAAAACAATCAAGGTCATGTTGACTCTCAGTTTTCTCTCCATAAGACCCTTCCAAGCACATCTCTGGTCTCAGAATCTGCTGCATCAAAGAGGTTGCCCAGGCACTGTATTCACAAAAAACAATTCCATCCACTTTGTTCTCAATGAAGAACGGGTGTAATCTCATTTACCAGAACTTGCTCACACAACTTGCTTCTCTTGCCAATTGGCAGCCACTGTTTAGTTTAGTTTAGAGATATAGTGTGGAAACAGGCCCTTCGACCCATCGAGTCGATGCCGACCAGCGATCACTCCGTACACTAGCTCTATCCTACACACCAGGGAGAATTTACAATTCTTACCTAAACCAATTACCCAACAAACCTGTACATCTTTGGAATGTGGGAGGAAACCAGTGCTCCCGGAGGAAACCCACATGGTCACGGGGAGAATGTACAAACTCCATGCAGACAGCACCCGTAGTCAGGATCGAACCCGTGTCTCTGCCGCTGTAGGGCAGCAACTCTACTGTTGCGTCACTGTGCTGCCCCTAACTGAGTGCACTCACATACTCATAATGCGTCCCCTTAATAAAACCAGACCTTTTCATTAACTGGATAGGTTTCCAGTGCCTCAGTGTGTAGCTTGTGGATCATGAGAAGAATTCCCTCGTAATAATTCCTATATTACAAGGAACTGCACATGACTACTTCATACCATGGAAGAGGGTACTGCTGGCCTTGAAGATTGGCGATGCTTCAAGCCCAGCATTGGCCTAAGGGTGGATCCTGGGGCTCAGCACACACCCGTGCATTTTCCAAACACCTTGGATAAGCACAGAAAGCAGGAGCGCCGTACAAGCACCAGGATAGTCGTGAAAAATCCAATTGATCCTCTTCAAGATGAGATTGTATTGGTTAAACCAGCGTGAAGTGCACGGAAGGACATGTTAAAGTCCTCGTTGCACCTTGCTTCATGCTGCCCAATCAATGCCCCAGGAAGAGTGGCAAGAAGTGCAGGAGCCTGAAGAGCTGCATGGACAAGAGAAGCAGGGGAAGTCTAGATCGGGGGTAGTGGAGGGGTAGGAGGTAGTGCATTTTTGTGATTAACATCCAAGTTTAGGTTTTTCAGGCTTATTATTATCACATGTACTGATGTACAGTGAAAATCTGGTTGATTTGACTTAATTTTAGTTTTAGAGACAGAGCGGAAACAGGACCTCTGACCCACCGAGTTCACACCGACCAGTGATCCCCGCACCTTAGCATTACCCTACACACACTAGATACAAAGCGGAACCCGAGGATCGGGCGATGTAAGGCAGCAACTCTACTGCTGCGCCACTACAGACTTGGACTTCACCTGGGAGTAGACCTCATGGTTCATCCATGGTTTCATTTTGGGAAATGTGCACATTGTCTTTTTTTTAATCATAGTCTTCTGAGCGTTTTCTGATAAAGTCTGACAGCAGTGCAATATTCATCTAGGTTAGCCACAGATTCCTTGAATTCCTTCACCGGATTGAAACCCAGGGAGAAGATGTTGAAAGTGAGAATTTAAAAAAAAAGGGGACAGCACAATTACACGGAGATGGAGGTGCTGCCTCACAGTTGCAGAGACCTGGATTCAATCCTGACCTCTGGTGCTGTCTGTGTAGCGTTTGCACATTCTCCCTGTGACCACGTAGTTCTTCGCCAGGTGTTCCAGTTTCCTTGCACATCCAAAAGACATGGGAGTTTGTAGGTTAATTGGCTTCTGTAATTTCCTCATGGTGTGTTGGATGTGAAAGTGGGATAACATAGAATTAGCGTCTGGCTCGTTGATGGTGGGCATGGGCTTGGTAGGCTGTAGGGCCCGTTTCCACACTGTATCTCTAAACTAAGCTAAATGGTCCATCAACTCAAAGCAGTTTCATTTCCCAGAGAGTAGCTTTGTTGACATGTACTATGAAAGGAATCCCTTGAGAGTAAGAGAAAGTCAACTGTCCCAAGGTGCCTCCAAACTCATATTCTGAAATACAGGTCAAGTGACCATCTACAGTGTGCAATTATTACCACCTACACGGTGCACCATATAGCGTGTGGGGGAATTCACATTATGCACAATCTCTCTTACACCTGGCTTTGTAAGTAGGAACCTTGCTATGCCACTGATTGTAACACCTAAATGATTGAGTCCTTGTTCCAATTACTTAAAAGGCTTGCTACAACACCTCTGTATTTCCTGATCAATGGCAGTGCACATACAAAACTCAGATCTCTGCATAAAATGCACCTTCCTGTGTACATTTCCACTCAGTGGCTGTGGATAATGGTGAACAGATCACACTGATGCAGCTTGTGAGAACATGGAATTGCATTCCACATTCAAGCTTGAAAGGGTTCAGAAAATAATTTATGAGGATGTTGCCAGGACCAGAGGGTGTGGGCTATAGGGAGAGGTTGAGTAGGCTGGGTCTCTATTCCATGGAGCACAGGAGGATATACAAAATCATGAGAGGATTGGACCGGATACAGTCTTTTACCCAGAGTAGGGGAATCGAGGACCAGAGGTCATAAGTTCAAGGTGAAGGGGAAAAGATTAATAGGGATCCGAGGGGTAACTTTTTCACAATTAAGGGTGGTGGGTGTATGGAACAAGCTGCCAGAGGAGGTAGTTGAGGCAGGGACTATCCCATCGTTTAAGAAACAGTTGGACAGGTGCATGGATAGGACAGGTTTGGAGGGTTATGGACCAAGTGCAGGCAAGTGGGACTAGGGTAGATGGGACATTGTTGGCCGGTGTGGGCAAGTTAGGCCAAAAGGCCTGTTTCCACGCTGTATTACTCTATGACTTTATTGCTTAGAGAAAACCTCCATAGCAACCTCTTGCAGGATCTACTTAAGATGTCTTGGCAAGTCTTAGAGTTAAGCTGGTCCCATTTGCCCATGTTTGGCCCATATACCTCTAAATAGTTCCTATCCATGTGCCTGTCCAAGTGCCTTTTAAATGCTGTTATAGTACCTGCCTCAACTACTTCCTCTGCCAGTTCATTCCATACAACCTCCACCCTCTGAGTTAAAAAATTGCCTGTCAGGTTCCTGTTGAATCTTGCCCCTCTCACTGTTTTTGATGACCCTATCCTGGGTAAAAGACTATGTGTTATTCTTCTCATAATTTTATACACCTCTATAAGATCACCCCTCAGTCTCCTGAGCTCCAAGGAATAAAGTCCTAATCCGCCCAACCTCTCCCCGTAGTTCAGCCACTAAGCCTTGGCAACATCCTCATGAATCTTATCTGTACTCTTTCCACGGGGTCTTCTGGCACTTCCACCACTATGTATCTTGATGACCATGTGTTCCCTGTTCTTTCGAAAAAATGTGTGAGCTGTGCCTCTCTCGCCTGAAAATGATGTCTAGTTTATGGCACTCATTGTGGCTGCTCCTGCTGCATGATTATCCTGGCAAGTTTATCATTGTGGAATGTAAACACTGTGTGACAAAGTGTTGTTGGCTGCTGTGCTGAACTGAACTAGGTAATATTGGGAATTACACAGGTCCCAGTATAGTTCTCGTTCCGGGGTATAAACATCCCAATTAGGCCATCTTACTGAATTTTGGCCAATTTTGCAGACATTTTTGCAGGGAACCCAATTTAATGCGAAATGCAGCCACGTTTATTTTTAAGGGCTCTAAAAATAATTCAAATCATATTTCCAGGGAGTAATTTCATTCCTCATGGGGATAAGAAGGGAACGATTCCACCTCAGAGCTCAGCAAGAAGAATTCATGTATCCTCTCCACCAGATCTGGCCGACAGTCCCTGCAAACAGGTGCCACTTTTTGGTGACTTCACTCCAGTTCCAGACTAAAAGGGGAGTGGGGTCACCTGGTATGATTAGTAGTGACGTTAAAGTCAGATGGGTCTCATACTCAGGCAGCAGGAAATTAATTCCCCAGCTCAGTTTCCTGCTGACAGTTAAAACCCAGGCCTATATTTGTTACCCTGAGTACAAAGCAAGCCTGCAGTACGGTGGTTATTCTGACAAGACTTTTGAGGTTATTATGTTCGGCTGTTTTTTCTTGAGAGTATTAATTCATGGGAGACTTTTGCTGTTAAAAACGTTGCTTCCCCAACCTCTTTGAACTTGGGTTCACTATGAAATGTTCCCATATTAATTTCACGTCGTGCCTCATGACTGTCTGTCCTGTTGTACTGCTGCTGCTTCACTCCCTGGTCCTTCTAGAATTGTTGGCATGAGGGAGAGAGAAAGGTACTTGGCTCCGCTCTTATATCAGCCACATGGGCTTTGTACTGCCAAATGCCTCCTTATAACATGACCCGCTTGCTGTCACAGTAGTCTCTTTACTGGGCTTTGTCTTTGATGAGCTGCCAGTAGATTGAACTTGCTTGGTTTTCTCTGCGGATCTTTTTTTCCACCACCAAAAGTATTAACCGCTATATGAGCAGAACTCCGTTGGGCCTCAAACAGCACATTTTGACTTGTATTTAGAATTCGCAGGAATGTCCAATGGCCAGACTGGAAGCTAGAGATGGAGGAGGGGTCGAGCTCGATACAGTTATTCCTATTATTGAAGCCGCAGGCAGTCTGACTAGACAACAGGATCAAAACTGTGGCAAAGTAAAGGAAAACCACATTTGTAGGCTTCATAGTATTATAGAGTCATAGTCATACAGCAAGGAAATAGGCCCTTTAGCGCAACAACTTCAAGATGCCCTATTGACGCCAGTCCCACCTGTCTGCATTTGGTTCCTATCGCTCTATACCTTTCCTATCCATGCACCTGTCCAAATGTCTTTTAAATGTTGCTATAGTACCTGCTTCAGCTACCCTTTCCGGCAGGTTGTTTCATATAACCACCACTCTCTGTGTGAAAAAGTTGCTCCTCAGGCTCCTATTCAAGTTTTCCCCTCTCACGTTAAAACCTATATCATCTGGTTCTTGATTCCTCTATTCTGGGTAAAAAATCTCACCCTCTAGTATAGAATTAATGTATAGTATTATCAGTTTGATTGGATGGCATGTACGCAGAGTTTTATTTTAACTGTATCTCATTACACATGACAATAATACCATTACCAAACATCAACTACCAAAGAAGAAGGGTCTCGACCCGAAACGTCGCCTATCTCCTTCGCTCCTTAGATGCTGCTGCACCCGCTGAGTTTCTCCAGCTTTTTGTGTACCATCAACTACCAAATGGTTGGATACTAAAATGAACCAGACAGAGCCCAGTAAATTATATTCTGTTAAGTGCAAGGCCAATGCTTACCCAACTGTTTTCTGTGAATGAAAGAGGGGGAAAGGCAGATAGATAGAAAGGGATGTATCAGCTCTATGCAGGATCCACTAGGTCTGACTCCATAGTAATTATTTCAGCCAATATTTGAGAAACAATGAGAGAGAAACAATGATATTGCAAAAACAAAATTCACTACATATTCAATATGTTTAAAGTTAGTATATCATTACTTCAATTTTAATTTTTTCCAATTATTGTATTTCATTCAAATAATTTTTCTCTTAAAATCCATTTACATTTTAATGTAGCAATCTACTTCCTGACAGTCCCATTCCTGAGCAAGCCTGTGTAAACAGAGATGGCTGGTTGATTTAGACGGGAAATTTACCAGTAATTGACAGCAAAATAATTGGAAAAAAACTACTCTATTACCTTAATCTCAACACAGTATTTATATGTTCAAATTTTAGTGAAGTACAGTGCTATAGACGGTGTAATTTTTTTGCCACACGATTTTAAAATTAACCTGAAATTATTAGCAAATCCTCTCTGGATTCTGGCACATTACATCAGGGATAGGAAAATATGTTCAACTAAGTACACTAAATACACTAAGTCCTTGTTATTCACAAGGGATGGGATACAGACAAGGGATAACAAAAAAAGCATCCGCTAAGGCTGTCTGCAATGACAGTACGACTGCAATCAAATACAATGAATTGACCCCTTCATGGGCATAACAATTTCCATGTGAGTTTCAGCTTGTTAAAACATCTTACCTGTATTCCTGACCCTTGGTGGCCCAAACCTGACCCTGGCTCTGGCTGCTTTTGGACGATTGACATTTCACAATTTGCCGGAAAAAACAACCATCAAATGCAATCCATCTTGTGGCAAACAGGATTCACTGGATATCACAGGAGGTTACTCTGGGGAAACGCATGTATTTACCTGGACTCCCTGTAATACATGGCCTGCCTTACATGTACTCAAATTCACAGACGGCAAATCCATAGATAACAAGGACTTAGTTTGCAATAAACTTTGATAGGTTTCCGAGTGGAACGAACATGCAAGTATATATTAACAATGTTCTGGAAGCACGTGGTCCACTGACAATACTTTCTCTACAACTTCAAATGACATGCCCATATCTTCTTCTCTAACCAATGTTGCATGGGAGATCATAATTTGTTTGAAGAAAATAGGTATGATTTTACTAAAGCAAAATACAACGCGCTGGAGACAAAGCTGGCCCCTGCTTGTCCCCCAAAGGCCAGAGACCAGTGAGAAGGGAGCTGGCGATGATGGATGCGAGGAACAAGATGGTCGGACAGTGAACCAGGGTCTGGCCTTCCGTGCCCTCAAGGTTAAGTGTGGGAGGCGCCCCCGGGTTACAAAGGTGGACAGGTGAAGAGAGGGATGCTGGTTCACTGGATGATCCAGATGTCCAAGGAAGGCTTCAGCTGGAGGCCATGTAGCAGCTTGGGGCCTGCCTGGATCCTACTCATAAGACCTAGAGCGCGGACTGGACTTTGAAAATGGCGCCAAAACAAAGCACCTATTGCATGTAGTTTCAGTGGACTATTTCTGTACACTTTGCTAATCAGGGATTGCGCTCAGGTATAGCAATACTTCACTAAACTTTATGCAAAAAGATAATTTAGTGGGAACCCATCTCTATTAAGACTCATTAACCCTTGAAAATAAAGTGGAGGACTTAAGGGGAAGGCTTCTTTATCAAAGGGAGCTGAGGGAATGCTCTGTGTTCTGTTTCACAGAGACGTGGCTCACCCCAGCTCCCCAGACTCAGCGGTCCAGTCTGATGGTTTCTCCATCCACCGCATGGACCGTACACTGGCATCTGGGAAAGGGAGAGGAGGGGGCGTCTGCCTCATGGTCAACTCTGCATGGTGCTCAGACATGGCAGTCCTGCCCAACTCCTGCTCTCCACACCTCGAACATCTGGAGGTGAAGTGCCATCCCTTCTACATTCCGAGGGAATTCACCTCCATCATCCTGATCGCAGTCTATATCCCACCCCAGGCAGACGTCCGTCTGGCACTGGAGAAGCTGCACGCCGTGGTCAACAAACACCAGACGTCTTATCCCGAGGCATTTACCACCATTGCTGGAGACTTCAGTAAGGCAAACCAAAAGAAATCACTCCACAACTTCCACCAACATGTCTCCTGCTGCACCAGAGAACCAAACACCCTCGACCACTGATACACCACCATCAAGAATGTCTATCGCTCTATCCCTCGCCCTCACTTCGGTAAATCCGACCTTACCGCGGTGCTGCTTCTTCCTGCCTACAGAGTCAAGAGCTTCAAATTCCTGGACGTGCACATCTCTGAAGATCTTTCCTGGTCCGAGAACACTGATGCAATTATCAAGAAAGCTCATCAGCGCCTCTACTTCCTGAGAAGATTACGGAGAGTCAGTTTGTCAAGGAGGAGTAACGTCTACAGGTGCACAGTAGAGAGCTTGCTGACCGGTTGCATCGTGGCTTGGTTTGGCAACTTGAGCGCCCTGGAGAGGAAAAGACTACAAAAAGTAGTAAGCACTGCCCAGTCCATCATCGGCTCTGACCTTCCTTCCATCGAGGGGATTTACTGCAGTCGCCGCCTCAAAAAGGCTGGCAGTATCATCAAAGACCCACGCCATCCCAGCCACACACTCATCTCCCTGCTACCTTCAGGTAGAAGGTACAGGAGCCTGAAGACTGCAATGACCAGGTTCAGGAATAGCTACTTCCCCACACCCATCAGGCTATTAAACCTGGCTCGGACAAAACTCTGAACATTAATAACCCATTATCTGTTATTTGCACTTAATCAGTTTATTTATTCATGTGTGTATATATTTAAATAATGGTATATGGACACACTGATCTGTTTTTGTAGTCAATGCCTACTATGTTCTGTTGTGCTGAAGCAAAGCAACAATTTAATTGTCCTATCAGGGACACATGACAATAAACTCACTTGAACTTGAACTTGTATTATCTTTTTTAATTTCATACTTTGTTTCAGTCTTTGACTAAGCGTATAATAAGTTATGAAAAGCCTTCATTGACAGAATAATAAAATTCAAGAAATTACTAGGTATATGAAAGTCAGGTGCTCACAATGTTATAAAATATTAACTCAATAATATCAACTCAATTTTCACATCATGCCACCTTGCCCCAGTGACCCAATCTCCATCTTGACCTCTGTTGCTGGTTGTATGAAATGTATACATTTTCTCTACGAATGACAGTGTTTTCCACAGGGGCTTCCATTTCCACCTACATCTTAGAATGTACGATGTATCTTGTGTAGGTGGTGGTAAAAGAATCAGGATAGAGATGTTGGGCATGTGAGAAATAATATTATTGAGAAATAAGTAGGAGAATAAGATTGATAGACTCAATGGTGTATTGCTTTCCTTCTCTGAAGGACAATGGGAATATACTTAAATAAATGATAACAGATATTAAACTGCTTGTTTCAATTCACTGACAGTACTGGTTTCCAAAATGTCTATACTAGTTAAGACATGTGTGACCTTTATTCAGAATCAATGGATTATCATATTAAATGGTCTTGTCTTCTGAATTATTGTGAATTATTGAGCTGTTACTATAACTATCTTTTCATTTGAAAATAAAAATAAGTCTGAAATTTTGTACAAACTTTTCAGCTCCATATTTTATTAGCATTTGTTTAATTTTTTTGATGTTTTTAAAAAATAGGGCAGTAAAAATAATTATTTTTTAAATTAAGTCCTTTTTCAAATAATCTCTTGCTTTCACATTGGCAAAAATTCCAAAGGGATGAAATCGTATTGAAATGGATTATTGTATATTTAAAACACGTAAAAGGAATTTTTAAATGATGGACAAATAATTTCAACTGGAACAAAAATAAAGAGAGAGTGGAATTGGAAATGTTGTTAATGTAGTTAAGAACATACTGCAATGAAGGATTAACTGTGCACTGTACTGTCATTTAATCCCACAAGTGACTTCTAGTTCATATACATACAGTTACAGTATACAAAGAGACTACATTTAAAGAATAACACCCAAACAACACTTCCTCAACTATACAACAAAAATTTGATGATACTCCCAAATATATTAAATCAAGGCTTTAGTGCTACATGCTTTTTCATAAAAGTGGTGCTCATTAAAGAAAATTACAAAGTAATTAATAAGAAATAAATAAGTTCAAATCTTTGCCATACAAGAAGCATTGTATAGGTTCACTAACACAAATAACCTGTGATTCAGGCCACACAAATATTTCTTGTGGTATTGCTTGGATATTGAACCTGAAATTTTCTCATGGGTTGTTATTGTTCAATAAAACAACCGTTCCCATAGGTCTTAGATTCTCTACAATGACTTTACTGCTATTCTATCAATAAGAAGTGATTTGCACTTGCTGGTGGTCTGGAGAGGTGTTTAAAGGAGCAATCATATCATTTGTACATCCTTTTGAATTGTTTGGAGCAGTGTTTTTTTAGAAGGTGAAGGCCAGTACACCAAAATTCTAAATTGTTTAACGTATATTATTTCAATAATATGTTTAATTTTTAACGTATTGATTTTATACTTTATAGTTATTAGTTTATTAAATCTAAACTTGATTGGTCACAAAATCAAAACAGATGAGGGGTTATGTTGATAGAAAAACATTGTTGATGAATATAGCCTAATTTTTAATTGGCAAGTGTACATAAAACATAGAACAGTGCAGCACACAAACAGGCCCTTCAGCACACCATGTCTGTGCTGAGGACCATGCTAAGATATATGAATCTCATCTGTCTGTACATGATCCATTCAATGGTTCAATAGTACTTTATTCCATTCCATAATCCTCCATTCTCTGCATATCCACGTGATTATCTAAATGCCTCTTAAATGCTGCATACCGGCATCTCTTTGTGCACAAAAAAAGCACGTTCAGAGTTTTAACTTTCAAAAAAAGATGTAATTTACTGGAGTGGGTCTAAGGCATGGACAAGTTGGTCCGAAGGGTCTTTTTCCATGCCGTATGTCTCTATGACTGCAAGGAAGTTGGAATATTACCCTTAAAAAGTAGTAAAGCTTGCACACCAACATCTGATTGTGGACAATGTATGGAATAATACTTACCCATGAGGTATTTGCAAGATTGCAAAATGTTGGAGAAACTCAGCAGCACAGGCAGCATCTCTGGAGAGACGAAACACGTGATGTTTCGGGTCGAGATCCTTGATCAGACTTTTGGAAGACTTCAATGTATACCTCATTGGTCTGTTCATTGTGCTTTCCAACAAATTATTTTACAGCAGTAGAACTTCGCAAAGGGAAGGCAGCAGGACATAGCAGCGTGCATCATCACTTTCAGTGTTAACCTCCCACCCTCCCTTTGGGATATTTTAGCTAAGAGGTACATGAAACAGAAAAGACAAAAACCAAATAGCAATCCACATCCATATAGAGTGAAGACAAAGATTAAAAAAAAAAAACATGTGCTGAAATAATGCAGCAGAAAGAATTGGCTCCACTTTGCCTCTCTCTCAGCAACACTTCATTTCACACTCATATCTTGTGCAAGAAATTAGGTGCATTGGAGGTTCCAGTTGCAATATTTTCTCCTATTCTGTCAAAAGCTTTTTAATCGAGAATGTTAACTTGGTTTCTTTCTCCACTTAACTGACAGCTTGCAGCATTTTCTATATATTATATCAAATATCCAGCAAATGTTTTTTTTTAATTTTCATGCAGTATTTCTTTCCATTAGTGCCCTTCAGGTAAGAATAATTTCAGTAGTCTGTGTAGTGGCTGAAACTAATGTACACCGATCCCTATGTGTAGGAGGGAATTGCAGATGCTGGTTCATACTGGGGGAAAGAACAAAATGTTGGAGTAACTCAGCGGGTCAGGCAACCACTCCAGAGAAAAAGAATAGCTGACGTTTCGGGTTGTCTTGTTATGTATCTTAAAGGAGGGGTGAGTTCGAAATTATTGAGCAGCCTGGCAGACACTGAGAACGAGGATGACAGTACTTTCCAGTATTAAAACTATTTGGTTCATTGAAACATACCTCAAAATCCTAGTGGAAATGGTTGAGATGCAGAAAATTGTTTCAGCGTACTAGGGGTCAAGGAAGCAACACATGTTTCAATGCAGTGACACTGACGGGAGAGAACAATACATCATGATTTGAGGACCTGATGCAAGTCCAAGACAGAACTAATTCTGACAAAGGGTCTCCGATTGAAACATTAACGGCTTCTCTTTCCACAAATGTTGGCTAACCTGCTGAGTGTTTTCAGCATTTTTACTTCAGTTTTTCAATATCTGCAATTTTTTTGGGGGGGTTTCTCATAAAATGTAAGAATCGCAAATTTCTGGTCAAAATCAGTGAACTAGCAACAAATCTTACTTCTGATACTACGAACACATCGTATCCATACACACATTTCCGTTTATATCACACGCGGACAGGTGTCAGAGGTTATGGGGAGAAGGCAGGAGAATGGGGTTAGGAGGGAGAGATAGATCAGCCATGATTGAATGGTGGAATTGACTTGATGGGCTGAATGGCCTAATTCTACTATTCCTTATGACGTTATGACATGTCATGCACACACATTTGCAACATATTCATCAACACTCTTCCCTCTCTTTTGAATAAGAATGTTATTTGTAATTGAGGACAGCAGCAGCAGGATGATGTGGGATAACTACATTCATGAGGATGGTACCTTAGTGATAACATTGCCGGAGTGGTATCCATATGTCTGCATTTCTAACCAGGAAACACTGTTTGCGCCCCATCATACCTGCTAGAGAATTTAACTGCAAGTAATTAATTAAAACATTAACAAACTGGTAGAAACAAAAACACTGCTCCGAATCCGTGCCAACCAGCAATCACCCCGTGCACTAGCACTATCCTACACACTAGGAACAGTTCACAATGTTTACTACAGATTAACCTTCAAACCTGTGTGTCTTTGGAGTGTGGGAGGAAACCAGAGCACCTGGAGAAAACCCACGAGGTCACAGGGAGAACGTACATGGGATGAATGTAATAACCATTCATCAGATGAACAATGGGAAAGTACATTGTAGAAGACATGAGCATGATAAAACAGACCCCAAGGGTATACACAAGGGTGACTATTAACAGATGTTGGTTTTGTTGCAAAACCCAAAGTGTGCAGAGCTCTGAGGTATAAACCAAAATTGCTGAACATACCCAGCAAGCCAGGCAGCAGCTGCTGAGAGAAAAATAACATTAATGTTTCAGTTCAATGGCATTTTATCCATTAGAGCAATTTAACTACAATGGTGGTCGTCACTCTCCAACAATGCTGTCTGACTATTTGAGTGTTTCCTGCACTTTCTGTGCTTACTTTATCTTTTTCATCATTGGAATACAAACACTTTCATTTCAGGAATAATTTTATTTTAGAAAGTCATCCAAGTTGATAGTTTATGACATGAAATAATTCATTATCATTTTATTGTTTGCCAACCATTTTCATAAAACTACTAAAATTCTATACGGAATATTAAGAGGTTAATTCACATCCATAGCATAATTCTTATTTGTGCCATTGATAGATATCAGCATGGAAGATGTGAATATAACATTAATAGCTATAGAAAAATATGCATATATTGATTGTAGTTGATGGTTTTAGCAGTAAACTATTGACCGAAGGATTACTAATGTGATTGACTGTGCTTTTATATCAGCAGCCAATGCACGAGAACATTATTGTACATTCAAATCTGCTTGTACAACTTGAGAGTCAATGATTTACTTCCAGAATGAAGTCAGTGGTCAATATGTCATTCAGTATGTGATTCAACTAAATACATTTTAATGTTATAAAAATTGGAGGAACCTTCATCCGTTTTGCACAAGGAACACTATTCGCTACATTGGTTTCCATAAATTTTATGTGACTGTCTGTACTTCAAAAGTACTTCAGTGGATCTGAAGCACTTTGAAACCATCCTGAGATCGTAAACGTTGCTCTGTTAATGCCCATTTGTTCTTATTTTTACTGATTCACTGACAGTTCATTGAGTTGACCAGCATTCAGTACTGGATGAGCAGAAATTTCCACAGACTAATTGATGGGCAGGCAGAAGTCACTAACTAAAAATCACATTACAAACACTGTCCTCTAGTTATTGATTCCATCCCTTTCACTGCCAAGTATCTAAAGGGCCTGTCCCACCAGCATGCGACTGAATGTAGCAAGCGCGACCTAACGTGGGGCCGATCCCACTTCGATCGCCGGAGCCGTATGGAGTTGTGCGGGGCTGGTCCCAACATTGCGCAGGGCTCTGAAAAACTGACACTGTTCATTCAAAATCCCGCGCGGCAATGGCCGACAGGCCCGCAGCTGCATTGAGGCCGTACGCAACGTCTCAATGTCGTACGCAGCGTCATGACGGCGTATGCCTAGCACGTGGCATTTCGCGATGACGTCACCACCCGGCGTGCCGTTGCGTGATGACGTCACCGCACGACGTCCAAATTCATTCGGCCCGCCTCCTGCCCAGCTGATTGGTGAGTATGATGTCGGGACCAGCCCCGCACAACTCCATACGCCTCCGCGGTTCGAATTGCGACCGGCCCCGTGAGGCCATACACCTCAAGCGACCACGTTTGGTCGCGCTAGACGCATGCAATGGGACAGGCCCTTAAGGCTGAACCAGACTCTAAACTTTGTAGGAAGGAACTGCAGATGCTGGTTTACAGTGAATATAGACACAAAATGCTGGAGTAACTCAGTGGGTCAAGCAGCATCTCAGGAGAAAAGGAATAGGGGACGTTTTGGTTTGAGATACTTTTTTAGACTCTCTGTGACATTTTGGGTCAAGACCCTTCTTCAGTCCGAAGGGTCTTGACTCTAAATGACACCTATTCCTTTTCTTCAGAGATGCTGCCTGACCCATGGAAGCACTCCGATATTTTGTTTCTATCTATTTAAAGTTTATCAGGTTGAGCTTAAAGTTGCAATTTCAGCCAAATATTTGCATCACTACTGACCCCATGCATTTATTTTTGTAAACTTGGCTCCAGTCCTGCCTTAACTGATTCACTGATAAAGCATTTACCTTGGCCCTTGTTTTATCTCTCAACTTGACTATTTTAATGCAGTGCTAGCATACCCCCAATCTCCGCTAACTCGACATTAACCTAAACTATGCAATGCAAATAGTAAGATTAAATGAGCTTACCAGTTGGAAGTTTGATCTTTATTTTATGAGGAGTTGCGATGAGGGATTTCGTGAAGACCCCGCCAGCACGCATGCGCGACATTCTTCAAAGCAGCGGTGTGGAATTACAGATAACAGCAATGACTGAAGATAGTAAGATTAAAGAGACTCTAATATACCAGTTGACCTTATGATAGAGGGTTGGGAGCGGAGGGCACAAAATCCCTCATCGCAACTCCTCATAAAATAAAGATCAAACTTCAAACTGGTAAGTTCTCATTTAATCTTACTATTTTACTTCGGAGTCATGTGAGTGACTTTGTGAAGATTTCAAAGCTCTGTGTTTCCATGCCCTGGACCACGTCCAGGCTCACACACTGCCGTAATACCGATGGAGGAAGTATGTTAACGTATTTCAGACTTGAACAAGCTGAAAAATAATAACATATTTGTTAATACAAACAATAAACCCCTGAACTCCAGGACAAACGTTTAGGGAACAGGACTTAAAACTGACTCCGCAAACGTTGCGGGAGCGGCCACAGGTTTGTTATAAAAACGCTGAAATGTAGTTTCACTGGCCCAGCCCGCTATTGCGAGGACATGATCCATGAGTACCTCCATGGTCCTTGCCGCTGATGTGGATGCAGCCCTGGTAGAATGAGATTTAAAAATGTTAGTGTCTTACCTGCTGCACCGAATACCACCCTGAGCCACCTGGAGATAGTCTGCACCGTCACCCTGTGATGTGGGTTTTCATGGCTGATAACAGACCCGTCTCCATATTCCTGATGCCCATTTTCAGACCTGTAATCCCAGGTCTGTTTGTTTAAGCAACTCATCTATAAAGAAAGTCACTTTTTGGGGGTCAAGACCATTCTATCCAGTTTTAGTTCCTGTAGAGTCTGGACCCATTGTGCTGTGGTCAGTGCCATTAACATCACCACTTTGAAGGTGAGTTAGTCCAGTGGTAAATCCATCATAGGCGACCAGCTCCTGAGTAGGGTCAACACCACCCCTATATCCCAGGTAATATAATATCGTGGTCGGGGAGGGTTGGATAGAATATACCCCTCATAGTTTGGATACCAGCTGGTGAGATCCCACTCCAATGTTGAGATAGGATGACAGTGCACTCCTGGCACTGTATATGGCACTGTAACTGAGGGCCTCATCATAATGAAGGCCCGCGAGGATTCCAGCACATTGGAGATCATAGCAGATTAGTAGGTGGTCATGGTCCGACTACAGAAACCTCCCATTTCCTTATGTGGGTGAGGTACTGCTTCCTAGTGAACGCTCTGCACGATGCTGTATGATGTCCATGGTCCTTTCTGTTGCAGAATCTGGTTGAATTTTCTGCAATACCCGACTGATGAAGCAGAATGGGGGAAAGCATAGAAAACCCATTTCCCCCAACGTAGCGAGAACGCGTCCATCGCCACTGCCCCAGGATCTGTTCAACCTGGACGCAATGAGGTCGATATCTGGTGTTCCATATTTAGCTATAATTTTAGCAAATATTTGGAGGTTCAACATCCACTTGATGTTGTTATTAAATACTCGTGACCTGGTGTCCGCCACTATATTGAGCTGTAAGGTACGTAGCTGATATCCAAATATTTTTTTCAATACACCAGAGCCAAATTAATTTTTGCCAATTCATCACAAGATATTGACTTGATACAACCCATATGGTTTAAATATGCCACCTCAGTGGTATTATTTATTTTGAAGACGGACATGCGTATGATGCAGATTAGTGCAGTAAGCCCGCAGCCCGTGACATGCTCCCAGCATTTCTAAATAGTTTATACCTTGTGATTGAAGAAGAGTAGACTCGTGCAAATCCCATCTACCGCCCCAACTGGAAGTGGTGTCGGTAGCTCCCCAGCCCTTGGCGCTTGCGTCGTTTACGTAACACGACTGATGGGTTTGATGTAATGATGGGATTAAACAATCACAAACATTGCTAATCCACCATTGTAGCTCAATTTATGCCTTGTTTGGCAGCTGCATAGGCCTGTAAAGATGTCCAGCGTTCGCTTTTAATGTTGAGATTTTTGCTCTTTGCAAGCTTTGATAGTGTAACGGCCCAAATTGTGCAGCTGGAATGTAGCGACAAGATTACCAATTACCTTAGCAGCATGTCTAATAGTCGGTTTCCTGGCGCAAGCAAGGCTGTTACATGCCTCTATTATGTCTATTGCTTTGTTCCCTGAGATAGTGACAATCAGAAACCCATGTATCCCAGAATGTACGCAACCTCCCTCCTACTTGTGAGGTTATACATGCAGCACTTCCAAGAGTACCAGACCCCCTTACCTCCATGCTGGGATGTGGGGTTGGCTCATCTACCACGCTGGTCGCTGTGGGCCCTGTCCAAAAGGCTTTTGTAGATAGGGTGTGATCGGAAGATAGGTTCTGATAGCCCTGTCGGGTTGAACCCGAGGCCTGTAAGACGTAGCGCAAGGATGCTGTCTGTGATACGCCAGTGGCCTGCTCGAGGATGGTGGTTTCATCAAACCGACCGCTTTTGCCTCCTCGTCCAGGTCTTTTACCTGTTTTGGCAGGTCTTCACCGAACAACTGTCTCGGTGGCGGCGTAGCAGAGGTTTTGCACAAACCCGCGAATTTTGGGTTGATAGAGATTTCCCGGAAGGAGTTTATCTCGTACTGTGTGTTACACAGTAGCGCAAGAGCATCTTCCTGCTCCTCCGTCATCTCCGTGCCGTCAATCGACCTGGCAAAGGCTGTGATTCCCGACGTCAACAATTTCAGGATTTGCGGTGATCCTGCGGACTGCGGTGTTGAGTCGGGCTGCCGCTCTGCCGTCGCTATCTGTGAATGGCGAGTCTGTAAGCCCGGACCCTGCCGGGTCAACGGGCTGCCCGACCTACCCGGTGTGTAGTAAAGCCGTCAGCCCACGGTGATCCCGCGGGCTGCGGTGTTGGGTCGGGGCTGCCACTCTGCCGTCGCTAACTGCGAATGGCGAGTCTGTAAGCCCCACTTCCCGGTAAATTCACGGCGTCAGTCCGCGGTGTCCTGCGGGCTGCGGTGTAGAGTCGGGCTGCTGCTCTGCCGTCGCTACGAACGGCGAGTCTGTAAGCCCGTTGACCCTCCTGGGTTAACGGGCTTGCCGGTAGGCTTCCATTCACCTACCATATTTGGGTTTGTATTACATACCGTTCTCCCATAAAGCAATAGTATCATTTTAAATGCGTATTCATGCTTTCAGGTTTCCCCTGTCCTTGTATCTTTCAACCATTGCAATCACCTCCATTCTGATTACCTGTTTGTTTCTCCAATTCTGGACTCTTACTTCCTCCATGAATTGACATGCTCCACTATTGATGATCATGCCTTCGAATGCCTGGACCCTTGAAATATCCTCTCTGGCCTTTATGTTAAAAATGCCTTCTTAATCTTGATTACTCATTATAGAAATTATCGTAAGGAAATGACTGATACAGGTGTTTACACTCACAAATAGATGCCCCAGGGAAAGATTGAAAAGATTGAAAGATTGAATTAGCAAAAGATTGAGAGACAAATACAAGCTTACTCTTAAGTGAAAATAAATGCAATAATATAACACATGGCAGTGAGTGTGAGTAGAATCTTGCTTACAAAAAATGGAGAGCAGGGAAACAAATTGTCATGAATCATAGATGAACAACATAGATGCAGACTGATGGGACTGAAGGCTGATAAATCTCCAGGGCCTGATGGTCTGCATCCCAGGGTACTTTTAAGGAAGTGGCTCTAGAAATCGTGGATGCATTGGAGATCATTTTCCAATGTTCCATAGATTCAGGATCAGTTCCTGTGGATTGGGGGGTTGTTAATGTTATCCCACATTTTAAGAAAGGCGGGAGAGAGAAAACAGGAAATTATAGACCAGTTAGCCTGACATCATAGAGAGTTGTGAGTCTGTGGAATTCTTTGCCTCAGAGGGCGGTGGAGGCCGATTCTCTGGATACTTTCAAGAGAGAGCTGGATAGGGCTCTTAAAGATAGCGGAGTCAGGGGATATGGGAAGAAGGCAGGAACGGGGTACTGATTGGGGATGATTAGCCATGATCATATTGAATGGCGGTGCTGGCTCGAAGGGCCGAATGGCCTACTCCTGCACCTATTGTCCATTGTCTATAATATGAAGTTGTGGGCCAAAACCAAGCAGAAACATCCTTCAGTGAGCTATACCTGTATATGCAAACCCTCATCATGGATTTTTAAAGCAGCCTTTACTTCTGAACTGTGATCAGGAAATCTATTTTCATTTATCTTAACCTATATTAATACATTAGATCAGTGGAAATTTCAACTACTAAGTACAGTGAATTGAAAGTCAGCTGTTGTGTGGGATTCCAACTTTCTGTGCCTCCTCAGTTTCCTGATCAACCTCAAATCCTTCTACTTCTTCTAAGGTAGTCCCTTGGGTTGGGATGACTTGCTGAAACACTGATGAAGAGAGGTAAATGGACGGCGGAGAAGCACAGTGGAGGAGTTGCTGCGTTACGGCGCTTGCTGCGCCAGAGACCAGGGTTCGATCTCGACTACAGGTGCTGTCGGTACGGAGTTTGTATGTTCTCCCCGTCACTGCGTGGGTTTTCTCCGAGATCTTTGGTTCCCTCCCACACTCCAAAGACATACAATTTTGTAGGTTAATTGGCTTGGTATATGTGTAAATTATCTCTCGTGTGTAGGATAGTGTTAATGTGCGGGAATCTTTGGTTAGTGTAGACTCGGTGGGCCAAAGGGCCTGTTTCTGCGCTGTATCTCTAAAAACTGGAGGGCAAGGTGTCTGGTGTGTGATTCCTTTTAAGGTAGGTGTGTATTCCACACCTGAAACTAGGTAGTCTTGAAGAAATGAGGCTTGGGTAGTTCACACACACACACACACACACACACTCATGTACGTGCACACATGCTCACAGTCACATTTCAGCATGCACAAACAAGCACGTATGCACAAAGATGAATAGTCCCAAAAATTGAATTACTGCAGCAATAATGTTAATGGGGCATTAATGGTAAATGTGGACCCAATGGGCCACAAGATCTGTTTCCATGGGGAACACATGCACACACAAAGAGTGGTAGAATAAGAAAATAATTACTGCATTTAAGAGGCAGTCCTTCAATGCATAGGAGGTTAGAGTCCTAGTGCAGGCAAATGGGATCAGTGCGCAAGGGGAAAAAGGCTGTCATAGATGTGGTGGGTGAAAGGGTTCATATCTGTACTGTATGACTGAATAATTATAAGCATGCATTATGATAACGGACTTAAACATTGATGAAGGACTTAGATTTTAAGGAGCATCTTAAAGCAAGAAAGAAAGATGGAGAGATAGATGTTTAGGGAGGAATTACCAGCATTTAGGGACTTGGTAACTGATGACATAACCTTCAGTGTTAGAGCAATTAAATGGACAATAGCCAAATCAGGGGAGTGCCAGTATCTTCCAGTGTTATGGGGCAGGAGCAGTTTCCAAAAATAACTTAAGGGCCTGTCCCACTTACGTGATTTTTTCGGCGACCAGTCATAGTTGCAGCAGGTCGCCGAAAATTTTCAACGTGTTGAAAATCCAGCGGCGACCAGAAAAATGTACGACTATTTGGGCGACAACACGACCAAACAGACGTCAACCAGCGACCATGTGGCGAGAGCCTGGTTGCCTATAGTCGCTGAAAAAGTCGCATAAGTGGGACAGGCCCTCAAGGCTGAGATCAGGAAGAGAATTGAAAATTATGATGATAATTTTATAATTGAGCTATTGCCTAATCAGAAACTAAATTAGGTGAGGACCTTGTCGAAGGCCTTCTGAAAGTCTAGATATAACAGTCAGAAACAGGTGAATTGATCATGGGGAACAAGGACATGGCAGACCAATTGAATAACTACTTTGGTTCTGTCTTCACTAAGGAAGACATAAATAATCTGCCGGAAATAGCAGGGGACCGGGGGTCAAATAAGGTGGAGGAACTGAGTGAAATCCAGGTTAGCCGAGAAGTGGTGTTGGGTAAATTGAATGGATTAAAGGCCGATAAATCCCCAGGGCCAGATAGTCTGCATCCCAGAGTACTCAAGGAAGTAGCCACAGAAATAGTGGATGCATTAGTGATAATTTTTCAAAACTCCTTAGATTCTGGAGTAGTTCCTGGGGATTGGAGGGTAGCTAATGTAACCCAACTTTTTAAAAAAAGGAGGGAGAGAGAAAACGGGGAATTATACACCAGTAAGTCTAACATCGGTAGTGGGGAAACTGCTAGAGTCAGTTATTAAAGATGGGGTAGCAGTACATTTGGAAAGTGGTGAAATCATTAGACAAAGTCAGCATGGATTTACAAAAGGTAAATCATGTCTGACGAATCTTATAGAATTTTTCAAGGATGTAACTAGCAGAGTGGATAAGGGAGAACCAGTGGATGTGTTATATCTAGACTTTCAGAAGACCTTTGACAAAGTCCCACATAAGAGATTAGTATATAAACTTAAAGCACACGGTATTGGTGGTTCAATAATGATGTGGATAGAGAACTGGCTGGCAGACAGGAAGCAAAGGGTAGGAGTAAACGGGTCCTTTTCAGAATGGCAGGCAGTGAGTAGTGGGGTACCGCAAGGCTCAGTGCTGGGACCCTAGCTATTTACAATATATATTAATGATTTGGACGAGGGAATTGAATGCAACATCTCCAAGTTTGCGGATAACACTAAGCTGGGGGGTAGTGTTAGGTGTGAGGAGGATGCTAGGAGGCTCCAAGATGACTTGGATAGGCTGGGTGAGTGGGCAAATGCATGGCAGATGCAGTATAATGTGATAAATGTGAGGTTATCCACTTTGGTGGCAAAAACAGGAGGGTAGACTATTATCTTAATGGTGGCAAATTAGGAAAAGGGGAGATGCAACGAGACCTGGGTGTCATGGTACACCAATCATTGAAAGTAGGCATGCAGGTGCAGCAGGCAGTAAAGAAAGCAAATGGTATGTTAGCATTCATAGCAAAAGGATTTGAGTATAGGAGCAGGGAGGTTCTACTGCAGTTGTACAGGGTTTTGGTGAGACCACACCTGGAGTATTGCATACAGCTTTGGTCTCCAAATCTGAGAAAAGACATTTTTGCCATAGAGGGGGTACAGAGAAGGTTCACCAGACTGATTCCTGGGATGTCAGGACTTTCATATGAGGAAAGACTGGATAGACTTGGCTTGTACTCGCTAGAATTTAGAAGGTTGAGGGGGGATCTTATAGAAACTTACAAAATTCGTAAGGGGTTGGATAGGCTAGATGCAGGAAGATTGTTCCCGATGTTGGGGAGGTCCAGAACAAGGGGTCACAGTCTAAGGATAAGGGGGAATTCCTTTAGGACCGAGATGAGGAAAACATTTTTCACACAGAGATTGGTGTCTCTGGAATTATCTGCCATGGAAGATAGTTGAGGCCAGTTCATTGGCTATATTTAAGAGGGAGTTAGATGTGGCCCTTGTGGCTAAAGGGATCAGGGGGTATGGAGAGAAGGCAGGTACAGGATACTGAGTTGGATGATCAGCCATGATCATATTGAATGGCGGTGCAGGATCGAAGGGCTGAATGGCCTACTCCTGCACCTAATTTCTATGATTCTATGTGATTAGGACTTGTTGCGGATTAGGCTTTAGCAATTATGAAGGGACGTTTAATGATGATCCGTCAGAAATGCATTGGAATTATAAAGTCTAAAGGTAAAAAATGGCATTGAAGAGGATTACAGCAGCAGATAAATTGAGCTAGAGTAGAGTTGGGCAAAGTTATATGGATTGAAGTAGATGGTTTTGCCGATCATAACCTGGTCATGATTCTGAATAATTTGGTTCCATTTCAGGTGATTGCAAGGCAGATTTAGGATTAAATCATCTTCCAAAAGCTTGCAAAGTCTATTGATTCACATATCTCCAATCGAAATTGCAGATATATTTATATTCTATTCTAACCATCCAGATCTCCATAAAAACATAAAGAACACACATCACCATTTTGAGCATACCAGTATCGATAGTTTAGTTTCAGTTTAGTTTATTGCCACGTGTACCGAGGTACAGTGAAAAGCTTTTGTTGCGTGCTAACCAGCCAGCTGAAAGACAATACATGCTTACAATCGATCCATTTACATTGTATAGGTACATTATAAGGGATCATGTAGACATGATTTATCCATCTTGAGAACAAAAGTCTGTCTATTACTCTGCCCTCTAGCATTAAGCTTCCAATTATTCTGCAAGTTAATCGCTCACTTACCCAAGCTCCTCATTTTCTTCCGAGTAAGCATTTTCCTGTTAGTTTCCACTTAAACCAGATACGTATCTGAGTTTCATCTAACAAGCTTCTGAAAATCCATATACAGTACATCTACTGCATGCCCTTCATCTATTGAATGGATTCCTTCTTCAAAAAACTCTATTAACTTTATTAAACATTTGCTTTTACCTAATATTTGCCAGCCAGCTTTGATATGCCAACGTTTCCACACATTGTAAGTGCTCCAATCTCAATCAAACCTGAGAATGCAGAGGTGATTCCTGTTTAAAAATAAATTAGAACGATTTGGATCAGGACAGTAGATTGAAGAATCTCTTTTGTGCCAACCTGCATTTTGAATAATTGCCTTATAGCATGAGGTTTCCTTAAAAGCAAAAGGGGCAAAAGGTTTGACATTAAAAATTAAGTTAGAGTTTAAGTAAGAGCTAATATTTCACACCTTCCACATGTGCAGCATATCACAAAGCATTTTACAATCAAATAATCACTTTTAAAACATACAGTAGTCATCATTGTTTAATCAATAATCTACTACCTCAGTGATGAGAATGCTATAAATGTGCAAAGCTGGCAAGCTATTCAATGATCATAAGCACACTCTAATCAGAGTCATAGGTTATTTTATATGTATATATTTTCATTTTATTTGTCTTCTCTAAAAAATCAAGTTGAAGGGCTCGGTTCCTCGCAACATTGGATCCCTCTGGATGAGGAAGGAAAACAAATTAGGACCTGTTGTTTACAGACAAAATCAGAGGCTGATGAATGCAAAGGTGAAGGGTAAAATTAAGGGCCTGTCCCACTTTCCCCGAGTCCTCTGCTGTTGAAAGGACCTTAAAAAAAAATCAAGATTTTTGTGATCTATGAACTCCTCCTCTCGACTATCGTTTTACTCGTGGACTTTTTTGTCATGCTGGAAAAAACTTCCTGACTTACCTGATGCCTCGAGTACCTACGACTGGCATAACGAGCCGCTACGATATATCTACGGCCTCCTACGGACTCGCTACGGACATTCCCCGAGTTTGAATCAAGGGGAAAACTCGGGAGAATTCGTGAGTAACTCGGGAAAGTGGGACAGGCCCTTAAGGAGTTTCACACTTTGCAGATCTTTCCAAAGAACAGATTGGACAGAAATGATGCGTCATGTCACCGTATCACCTGGTTAGGATGCAGGGAAGAGGATTGGGAAGAGGAAAAGAATGCAATATGTGGAAATGCTGAACTACTCAGCAGGTCAAGCAGCATCCATGGAGAAAGGAAAATAGTAGTAAGATTTCACGTCAATGACTGTTCATCAGAACTCAGAAACATAGAATTCAATTTGTATTCAGTTTCAGAAAAGAGGAAGGAATGGAGAGAACAAAGGGAATGTGTGTGCATTAGAGTGGAGGACATGAGAGACTGCCTGGTACAAAGCTGGTGGTGCCTGCTGAGAAAGGGGAGTGGAGGCTTGGTAATTGCAGCTGATTTGTTGGGAGAAGATATAAATAGAAGGAGATAAAAGATAACAGAGGATAGAGGACCTGTGAGAACAAAACACACCACAGTTGGAAATCTGAAATGAAAGAGAATTTTTGAAATATTCAGCAGGCCATGCAGCACCTATGGGAAAGAAAATCTGAATCAAATTTACAGATCAATGATCTTTCAACAAAACAGACCAGTTTTGATACAAACCAGAAAGTCTGGTTACTTGAATTGTTAAATTTACTGGAGTCCTGAGGTCCATCACATGCCTGGTCAGGGGATAATGTGCTGTTCTTTGAGCTTGCATTGAGCATTGTTGTAATTGCGTAAGCAGCCACTGTGACATGGAGGATGGAGGATGGAGAATTAAAGTGTTTGGCAATTGGAAACTCAAGATCATCCTTATGGACTGAGTATCAGTGAGTTGGCAGCACATTAACACAGTGTCACCTAGTTGTTTTAATTCATGATTTTAATATTGAAGAGTCCAGTGATTTTTAGTTTAGGCCCTTGGCTAGCCTGGTGGTCATTGATTTCGATTACCATTGTGGTTGCAAAGTAACTTTGTAATATGAAATTGCAGCAGAATTACTTTGCGAGTTCCAGGTAAATTTATAAAGACCAAGCGGAGGCTTGGCGATCGTTTCGCCGAACACCTCCACTCGGTCCGCATTAACCAACCCGACCTCCCGGTGGCTCAGCACTTCAACTCTCCCTCCCATTCCGTATCCGACCTCTCGGTCCTGGGCCTCCTCCACGGCCAGAGTGAGCAACACCGCAAGCTGGAGGAACAGCACCTCATATTCCGCTTGGGGAGTCTGCATCCTTTGGGCTTGAACATTGAATTTTCTCAATTCTGTTAACCCTTGCTGTCTCCTCCCCTTCCCACCTCTCCCTCAGCCCTCGGGCCCTGGCATTCCGTCCCTCTCTATCTCCCTCCCCCACCCTAGTCGCACCAGCTTCTCATTTTCACACCACAAACAGCTTACAATGGCTTGTTCCCTTTATCATTGATACTTTTTTGCATATCTTTCATTCATCGTTCTTTATCTCTCCACATCACCGTCTATATCTCTCGTTTCCCTGATCCCTGACCAGTCTGAAGAAGGGTCTCGACCCGAAACGTCGCCTATCTCCTTCGCTCCTTAGATGCTGCTGCACCCGCTGAGTTTCTCCAGCCTTTTGTGTACCCTCGATTCTCCAGCATCTGCAGTTCCATCTTTAACAAATTTATAAAGCTTGTGTGTGGCCTGATAATATTTGCATCTGACACAAGCTATGCACTCATTTAAGAGAAACTTTTACCAGTAAAGGCAAAGCATATAGCCACTATGATATGATAAATTATTGTGTAAGAATGAACTTCAGATGCTGGTTTACACCAAAGATAAACACAATGTACTGGAGTAACTCAGCAGGTCTGGCAGCATCTCTGGAGAAAAGCAATATGTGACGTTTTGGGTCGAGACGCTTCTTCAGACCAGGTCTAAAGAAGGGACTCAACCCGAAACATCACAAATTACTTTTCTCCAGAGATGCTGTCTGACCCGCTGAGTTACTCCAGCATTTTGTGATAAATGATCTGGTTTTCAGGACTTAATAATTATTTGATTATTTGCAAATCATGGGTATGCTATTATACCTGCATTAACTGATCAATTAATTTACATAGGCTGCCATAGAAACCATGTAGATCCAGAGATTTTCAGTCATTTGAACGTTCACACCAACATCTCTCAACCTAGTCAAGTAGCTCTTCCCTACTTCCCCCCCAGCCAGATGAGTAAGCACAGCCTGCAGCAGTGGCACAGAGCGGCAGCAGATGTAAATGGGTCCAACAGCATTATGCTGGGCCTAGCCATCCCCATCATCTATCCAGTGTCACCCAGACACTGGAAGGCAAATTCAATGTTAGCATTTATATCAAGAGGACTGGAATACAAAGACAGAGATGTAATGCTGAGGCTCTATAAGGTGCTGGTCAGGCCGCATTTGGAGTACTGTGAGCAAATATGGGCCCCGTATCTGAGGAAAGATGTGCTGGCTCTGGAGAGAATCCAGAGGAGGTTTACAAGAATGATTCCAGGAATGAGTGGGTTAACATATGATGAGCGCTTGACAGCATTTTGCCTGTACTCGATGGAGTTTAGAAGGTTGAGGGGGGACCTCATTGAAACTTACCGAATAAAGAAAGGCATAGACAAAGTGGATGTGGAAAGGATGTTTCCACTGGTGGGAGAGTCTAGGACCAGAGATCATGGAATTAAAGGGCGCTCTTTTAGAAAGGAGGTGAAAAGGAACATCTTTAGTCAGAGGGTAGTTAATCTGTGGAACTCATTGCCACAGAGGGCCTAGTCAGTGGATATTTTCAAGGCACAGATATTATCAAATTCTTGATTAGAAAGGGTGTCAGGATTATGGGGAGAAGGTAGGAAGATGGGATTAGGAGGCAGAGATCAGCCATGGCAGAGTAAACTCGATGGGCCGAATGACCTAATTCTAAGCCTATGACTTGTGAACTTGTGATACCAGGCCTTAAAGTGAGAACATAAGAAATGCAAATCTCCTTTGGCAAGATCAGACTTAGACAATAGACAATAGGTGCAGGAATAGGCCATTCGGCCTTTCGAGCCAGCACCGCCATTCAATGAGATCATTCATGGCTGATCACCTCCAATCAGTACCCCATTCCTGACCTCCCCGTATCCCCTACTCTGCTATCTTTAAGAGACCTATCTAGCTCTCTCGTTAAACTATCCAGAGAACCGACCTCCACCGCCCTCTGAGGCAGAGAATTCCACAGACTTACAACTCTCGGTGAGAAAAAGTTTTTCCTCGTCTCCGTTCTAAATGGCTTACCCCTTATTCTTAAACTGTGGCCCCTGGTTTTGGACTCCCGCAACATCAGGAATATGTTTCCTGCCCGCTAGCGTGTCCAAACCCTTAATAATATTATATGTTTCAATAAGATCCCCGTCATCCTTGTAAACTCTAGAGTATACAGGCCCAGCCGCTCCATTCTCTCAGCATATGACAGTCCCGCCATCCCAGGAATTAACCTTGTAAACCTATGCTTCACTCCCTCAAATAGCAAGAATGTTCTTCCTCAAATTAGGGGACCAAAACTGTACACAATACTCCAGGTGTGGTCTCACTAGGGCCCTGTACAACTGCAGAAGGACCTCTTTGCTCCTATACTCAAGTCCTCTTGTAATAAAGGCCAACATGCCATTCGCTTTTTTCACTGCCTGCTGTACCTGCACGCTTACTTTCATTGACTGATGAACAAGGACCCCCAGAACCCGCTGTACTTCCCCTTTCCCCAACTTGACACAATTTAGAGAGTAATCGGCCTTCCTGTTTTTGCTATTAATTTCAGAGACTTGAGAATTGAAAGTTGTGAGGCGGCACTGGAACATGGAGATTCTGTGGTTCTATCCCAGAAAAGGTTCTACTATTATCTACTATTATCCTCTACAATCGTTGTACTCTTATACTTGTGAATGATTGCACTCATGGTATAATTTGACTGTAAAGCATGCAAAACGAAGCCTGTCACTGTATCTCTTTATATGTGACAACAATAAACTAAACTAAAAAATAAATAGCAATTTGAAATTTCAATGCAGTGCAAAGTGGTGAAATGACCTTATTTGAATTATGCTAAAATATGCTTTTGGAGGACTTAACATTGCAGTGGATTAGTGCATTAATGATTGGCCTTTAGGGTCTATGGTGAAAGCGAAACCAGATTGATGAAATGAAAGATTGCCTCTGATGTGAAACATCTCAATCACAGACTAGAGCAGAGAGGTTCTATAAAAATGCTCATTATTTGACGAGTTTACATTGTTCATCCTATTTTGGTAAAAACAGAAGAGAAAGCCTAGTCTAAAAAGTGAAAAAGAATTACTTCACACAGTTTATGAAAGTCTTCTAAAATTACGACTTGAACATATTCCTGGATAACTATTCTACCAATGGATCGTGGCAGTATTATACAGATGGTAATGTCTGCAATTCTATATGCCCAGTAGTGTCTATCCTCCTTCTCCAAAGAAAATGGTTTTGAGAATCAAGGCCAGGTTCTTATGCGTGATAAATTCTGCTCATTTTGGCATGGCTGACAGAAACACAATAAAACTGAAGCATAATGGCTTATTCTTGGTTATTTTTTTCCATCATAGGAAGCAAGATGTTATTCTTTGTACTTGGAATATGAAACAATTTTGCAAAGCTACTTAATTTCAAAGGAATAACTCGTGTGAAAAGGTGCAGGGATAAAGACATGTTTGTAAGTCTACAACTGTGAAAAAGTTTATTTCTCGTGAGTTTGGACACTGCAGCTTGACACAGTTGATAGATATTGGTTCTGAGACATATTTCGATGCAGTGTTCTGGGAGAGCCAAGAGGTGCTGGCTCTGTCTTTCCAATGATTACATGCACTGATGAAGATGGAAAACATCACCCAGTAATATTGATTGAAAAGTAATAGGTCTTGGTTAAACACTGCCAAAAAACAGATTGCTGGTGGAGCACTAAAGGCATTTACATCACATTAGCCTGCATAACAACATTCATTGTATTTTGGATATAGTTTGTTCACCGCACATGACAAATGTTACACTAGACTTTAGAGATACAGCATGGAAGCAGTATCTTCCAGTAACTAAGCAGTACTTCGGCCCACCAAGCCTGCAGCGACCAGTGAGCACCCCGTATATTAGCACTATCCTACGAGGGACAATTTACAATTTTTTACCAAAGCCAATTAGCCTACAAACCTGTACGCATTCGGAGTGTGGCAATTTTTAAACATCAATTACTTGGACAAGGCTTACATTTAGATATATATGTTTGAAAGCTAACTTCCAAGTCATCACCAGATTATTTGTCAAAGCATATAAGAGAATACATGTTACATTAAATATCCACAATACTAAATCTTCAACCAATCTGTCCCCACTATACTATGGCACTCTCTTACAATGAAGGTCATGATAAAACTTGAACTTGTGGACTACTTCCCATATCTGGGAACCACCTGCCTAGTTTTCAGATACAGCGTGGAAACAGGCCCTTCAACCAATCGAGTCCGCACAAACCAGCGATCCCCGCACATTAACTATCCTACACACACTAGGGATAATTTTACATTTATACCAAGCCAATTAACTTACAAACCTGTTTGTCTTTAGAGTGTGGGGGGAAAACCGAAGATCTCGGAGAAAACCCACATAGGTCACACAGTGAAGGTGCAAACTCTGTACAGACAAGCACCCGTAGTCAGGATCGAACCGGGGTTATTGACGCCATGAGGCAGTAGCTCTACCGCTGCCACCCCTTTGATGATAAATTTTAATTCTAAATGTTGAAGCTGGTAGTCTTCAAATCTAGCACAAAGCTACCAGGTAGCAGTGAACTCCGCCTTCGGTATTCGTCTGAGACATGAACTACCTCTAAACCTCAAGGCACTAGAGAGATACTACACATGATACCTCTGCAAAATCCTCAAAATCCATTTTCCTTTCTAAGACACTATTTCCAACACCATTAGAGGGTCTAACTAGCCTCAATCAGCTCCAGTTAGAGGGCCACATTTACAAATCTGTACAATAGTCCCAAAACAGATATTCTATTCCAAGCTCTAGCCCAGCAACATGTTAGTAGGTGGACTAGGCAAAAAGAAATGGAAGGATGTTCTCAAAGCTTCTATGAAAAATGATAATATTCCCATTGACTCATGGAAATCTGTTGGAGAAGGATCATTTGGGACGGTATCAGAAGGATGTGCTTATTTTTGGGAGCCTAAGTATGTACCAAAAAGAACCCTCACTACCTACTTGCCCACATTCCTCAAGGACTATCTGCCCACCTGTGGGCAACTATGAACCCAAAAATCTGAAATGTGTGCATATACTTGTAATTCTAAGGATGTGTCTATAAATAATTAAGGTTGTGATAATGCATGCTTTTTGCAATAAGTGGCAAGTTGTCTAAAATGAAAGTACACAAAAAGCTGGAGAAACTCAGCGGGTGCAGTAGCATCTAAGGAGCGAAGTAGATAGGCAACGTTTCGGGCCGAAACCCTTCTTCAGACTGATGGGAGGTGGGCGGGGGGGGGGGGGGGGGGGGTGGGCGGGGGGGGGGGGGGGGAGCGGGGAGAAGAAAGGAAAAAGGAGGAGGAGGAGCCCGAGGGCTGAGGGAGAGGTGGGAAAGGGAGGAGACAGCAAGGGTTAACAGAATTGAGAACATTCAATGTTCAAGCCCAGAGGATGCAGACTCCCCAAGCGGAATATGAGGTGCTGTTCCTCCAAGTTGCGGTGTTGCTCACTCTGGCCGTGGAGGAGCCCAGGACAGAGAGGTCGGATACGGAATGGGAGGGGGAGTTGAAGTGCTGAGCCACCGGGAGGTCGGGTTGGTTATTGCGGACCGAGCGGAGGTGTTCGGCGAAACGATCGCCAAGCCTCCGCTTGGTCTCACCAATATAGATCAGCTGGCATCTGGAGCAGCGGATGCAGTAGATGATGTTGGAGGAGGTGCAGGTGAACCTCTATCGGACCTGGAAGGACTGCTTGGGTCCCAGAAAGGAGATCATTGTCGACTTCAGGAAGAACAGAGGGGGCAGACACACCCCCATCCATATAAACGGGACTGAGGTGGAGCGGGTCTCCAACTACAAATTCCTCGGGGTACACATCTCGGAGGATCTGTCCTGGTCCCTCAACACCTCCAAGCTGATCAAAAAGGCGCAGCAGCGCCTTTACTTCCTGAGGAGGCTCAAAAAAGCCCACCTGTCCCCCCAGATCCTGACCAACTTCTACCGCTGTACCATCGAAAGCATCCTGACCACCTGCTTTTACGGTATGGTACAGCAGTTGCACCGTAGCAGACAGGAAGGCACTACAACGGGTGGTGAAAACCGCCCAGCACATCATCGGTGCCCCGCTCCCTGCCTTGGATGCCCTCCACCGAAACGGTGTCTGAGACGGGCTGGGAAGATCATCAATGACCCCTCCCACCCTAACCATGGACTGTTTTGCCCTCCTACCATCGGGAGGCGGTACAGGAGCCTCAGGTCCCGCACCAGCAGGATGAGGAGTAGCTTCTACAATAACACCATCGCACTGCTGAACTCGGAGTCCCGCCGATAGATTCCCACATCTGTATTTATTTATCTGTATTTATCTAAACATTGCTATCACTACGTACTGACACTAAACTGCATTTCGTTGTACCCATACTTGTATCTGTGCAATGATATTAAATTTGAATTGAATTGAATTGAAAGGAGTGGAGGGGGAGGTAAAGGGACAAGTGTAGCATCTCTTGCGGTTACAAGGGAAAGTGACCGGGGAAGGGGTAGAGCGGGAGGGAAGGGAAGAATTGACAAGGGAGTTGCGGAGGGAGCGGTCTTTGCGGACGGCAGACAGGGGGGGAGATGGGAAGATGTGGTGGGTTGTGGGGTCACGTTGGAGGTGGCGAAATTGGCGGAGGACTATGTGTTGTATGTGCTGGCAGGTGGGGTGAAAGGGGAGGACCAGGGGAACTCTGCCCTTGTTGCGAGTGGGGGAATGGGGAGAGAGGGCAGTGTTGCGGGGTATGGAGGAGACCCTGGTGCGAGCCTCATCTATAGTGGGGTAGGGGAATCCCCGTTCTCTGAAGAATGAGGCCATTTGTGATGACCTGGTGTGGAACACATCATTCTGGGGCGTAGACGGAGGAATTGGGAATAGGGGATGGGGTCCTTACAGGAAGCAGGGTGGGAGGAAGAGTAGTCCAGGTAGCTGTGGGAGTCAGTTGGTTTATAGTGAATATCGGTCAGGAGTGTATCACCTGCAATAGAGATGGTGAGTTCAAGGAATGGTAGGGAAGTGTCGGAAATGGTCCAAGTGTATTTGAGTGCCGGATGGAAGTTGGTGGTGAAATGGATGAAGTCAGTCAGTTGTGTGTGGGTGCAGGAGGTGACACCAAAGCAGTCGTCGATGTAACGGAGGTAGAGGTCAGGGATGGGGTATGCCGAGAACAAGGATTGTTCGACGTACCCGACAAAGAGGTTGAGGGTGTCAGTGGACGGGTATGGGTTGCTCCTCTGGTTGAGGAAGAACCAGAGGGCTTTGAGACCATCCTGGTGGGGGATGGAGGTGTAGAGTGACTGGACGTCCATGGTGAAGATGAGAGGATGGGGGCCTGGAGAATGGAATACGCGGAGCCGACGGAGAGTGTCTGAGGTGTCTTGAACATAGGTGGGAGGGATTTAACCAAGGGGGATAGGATGGAGTCAAGGTATGTGGAAATGTGTTCGGTGGGGCACGAACAGGCAGAGACAATGGGTCTACCGGGACAGTCAGGTTTGTGGATTTGAAATGAAAGCTAGGGGTAGTCAGGCAATGAAACTGTAGTTCATAAACAATGTGAAAAAGGTGCTTTGCACGCCTGAAAATATTCATTTATGGACCTAAGTTCCTTACAGTTTTAACAGGACATAAACTTCAAAATTACTGTGAGGAATATTATCATCTGTATTGTCAGTAGATCAGACTCCTTTGGTATTTTAGCAGAGGTGTTAATTGATTTAAAATAAAATTCCATTCAGTCTCCAACAAAATAACAGGCTGAGAAATCGGAGCCAAATCTACAAGAATTCATACAATGACATTCCTTGCTGATTTCCAGGGTCCAATCTCTGTTCTTAGTGTAATAGGATTCCAGCAAAGTTCTCATTCAACTTTTAGTTGGAAAAATTCCCAACATAAAAACAGTGGAAATGAGTGTGCCTCAAAAAAAATTCCTGCCCCATCAAAATAGAATGTGAATTAAATCGGCAATGAAATTTCCACTGGAAAATCCACCACCACTGATCGTGGAAAATACCAGCCATGTGCTCCGTAAAGCTCCTTTTGTAAAGCAGTAATTTCAGAAAGCTGCAGTTATGCACAAAGCATTGCTATCTTATTATGTGAAGGGTTTTTTTTCCCCCAAAAAAGGGACTGTTCTTTCAAAGCATTTAATGGATTGCATTTTCTTAATGCCTATTTCATTGATAAAGTTATACTAATGACACAAAGAAAGAAGATTAAATATTATACCTAATTCAAGGGTTTTGCGATGATCGAAGCATTCTGTTTGAACCTATATGGAGGTTTATGTCAATGAAAAGGCTCATACTTGTAAGTACCGCAGGTCATATAGCTACAGGAAGTTTAATTACTATTAACCTTGAATGTGGCTGATTACAGGCTAATCTACCGTTTCTCTGAAGAGCAAATTAATCTGAAATAAAACTGAATGTTGATTAAAAAGAAGCTGTAGCTGTATGGTGTGAATGACTGTCGAGGAAAAGAGAAGTAACAATGTTATTTGTAATGGAGGAAACAGCGTGGCACATAGGCAATTCCCTTCACCATGCGTCTTTTCAATTTCCTGCCGGTAGCTAATTAGGACGTGTAGTAAATCTATCTAGGTTGTCACCAAACTTCACAAATATCAAATATGCAGAGTGAACAGGGTAGTTATATGCCCAATTACTGCCACACGACAACGTTAGTAGGGGCGAACTATTTTTGATAAGGTTGGTGTTTCCTGCAAAAATAACAGCCAAAACTGCTCCAGTTTTGAAAAGTGGCTTAATTCCCTGACGTTTCTGCTCATACTCACTTGCGAATCTGGCTTGAGTCACAGCATTAATGTCTACAGGCAAAAATATATACAAAAATACTCTTGATAGATCTTTAAGTGGCAAATCATGTAAAACTGCAAAAAAAGGGATTAATAAATCGGGTGGCGCAGTGGTACAGTTGCTGGCTCATTCCTGACCTCTGCCTATATGTCAAACCCCATTCTCCCTGTGACCGCATGGGTTTTCTCCCCGTTCTCTGGTTTCCCCCGCATTCCAAAAGACCTACAGATTTAAAGGTTAATTCCCTTTTATAAATTGCATCTGGTGTGTAGGATATAAACCTGAGATAACTTGGAACTAGTGTATGATTGTCTGTTGGTTGGTGCGAACTCAGTGGGCCAAAGGGCCTATTTCCATGTCTAAAATTAAAGAACTAAAAACTAAAACTAATATTATTAACCAAAAGAAAATCATGGCATCATTTATGTGATCCATTAATAATTTTTAAGATAAATTCAATACAATCTTTTCATTTCGTTGGAATAAAGTAGAAAGTTAAATAAATAAGTAGATGGCTTGGATCAATAGTCAAGAGTGTTTTAATGTCATATGACCTGAAACAGAACAATGAAATTCTTACTTACAGCAGCAGCACAACAGATTTGTAAACAACACAATACTCAATAGATAATTTAATTAACACACAAAAGAGAAGTTCAATACATTAAAAATAGTATAGTAGAAAAACAAAAAAGTCCAAAGTCCATAGTGTATCCCAAGCAGTTTGTAGTTTGGAGTTTAATAGTAAGATTAAACGAGAACTTACCAGTTCGAAGTTTGATCGTTATTTTATGAGGAGTAACGATGAGGGATTACATGAAGAAGCCCCGCCTGGCGCTAGAACGGCATACTTCAAAGCAGCGGCATGAAAAACACAGAACATAATAGCCGGAGTAAGATAGTAAGGCTCATCATAGATTTAGAACTACCAGATGATAATTTATTTTATGAGGGTGGGGAGTGGAGGGCACGTAATCCCTCATCGTTACTCCTCATAAAATAACGATCAAACTTCGAACTGGTAAGTTCTCATTTAATCTTACTATTTTACTTCGGAGTCACGTGAGTGACTACGTGAAGATTTTGAAGCTTCCGTGTTTTTCATGTCGTAGAATCATTCCATACGACAGTCCGGCTAGGTCAACACATACATGAGTAAAAAACCTTTTACCAGATCAGTTTTAGTTATTTTCATAAATCTTTTAATGATAAAAGAACATATAATAACCCCTTTTTTTACATCTGGAGAAACCATTACGAAGTGATAAAAGTTATAAGTGATAACATAATCGATAACATCAATCGATAGTGAAACAAAGCAGGTGATTATAGTGAACCCAACACCGCGTGTCCAAAGCCTGTCATTGTGTGAACAGGTTTATTGTAGAACTTTGAAAAAGTTTCTTATTTACGCCACTCTGCGGTTTCTAAAATGTGTTCGAGTGGTACGTCCTGTAACTTCGCCACGGACGTAGCTGCTGCCCTGGTGGAGTGAGATTTGAACACATCAGTGTATACTCCTGCTAAAAGTAACACCTGTTTTAACCACCTTGAAATTGTTTGTACTGAAGCTTTTGTGTGTGGTTTCTTATGCGTAATCATTAATGTTTTTTCATCACCTCGAAGAGTTTTGGTAACTTTTATATATTGATTCAAATGTTTAACTACACACAACGTTGGATCAATAGGGTAAGCTTGAAACATTACCTTTGCTCCAGTTCTCCTGGTCTGCTTTGTTTGATCAGATCGTAAACATAAAACACAATGTTATCTGCAGCCACATGCATACAGTCTAAATGTAGCATTTGTAATGTTTGCACCCTTGTGCTGATACCAATGCCATTAACATTACTAATTTAAATGTTAACTTTTCCAATGATAAAACTTCGATTGGAGTCCATTGCCTAAGTAAAGTAAGTACAATGCTGACATCCCAAATTTCTGTATATCTTGGTTTGGGTGGATTTTTGTTAAAGATCCTTTCATAAATCTGGATATTAATGGAATGTGATCCAATTGATTTCTGATCAGAAATTTGTCCAAATAAATGATAAAGCACTACGTGCACTATTAATGCACTATAACTTAAGTGCTGCTCAAAATGCAACTCGGCAAGGAACTCCAATATGTTTGCAATGTTCACAGTATGATAAGATATATTTGATTGTCTACAAAAATTTTCCCATTTCTTTATATGTGTCATATATTGTCTCTGAATGCTATCTCGCCATGATGCGACTATAACATCCATAGTTCTATCCGACAATCCAAGCTCTTGTAGTGGTCTGGTCAAAACCTGCAGATTAACAAATTCATATAAGCATGTAATGGATGAATTTCTTTGGTTACCGGTTTTATTAGCAAATCACTGCTGCTAGGAATTGACATATATGGTTCTTTAATCATGTTTAACATCAATGGGAACCATGGTTGTGTCGGCCAATTTGGAATCACCAATATTCCGGTGGCAGAATTCTTGTTCTATTTTTCTTTCAGACATTGTCTAACCAGAACCAGAGCAAATGGCGGAATGAAGCATAAACGATCAATATTCTCCCAATGTAGTGAAAAGCATTCTTACTCTTACCGCTCTAGCTGTGGAGATCTGGTTCCCAATGAGACACTTATTTTAGGCAATTGATGATTTAATCTTGATAGCAACAGCTCAAATGTCTGTAACCTTCATATTGAATGCACCAATTTTTACTGAAAAATTATGGTTCAACATCACATTCTGTGTTGTTTTAAACACCTTTGGATCTTATTGTCTCTGCTCTCCTACACCCATTGTCTTAGACCTGGGATATATATTTTGCCGGAAACAAAATTTGGTGCTATAATACACCCACTGCCATATTTGATTGACCAGTCAAACATGATAGGATCTGAACTCCACCCATGTTGAGTAATAATATGCAACAGCTGTTGTATGTACTAATTGGATATCAGTTATACTTGCTATTACTATTTTTTGTAGAACGAAAATAGGCCTTTTACAATTCCATAAAACGCCCCCCAATAATCTAAATAAGTTTAAATACCATAAATGTTTGGAGTAAACAATTTCCTCTTGGATAGTCCATCTGCCCCCACAATGGTAAATGTAAGTCTGTTGACCCCATCGAGAGAGACTAGCATTGTTTGTAAAAATAACTTCATGCGCGTTGTATTAAAATGTTTTAGGCAGCATTGCGTGTGGACCATTTTTCAATCCACCATTGCAATTCCAATAAGCTTATTTTGGTTATTGCAATAGGCCTATCAAAATAGCCTGCTCAGCTTTTTATAGAGCTCTTATTTTTCACTTTGAAGGTTTTGGTAAAGTTATTGGACAAAAATTCTACTGATGAAATGCTGCTAACTATTTACCAATATACCGTTGCTACTCCCTCCCCGGATGTATGGAGGATAAGGGTTGTGAATGAGACACCTACAGACATTAAAATACATCAATCTTATCTGTTGGCAAAGTTACTAACCATAAGTAACTGAGTTAATCACAAACCCCAAATAGTAAATTGGACTGTGCTGGCTGGCAGCTGGGAGACTTAATTGGATGAAATTCAAGAAACCTAATCTTCTCAAATAAAGTTTAGTTGCTGAAAACTGATTTTCCAGCTGATTCCTGATAACTGACGAATAATATAAAAATGTCATCCAGATAGCCAAGATGATGTGCATTTGTGCCTTAATTGTGCTAAAGACTGGTTTCAACAGCTTTGTAAGAGAGCCTGGGAGCTAAACTAAACCCCATTTTGGTAAAGCTTTAATTGCCCAACAGTTCCCAGGCCAATTAAATTTTAAATACTCGACAAAATTGATGTATGGTACTAGAATAAGTACTCATCCTTTAAATCAATTGTAGCATAGCCATATAAACTAACACCCTGCTGATATCAAAGTTGTCTTTAGTGTTGAAACGTTTTCCCGAATCTTAAAATGTTAATACTCGACAAATTATTAAAGTATGTAAGGTCCAAATAGATTTCTGCAACCACCATCTTTTTTCTTCTTGAAAGATATTTGACACAATTGATTTTATGTCCAACAGTTTTTTCAATAACACCTTTTTTAAACAATTTGTCAATTTCCACATTAATTTCTGCTTTCTTCAATACAGAAAACATGAAACCATAAGCAGGTTTTAGTTTGTAACCGTGAGAGTTAACAACCTTCTATAAATGTTTATAAGTAGCATCCTGAAACTGTTTGTAAAATAAACTGATCAGATGTGATGGCAGCCCATTCATCATACAACATTTGTATCTCCCTCCAACTGGAGATTTGTCCACAGTTTTTTCTTTAAGAATAGAATAAATTTTTGTGTCACCTCTCCATATGAACGTGGTCTCCTTCTCCCCGTAGACGGTTGAAACATTTATGCTGTGTCGGATGGTAATTTTTCTATCATATTCCTGCCTCTGTTTGCCAAAATCAAATCCCCTCCTGACTAAAAATAGCCTTTTTGTCCAAAAACAAAGGTCTCATGTGATAATAGATTTAGTCTTCATATCCATTTCTCTTATATTGTTTAGGAGGCAGATTCTCTCAAATAGAATACCCGAGGAGCTTGAACCCACTTGATCGAACACAGACCTCTGCAAACCTTGGTGAATAGGGGCGCGAATCGCAATTTTCCTCATCAATAAATTTCATAACAAGGAATTTGCACAATAAGCCCAAAGTATCTTTTTGGATTTTTAACCATTTCCAACCCTTCCATTGTCTTCCAAAAGCAAGTAAGGCAGCTGAAATCAGTTTTGAGGATTCTTTGAAATTATTTCTTGTCCTCTCATGCCTGTAGTCATAGTGTCATATAGACGGATTAACCGTAGGTACCTTCAATGAGGTGCAATTATTCAGGTGTTTTATGTAATTCTGCTGTTACAAACCATCACAGAATCTTTAAGTTGGTGAGATTACCTATAATTAATACTGGCACTAGGTTTTCTTCCATAGCCTCACCACATCCTTCAGCGTATATGCAAAATCTTTTGCCATATCAGGCACATAGGGCCCTCTCTTATTTTATTTGTGTGTGCACTCATAATCCACATCACCCTTTGCAGGGTTTCGACTTTTGCAGCCCTGATAACACCTGGAAATATATCCAATGAACTTCCTCCACCCTTGATCCTGGGTCTGGATTTCAAAATTCACCAATTTGGCACATACCCATATTCTGCTGGATAGTCAAAGCCCTCAGGGTCATTTTGGGAAATTTCTGGGTACTGTGACCCTTGTCTCATAATTTTTGGAGCACTCTCTCCATATAGAACAAGAAACATAGAAATTAGGTGGCAGGAGTAGGCCATTCAGTGCCCTTCGGAGCCTGCCAGCCGCCATTCATATGATCATGCTGATCATCCAACTCAGTATCCCGTACCTGCCTTCTCTCATAACCCTCTGATCCCCTAGCCACAAGGGGCCACATCCAACCACTCTTAAATATAGCCAATTGAACTATGCCCAACTCCCACTGTGGCAAGAGCGTTCCAGACTCCACCACTCTCTTGTGTGATAAAGTCTTTCACTCATCTCGTCTTAAAGGATTTTCCCCCTTATCCTTAAGCTGTGACCCATATTTCTGACTTCCCAACATCGGGAACAATCCTTCCTGCATCTAGCCTGTCCAACCCCTTAAGAATTTTTGTAAGTTTTTCTATAAAGGATTCCATTATGTTCCATTTTAAGACCATAATACTTTATTATCTGGAGGACTTTCATATCAAGTCAATCATCAAACCCACGGCCTCACGGATTTCTTTTACTTTTTCTCAAGGAACATTTTTTTCCTGTAGGTTGCATTTCTGGAGAGAAATTATAGTCTCACTAACGGGTGAATCAGCGGCCAGTTACCGGTTCAATAGTATCGAACCTGATCCGCACTAATCTTGTCCCGACTCATTAGCTCTCTCCCCGCGCGGACTGTAAGTCATCTTTTTCCGCAAAACTTCTCCTTTGAGGACTTCTCCAATTTTTTCATTTTTTATATCGGCTAAAAAACATACTGTTCAAGTGGTGATTGATTTTGAATTTTAACTTTCACTTTTGCTGTTCTACAGCGAAAACGTCTTTTTTAGAACGCCCCCTAATTTTCCATTGCAACTTACCGAGGGTCCGTTCCGGCCGCTCGAGGAGCTGCGCTCTGCAGCTCTTTGGTGCTTCTTCTTCTCTTGCCGTCAGCGTCGACGTAATGCCGTTCTAAGGCGCCATGGTTGGCTTCTTTCACGTTTAAAAAGTTTCACTCAGTGATCTCCGAAGTAAAATTGGGGTTCGTAGTGTTCAATAGCCTGATGGTTGTTTGGAAGGCACGATTCCTGAACCTGGATGCTACAGTTTTTAGGCTCCGGTACCTTCTTTCCCGATGGCAGGAGTGAAGTGAGAGTGTTGCCAGAGTTAATGATGCGGGCTGCAATTTTGAGACAGCGCCTCTTACAGATACTTTTCGATGGTGGGGAGGTCAGTTCCCATATTGGACTGGGCAGTTTTCACCACTTTTTATAATCTCCTATTTGTTTCCCGGGCACTAATACTGTGTTGTTCTGACAGGATTTCTACCAGGTCAATACACGGCTACCGTAACACGCTGTATCATCTGGATCAGGTGGTTGGTACCCGTTTGGCTGCATGCCCAGGCGACTTACCCTTTTGGCCTGATGGGAGGGATGACTGTCTACTGCTCAGTCAACCCAGAAGCTGATTAGTGATGAAGAGCAGGACCCAAAAGGGTAGACCTTCAGACAATGTGTATGATGATCATCCTCATTCCTGGAAATACACTAAAACAGCGTTACCACTCTCAAAGGTAAATCTGAACACCTTCCAAAATCACTGAAAGTCAGAGAAGAGAAGGTTAAAAACCATTAAAGTTTGTTTAAATTATTCTAGCAAAATCTAAATATTTAAAATTAGAAAAATGTAACTAAATTTATACGTAAATTCATCTTTTTTTTAAATTGCATAAAACAGTTTCAATTTACGAACACACCAAAAACATTACAAAACAAAATAATTTTGAAGTTTTTCCTGCAGTTTCCTTTTCTCACAAGATTAGCAACACTGTTCAAAGAATGAACGATATTGCCCTCTGTATGCAGACCTGACTTTTTGGGGACACCACACTCCCCGTGCATTTGTCTTCTTCATGTTCTTCATGGAGCGGAGGGGGGTAGGGTGGGGGGGGGGGGGGGGGGGGGCGCAGTGGGGGGGGGGGGGGGGGATACACACAGGAGGAAGCCTGGGAGCTTGGGAGGCAAGCTCCCTCTCATAACGGGAAAAGATTTGGTCATCAGGTGTGAGGTGCTCACGGGCTGCTGCTAACTTTTGCACAAGTGTGGCCCTTGTCCCACCCTCATAACGCACACACTGGGATCCACACCGGGGCCATCTTTCCAGTTCATCTGGGGTCGAGGATGGAGGGTTGCGACGGTCCACAATGGTACAAGTCGGGCAGAACAACGGGGGTAAAATCGTGCCCAAAACGACGCCCTCATACTGATGGCCACCTTCGTGTGTGGCTGCCACTCAGGCGAGTGTAGAGCCAAGGCACTGTGGGCACCAAGTGCACTATCCTGCTCGAGACTACTTGTCCCCGGTGTTGAAGAAGGAGGGCTGCGCAGGAGCAGGGAGCCCACGCAATGTGCCAGTCACTTGGACATGCCGCCATCTGGTCGTCGGTGGGAAGGGTTCTTCCTGACCAAAACCTTTGATCTCATGTCCCATTGGCAGTGGGTCAGCACAGAAATGTCCTGCAGGCACTGCCAGGGAAAGTTTATGGACCCGGTGCTGTGGTTCCCTGAGCAGACTGCCCACTTGTCTGGCAAAATGCCTCAATCGCCAGAACACACCAACAAGCACCAAGAACCTGGCTTGGACTGGCGGTGAGGGGAGCCCTCCCAGTCAGATCCTTCCTGTCACCGTCGGAACCTCACTGCCAGCGCACGCTGCCCTCGGGACGGCTGCTATGGCGAGGAGACGGTTGCCCACCTCTTCACAGAGTGTGGGTTTGCTAAAAGAGTCCTGGAGAAAAATGCAAGGGTCCCTGTACGCTTTATCCCGAACAGCTCCGTCACAGAGGACTCAGTGATTTTACGGACTGTTCCCAGGGACACATTCAGAGGCTGACATCGAGTGCTGCTGGAGGTCATCAAACTCGGTAAAAGACGCCCTTTGGTCTGCCCGAGCATTGTTCACCACCAGCAGAGCGAGAATGTCCCGTCTGGGAATGTTGCCAGACTGGCCCAGATGCTGGGGGGGCAGACATGCTAGGAGTACGTGCTGAGGGACGCCACTGAAGCTCGGTGCAGCCAAAACGCCAAGGCTCGTGTGGGGGAGGGCCACAGTCTAACGCCCTTCCCGCTGCTAGGACATGGGGTGTACGGTATGGTGGAGACGGCCCCTCAATATAAGGGAAGGTATCCCACGCCACTGTGGCACGAGTGGGGGACTGATTTGTGGAAATTTGGAGGAAAGAAATGTCTAAACTGTATTGATCTATTGTACAGCCTCCGAAAATGTCGGATGGATTTTCCGCAAGGTTAATGTATTGTATATATTTATCATTCGAATAAAGTATATTTTGAAAAAAAAAAAAAAAAAGTTCTTCATGTTGGACTCAGTGTTATCAAACATGCACAGTGACTTGTGTCAAGATGGCTGACACCAGCAGTCCTTTGGCTAAAAGGTGCTCCCCAAAGGATTGCTGCCCTACAAATTGATTGCATGGAGCACAAAGTGGGCCAAGTTAAAACAATTGGTGGATGCACAAAATGATGATTAATTCATAGTTAGGAAGGAACTGCAGATAGACACAAAAAGCTGGAGTAACTCAGCGGGACAGGCATCATTTCTGGAGAAAAGGAATGGGTACCATTTCGGATCGAGACCCTTCCTCAGACCGTTCAGGAAGGGTCTCGACCTGAAACGTCACTCATTCCTGCCCCGCTGCGTTACTTCAGCTTTTTGTGTCTTTCTTCGGCGGTTAATTCATTCCTGGAGGAATGGCTACTTTTGTGGGCCTTGCTTTTAATGCCGACTTCTGTTGCATTCATAAAATTTTTTTTTTTTTTTTTTTTTTTTTTAAATATGTTTTTATTGTTAGAAACAGTAGATATACCTAAGTACACTCTTATACGACATTGAAATTCTATACAATGTGGTAAAAATTTATAACGTTACTGATGATTACTTTTTAGTACTATTTTATGATAATTGTAGTATTATCCATTATACATTCCGTTATTAATTATTTTTCATATAGATTGGGAGTAATAATGTTAGTAATAATTCCTAAATATAAGTTAATACACTTAGATTTCTTCAAAATCATAGATATTCTTCTAATTCCAAATAGAAATCCCCCGCTAATTTAAACTACGTAAGTACACCCAAATCTTAAGACAACATTTTTTTAATATTCATAATGTTATCAAAATAGTTAATAAGGTTTGTATTATTGTTAATTTTATATTTCATAGTTATTGTTATAATTGTTTCCGGTGGCGCTATGGAGCAGTAAGCCACAGCACCAGCCAGCTCCGCATAAAAATTCTGCAAAAAACGGGGATTTAAACAGATTTAAAAACACTTATCCCGATCGAACTGCATTCACTGTCTGCCGCCTCAACACCGACCGGTACCGGCTGACGCATCAGGCCCTGCGACGAAATCATGACGGCACGGAGCCCTACCGAGAAAACGAAGGGTAAAATAAAACCCGGGCGCGAGAGTTCGAGGAGAAGGCCCTGGGAGAAGCCTCGGCCTGAGTCTAGGTGCAGCTGTCTCCGTGGAAGACGTTCCAGGAAAGCAGACACAGGAGGTGAGACTTGAGATTTTTTATTATTTCTCATCAGATGGCTGATTTAAACGTGAGTTCAAGGCATAAATGAAAGTATATAAAGAAAGAAATGAAGTAATACGGAGATATAAAGGAAAGGAAAATCTCAATTAATAATAGATGGTACTTGATGAAAAATCAATGGTGGAATTTATAATATAAGACGCAAATTGATTAAAAGTTCAAGAAAGATCAGAATATATTGAAGAATGAAATACATTGATATGATTAATAACTTGGAACGCAAATGGAGGGTGAAACTTTGGAAATGTTAAAAAAGGACTTTAAACATAAGATTGACCTATTGCAAAGGTGTATCGAACAAAAGTTGACGGCATTAAAAACCTTGAAAAGATTAGCGGAGGCTAGTACTGTGTACTACAGCAAATCTGATAACAGAACAGAACGTCCTAACTGGAGTTGTTATCCAAAGTAACAGATAAATGCACGCGCTGGAAGGCTATTCAAAGTAGGCTGAATGTGCAGGATTGCAGGGATTCCTGAAGGTTTAGAGAAACACGAAGGGGGGACCTCGAGAATTCACTGCTAAATTACTGCAAGCTTTTATCTTTGAGATGATATGCCTGTTTTAGCTCGTTGCATCACCGAGACGCAGAGACAGACCAGTCAACGCCCCCCCAAGACAAATCATTGTCAAGTTACCAATCATGATTCACCCCGAGGACATTATGCAAAGAGCCTCGAGAACAAAGAAATCTGATGTTTCAAGGACCAAAGAATCATAATCTATCGAGACTTCCCCAGAGGTTTGCCCGGAAAACGAAACAGCGTTAAAGTAAGCCAAAAAACTTAAGGGGTAGTGTAGGAAAACTTGAGATACGGTTTTGAAATTACACCAACGCCGAATCTAAGGTAACTTTAACAACGTGGAACACTTTTTCAAGGACTCAACAGAAAGCAATGGAATTTGCAAAGCAGATTGACCCTTGGAAAAAAACTAAAAAAAAAAAAAGTAAAAAAGGGAAAAAAGAAAAAAAAAAAAAGGGAAAACCACTACAAGCAAGTTACTCCTTTTTCTATATTAAAAGACCTAGCTACGGTCTCTGAATTTTTATTGAAAACTCTATACGACAAACCATGGAATTAGAAGAAAATCAAAGGAATGGAACAATGTTCGTCGTGGAAACGAAATGTTTTCCCGGATTGGAAGAAACCATCAACCAGAACGGCAATTATTCATAAATATACAAAACTAACATAAACAAATACCACTCCTACTAAATTATAAACGCCGGTTTTTTTATAACAATGACTGTTATTAACCAAGAACTTCTGCACCATTCGCTATCTAAATACTACTAATATATTAATATCTTATGTCCTGTACATCATGGGGATATCCTTCCTCAATTATTTCTCCCTTTTTTAATAATGACCTCTATTTTTGGTATTTTAAAAAAAAAAAAAAATAAAAAAATTTCTTTAACTGTGGCTATAATTGGGATTTTTTTTAAAAAACTAAACTTAGATATAATATACTTTTATGAGGTTTAATATCACACTCTTCTCATATTCTTTTATACTATATTCCGTTAAATTATTCTATGGAATAATAATTCCTTAAAATTAGGAGCTTGGCTAAAATTAATAACATCAAAGCCGGAAGCCTTTCGATAAATCTCTTTTTTGTTGACAAAGCCAATAGTCCACAATTGGTTTCACAAACTACAAAATAATCTTACCAGTATTAGTTATCCCCCCATCTTCTTACACAGCTCTCACTCATACCCACTTCCTAAGCATCTTCTTATTCACATTATTTCATTCTCCTTGTTGTTATGTTTACAATTACTTTCAGTTTGAATGGAGCTATATACTGGAACAATGGAGATACATCGTGAAGCTCATTAGGAGGATCTAAAAATTCATTTCATCCTTTTTTACACTCGGTGTTAAGGGTGTAAGGTTAAGTCTACTGCGCTCGCGACCTTGGACCTATTTAATTCCACACAAATCTAATATGCAGGATTTTTGAAAAGAAAATGGGGAAACGAGGGATGTAACCTTTTGCAGTTGGAATGTTAAAGGTATTAATGAACCAATAAAAAGAGAGGAAAAAATATTGACACACTTAAAGGCAATGAAAGCTGATGTAATTTACATCCAAGAAACTCACCTAAAGAAAGACGCTGAAAATAGGCTGAAAGCTAAAATGGATAGATAAAAATATCCACTCTTCCTTTACACACAAATCAAAAGGTCGTAGCAATATTATTTCGTAAAGGTACTTTATTTAAGCATATATCTACATATAATCTGATACAAGATGGCAGAATACATTATTGTAATTAGGAGAAATAAATAGGGACAAAAATGATTTTTGTTAACATCTATGGTCACAAATTTTGATAGTCTTTATTCTTTAAGAAAGTACTTAATAATATTCCAGAACTAACCACACTACAATTGATATATTGGAGGAGATTTTTAAATTTGTACATTAGACCCTTATATTAGATAGATCTTCAAAACATAGGAAAACTATAATCGCACTCTAGTGATTTATTAAACGCATACATTCAAACGTCTAACATTAAAGATGTTTGGAGAACAGAAAAAATCCTACTGGTCGAGAATATTCCTTCTACTCGCCTAGTATCATAAAACCAATATTCAAGAATAGATTACTTCCTAGTTAGATGCCAAAGCTTATCTCACTTACTTACGAATCCAAATATTCATAAATATTAATAATCTTCAGATCACGCACCATTAAAATCATTTTAAATTAAAATAAATGGTTAAAACAGGAAATCTAGGACAATGGAAACTTAATCCACAAATTTTTAAAAAATAAAACACTCAGGAATAATCATAACCAGATGTAAGATGTTTTTTGAAATAAATGATTCAACAAACAGGAAATATCTCGCATCTTTATTTCATGGGAAAACATTTAAAGCAGATACGCTTCGAGGAATTATATCTCTTCACCAAGCATTCCAATAATAAGAAGATTCGAAGGGAACAACTATGACTTAGAAAATGGAGAGATCAAACAATTAGAAATATATCAGAATGCAGACAAAAACGATATAATTTCAATACATAATAAAAATTTGTAACATTGAAGTATAAAATTAAATAGAAATATATACTGATCAAGTTTTAAAAATACTACCAACATACTAAACAAATGTTTTTGAATTGGTGGAGACAACGCACAAAAACTATTGGCTCGACAATTAAGGAAAAATTGCGGAAGCGCGAAATAAAGTGTGTTCGCGGGGATGCAGGGACAGAGCGGCGAGGACGTACATAGAGATTAAATCAACAATAACACAGGTTGAATCTATACATACAGGACCATAGGATATTTTAATGAAAGATTTTATGCAATATTATAAAAATTTGTATACTGGTAACACAACAGTTTAAATAAAACAGAAATAGTTGCCGTTTTTAAATGTATGTTAACTTAAAAGAGAATTAGATTTACAAATAGAGAATTTTAAATACCGATATTTCAATAAACAGAAATCCAAGAATTCTATTAAATCTTTTAAAAAATGGTAAAAACTCCAGGGACCAGGATGGGTATACGGCTCGCGGAATTTTATAAAATTTTTTCATGCCCAAATGGTCCCATATTTAAAATCATTTATACTGCACAGATATATATACAAGAGAAATTACCAGACACATTGCACGAATCTATTATAACACTTATACCCAAATAAATTAAAGATTTGGATGATCGTTAGGATCGTTATAGAGCAATTGCATTTATAAAGACCGATCAAAAAACTTTTAACAAAAATTCTTGCACAAAGACTAAGCAAAATTGTTAATGAATTAATTCATCCCGATCAAACAGGATTTATACCTAAAAGATATATCTTCCATATATAATTTAAGACGGTATATTTAATTATTATATACGTCTAAAAGAATTGATAAAAAAGACTTAGTAGTCATCTCGTTGGATGCAGAAAAAGCCCTTTGACCAGGTGGGAATCGGCTTATCTATTTTCGTGATGAAGGCCTTTAAGCTTTGTGTGGATTAAGTTTACTACTTGGATTAAATTATTATACCGCAAATCCAACAGCTAGAAATAATAACAAATTATATGATTATCAACTAAGTTTAAAGATTTATCTCGAGGTTCGTAGACAAGGGCTGTCCTTTATCACCATTACTGTTCATGTCGTTTAGCATATCGAACCCCTTGCTCAAAGGGTTATAGACTACATCCAGAATATATATGGATAACGATATCTAAAGATACTAAGAATAAAAATCTCGTTAATATGCGAGACGAATATACTACTTTATATTTACAAAACCGGAAATAAGTATCAGTATTTTGTTAAAACTTAATAAACGGAATTTGGTTTAATTTCAGGAATATAGCATCAATTGGATTAAAAGTGAAACTTATGCCAATAACCATGGAATATTTTACAGATATTACACAACAAATTTTCCTTTCAAGATAACAAATGAAAATATTAAAATATCTTGGTAATTTTTGTTACAAAAAAGATTTTGACTCTATATTTAAATCTAATTTTCCCGTTATTATTGAATAAATTAAAATTACAAAAATACTACTATATTGGAAAAGTCTTACCTATCTCAATGTTAGGTAAAAATAAAACCAAATAAAAATGATTTTGCCTCCCACAATTATTATATTTATTTTCAATCAATCCCGGATATATCTTTCTAAAAATTTCTTTTAAAAAGTAGACTCATATAGTCACTCAACTTTATTTGGGACTACAAAAAATCATAGAATAATAAATAAAAAAAACATTTATGTAAAGCTAAAAATAAACGGGGGTTAGCTTTAACAAAATTTTTATGTTCTATTATTGCGGCAGTTTATTAGTTAGTAATATGAATTTTTGGTTAGAGAGAAATAGATAATAAATCCAAATTTGGGTTAAAAATGGATAGGAAGGACTGTTTTCCATTTGAAAATTAGCTCTATATATATTTGCTAATATTAATGTTAACCTAAGTAAAACTGTATAGCGAAAATCTAATAAAATAAGAAAGTGGAATACGTTATTTGGAAACAAATAAAGAAAACACTAAAACTAAAATTTATACCGCTAGCTCTTACAATTGCAATAATTTTTACGTTTAAACCCTCAATGATGGATAAAGCTTTTATTACAATGGAAAAATAAAGGAATTCTAAACATAGGGGATCCTATAAGGATAACTCAATTTCTTTCATTTCAAGATTTACAACAAACTACGGGCTTCATAATAATGAATATTTCAGATATTTACAAATCAGAAACTATATTTCCGCAAATACACAAGAACTTAGAAATAGAAAGAGTGAAATTTTAGATGAATGCTTGAATAAACACCCAATACAGAAAAAATGATATCATACATTTATAACATTTTGTTGGAAAGTGATATCCCATCATCGGAAATACATAGACAGCGCTGGGAAAATGAATTAAGTCAAATAATAAGTCAGAAATATGGGAAGAAAGCCTACAACATATACATTATTGCTCTTTAAAACGCTAACATGCACTTATACAGTTTAAAATCTTACATAGATTACATATATTCTAAATCTAAACTACATAAATATATTTCCAAAACTTATCACCTATATGTGATAAATGTCAAATCATGGAAGCAACTCTGTCCACTCATTTACTAATTGTACGAAGATTTTACAATATTGGAATGAAATATTCAAACAATCTCGAAAGTTTATTAATATTACTATGATTTATGACCCAAAGTTAATCATACTTGGAATACCGGAAATGGAACAAATAATTACAAGGAATCATAGAACTTTTATCGACTATTCTTTAAATAATTGGGAAAAATTAATATTAAAATTTTGGAAAGGCCTGTATCCCCAACAATTAAAATGTGGAATACAGAAATGACGGAGAACACTTCACTTGGAGAGATTGAGACTTGTCCTCAGGACAGGTTAGATCTCTTCAAGGGAGATATGGTCTCCCTATATTAAATATCTACAGGGTCACAACGGGTTCGGCGCAGGGACTTGACTGAGGCCTGAATATCTGAGTGGATGAAGAAAATACACATAACAAATCATGAATGTATCTCCAAGATTGGATTACTTAGTAATACTTTAATCTCCATCAAACTTTTCATACCTTCTTTTCTATTTTCTATTCCTTTTTTCTATCTCTCTATCTTTAATTAAGGAAAAAATTATAGAAACATACTATATAAACTTTTAATATGTAACACACTTATCTCTGTTTGTATGAAAAAGATTATAGATGTCTTAAACTTGTAATTATATAAAACTATGTACTTTGTTGCATTCATAAAATTTGCACAAAAAATTCCCTGATCTTTTGCACTCATTGCTCTGATAACAAACAAATTGTTCCACAAACAGAGCAATGGCATTGTATTGATTTAAAGTTTGAATGCGCCGGTTAGGAAATGTTTACATTTTTCTGTGTAAATATATGAGTAGCACAGAGGAAACTCATTTTTGTGATACAAGAGATGAAAGAGTGGCACTCAGCAACCAAACCATAAAGTCATTGAAATGTACCCTGAGACTTATATCAAGGGAATGAATTTTGGAAGTTGATGCAGTGGAGATGAGATTGGCTTCCTTGCAAGAGGTGGGGTGGGGGAGGAGGTATAGTCAAGATAAATATGGGAGTAAGTGGGTTTTTAGTAAACATCAGTTGATAGTCTCCCCTGTGATGGTGCCAGAAAGGTTGAGAGGGGAGAGAAGTGTCAGAGAAGAGGGAGCATGATTGGAAAATGATCAATAACACAGCTGCTTTACATTATGAGTAGTAAGAAACTGCAGGTGCTGGTTTAAAATGAAGATAGACACAAAGAGCTGGGGTAACTCAGCGGGACAGGCAACATCTCTAGAGAGAAGGAATGAGGGATGTTTTGGGTCAAGACCCTTCTTCAGACTGGTTAGGGTAAAGGAAAACGAGAGATCCAGACGATGATGTAGAGAGATAAAGAACAATGAATGAAAGATATGCAAAAAAGTAACGATGATTAAGGAAACAGGCAATAATGAACCAGAATTGGGTGAGGCAGCAACAGATCTGCTTCAAATAACTGCTGGTCTTGTCGATCAACTTGAAGGTGGCAATATTGCTCTTATTACATGGACGTCCTCCGGTGCTCCATACATGTTGACGAGCCAGATTGTGGGTATCTGTCATATTAAGAAGTCATGCCTAGAGTTAACCGTGACTTATAAACAATGGATACAGTGATATATCATATAATTAAAGGATCACTGCAAGGGGTTTGGCCTTCTGTAATATGCGATTTTCAGTTTGTGGACACTGAAGGGCTGACATCACTACTGGTTTGTGTGCATCTAAAAGTTGTGCTGCCTGGTGGCCAAGGTAACATGGTGACAGTCAATGTGACCTTACTCGAATAGGATGTATGCAATCCTCGAAAGTACCCATTCTATGTCTGCCTGCTTTGCTCCACCCAACAAGGTGATTCATTCTGCCCTCATTATGTGCTCAATATCAGGACGACTGCAACCATGGCGTTTTTGCAGCAGCAGAGTCAAAATGTTTAGGCTGGTAGTGATTCTGTGCAATGCATTGGTGACCTTCGCTGCCTTTGCCAAGGTGGTAAACCCCTGTTCCTCACCTGCACAATGAGATAGTTATCTGTGAATGCCACCTTAGGAAAATGGATTGCCCTCAAAAGTTGCTCTTTGCTCAGGAGCACTCCTAGAATCTTTCATTGCGGTACTTCCTTCCAATTAACCTCTATTCATCACTTTGCAATTGCATGGGCTCAGCTCTTGGCAGTAGTCTTAAGAAGAGGCTGAGCAGAAGAAAGAAGGATGGAGAACATGTTGGAAGTCCATTTCCAACTAAGCAGTCAGGGAGCAAATAATTGCATTGGAGTTTTGTTAATGGAAAGCCTAAATTCCTTCATCTACTCCTGAGCAAATAAATCTCCCCTTGCTTGGTGCAGGAAGACCTGGAGAACTTTCAGGCTTGAGCTGACGGGTAACATTCAGACCACCTAAGTAATAAGCAATGCCCAATGAAGGAAAGTCTGACTACTGAGGTGCGGCATACCACAGCAATGCCATCACAAGTGCTGATACCATGATACCATCAATGTTCTTGGTATTACCATTAACAAGAAACCTAGCTGAACGACCCTTCCATTGCACTGCCGACTTCCTACCACACGCAAATCTCTTTGCAAAGTTGTTTTGCGGAAATTCTCTTGCTGCAAACAGTTAACATTTTCAAATATTTGTAGCTTGCTTCAAACATAAATTCACCACTTTACTGGTGGAAATGAAAATGAAAAGTAAGGCACTACTCACTGTGGAATCTCAACAGTATGACCTGAGTTTTAATTATCTAGAAGTGCAAGTAGTGGAGAGAAGAGTCAGTCCAGTGCATTGTTGGAATGAATGTGCTTGCAAAAATAAGGAAGACTTGAAGGAGAAACTGGTTAGTTCAGTTAATGTCACAGCAAGGAGGTTGTTAGAGTATTCTTTCTAAGAGTAAAAATGCTAGAGATATGTAAAGACTCCAGAATTTAGGGGAGAGAAGGATTTAGTCTGCTTGAAACAGGCAGTAATTATTTATATATAGTATCATACATTCAGAAACATAAATCATATATATGTAAACATTGCGAATAAGAATCAGGGCACTAAATTTGGGAACAAATTTAAACAAATTATCATGCAATGAAAACTCATTAATAATATTATGTACTTTTAATATGACACAGAGACTTATCTTATCTGTTGGAAGGACAGATGTTCCAACATCTGAAGACAACCAAAAAATGCAACAATTAGAATCAAACATATTTCATATCTTTAGTGTTTTCCAACTGTTGTTAAGAATGTGACCATTGCATTCTTCATTGATTCTAAGAAGTTTATTTCCAAGCTGGGCAATTTTCTACACTTTTCGCCCTTCCAATAGGATATTTTGGTATGTGGCCCATTTTCATATCAATATTGATTAGGAAACCAAAGAAACCTGTGTTTACTTCTCACTTAATTGTACCACTAGGACGTTACAAAGGGTCTTTGGAAAAAAATCAATTCCAAGAAAAATTCCTTGAGATGCAAACAAATTCAGCAATTTGAATGCAGATTTAGTGAGGACAAAATACTGTAGATGATCCAAACATCAATAGTTTAATTGTAATAATGTTCTTTCATGGGAAAGCGAGAGAATTCAAGGCTGATCTTCAAGAAGCATTTGATGGTCAACTAAAGAGGAAACACAGTGCATCCAGCAATACAGTGCACAGTCAACCTTGCTCTAATAAGCAAGCCTAGATTAGAATTTTCTCTAATGTACTAATTTTAACCTAAAATAGTAAGATTAAACGAGCTTACCAAGTTTGAAGGTTGATCTTTATTTTACGAGGAGTCGCGGTGAGGGATTTCGTGAAGACCCCGTCAGCACGCATGCGCGACATCCTTCAAAGCAGCGGTGTGGAATCACAGAATGCACCATGACTGAAAATAGTAAGATGAAGAACGTAGAACTTCCGAGTTGACCTTATGATAGAGGGTGGGAGCGGGGGGCACGAAATCCCTCACCGCGACTCCTCGTAAAATAAAGATCAACCTTCAAACTTGGTAAGTTCTCGTTTAATCTTACTATTTTACTTCGGAGTCACGTGAGTGACTTCGTGAAGATTTCAAAGCTCTGTGATTTCACGCCCTGGACAACGTCCATGCTATCACACTGCCGCCAGTCTGATGGAGGAAGGCTGTTAATGCAGTTCAATCGAAACTAGCTGAAAAAGTAATACAATTTATTAATCAAACAAAACAAACAAATAACCCATAATTCGGGGACAGACATTCACTGAGCGGTTCCCAGCACAGCTCCTGTGACTGTCGCAGGGGCAACCAGTGGCTTATTGTAGAGCCGTTGAAAGGTTTCTTCACTGGCCCAGCCCGCAGTGGCGAGGATGTGGTCCATGGGCACCTCCATGGCCCTCGCCGCTGATGTGGATGCACCCCTAGTGGAATGAGATTTAAAAATGTTAGTAGCAACTCCTGCTGCATCCAGCACCACCCTGAGCCACCTGGCGATAGTCTGTACAGTCACCCGATGATGCGGAGGTTTGTGGCTGATGAGGAGCCCCTGTTCCTTCATCCTGATGGCTCCTGTCATTGCGATATAGTGGTGGAGATGGGTGACTATGCAGAGAGTGGCATCTACAGGGTATGCCCGAAACTCCAACTGCAGCCCATGAGCCCCTGGCCTGTGCTGCTTCAATAAATCATCGACAAAGAAATTTATTTGACCAGGGGTGGCCACCATGCTGTCCAGTCGCAGTTTTTGTAATGTCTGGACTCGTTGGGCTGTAGTCAGTGCCATCAGCATCACCACCTTGAGGGTGAGCTGTTTCAGTGGTAGCTCATTCATTGGAGCCCAGCTCCTCAGTAGGGTCAGCACGATCCCTACATCCCAGGTGAAGGTATATCTGGGTTGTGGAGGGTTGGTGTTGAACACTCCCCTCATGAGTTTAGACACCATGTGGTTTGAGCCTATACCTATATCCAGGTATGAGGACAGTGCACTCCTGGCGCTGTTGATGACACTGTAGCTAAGGCCAGCATCGAAATGGAGGCCAGCTAGGAATTCCAGGACATCAGGTATAGTTGCCGTGTTGGAAGTCTTGTTGGTACGAGCACAGAAAGCCTCCCTGATCTGCGTGAGGTACTGCTTCCGAGTTGATTCTCGGCATGATGCTGAGATGAGTTCCATGGCTCGTGGTGAGATGCCCGCCTTGATGAGTGGTCTTTTCAGAACCTGCAGGCCAACAAGTTTAGGTGACCATGGCATGGATGACTATCCCCCGTAATGGGGTGAGTAATCAATTTGGGGTGTTTCCCAATCAAATCCATGGTTGTTTCAAAATTTTAACGACCATTGGGTACCATGGCTGTGTAGGCCAGTCGGGAATGATCAATATGCCAGTTGCAGAGTCCAGTTTAATTTTCTGCAATACCTGACTGATGCGGCAAAATGGGGGAAATGCGTAGCAAAACGCATCCATTGCTATTGCCCCAGCGTCTGGTTCCCAAGACACATACGTTAGTATCTGATGGTTCAACCTGGACGCAAAAAGGTCAATATCTGGTGTCCCATAGTGAGCTATAATGTCTCCAAAAATTTGGGGGTTTAACATCCACTCGATGTTGCCATTGAATACTGGTGACCTGGTGTTCGCCACTGTATTAAGCTTCCCTGGCAAATAGGTCGCTGTAATCCAAATATTCCTTTCAATGCACCAGTGCCAAATTGTGTTTGCCAATTCATCACAAGATAGCGACCTGATACCACAAATATGATTGATGTAAGCCACCACTGTAGTGTTATCTATTTGGAGGCGGACATGTAAGTCCCGTGAGTTAGTACAGTAAGCCCGCAGTCCATGAAATGCCCCCAGCATTTCTATATAATTTATCCCGTGTGCCTCAAGGAAGGTAGACTCACGAGAGTTCCATCTGCCACCACAACTGGACATCGTATCAGTTGCTCCTCAGCCTTGTGCGCTTGTGTCAGTTTGTAGCACGACGTCTGGGTTGCTTACTATGATGGGTCTGCGACACTCACTAATATTGTCAACCCACCATTGTAGCTCGGTTCTAGCCTTTGGTGGTAACCGGATTGGCCGATCAAAGTGCCCAGCATTTGCTTTTAATGCTGTGATCTTTGCTCTTTGTAAATTTCGGTAGTGTAGCAGTCCAAATTGTGCAGCTGGGAATGTAGCTACCAATTTCCCTATTACTTTTGCCATTTGCTGAATGGTCGGTACCCTGGCGCAAGCAAGACTGTGGCACTCTTCTTTTATAGCAGTAGCTTTATTGGTTGGGATGGTAATCATCATTAAGTTGGTGTCTAGGGTGAACCCCAAATAATCCATAACCCGTTCCGGGTGCAATTTTGACTTGTCTGGATGGATTACAAATCCCAGCTTCTCGAAGAGAGCCTTAGTTGCAGCCACTGCCCGTGTAGCCAATTGGAGGGTCTGACCCACTATAAGGATATCATCCAAATATGCCATAACCATATAATTTTGTTGTCGGAGAAGAGCCAATACAGGTTTTACTAATTTTGTAAACAGCCTAGGGGCTGTGGTGATTCCATTGGGCAAAGCCTTGTATTCCCATAATTGATCCTTCCAGACAAACATTAGAAATTTCCTGTGAGCTTCAGAGATGGGCACCGTATAGTATGCATCTTTTAAATCGATGCAAGCCATAAAGTACCCCGGGTAAAGCATCTGCTTGGCTGTTTCAAAAGTATCCATTTTGAAGTGGGTATATTGTACAAAAGTGTTCAGCTCAGTTAGGTCTATTATAATCCGACATCCCTCATCTTTTTTAATTCTGGTGAAAATGTTGGACACAAACTCCAGAGGTTCGTGTGTTGTCTTGGCAATTATCCCTTTTGCTGCTAGCCGTATAATTTCAGCATGTCCTGCCTCCACCTCTTTTTGGGATAGTTTAAATTTCCTATGAGGTGCATGCTAGGTAGGGGGATTCATACCACCAATAAATTCTATAACATAGCCTTGAACACTTTGTAAAATAAACTCATCTGTAGTGATTGTGTTCCATATTCCCAAAAAAGCCCGCAACCGCCCACCAATTTGTGCAGGAGGAGATGCTACGGTCTGGGAGGAACCAGGCCCCCTTACCTCCATGGTTAACGACGGTTCCTGGCGTACGTCGTTTTGGGTGGACGTTGTGGAGGTTGACGGGATGGCGGCCGCATCTTCCATCCAGGCCACTGTTGGCCTTGTCCTAAAAAAGGTCGTTGTGTTTGGGGAAGTGGAGGTGGATAGGTCCTTTGTGTCCTGTCCGGCAGCCGCGGTTTCCAGTTTGTGTGTGATTGTTGCCGGTGGTATGGGTGAAGTCTAGTCGCAGGAGGTTTCATGAGGCCAGCTGTTTTGGCCTCCTCGTCTAGTTCCTTCACTTGTTTGGACAGGTCTCCAAACAATTGATGAGGCGGTGGAGCAGTTGATGGACGGCACAACCCCGCGAATTTAGGGTTGAGTGTGGGCTTAATGGAGCTCTTACGCAGGCAGTTGATCTCATATTGGGCGTTGCATAGGAGTGCCAGGGCATCTTGTTGTTCACTGGACACATCATCCCCGTCAAGGGTCCTAGCAAACGCCGTTATACCTGTGGAGAGGACCTTTAAGATACGCTGGAGGCGGACATCCTGCATCCTGGTGGCCGTACTCAAGTGTCCCCAGATTTGGGCATTAACCAGGGGCACACTGAGGTTGATGCAGTTCTCGGGCGGTTTTATTTTCTCCATAGTATCATTGAGTACCTGACTCTGGAGTTGGTGAGTAGTCAGGTAATCAATGGTGCCCGCCAATTTGTGGTGCAGAGGTTCCCCTATTTGTGTAGTTGCGGCAAACTTGCCCACCACATCCAGCATATCCTCCTCCTGCTCTGGCTCAGTGGTCACTGGCTGTCCCGGGTCGTCTTCAAATACAGCGGCTGGGCAACTGCTAGCACGCCTGGCTGGTGATAACGAGATACTAAGAGGACTCCTTGCGCAGCTTGTGGATGCCCGTGAGTCCCGTTCTTCCCGGTCCCGTTCCCGCTGGAGGAGTTGCTCCACTAAGAGCTCCAACCGCTCTATGCGACCGTCCCTGCTATGTGCAGCGGACAAGCTGACTTCCCCAGGCCCTGCGAAATCATTGGGGCTTCCACCATCGGACCACACCTCCGTAAGGTGCTGTGTAGGGTCCAATGGCAGGTCGTCGTGGCCTACCGCCCGAGTAGGCTCATACGACCCCTGCACGGACTCTCCGCTAGTCTGCCTTCTTCCAGACTGTGGCGGCCCACCTGTCTGATACAAAGTCGTCGGCCTCTCCCAGAGCTGAGCTGACCGACCGCCTACTGCTGCCACCTCCGCCCTTGACCGCAGCTTGATGTGGTGTTTTGCCGGCGGCACCTGCTCCTGCAGGCCTGCTCGACGCAGCAGTAGATCTACCAGACTGCTCTATGGCAAATCTCCCTGGCAGTGGTACGTGGTGGAGCACAGCTGTAGGGCTCCCCTGTAGTGCAGCTGTCCCCCGGCCCAGTCCCCTCGGGTTTACTGGAACTCAGGGTGAAGTCGCTGGCGATGAGCAAGGCCCCTTTGCACGTACCTGTTTCCCCCCTCTTTTCTTGGGGGAAGGGGGCTCAAAGTCTGGATCAGTTGTATCCAGCTCCGGGGTGGTAAACCACTCAGGCGGTGAGTCGGGCGCTAAAGTAGCGGGAGCGCCCGACTTCCGCATTCTTGCCCCTACATGTCTCGAAGCTGCCGGTGGTGCTTGCAGCTCCGGGGACAAGGGCCGTTGGCTGGTCGATGCAGCACGGCTCCTGGAGAGCGTCACCTTCCTCTTGCCCTTGTCCATCCTGTGGAGTGAAGGTAAGCACTTACCTGCCGGCCCTTATGAAGGAGCTGGAGGAGAGAGCGCACTCCCCCCCCCCAGCCTGCTGATGCAAATGCGCGCGACGATATGCCGCGCATGCGTGCTGGCGGGGTCTTCACGAAGTCACTCACGTGACTCCGTAGTAAAATTCAGATTTGATGGGACAAAATAACAATTAAATAACTGTTAAAACATTGAGCTGTTTAAAGAGGATGTATTGTAAATACTTATTTGGTAAATAATTTTGTCAAGCTATAGTAATTTCTAAATTAAATTTTGTGGACTAATGCTGCATCTTAACCATGGCACATTTTGGAAATCTCAGCAACTTGCACGAAAGACTTCATCAATATTTAACATTGGAATACCTTTGATTGCACAATTGACAAACCAAGTTCAACACTGGAAGAGTGGAGTGAGAACGTTAACCAGATAGTTAAAGGATTAAACATTGTATTTAAAGAAACCAGATGCCATGACTACCAAAAAAACGATAGAGCTACTCAATGTAGTGAATGATCGAGTCCTCCTCCTATATTCTGGGTCATGAAACCTTGCACTCCTAATTTTCTGCACAATGACACTTGTTAATCATACATTTTTATGATGCATTTGTTCTGGTTCAGACTGGGATTATTTATTGATCAAGGATTTGTTATAAATGTTGTGAATTCTGAAGTGAATCAATTATCATCTGCTCCTTGAAATAAAACGATGGAGATAATTGATAACAAAGTCCATCTCTACATATGCCTTTTAATAGAACCGTTAAGAGGTCGCAGAAGCATGGATGGAAAGTTAAAAATCCAATAGGAAATAGATAGTTGATTTTATTTAACTAATGTGAAGATCTCTGGAAGTAGCTACCAGGACCAATGATTTTGACTAGGATGTACTAGACACAGCTACAATGAATAGTAAGGAGGATGGTTTCAAGGAGATGTTGTCAAGTTGGTGGAATGACTGGATGGGTGGGGTGATGAAATATATTGCTATAATATTTTATATTTTAGAAGAAGAAATTAAAAGAGACAATAGAAACTATTGGGTACAAACCTAACCTAAAGAGAAAGGAAATGAGCATAGTCTGTAGAAACTTGCAAGGAAGATCAGGAAAGTTGTTATAAAACATACAAGATTTTGGGTTTGATAAGTAGAGCATTAAGAAATTTGAAGATTTTTAATAGGGTGCAGAGGACATTTACCTAAATAACTCAGAGGATAAAGGACTTTAGTAATTTGGACAGAATGGAGAACCTTCGGATGTTCTCTTTGGAACAGAAAGTGTTGTGAAGAAATCCATTAGAGGTGTTTAAAATCATGAAGGATATGCAGAGGGTAGACAGAAATAAATTGTTCCATTTGTGCGCACATACAGGTACAGCAGGCAATTCGGAAGGCAAATGGCATGTTGGCTTTTATTCAGAAAGGATTTGTAGTATGAGTGGGAACATCTTTTACAATGATATAGGGCATTGGTGAGATCATACCTGGGGTGTTGTATGCAACTATTTTATCCTTATCTCAAAAAAACAATATACTTGTTAAAGAGGAAGTTGAGCAAAGATTCACCAGACTGGTTCCTGGGGTGGGCAGAAGGGAGGTGTGTCACATGCAGTAAGATTAAGTAGGCAAGGTCTCTTGTCTTTAGATCTTAAAATGATGTAGGTTGAACACAATGAAAAGCGTAACATGCTCAGAGGAATCGATAGGGTTAATGTGAGGAAAATATTTGCTTTGGCTCAGAAACCATAAACTATTTAGGATTGAATATTACTTCACTCAGACTGTGTGGATCTTTGGAATTCTCTATCCCAGTGGATTTAGGAGTCTCACTCATTGATCACATTTAGAATAGCAACAGGTATAATGGTTCAATGATTCAATGGTTATTTTGTTGTCAAATGTTATGTTTCTATAGGGTATGGAGAGAAGGCAGGTACGGGATAATGGTTCAATGATTCAATGGTTATTTTGTTGTCACGTGTACCAAATGTACTGTGAAATACATTTTTTCCATTTAGATCAATGTGATTGTTGCCATACATAAAGACAACTCCCGATGAAGTATCCCATGCATGGAAACAGCCGCTGAGTCCACATGCAACAGTCTCCAGATTTTGGCACCATTTTGGTTCTGAATATTGAAGAAATGGTAGGATTCAGAGACTGGGAAGGAGAATGTGTTTGAGGTGAGAGGTGAGCCATGATCTTGCTGAATGGTTGAGCAGGCTAAAGCAGCATAATCATCTATTTCTATTCCCATTTCCTATGTTCTAATGTAAAGAACTGGTGGAGATAGAACAAAGATGAATGTTAAAAGAAGCAAAACTGACCGGTGGGAATCTTATGTGTTTAATTTACCGGCGGGAATTATGTAGTGTTTAATTTGGGTCTGACAAGGGTAGTTGTAGCAACAGATCAAATTGTGGCATTCCTAAAGAGCTGGATTATTATCTTGTAGGGATTAATTTGAACAGCAAAGCAGCAATTGCGGGGTAGTGGACTAGAAGGATCGCTCGGTGTCCTTCCATATTGCAACATTTCTGTGATTCTGCCTATATTAGAGGTTATCAAAATAGTTGTAAAATAATTAAAAAAGATCGAGGAATAAATTCAAGACTATAATCTAATCTTACGTCAGAATAATTGTTATACCTGCCAAAACTTCCTCATGCTTTATGATGACACCTGAACTCTTTGATTAGATTATTGCCTAGAGGCTCATTCCAACATCCAATTATTTGTAATTCATATTTTTATTAAATAGTGTGAGATTAAATAAACTGCATTTCATCTTCGTGTGAAGCTAGTTCTTTTTTCTCATCTCAGTAGATTTCACCGGCTATTATGTTCATCATCAGGTTTTGCAGCAGCACTGGAGTTTATTTAACCACTGTAAAGTGATAAAAAATCCTTTTCATCCCAACTTTACACACTAGAAGTCATTTTCTAAGACTATCTCAATCTCACTCTCCTATTTTTAAGAACTTCCCTTAAAATCAACTTGTGCCTGATTTCAGTTCATACCACCTAACTTTGTATTCTGTGGCTTGGAATTTGAATATATATTATTTTGCTGGTGCATAATGTCACACAAGCTTAAATTTGACAACAGCTCAACCAATGCTATGTCATTAATGGTCGATGTGTCTAAGCATGGTCATTGTGAATTGGGTGTCGGAAAAGCACAGGCCTACTCTATCAAGTAGTGGTATTACCAAAAATATTTTACAGGCATCAAAGGAAATTTTCCACTGAATGTCAGGTTCTCATAGTATGGATTGCTACTGGTTATCTGGATATCTGAGGTGGTCCTGTGGTGTGGGAGTGTGAAAATACCAAAGAATGGCGAGATTCCAAGACAGTGGGCTTCATGAAAACATTGGAATACTACAATCGGATAGACATCGAGGGCTTTACATTGCGGTAATCTTTCATCGATGTATAGTTTAGTTTAATTTAGTTTAGTTTAGTTTAGAGATCCAGTGTGGAAACAGGCAATTGGGCTCACTGAGTCCACACTAACCACGATCACCTGTAGATCAATATATTGTGGAAACAGGCCCTTTGGCCCAAATTACCCACATTAGGCCCTTTAGCTCAAATTGCCCACGTTAGGCCCTTTAGCTCAAATTGCCAACTTGTACACTAGTTCTAGCCTACACACTACGGACAATTTACAGAAGTTAATTACCTACAAACCATGGCTTTGGAATGTGGGAGGAAACTGGATCACCCTGGAAAAACCCATGCAGTCACAGGGAGAATGTACATACTCTATACAGACAACACCCGTAGTCAGGATCAAACCCAGGTCTTTGACACTGTACTGTCTCACATTTACATTGCTTTCATGAGCAACTTAGGTCATAAGGTCATAAGTGATAGGAGTAGAATAGGCCATCCGGTCCATACTCCGCCATTCAATCATGACTGATCTCTCTCCCAGGGACGTGCGGTCAGGGGAGGCAGGGGAGGCAGAGCCTCACCTGTCCTACTCCCAATGAAAATATCTGTTAAGAAAGGAAAATAAATTTAATAATAAAATGAAATAAATATAAAGATTTTTCCACTGATCTGTGTTATAAATGTCATTTCTACATGAATAATCATTTTTAATAGTAAAAATCGCAATATTTGCGCAGCTCCATTGCAAATACATGAAGATGAGAGGTGAGGCAGCGATGAGCTGAGCCTCCCCTCTGATTGCGCAACCCCTTAAAAACTGCAGAATTGTCAGAGCCGAGACTTCACTGGGCTGCCGTGAAGAAGGGTGCGGTGGGGGGTTCGGCCGCGGTCAGAATGGGACGGCTGTGGGTTATAACATGCCATCACTCCTCTCTCCCTTCTCCCTCTCTCCCTATTCTCCCTCTCTCCCCATTCTCCCTCTCTCCCCATTCTCCCTCTCTCCCCATTCTCCCTCTCTCCCTACTCTCTCCCTTCTCTCTCTCCCCGATTCTCTCAATCTCTCATTCTCTCTCTCTCTCTCCCCGTCTCTCTCCCTCTCTCCAATTTCTCTCTCCCCATTCTCTCTCTCCCCCATTCTCTCATTTTCTCTCCTCTCTCTCTCCCCATTCTCTCTCTCTCCCCATTCGCTCTCTCCCCATTCTCTCTCTCTTCCCTCTCTCTCTCCTCTCTCCATTCTCTCTCTCTCTCTCTCTCTCTCTCTCTCTCTCTCTCTCTCCCTTCTCTCCATTCTCTCTCCCTTGTCTCTCTGTACTGATCAAAAATCTATCTATATCTGCCTTAAAAATATCCACTGACGGCTTCTATAACCTGTGGCAAAGAATTTCACAGATTCATCAGCCTCTCACTATAGAAATTTCTCATCTCCTTTCTAAAACAACGTCCTTTAATTTAGAGGCACTAACCTCTAGTCCTAGACTCTCCCACGAGTGGAAACATCCTCTCCCCATCCACTCTATCCAAGCCTTTCACTGTTCTGTATGTTTCAATGAGGTTCCCGCTCATTCTTCTAAACTCAAACCTAATGAGTTCTTGGTGCATTTGTCAGGCAATTATCCAATAGAAAGATAAATGTCCAGGAACTAATAAAAAATACTGCACAAAAACAGTAGCAATTACCTCTAAACTGGACCAGAGGATAATTGTCAAGAGTATAACTTAGAAGAAAAAATACTTTAGAGCGATAGAAGATGGAAAGGCAGTTGGGAGGACAGATAGTGAAGGTAACAGAAGAGGTTTGGGAGGAACTAAGGGCAGTACTTAAGGGAAGAGGGCAATTACAATGTCAGCTAGCTTGAGGATTGGAAACACAAGACATGGTTGGGATATGGGAATGGGGTTTAAGGAGCAGGAAGTAAACATTTGATGGATGTTGGAGCAGCTGGAAAGTTACCTTCTAATGGCATGGACTGAGAGATGGAGGTCGCCTGCACTTTGCAACATCATCTTAATTAAAATTAGTACGCTGGAGAATACCAAACTGGCAGGAAAGAAATGTGTCCTAAGGATCCTTATCTATATACATAAAGCTTTGATCGTGTGTGTGTGTGTGCATAATCATACTGCTCAAAAAAGCGACGCTCTAACTGTACCATTTTTACATATTCCTATTGAGATTTATCCCGTGAAGTCAAAAATGGCCTTATCTGAAAAATGCATGCATTATTTCTCGTTATTAATCAAAATGTTCTAAAATTTCAAAAAACTTAGAAATTCGCGTGGCTTTGGCTGATGACATGTTGACATCACAATGTCTGCACATTTTATTCACGCACTGCGAGTGACGTCGCCCGCTCACTCACAGCCCGCTCGCTTTTCACAACCCGCTCGGTCACCCGACTCCCCTTCTCTCCTCTTCTCCCCCCCTCTTCCTCTTCCCACCATCCTCCTCTCCCCCCTCCCCTATCCTCTCCTTCTCCCCTTCTCCCCCTCCCCTCCTCTCTCCCTACTCTCTCTCCACCCTCCCTTCCCCCCTCTATTCCCCCTCTCTCCCCCCCCCCCCCTCCTTTCTCTCCCCCTCCTCTCTCTCCCTCCATTTCCCCCCTCTCCCCCCATTTGCCCCTCCCTCCCCATCTCACCACCACCTCCCCCTTCTGTGTGTGTGGTGGGTGGTCAGTGTGTGTGTGACGCCGCAGATGTTCGTGTACGATTCACATCTCCACTAAAACACGACGCGCTAATGGTGAGATTTTTACATATTCTGATAGATTTATGCCGTTGTCAAAAATGGCCATATCTGAAAATTCCACGCATTATTTCTCGAGTTATTTATGAAAAATTTCACAAATAAATGACATGGCTACCCTGATGATGTCACAATGGATCTGACTGCCTGCCTCTGCTCGTGCTGCGAGTGACTTTACTCCTGTTATGTCTTCTGTACTTCTTGGCTTTTTAACTTTTTCTTCTTTAAATTTGTCACTTAGTGTTTTTAAACTGCTGCTCAGGTCGTGCTGCGCGCTCCGCTGGGCTCCTTGAAGTTCTAGAACATGGCGGAGGCGGCTGTTATCGCCGCACGGGTGAGGGTGCAGGGCAGCACAGTGGGAAGGTGGCCGTGGCGGCCATTACTCCCTCTGGGAGAGGCAGTCTATGGAGACCTGTGATTCCTCCATCGGGGAATCGTGACACCTTTTCCTCGCTGGTGATCCCGGTCGCACCTGTCGATCTCTGGCCATCGCGGGGGATGACCTCCTCTCCATCTTCCTTGCCTGACCATCTATCACATGGGTGGGTGGGCTTCCTCTCACAGATCGGACTGCCCTCCACTGCTTTTGTCCGTCCTCAGATCGCTCCGAGCTTTCGTCTTCTTTTTCGTCTTTTTCGGCCCGCTGTTACTCATTCTTATTTATCTTCTTGCATGGAGAGTGGTCCCGGTGGCTTGAGTCCCTTGTGGCGCGGCGATAAGCCCGAAATGAAGGTGAGGAGCCGGGTATTTTGGGAGGAATTTTATTAGTTGTTCTTCTCTTGTCCAGTCGGGTCTGCAAGAGAGCGATCGCGCCTAAACCCCTGCCTTTTATCCCTGTAGCTAAGGGCCGCCCCCGGACTAGTCCATTCCCATGCCGAGGGGTTCGATAGTGGAATGGCCCGAACCTTGGAAGCCGCCACAGGACATTCCCCAGAACAGGAGGCATGAAACGCACCATCGGACGTACAACCCGACCGGACCGCGTACGGAAGTCAGCCGGCAGAGGCACAGGTGGTGGGAGCCGCGAAGGGGGGGCGACCTCACCTGCTGGTCAATGTCCAAATGTGCCGGCTTTAACCGGTCAATCGACACGGCCTCCGGCCGGCCCCCAATGGCCAACACAAAGGTTGCCTGTCTGTGCCCCTGCACCCAGAACTTCATACGGCCTCTGGAGTGGCGTCCGGTGGACGTCAAGGCACAGGAAAACATAGGGGCAGTCCCGGAGGGCTGATGGCATGTGCGTGCGGAATGTCCCATGGCGGGACGTCGGCATGGGTGCACGCCTCCAACGCACTCGCAAAGGCGTTGTCGGGTGGATGAGGGCGGGGCAGTCCCTGCTGCCCCGGCGCAGATGGCACAAACTCCCCAGGCACCGTGAGGCACAGCGACCCATAAACGAGCTCTGCTGAGGATGAGGCCAAGTTCTCATTAGACGCAATTCGGATACCCAGCAAGACCCACGGCAGTGCGTCCATCCAGTCCGGGCCGGAGAGTCTTGCCTTCAGTGCTGCCTTGAGCTGCCGGTGGAACCTCTCCACCAGGCCGGTTGCCTGCGGGTGATAGGCCGTGGTGTGGTGCAGCCGCACACCCAACAGGTGAGGCATGGTCGACCACAGCTCAGAAGTGAACTGTGGCCCCCGGTCCGAGGAGATGTCCACCGGCATCCCAAAGCGAGCTATCCAGTGCGCGGACAATGCATGAGCGCATGAAGCTGTCGAAGAATTGCCAGCGGTATGGCCTCCGGTCACCGCGTGAAGCGGTCCACCACTGTGAGGAGGTGGGTGATGCCCCGGGACGGCGGGAGGGGCCCCACAATGTCCACGTGGAGATGGTCGAAACAACAGCATGGCAGACCGAACGCCTGGAGGGGCGCCCAGATGTGGCGCTGTTTTTTGCCGTCTGGTACGGAATGCAGGTGCGGGCCCAGTGGCGTCGGCCACCGGGTTCTCCTTCCCCTCGATGAAGTGGATGGAGGTGGTGTACTCCGAGATGTACGCCAACTTCCGCTGCTGCCGTGCGGACCAGGAGTCGGAAACCTTTGCCAGGGCGAAGGTAAGCGGCTTGTGGTCTGTGTAAGCGGTGAATGGGCGGCCCTCCGAGAAGTAGCGGAAACGGTGCACCGCCAGGTACAGAGCCAGGAGCTCGAGGTCGAATGCGCTGTACTTCCTCGGGGCGTTGTAGAGGTGCCGGCTGAAGAAGGCCAGGGGCCGCCACCCCCCGTCCGTCAGTTGTTCCAGCACGGCACCAACCACCAACTCCGAGGTGTCCATAAGGGCGGTCGGGGCATCCTCCCGCGGGTGCATCAGCAGCGCAGCCCAATCAAGGGCCTCCTTCATGCTGTCAAATACCGCCACCGTTTCTTTGGTTCACTCGACGTCCTTACGCCCACCCGCCAGAAGTTGTATTAACGAACGTATGATGTTGCCTGCGGATGGCACAAAACGGTCATAAAAGGCCACCATCCCGACGAACTCCTGCAGGCCGCGCCCAGTGTATGGACGGGGAAACCGGCGGATGGCATCGACCCTGTCCGGCAAGGGAACCGCGCCCTTGTGAAGTCACACAGTGGCCGAGGAAGTCGATGGTGGTCACCCTAACCGGCACTTCGCAAGACCCGAGCAAAACAGGAATTCACGGACGACAGGAGGTGTTCAATCGGCTCATCCAGGCGACGTGGACCAAACGCTGCTGCCTGACATCCACCAGGAGGGAGCGAGCCCGGAGGCAGTCGGCACCGAGAAACGGCTGGGAGACATCGGCGATGTCAAAATGATCTGAACCATGCGTTGGGGCTACCATTCACCACAGTGAGGACGGCCCCCCGCTTACCGGAAAGAATGTCCACCAGCAAAGGGGGCAGGACCCTCAGCTCCGCCCCGATATTCACGAGGACGTGACCCCAGGAGCGCCGATCGCAGGCGAAGAGGTGGTGAATCTGGCTGGCCGATGCGGGACTATTGGCAGCCGGCCCGGTGTTTCCCGGGAACGTGTATGGCTGGCAGCATAGTCGTGCTGCGGCACCCCAGCGCCTGTGGTAATAGCACCAGTGCCTCCTGCCGGTGGCGCTTGGAGCCTGCTGCTGCGGTACCTGCCACGGCCGCGGGGGGGGGGGGGGGGGGCGATCGCACAGGCCTCGGGGGCGCAGCTGCCACCCCCTCCACAGCTCCCCCGCCCAACCGGCGGAAATTGGGCGCTGTCAGAATGACGGCCAGAGCGCTGACATCGTCCTGGCACACCATCCACATCGCGTCAGCGAGCCTACCGAGGGCCCGGGTGTCGGCGAATGAGGCGTTGGTTAGCTGCAGGCGGATGTAGGCCAGCAGCAGATGCAGGTAAATATACTCAAACATGAGGCACGGCGTGTGCCCATCCAGGAGCGTGACCATCTCATTGACCAGGCTTGATGGCCGCCGGTCGCCTAGGCCCTCCATATGACGGAGCCTGGCAGCACGCTCCATCCGGCTGAGCCCGTAAACCTGGAGCGGGAGCTCCTTAAGGCCGAGGTATTTCTCAGCGGCTGGGGAGCCTTCGAGGAACTTAGTGATTTCTCCAGCCATGTGCCCCCACCAGGTAGAAGTAGCGGGTGTTGTCTGCCATAATGCCCCGCAGCTGGAATTGGGCCTTTGCCTGTTGAAACCAGATGCGAGGCCGGGCGGTCCAGAACATACGTAGTTAAACGGAGACTGCATCGAGAGACAGGGCCCGGTCGGCCTGTGAAGTGGACGGACGGACGGCTCTGTGTTTTGACTCCATTATGACACCAATGGAGCGTCAGGGTGACCAATATGGCGCGGCGATAAGCCCAAAATGAAGGCGAGGAGTCGGGTATTTTGGCAGGAATTTTATAAGTTGTTCTTCTCTTGTCCAGTCGGGTCCTCAAGAGAGCGATCACGTCGAAACCCCTGCCCTTTATCCCTGTAGTTAAGGGCCGCCCCTGGACTGGTCCATTCTCGTCTCGAGGGTTCGATAGTTGAATGACCCGACACTTGTGAGCCACCACACCCTCCATTTTTTACGGCGCCTGGTGGGGAGGCTGCTGCTCTACGACCTGGGTAGGTGCTGCCTCTACCCCCTCCCCTCCCTCTCCCTCTCTACCCCCTCCCCCTCCCTCTCTACCCCCTTCCCCTCCCTCTACCCCTTCCCCCTTGCTCTCCCTCTATCCCCTCCCTCTCTACATCCTGCCCCCCTCTCTACTCCCCTCCCTCTCTGCCCTCCCCTCCCTCTCTGCCTCCCCTCCCTCTCTGCCCTCCCCTCCCCTCTCTGCCCCCATCCCTTTTCTGCCCCCATCGCTTTCTGCCCCCATCCCTTTCTGTCCCCTACCCTCTCTGCCCCTACCGTCTCTGCCCCCTTCCCTCTCTGCCGCCCCCCCCTCTGTCCTCCCTCCATCTCTTGCCCTCCATCCCTCTGTGCCATCACCTCTCTCTCTGCCCCCCTACCCTCTATGCCCACCCCTCCCTCAATGCCCCCCCCCCCTCCCGCAATAGCGCATTGAGGGGATGGGACCCAACGGGTCCCACTTGGTCTAGTAAATCAAAAAATTAGTCACAACCTGTTGTGTGAAATTGTATCATGTGTTTTATGCATCACTAATTATTGTTTGAAAATAGATGGAAAAATGTATTTATCCTTATGAAAAGAGCCTGTGAATATATTCTGTGCAATGTTTAATTATTCAGCAATTTAGCTGTCATTTCTGGCAGTCTTGACCCTAAACTATAGATTGTCTTTTCTGTTGATAGATATTGATGGATCTGTTTCAACTAGATAATAGTGAAGCATGGCAAGTACAAAATACATCTTGCACATGCTACACAAATCATTGGTGGTTGCTTATACACTGCTAGCATAGATGCCAATTGCAAGTGAAACTAAACTATTTTCTATCATACGTGTATCCTGTGGACTGACACTATGTTGCCATGTATGGTCTCATCTAATTACTTACTGCATGAACTTTGCTTCTGCCTCATTTGCAGGCTGCATCACTAGGCTCCCTGATCCCATTAGAGAGAAAAATATGCTTGTATGTACAAACACACGTTAAGAGACAACAAAAGCCAAATGAAAATGTTATGGACTGTGACATCATTGTGAAAACTTAAAGCTATAAAAAATTCCCCAAATACAAACTCCGACTCAAAGGAAACATTTGCCACAGAAGGCTGTGGAGGCCAAGTCAGTGGATATTTTTAAGACAGAGATAGATTCATCCCCCTCCCTCACCCCACTCACCATCAACAACATCACAGTCACATCTGTGGTGTATTTTAAGTTCCTGGGAACCATCATCGCCAAGGACCTTAAATAGGGGGCCACCTATTTAAAATGATGTACTTCCTGCGGCAGCTGAGGAAGCACAATCTGCCACATGCAATGATGATCCAATTCTACACGGCCATCGTAGAGTCTATCCTCACCTTCTCTATTATGCTCTGGTTAGGCTCAGCCACCAAGCACGACACCTGGAGGCTGCAGCGAATCGTCCGATCAGCTGAGAAGGTTATTGGCAGCAACCTTCCCTCCATTGACGAACTGTACACTGTAAGGGCCAGGAAGCGAGCGGGTAAGATCTTCTCTGACCCCTCTCACCCTGGCCACAATCTATTTGAATCACTTCCCACTGGAAGGCGACTCCGGACTGTCACAGCCAGACATAAAAACAGCTTTTTTCCATGAGTAGTAGCTATACTCAATAACCAAAAATCCGTAGCCTCCTTTTGCTCTGGTATTTTATTTAATCCACATGTTTAATCGTTAATGTTTTATTATTAATGTTTACTGTTTTATGTGTCATTCCTAACTATTACTGTATGCCATGTTGTCACTAGCGGGCGGAGCACCAAGGTAAATTCCTTGTATGTGAATACTTGGTCAATAAACTTATTTATTCATTCATTCAATCAAAGAAGGCCACATCAGGAACACCAAATGCTGTTGATGAGGTTAGAGGAGGTGTATGTGGACCTCTGTTTGGAAAGGCACCAAGGCAAATTCCTTTTATGTGAATATACTTGGCCAATAAACTTATTCATTCATTCATTCTTGATTAGTACAGGTGTCAGAGGTTATGTGGAGGAGGCAGGAGAATGGGTTTAAGAGGAGGAGATAGATCAGCCATTATTGAATGGCGGAGAAGATTTGACGGGCCGAATGGCTTAATTCTACTTTGGCCCCTTATGACCTTATGATAGTATTCTGTACATTTTATGAGTAACATAACTGAGGCACAGAGTCACAGCTTCTTGTGAGTTATATCTATCAGACATCCTTGTTGATTTGGATATATGGTTAAATGAAGCAGTTGCAAAACTGCTACATTATTATTGATATAACTACCCTTTTTGAAATAACAGAAGCATAATACATGAAAATGTAATTGTGTTTTCAGTTAGCCCTTTTATTGTTTAAATATGTCCATTGATTTCTAATGCTGGGAGAGAAAGTCCCTCGTCGGTCCTGTGAAATAAATCATATAATCTACTCAAAGAAAAGAGCACATTTTTAAACATAAGGGCTTGCGTAATTGTTACAGCGGTGAGGTCACATACAATAACACCTCACTCCGATCTGAGAAAAGTCAATGTTTCCTTTCTGTTTTAAAAGGTTCAATTACAGTGCCAGCAAAATTGCACAGATTGCTAATGCCTCCTATTGGTCTTGTCCTATCAGCCATACCTAACGCTCTGTGTAAATCAGATGTTAAACCTCCTCTGACTGTCAACTACCTCCTTTACCAATATGATCCTTACGTTTCACCACTATTTTTTTCCTGAGGTGAATTATGTATTGAAAACAACAGGCAAACGGTGAGATTTTATTACGAAAAACGTAATGTCCACATGCAAGGAAAGGCTTTATTTTTGTTACTGTCTATGCAGGGCAGTGTGCAGGCTGTAATTCTGAATAGAAATTGAGTCAGTATAGCCACCAACCCTCTATATATCCTGTACAGTCCAATGTCCATTGGTTGATAGTTAAAATGTAAGGCAGTGGCAAGAAAGGTGAGACATATTGAACTCAACATTTAAATCATTCCTGCATTCCCATGTCTTGGTTCCAGACCCGTCTTGCTGATGTATCTTTGCTAGCAATGTACACTGATGTGAAATATACTTAGCATCATACATAAAGGAGGGAAATGCGTAAAAAGCATTATCTTTTAAAAGAAACCACAGATTTGTTACATTTTGGACAATTCATACATTATTTTCTGCTAAATTTCTGAATTCCCAAAGAACAGAACTTAAAGACTTCCCCGGTTTAGAACATGCTGGCAACCAGTTCCTGGTTAATTAGCGCCTGTCGGGAATATGGTCCGGGCACTTTCACGTGCGATTCACCTGAATGCGGATGACCTTTGCCTGGCTTCATCGCACTGCAAATCACATCGTCATGGGCACACCAGCCATTTCTACAACTACCTTTTATCCGTCATAAGAAACAAGGGCCAAATCCCGCAGCTGATCAGCAAAAAATATGTGAATTACAGGTCCGCAGCGTGACATCGATGTTTAACTCACATCATCTGCCAGAGTTATTTTTCATTGCTCAGTATATGTGCAGAACTATGACCGCATTGTCCCTCAATGAATGCAGCACCTCTATGTTATGCAGCTCTATGCAAAATGCTGTGATGTCTGCTAGATTGATCAGCCCACACCTCGTTGTGGCTTGGGGCCACTCAAGGCATGGGCATCCTTCAGGGCACTGGATTGCATGGGGAGTGGCCACACACACTGAAGATTGCTGTTCCCCCTCCCCCTCCCCATCCTGCTTGCTTTCCCTCAACTCCCTGGCTGGCTTTTCTGCAGCCTGTCTTTGACTGCCATGGAGAGGGGTTCTTTCAGCTCTGAACGCCTTCTCCGTGGTCAGTCACACTGACGCAGCAGCTGCAGGCATTGCATACACTCCTCACTGCAATTGCAACGTCCTGCTTTACCACATTAATTACTGTGTAAAACACAATATAGTTAACATATTATGCCCAACTTCATCTGCGCTTGCTGCAACATACATTGCACTCACAAAAGGTGGTGAAAGCAGCTTGTTTTATGAATCAAAATAATTTCAAGTGCTTGTGTGAAACAAAGAATGTTTATTATCTGCACTGAAAAATATATTTCAAATGTATCTTGCCGAAAAACAATTTATTTCACGCCGAGTATCTTATTTGCGTGCTTCATCTGCAATAAGTATGATGAATATAGACTAATTTCTAATTGCAAAAACAATAAAAAAGATTGTTCAGCCTATACATAACAGATTCATGCTTAATTAACAATGATTTGCTTTAATGGTAATATTTAAGATCTTTGGTTAAAAAAATTATTACATGAGCATACAACAATAATTACTTATGATTTTTGAAATGTTGAAGCATACAGTTTACATAATCCCTCTTTAGGAAGAAGAAAATCAAGCATCTTCTTCATTACATTCTGTGTTGGTTAAACCATTATGTTGATGAACATAAAATACATTTTTGCTGTATTGGAGAACAGATGCGAACAGTTCTTTAAAAATGGAAGTGTCAATGACTAATTTTGGAATTCACTGAGCATTGCTTCACATAGTTGTCATAAATTTACGCATTATTGGTTTCAATTATCATTTTAAGATATAAATTTGTATCCATCTGAAGTTCTTTAGTACAAATCACCATTAACTCAGACAGAATTTTACAGAATGGAACTGTGGGCATTCCACTTGCTTATTTTGTCCACGAGAGTTAAAACTGATCAATTGTCGTTATTTATCTAACCGGATACAGATAATCAGCTAAAACCCTCTGACATCAAGAACAATGTGAGATGGTGAAATGTCAATGGTGGAATGAGAATTCCAATTGCATTTTGTCAGTGGAATGATCAGCCCTTCTGCAGTGCTGATTGCTAATTAAATCACATTTACAAGTCAACTTATACGGAAAAAAATAACGGCAGACTGCCATACTCTCACAATGTTGACAAAATAAAACGTGGCATGGGAAACATGGGAACCAAAACAGGTGAACGGAATAATTGCTATTGTCAAGATTTCTTTTAGAAAATGAGCGTTTTTGAAATAAAACTGGAATAGCTGAACTACCTAAATATGGAGTTACTGCATAAACGGCACAGTTACATATCAGAATGAGCTTAGCAGCTCTCCATCTGCTTTGTTCAGATATGTATATATTCTCGGTAGGTCCCTTTTTTACTTAGATTCACGCTCAGAAGGAAAGACTGGTAAAACGTAGAGATAGTTTCATATTTAAAAGGATTTGGTGTAATTTGGAATATATGCATTGATATATTATACATATATTTCCCATTAAAGGCTTCAGGTGATTGGTTGTGCAGCATAGAAATAACAGTAAAAGCAGGGGGGGAGAAAAGCTGGCAATGAACATAAGTCTTCTTCTTTTCCACTTCTCTTTTTTTTTTGTTTTGCTCAATATTGCTTAATTTAAAGAGAAACATCAAAGATGCAGCTGAAAGCTTTGAAGCATGGGAGAGAAAATAGACCTGAATGATCCTTTACAAAAGCCCGACTCCAAAATCTGGCCAAGCTCAAGCAGCAAATGACCCCACTATTGCTCCCTTTACAAAAAAGGGTCAGGCTCCATTTTAGATAAATAATGCATGTGACTTGCAAATTGTTTCACAGCAACAGAAAATGTATTCGTAATGAGTCTAGTTTCCTTGCCATTTAATTAAGAATTATTTGTTCTCTCCTGCACAGGCTGTTTTATAAAAGGAAGGAAGTATATTCAAAATTAATTACATTTATAATATGTTTATGGCAATAATCATATATTTTGTGTGAAAATGGCAATATTTTTTATGGACAAATTTTGAGAAATTTACTCTCACAGTTGGAATAATTACAAGCTGCCTTATTTAGACGTCAGTTTTGTTTTGTAATTTACCAATGCACTATGTTGGCCCAGCATTACTTTGGCCTTGATCTCCCTCTCTCTCAGCTCGGCAGCCCTAGACCACACAGCAATGGTGTTTTCTACAGCTAACTGTACTTAAACTTTGTGTCTGATCAACTTAAGTGTATTGGATTTGAAAACAGTTAGTCAATTGTTTCTAGTCCCTAGGTGGTGGTTTATGGTAATGTTTGCATCAATACTAACAAAAGCCATACTGCAGTACAAAGTACATCAAGGAAATGAAAGACAAGGCTGCCTGTTGTCAGCGCTGTCTACAATAAAAGCAGGATTTAGAGCTGGGGCAGAGATCGTTAGGAAGCAGCAAAATGAATGAACTGCAGAAATCATAGGGCTGATGGTTCATGCTAGTGCTTTAGGTACTGGCTAATGGTCTGGGTTGTACCCTGGCTACGAGCTATATGAACCCAACTCAGTCCCATAAAAAAAGGTCAGCGATGGCGAATGAGGTAGCAAAATAAGGCCTCATCATTAAGAATTAGCAGTAGGAAAAAAAGTTGTGATTCATTCAAATCATTAGTTACAATGTTCCTGATTAGCTTGGCTGCTAAAAACAGAGGGTCAGAAACTTTATTGATTAAGTAAGACCTTTTAATGCCTTATCCTAATTAAACTATTTATAATAGCAGTAAATCAAGTATTCTAAACTGAAAAATGCAAATAATCCTATTATCTTTGCCCAAAACATAAAGAACACAGTTACATTACAGATTTGATTTAGACTTCAATGATCAAAAACATTGCTATGTTGAATCCAATGTGCAGTAAATAATGGATTAGAAACTAATACATTTCAATGAAATGATAATTACATACACCTATTAAAATATATTAATAGACTGATCCATGTACTTATCATTCGAAAGCCATTAGAAAAAATTAGAGAGTCAAATCACAATCTTCAATATTCATAAATAATGTCAAAAGGAGCTTTGTCGTACGCCACAGATTTTAGTTAATCTAAGGATCTCGCAGAAGGCAAATGACTCATGAATGAATATTTGCAGTGTTTTTATGGCAGTCTGAACAAAAATGTATTCTTGACTCGTAATATCTGAAAATTAGCAATAATGAACAGCACGAAACTCAAGGAGAGTGAATCTATTAAAAGGCAAACATTCATACCCTCCAACTACCACCCCCCCCCCGACATACAACTGATAACAGAACAAAATGCAGATAAATTCACCTGAACCTATGTTAGAATTACTAGTTCAATAATGAAGCAATTTTTAATACTGAACTAAAAGAAATAAATGCTGCAATAAAATGACATTATTCATACAATGAATCTATTAATATATGAGCATCGTTATCCTTTATTTGAAGTCTAACCTCAGGATGCCTGCTGTGTTGCTGGATGCTAGAATGTCGGAAAAAAAAGTGAAAGCACATCTCATCATGGGGTAAATTGTCTGTCGAAAATAAATGTACTTAGTTTCTGATTTGAATGCTGCTTTCTGTGAAAATAGGCTGGATTGTTATCATTGTCTGTGAGGGCTAATCTATCCTGAGCGGAAAAAAAAACATGTGCAGCTGAACAAAAGGCACAGTGCAGAATGCAGGTAGGCCAATATCTGTTCCATTGTATTTCTTGTCCCATTTTAATCTATTTCAGGCTTTTAATGTCATCGAACCAACTATGAGATGTGCTTCATTCATTACCAGGCAAAATGCAATGTATATAATAAAGTATAATTCGCAGATGGAGCGAGAAAGGTACGTTTTTATGAATAAACAAATGCATGTAAAAAAATCTGTTATAAAATTACCTAGTAAAACAAAACGGACAAACCTTTAAAATGTAAATGTGATGTGTAAATATTCTAAAAATATATCCTATGACCATGTAGAATTAACACCGCAAAAAGCTGCACCATTTTGTAATACAGTCAATATTTATTATTGCACATTTATTTGGTTGGTAAAGATCACCAATTCAAATTCTCAAAATGTGAAACATTAATTTTGTGGACAATTTATGAATGGACACAGTACAACAATATCTTTGTCAGGTATTTACCAATATGCATATGAGTCAATTTATCAAATAAGGTTTTATATTTTGAGAAAATATTTAATTTACCCTCACAGAGGTCTTATTATTTGTAAACATTTTTGGGCATTAAGGAAATTCCACTGAATTTTGTTAATAAATATGAGATTCTCATACAATAATTGCTTAAATCACAGCTGTTCAATATTTTAATATTTAACATTAGTTCAAAAATGAATTTGATTTTGTTGTTGTGTAAGTTAAACTGATTTAGAAAGTAAAGCTGTGTTAATTGACAAAATGTAATTCCTATTAAAAAGTAATTGTTAAAAGATGGATAATCAGCTTTATTTTTTAAACAATCATGAAATGACTTCCCAACTTCTCCCCAATGCCCTCTTTTCCTATCCAATTCTTGTTAAGTATGGCATGATTTGTTGAGATTGTGGAAAACATTCATTTTCAATTTACTGTGAGATTTGCCCCTTCTTTAAATTCCAGTAATAGGAAGCTCCTGTCAAAACTCAGGGAACTGGGTGTGCCATTATAATTCAGAGGGACTTGCAGATATATGAACAGACACAGAAGTTGCTATTGGTTTCTCTGCAGCAAGACACATTGGAGAATCCAAAGACATCTTTTTAACTGCATGTTTGATTACTATCCCTAGTATCTCATTAGCAGGACAAATCAGAACTCTAAACTGGACCAATAAAAGTAATGTAAATTTACATTGCTATACATACAAAAAGTCCTTGAAGAGAGATGTGATGTAAATAACTGGATACAGATAATATGAAACAAAATATCTACACAATCTATGATATAAATGAACAAACTCAAAACAAAATGAAGAAATACAATCATTTGTGCGTTTACTGGTTGAAGCTTAGAGCTAATTGCATTGATATTGATATTTAACAAAATCAGGGACATTGTGTGTTTCTAAAGTCTTATTTAATCCATGGTATGAGAATATGTAAAACTTTTCAAGTGAAAAACCACCAATTGCATTGACTTTACCATCTTATCTGGCATTATAATAAATGCCCCCCAAATGAGAGCTGTAGTCAATACACATAATTGATGATTTATTTAACTGGTCATACAGGTTTCAAAAGTGAAAGGTTTCTGTACAAATCACTTAAATACTAATGATGTCCAAGCAATTTTTAAGCTTGCGCAAATTACATTAAACTACCTCATTTGACTAAAGAGATTACAGTATATACTTCATAGGATGAATAACCTGCAGTTTATTTAGATCACCAACTGCATCTTAACTATGGTTATATAATACATGATTAAGTCATTTTTAATGCAATTATATGTGGACTCTTAACTTTCACACAATCACACGATTTTTTATAGTTATTGTGGAGTTTACAGTGAAGATTTTAATATTTTTTGCTTTATGAAAATAATTGCACTAAAATATATTATATTCTATTTGTTTGCTAAATCACATTGAAATACACTCATAATGACTAAGGAAATCTACATTGCAATAATTATTGTAATGTCATATAAATGATTAAATCTCTTCAAGTTGATAGAACACTTTTTTGTGAAAATAAAATAAAAATAAAATTCAAGGACATTTGAACATTGACTGCCATGATGCCGTGCTTTGTTAGTTATTTTTGTTTGATATGCATCTTGTGACCTGTATATAAAATTCATAGTTTCAGAAGTGACATGTGCGAGACCTGGACAACCAGGGAAAAGGCATATTTCCTGACCTTGTAACCATGGCAACCTTTCCACTGATTGGTAGCAGGCATACTCTGCATCCTTTTGACACTGGAGGCAACAATGTGAGGTTACAGATTTTGATTGAAAATGAGCAGTTTTCTAACATGTTACGTGTATTCAGAAAGATCGGAAAGTGCCCAACAAATTGTCCATGCAAAATTATCCATGCAATTAGAAAAATTTGTGATGAATTTCGAATGGTTTTGCTCATGCCTGGTAACAATGAGCCTTACATTCTCAACAACTTCTAAACTTCTAAATATTCTACAAAGCATACTCCAGAGGGTGGCATATTTCATTGTGGCAGCAGCTCTGTCATGTTCTTCTCCTTGAGAATCATATATCATTTGGGCTATTTTATTTAAATTCTCTGGGAGAGATTTTGCACCAAGACAAATCTGTAAGACCAAATCTACGCAGAAGGGCTGAAATTGTAATTGACCCTGAATGCCAAATCCAAAGCTAAAAATAAGATATACATTTCTTTGAATATTCATCTCTTAAAAATGGCACCAAAAGTAAAATCACACACAACGTTAAATACATGTACAATAAAACCACTTTTGATACTGTTCAGAGAAGATTAATTTTTTTACACCACCAGCTAAAACGTAAAACACATCAGTTCAGATGGAAACTGACATTTAAATTCATGTCATTCAAAAAGCTGAGCAGAATGAAATTCCAACTTTCCATATGGTCACATTTAAATTATACTTTTTATTCCCAGTAAGCAGTTAGGTATTACTGTTCAATTGACTATTCACCAGATCTATTCCCAGAGATAGTCAATAACTTGGGAGTGGAAAAGTCACGATTCAATTACTGTGATCAGTCACAACTAAGATAAACCCGGATATTTTCTGTGTATGACTGCTAACTCTACTGCCCTCAAGATCAATAATTTATTTGTGTGAAAAGCTAAAAGAAAACAAAATTCTTAGAAAATAATGTATAGAATTTAGGGCTGCACATGACAGAATCACCATTACAATATTTCAATTTTTTTTAAAAACTAGGGCGAATTTATTTACTTCAATTTTTAAACTGAAATGTCAATTGATGTGTGTAAGATTGGAAATTCCACTTTAAATCCACATTTAACTTTTTGCTAAATTGAGGAAGGGATTCTTATGATTTGATGCAGAGTAGACCTCCAGCTGTCTTATTTTAGCACTTTTTTTATAAATGACTAACGCAGACAAAAACTATTATCCTGTCCATCCTGACCCAAGATCTCTTTTTCAGATGGTCCTGTTATAAGGAATCCAGACTGCATTTGTCATTCCAGTTCATTCACAGAAACATGGCTTTGATTCATTATTTAATTGCTCAATCACAAAAGCACATATTGGCTATCAACATGTTACGATGTTCCAATGATTATTTGAAGGCAGAGTTTCCACTAATAAGCTCTTTATCAGTTGAATAATCCAATACTATCTTGTTCATATGAAAGCACACCACAGTTCAGTTGGTTCTGCTGTATATATATGAACTGTCTCAAATTTTCTGTAATTTCCTCACCTTCTCTCCTCAAAGCAGTTTGGAAAATTATGCTTGAATGAACTAATCAGAAAGTGATCAGTTGCTTGACAGATCAGTAGATACTATCGATAGATTCATCAGAGTTGTTTTAAATACATTACAGAGCTGACCAATTGAAACACAAAACAGACCACAAGTTGTAATCCATTGGCCTTTGAAAAGCAAAGAATCTCCTACTAGTTTAGGAAAAACATCTAAAGCAACCATCCATTATCGCCAGTGTCTTAGCTAAGCAATATTTTCCTGCAAAGCTATTTTTCTGAAATAACTCTGTTATACCATAGTTACAATGTTTGCATATTAGAACTGTCTAGCTTTTGGATACAAAGACAACATTTCCCTACTTTTATTCTAGAAAATATTTGGCACATTAATTTAAAAACAATTCACAAACTAATTTTTAAATTCAGAAAAAATATAATGCCATCATTGACAAATAAAATGTACAGCACAATACTTTTAGATGTTGCAGTAACTGACTATTCAGCAAAAAACCCTCTTCAGGGGACACTTGTTTTTTTTCTATTACTTCTGCATTCAGAAACTCTTTATTGTCATGTAAACACAAAAAAAAAGTACTGAATATCACTTAAGTGTACAATAGGCACTGAAATCCAGATTTTTATTTTTCTTGTTAAAAGATTTGAATAATTCAGAAGTCTCTGTGGGACCAATGAATAAAATTGTCTTTCCTTTATGAAATTAAAGCTTATTTCTACTCATGGCCACTCTGTTCTTTTTAAAGCATTCCTTGAATACAATATTGCATTTTTATCACCCACAAATAAAAATCACGGTGAATTTAAGTAGTTACATTTCAGCACTTAACCACTCAAACAAATTTGCAAGCTAGGGCCATGGAAATAATGAATCTGTCCATAATTTAATTTTAACTAACATAAGTTGTAAATTTGAGCTGTATTTCTGACAAGATTGTGGTGCTCCTTTGTGCAGATTGCCTGGCTTAAGAGCTAGAAAATGCAGAATTGTTGGGATGAAGGACCTGGATGAAAGCACCACGTTAGGGGACAATCTGCAGTCTCATCTGATCATCAAAGGTTATTTTACCTCATGTCTAATTTGATCATTATGTGGCATTTCCGACTTTCAACCATACTAGTTTCTGTCTTCACTTTATTCCTACGTCAAACATTATATCCAATCCATATTTAATGTATAATTATCTGGGCATCCATTCTGGCCACCAGTTATTTTTTCACTGTAATTAAGCTACCTTAAGGTAAAATACGTCTGGCCATAGTATATCAACCGAGCATACCTCACATAAAAAGTAAGAAACTATATGATTAAAAGTATCCTAATGCTCGCAGTAGTGTTTGTTATTGCATTCCTCCTATCTTTACTATTGAGATGACTGCTCAAACTGTTGTGAGTCTTAGTTTGCACTGATTGATGCATTTACTTGTGTCCTCAGGTAGAATGTCTAGACTTAGAGAGAAAATTTCCTGTTATTGCTTAACAGTTAAATACAGAAAATGGTATTTTGTCATGAATTTAATTTACTTGGCACTTTTTTCATGGTTTGAAGAAAAAATACTGCAATTGTGTCTGAAAGTGGAATGCATTTAAATCTGTGCCAAAAAATAAATTGAATCAAATGCATGTAGTAGATGTGAGATATTGCTGAATGTCATTATCGAGAAGATCAAAACACAACATTCGTTCATTACTCTTTAAACTTCAGAATCTTCACTCACGCTCTGCTTGCCATGACCAGAACTTAACAATTAATTTTGTATGTGGAGGTCTCTTCGGGACCCATTTGGAAGACCTCTGTGTGAATTATCACCTCAAGCATGTTATTCTTTCACATTTAAAGGACTGATCCTTAACATCAGCATTACATCTCGAAGAATTACTAAACAAAGGAAAGACCAAACATTGAGACATCCAAAGGGAAAATTCTTAGGTTATCTTTGACCACACAGATAACAGTTTTTTTCACGCAGTATCCTTTGTTTAACATCTGGTGTGTTTAATTGCTTCGTTATTTTAAAATCACACAAATGGGGCAGAACTTTTATCGTGGGGCTATTTTTTATGCTGAAAATAAGTATAATATGTATGAGTTTCTTGGAATAGCAGTCCATGCCTGATATGCAATGGTAACGTAGCCAGTGCTTTATGGGTCCTTGTTTACCTTACACATGCCCAGCTGCTGCTTGCAATCAGCATTAGGTCAACTTAAATATCTAAAGAAAGGTTTTCTCTACCTTTCTGCAAAATGTGTGGAAATTCAGACAAGCCATGAGCAATCCTTAATGCAATAACCGGAACCTACCAAAGGGATAGTAGATGCTCAGTTCTTTCTTAACCTCCAGCTGGATCCATTACAGAATATACAGAATGATACAAGATTGGGCAAGCTCAAACAAGATGTATGAGGTTTATTCAAGGCCTCTCAAATGTTCTCTTCCCATCGGTGCAGTCTAGGGTTTTGTCGGTCACATGAGCTATTGTTCACAACTAATGTTACATAAACTTTACTGCTTCTCTTTAAAACAATAACAAGAATTGATTAATCATGTTTATAAATTGCTTCCCATCACGGCTTCTCGCACTCCCTATGATCTTTGTTACTGTAGAAATTGTACTTGTTGGACTATCATCCACCTCTTGTCTTGACACAATGTTCTCATTTTGACGATTGTCATAAATATCATTGCATGGTTTTACTGGTACAGTAACGGGATTCCCTATAGAAGGATCATCATCTAACTCCAGCCGTAGTCATACAATGTGGAAAGAGGCCCTTCAGCCCAACTTGCCCATGCCAACCAATATGCCCCATTTACACTAGTCCCACCTGCCCGCAGTTGGCATAATTGTGTGCAGTTTTGGTCTCCAAATTTGGGGAAGGACATTCTTGCTTTTAAAGGAGTGCAGCACAGGTTCACCAGGTTAATTCCCGGGATGGCGCGACTGTCATATGTTGAGAGAATGGAGCAGCTGGGCCTGTATACACTGGAGTTTGGAAGGATGAGAGGGGATCTTATTGAAACATATAAGATTATTAAGGGATTGGACATGCTAGAGGCAGGAAACATGTTCCCAATGATGGGGGAGTTCAGAACCAGAGGCCATAGTTTAAGAATAAGGGGTAGGCCATTCAGAATGGAGATGAGGAAAAACATTTTCACCCGGAGAATTGTGAATCTGTGGAATTATCTGCCTCAGAAGGTAGTGGAGGCCAATTCTCTGGATGCGTTCAAGTGAGAGTTAGTTAGAGCTCTTAAAGATAGTGGAGTCAAGGGATATGGGGAGAAGGCAGGAATGGGGTACTGATTGTGGATGATCAGCCATGATCATAGTGAATGGCGGTGCTGGCTCAAAGGGCCGAGTAGCCTACTCCTGCACCTATTGTCTATAGTCTATTGTCTATAAACCTATCCATGTGCCTGTCCAAATGTTTCCCTAATGTTATGATAGTATATGCCTCAACTACCTCATCCGGCACTTCGTTCCATACATCCCACCAACCTTTGTGTAAAAAAGTTAACCCTCCGGTTCCTATTAAATATTTCCCCCCTCACCTTACACCTATATCTCCTGGTTCTCAATTCCCCCACTATTGGCAAAAGACTATGCATTTACCTAGTCTTGTGCTCTCATGATTTTATACACCTCTATAAGATCACCCCTCATCCACTGTGCTCCAAAGAATAAAGTCCTAGAATGCTCAGCCTCTCCCTATAGCTCAGGCCCTCGAGTCATGGCAACTTCCTCGTCAATCTTCGCTGCACCCTTTGCAGCTTGACAACGTCTTTCCTGTAACATTGGTGACCAAAACTGAACACAATACTTTAAAGGTGGCCTCACCAATGTCTTATATAACTGTAACATAGTTACAGTTCTATACTCAATACTCTTACTGATGAAAGATAATGTGCCGAAAACCTTTTTGACCACTCTATTGAATGATGCCACTTTCAAGGAACTATATACCTGCACATCCTAGATCCCTCGGCTCTACCACACTCCCGGGAGCCCAGTCCAGGCAACATTCTAGTGAATCTACTCTGCACCCTTTGAATAAATGCATGTAAAAATCTTAACAATAATCTCTGAATTTTAGAAGAAGGTCTACCGAATGTGGTGACTCTTGTATGCTGGCCCAAGTGAATCAACTTACATTCATGCATAGTATGATTTGCTCAACTAGCACGCAAAACTAAGTTTTTCATTGTATATAAGGGCACATGACCATAATAAACTAAGGGCAATACCAACGCTAATGACATGGCGTGGGAGATTGCAACCTTCACGTGGTCCGCCCTGTTTCAACAAATGCAATCAACCTGGCGTGCACAATCAAATAAGAACAAATAGAACAAGTTGTCCTACAACTTTAGGCCACGCACGCCATACGTAAGAAGAAGACCAACTACATGGCTTTGTCACTGTTCTCCTGGGTGCCATGCATCAGATACAATTGATCTACATGGACTGCTCTCAATAGTCATGGTATAATTCAAAGAGCTATATACCTCAGTCATTGCTCCAATAACCTGGGAGCTCTCATTGTATGAACACTACAGATAGACTAAAGCAAGCTGCTGGATGCCTCCATTCTATTCTGATGAACTACATAAGTATCCCAACAAGGTGGCATGATATTCCACAGTTTTCCCAAAAGCTCAGGTCAGGTATTGAGCCTATGTCAGGTTTTAATCTGGCATATACGTCACACTCTCCATTCAAATAAATGGGAGCAAAGCACTCCTGGGAGAAAGGTATGCAGTTGTGTTTTTATCATGGGCTTGAATTCATTGAAAGATACAGCATGGAAGCAAGCCCTTCGGTCGACTAATCCATGACTATCATCGACCATGACTATCATCACACTATGTAGTTAACCCACTTTCTCACTACTCCCTATACACTAGGAACAATTTACAGAGGCCAATTAACGTACAAAACCCACATTTATTTGGGATGTGGGAGGAAACTGGAGCCTCCAGAGGAAACCCGCATGGTCACAGGGAGAAAATGCAAACTCCATGCAGAGTGCACCCAAGGTCAGGATCGAGCCAGGTTCTCTGTCACTGTGATGCAGCAGCTTTATTGAAGTTAACTTTAATAACTTTAATTGAGTGGTGGCTTTACAGCTTTTTAAATATAAAGAAATAATTTTCCGGGCAGGGTATTTATATTTTATTGATTCCCAAATGTTACCATGTGCGAATATCAAAACTTTAACAACTGGTGAGCCTGAGGGCAGAGCATCAAAGGCAGTCTGTGGGTGCAGTCAGCCACCTCACACGGTGCCACCCTCTAACAGAGGGCTGAACCCACGGGTCACGCTGGAATAAAGAGTGTGGCTTGGGCACCAGGCAGTGAATTTCTCAAGGTGACAGTTTGATTGTTTCTGTGACCTGTTTCTTCAATGCCCCACTTGCCCCGTCAGTTGCCTTTTCCACTTAACCCTGGTTGACGCAGGGTGGTGAGAAGTGAAAAGTTGCCTTATTTTATAGCTCTTCATAAATTCAAGCTGACATGGTTTAAACTCTGGACTTTTATAGACCTATTCATCTCAGAAGACCATGCATGGCAAAGATAGATATTTCTTCCAATATTGTGCAGTCTGTGGTCGTGCATATCCTGATGTCCTTTACTCCTAGTCACTAATATTGAAGATCCTCCAATATTTCTTTAACAATAATCTATGCCGAACTGCTGTGATGGTCTTCCCTGCCCCTTCCACACCTGGACTGATACTTTACGAGGTTTCACCTGCAATCATGACATACTGAACATCTATGGTAAAATTGTCTTTACTTTTGTCCATGCCTGCTCACAGGAAACATAGAAACATAGAAAATAGGTGCAGGAGTAGGCCATTCGGCCCTTCGAGCCAGCACCGCCTTCCAAAATCAGTACCCCATTTCTGCTTTCTCCTCATATCCCTTGATTCCGTTAGCCCTAAGAGCTATATCTAACTCTCTCTTGAATCCATCCAGTAAATTGGCCTCCACTGCCTTCTATGGCAGAGAATTCAAAAGATTCACATCTCACTGGGTGAAAAGGTTCTTCCTCATCTCAGTCCTAAATGGCCTGCCCCTTATTCTTAAACTGTGGCCCCCAGTTCTGGACTTCCCCAACATCTGGAACATTTTTCCTGCATCTAGCCTGTCCAATCCCTCTCATCCTTCTAAATTCCAGTGAATACAAGCCCAGTCGATCCACTCGTCATATGTCAGTCCCGCCACCCCGGGAATTAACGTGGTAATTCACTAAATAAACTCTCCAATGATGCTTTCATGTGCACCTTATCCAAGTGCTCTGCACAGAATTATTTACAATTCTTTCAGTATCATCATCCAGTTACCCATTTCATTGAGCCACGGTTAGCAGACAATCCATAGTAGTGGCAATATAATGGCTTCCTGCTTTCATACAGATGGGTACCTGAATAAATTCATCACATGTAAATGTTTCAAAATCTGGGAAGTGATTGGGTCCACTGCCTTTTTCTCATTAAAGTAAGATCATTGTTTATCGTATAAACTTTTCAATGTAATAACTAAGTTTGAAATTAGTATTTCTATGCCACTAAATTACCACATTTGGGATTTGGAGGCAGACCTCATTTTGCTCTTCTTCCTCATTGTTACGCAAGCTTCCCTTTTGTAGTTTGATGCTCTCATTATTTTTCTTCCATTGGGACATTGTATTACCACCCTTCCCTTCTTGTGCAGCGCTCTGGTTTGGGCTCTCAACAGAAGCTATATGCCCTGGTCTTCTTACAATGAAAGCAATTTTCTGTTTTGAATTTGTGCTGAAGTAGTCCAATGTCAAAGGTAGCAGATCTTCCTGGCAGACCCAATTATCGCAACACCCACACTCATGTGACCCAGACTCAACATCAGAGCTGCTACCATTGCTCCTGTTTATGATACCTTCCTACTACGTTTATACTTACTTTCAACGTCAACAAAATTGCTTCATGTTTTGCAAAGGCTATTTCCACAAATCTTCAAAGCCTGTTCAAACATTAGATGCAGATTATTTAGTAACATTGTGAAAACGCATACTCGTTAGTCAACAGACAAACTTTCCTCATATCATGAGATCCAAGAATGAATAATAATGCTTTTAGACCAACCATGTACTTGGCAGTCAAATCGCATGACCTGGAGACACAAGAAACTGCAGTTTCTGGAATCTTATTCAAAACAAGAAGTAATGGAGGAAATCAGTGGTGCAGGCAGCATCTGCAGCGGGAATGGACAGGAGGTGAGGGCACTTCAACAGACTCTTCTTCAGCCTCTTCCATGCTCTCTCTAATCTCTGTAAATGCTGGGGTGCAACAGTTTTCCTGACTTCTTATTGAATATTATATATCTATCCCTCTCATATTTTTTGTATATAAACATATGAGAGGCATAGATAGGGTGGACAGTCAGTATCCATTTCCCAGGATGGAAATATCAAATACTAGGGTGCATCCTTTTAATTCTTCTCTTCACTCTTTCCAGCTGAACAACAGGGTGACCAAAACGAAACACAATACTCCAAATGCGGCCACACCAAAGTCTTGTACAAATGTAATATAACATCCCAACTCCTATACTCAATATGTGTTGGAAAGAACTGCAGATGCGGGATTAAATCGAAGGTACACACAAAATGCTGGAGTAACTCAGCAGGTCAGGCAGCATCTCTGGAAAGATGCTTCCTTCTCTCCTATACTCCGATACAAAAGCCTTCTAGACCAGCCTATCAATCCGTGACACCACTTTGAAGGAACTATGTACCTGCAGTCCGAGATCCTTCTGCTCTACAACATTCCCTGCCATTCACTGTGTAGGTCTTACCATGGTATGACTTTCCAAAATACAACACCTAACACTTATCTGCATTAAATTCCATTAACTGTCCCTTCGCCCATTTACCCATCTGATCAAGATCTTGATAGCAATCTTCACTATTTACAATACCACCCACTTTAGTGTATTCTGCAAGTTTATTAATTATGCTTTGTACATTCTCATCCAAATCATTGATGTAAACAACAAATGCCAATGGCCCCAGCACTGATCCCTGAGGCATATCAATAGTCATAGGTAGAAAAAGTGCTGGGGAAACTCAACAGGTGAGGCAGCATCTATGGAGCGAAGGAAATAGGCAACGTTTGGGGTCGAAACCCTTCTTCAGACATAGGCCTCCATAGGCCTCCATAGTCATACGCCTCCAGTCTGAAAAAAACACCTTAAACCATCACCTTTGCTTCCTTCCATTTAGCCAATTCTCTATCCTGTCAGCTAGCTCTCCCCAGATCCCATGCGAGGTAATCAAACACCTCGCTGAAGTCCATATTGACAACATCTCCGGCTTTTACCTCGTTAACCTGAAGCATATCACAATGGCCACACTTGACTTTTGACTACCATCTTGCACCATCTTTCACTTCAACTGTTGTTAGGCTTGTGTACATTTTTCATCAGATTTGGGTAGGTATTAGCTTTCTGTAATCCTCAGATTTTCCAGACTCATCCTGTCACATAGTTCTGTATCCACATTAATTTAACATCTTTAGTGGATGTGAATCTTGATCATCCCATCCCCATTGTCAGTGTAATATATGTATCTGCTGTATTTGTAAGCTCCAACTGAGATAATTTCAGGATTTGCAAACAGATACATGTAGTATGCAAAGAGCTCAACAATGTGACATCATGGAGAAGCAAGGAACTGCAGATGTTGGAACCAGGAACAAAGCACAAAGTGCTGGAATAACTCAATGAGTAAGGCAGCATCTGTGGAGGGAGGGGACAGGCGAAGTTTCAGAATCTTCAAACTGATTGTAGAAGGGGGAGGAAGGGAGGAAAAGAGAGGTCAGGGCATGGCATAGCCTGGCAAATGATAGGTGGATACAGAGGTGGGGGATGGATTAGCAAATGGGTGAAGTGATAAAGCCAGAGACGAAAAGGAGACAAAAGAGTGTCAGAAAAGGAAAGAGGAGGACATCATTGACTATTTCCATGGCTTTTTACACATATTGCTAGAGCCCAGAGAACATTTAGTTTAGTTATTTTTAGTTTAGAGGTAGAGCATGGAAACAGGTCCTTCGACCCACCAGGTCCGTACCGAGCGGCGATCCCCATACACTAACACTATCCTACACACGCAAGGGACAATTTAGAATTTTATCAAGCCAATTAACCTACAAATCTGTACATCTTTGGAGTGTGGGAGGAAATCTAGAGCACCCAGAGAAAACCCATGCAGGTCACGGGGAGAACGAGCAAACTCTATACATATAGCACCTGTAGTCAGGATCGAACCCAGATCTCTGGCACTGTAAGGCAGCACTCTTTCACTGAGCCACCATGCGCCCTGGGTGATTTGGCGATATAACACAAACCCTTAAGTTCCCACAGCTTCAATGATTGCTCACAAGCAATATTGCATATACTATAGTAGAGACCTTTTCCCCTCTTGTGCTTCCAGATAAGGCAATCTTTCCCCTTCCAGCTCCAATGAACAACTTTCTCTACCCACCTTTGTCTCTGCTGGTCACATCAGGATGTATCTGAACACTACGAAATGTGTCACCTCATATGGACATGAAAATAGTCTAAAAACAATAATTGTAACTTTCTAAAAATATGTAAGCCCCCAAATAAATCTCAATCAAGATTATAACTATTTGCAATGTAAATATTAATTTAGATCGCTTTCTGACTGCAAAATGGTTACATAAAAAATAAATGACTGAAAAAAATGACTTCATTCTACACATCGGAGCTAAAAGGAAATGCTTAACAAATTCTTTACATAGGTTTTACTAAATTTTATTTCAAACACTATGAATGCCTGAACAACTGTGCTGCATTTTATTAATATCATAATTCAAACGGAAATTCATTTAACCCCCTTGGTGCTCCCGTCACTATTGAAAGTTGCAAATTCTAGATGGCAGTGCTTAGACAGCAAGATCAAATTTTAATAACAAATTCTCTCCTCCAGACACCTCTATTTTGAATGCAAGCATATATTGGAATGGCTGACCACTATTGCTTTTGGAAGCAATCTGACTTCTGTGCACCTTCATCTCACCATCTCTGCTGTATTCTTCAACAATGTTATTGATAGCAAGGAAGGTCATATGATAAACGAGCAACAAAAATATCAGAACATATTAGGCCGAGGCTTTGTTATCAGTGAATGAGAAGATAACAGAATTTCCTTCTGTATAATGTCGGACTATGTTTTAATGATGGTGCAGGACAGAAAATGAAGGGAGATTGTTGGGTTTTGATTGTTTCTCTTTTCTTGTGACATGCCAGAAGTAATATTACATATTAACAAAAATATAAGTGAAATGTCACTGGTATTCATTTTGACCCCAACTCACAAGTTGGGGTATTGACAAAACATCTTACCTTAATTTGCAGTAGAAAGATTTTGTGCAAAATATCACAACAGAAATATTATTAATGATACTCTATTCAAGCCAGTGAGATCTGCATTAATCAACCACAGAGAGAGAGTGCAGGCAGATTCTGATGTTTCAAGAGTAAAAAATAATCTGCTGACGTTTTTTTCAACAACTTGTGATAGAAAAGAGGGAGATAATGTTTGAGATGAAAACATTCTTTAGGGTGGATCTAAACAGCAATGAAATTAAAAAAAAAAAATAACTGTTTGAAATTGGTACCATGAAGAGATAACAAAAATTAATGATGTTTTGGTATTACTCTATATACACCTCCACAGATTTCTATTGTAGGTTGAACTGGAAGCATTTCAAAAATCCGAGGTTCCAGCTCAGAATGGCGACACAGTATTATATTTTCCACTAACACTTCAGTTTTAATGTTGAATGTCCATTATGCTGTGTCTGAAAGTCGAGGGAGAGGGGGAGAGGGAGAAGGAGAGGGAGAGAGATGAAGCAGACAGTAGACAAATGTGGTAGGATGGAAGAAGTAGGCTAAGTTCAAAAGCCGCAGATAAAAGCTCATATAAGGCATCTTGGTTTCATGGACGTTGGGCTGAGAGGCCTATTACTGTGCTCTATTACTCTACAACTCCAACTGATGTATAGAGAAGCCTGGTCATTCAGGTGACTTTTTATATTCTTTATAACAGTTCTCAAAATGATCAAACCCTGCCGAACAACAGCATTGAGAAGAGGAAGCAATTAGCGACAGAGGTATATGTAGTTGATGTTCCCTTTATACGTTAAGGGCCCTTCCTGCAGTTGGGTGGGTGGGTGGCTAAATGAGGGTAGACCCAAAATGTTGGAGTAACTCAGCGGGACAGGCAACATCTGCGGAGAGAAGGAATTGGTGACGTTTTGGGTCGAGACCCTTGAGGGTGTTAGCAGCAATAATGAGCTCCAAGGTGGAAAAAGTGTGAATTCAGCATTACGGGTTGGTCAGCTGTTCTGCTTTGTTCCAGTGTGTGTCTGGTGAACACACCCTAATGCCCTCACAAACGCAATAATCACTATCTCAATAAGCCCATATTGGCACTTAGGAACTCCCAAAGAAGCTCAATAACAGGTACCACCTAATCAAAATTCATGCTGATAATCATTGAAATTCTGAATCTGACATGTGTCTCACCAAAATTGAATAGAAGTCTCAAATTTACATTTGTTCAGGTCAAAGATTATTACTGCCCAATTACTGCCCAATGTCACCGATGACTTATTCTTAACGTTAAAGTTGCCCTAAATAGATGACAAATTAAAATTGGTTTAATTTGATCGCTCTAATTTTAAAGAAAAATAATTGCTGCAGAATGCAATGCATTGTTCTCATCTGATATTTTAGCTCTAATTAAACTTACCAAAGTCTAAATAGTCTAAGCTAAAACCAAATGGAATCTAATTAATAACTGTATTGCAATGCTATTACCTGTCACAGAGTGTAAACACAATACCTGATATTACCTTGAATGGCTGGAAAGTCAAATACTGAGAAAGGATAGAAATATTGCAAATTATTTTGGCCCCACTGTCAACTTTGGAGGTTTACGAAATAGCTTATGCTGTCAACTTGATTTGGTAGTAGGATGAAAAATGTCAAAAGTGCAGATGACAAATCCATCTTGTGAAGAAAAGTGACTCCAAGACAAGAGATGTCATTTGTCACAATTGCCATTTGGCTGCTGGTTCCCGAATTTTTTTTATTTTTTATGTAAGGCAAATGTTGCCTTGATGAATTGTAAACTAACGGTCTAATTTTGACTTATGGAAAGGATATTTTGCTCAATAATTGAATCTGCATTTTAACCAAATATAAATGTTTTATCAGTCTGAAGGAAATCATTTGAATATAAAGTTTTAACCTCTATCAGTCATTAAATCTGCCTTTTCTGCATTCAACCTTCAGGAGTAAAGTGCTAAAATGTTTTAAAAGTGCCAGAAGCTGGATTGGGATCATCCCCTGTGCGATATAGCCAACAGCACAACAATTGACACAGTCAAACACAGCTGTGCATGCCTCCCTCAGCCACTGCATAACATGGGTGGTAATTAAGCCACAGCTTCAAGGTTGCATAGGCACAAGACAATTCACCCCTAATGAAGTATCGATTGGTTGTGGCTGAGGTAAAAGAAGTTGACATTCATTTAGAGGAAGTCTGGGCAAACACAACATTGTCCAGCTGCACAACAAAGGCAGTATCACCAAATTTTAACCTTGGGAAAACAATTTTGAATCTTATTTATGGTGATATTTGCATTTTTTTTAAAAATTAGAACTAATTATGCCATTACTGTTCTGACATCAGAATCTTAAATCAGTGGAATTAATGTTTATTGGCAGATGCTACAAAAGCAAATGAAGTTTCAGCATGTCAATTACCGTAATAATCTCCTGATCGCATGCTACTGAATTGTTGGTAGGACTGAGTGCAGCAAATTAAGTGGCATCTTGGAATAATTTTATGGTTGTTGACATTGAGCTGTTAATCTTAATGTATCGTATAAAACTGCTGGGGTAATGCAGGAGACAAAATTATAATTTTAAGTGGAAAGGTTAGAATATGGAACCTAAGCAGCTGTCATTAAGCTGTAAAGATATCACTGTAAATGTTCTTTTATATGCTAGAAATTATATATCCCTCAGAGAAACAAACTTACCAGACCATTAGTTCTCATCATTCTTATTTTACTGATCATATTGGTTCTGGGGCATTCCAAGTGGAATTTCTAATATAAACACAAAAATGGTCTATGAATCATCAGTCACAATGTGATATTGTTAATTCTGAAACCCTTTACAATTGTTCTTTTTCTGCAGTGGATGATTATTTTCCTGCAAAGAAAACTATTAAATCAAGGATGCATTTGAAAGTTTTGTACAGGCACATCATTTTTCATTACCAATGTCACCACCTTAGAATAATAGTTCTGAAGTATATAGTAGTTCTGGTTATGCAGCAAACTAGGAAACAGTTTGCCTCTCCAATTCATTCTTTCAATAAAATGTTCTTGTCAAATCCATTATAATATATGCTTCATTATTATAGAGTGAAAATGTTGTGATAGTGTTTTGACTACTTTGATCAGTATGTCTAGGAAAGATCATTTCTTAATCATTGTCACTGCTTCGAATACATCCACAGAAATTAATATTAGCCCAAATTTTGCTGCAGTAATGATAACAAACTACCAGCTTCTGCCTTCAATATTCTGCAAAATTGGCTGAACAGTTGAGATTTCCACACATACTTAATTTAACATGAAAATCACTGAGAACGGCGTCAGTGGTTCACGGCATCTTTCAAAAGCGTCCCCTTTTGCCGCAATCACCACTGCAATCAAAGGAAATCACTTGGACCAACGTGAATATCCAATGTTTATGGACAAGCCCTGATGTAAGAAATCCTGAAATTCTCATGCATTGTTAAATGAAGTGAGTAAATTTTTAATAGTGTGCTAATCCACAATTATTACTGAACAAACTACCTGCTTCTAAAAGACTAATTTAATGCATGTGTACTTTAAATTCTCATGTGAATATCTCGAAATATAAATGGGCAGAAATTTATCTCAGATCATTTGTCCTAAATGCTCCATCTCGTAACAGTGCATAGTGTTGAATCTTAAACATCAAAAAGCCGACAACAAAATCCCTACATTAAGAGTAAGCAATAAAATGTTTAACATGACTTAACGAGGGATGGGCATTTATGAATGGGCATTTATTTGTAACATTTGTTTCTACTTCAATCATATATTTATGTTCCAGTTTTTAGTCAGCATTCTGCATTATGTTTAAATAATTAATTAACAGCAGAGTGCCTGGAAATTCATCCAGTTTTATTTACAGCACGGTGGGTGTAATGTTATTGCATCTTTGGTTCTCCTGTGATAAACATTCATATTGACCAAAAATGTATTTAAAAGTGCCTCCAGTTGGTGTATACCCACGAATAATTTGTGAAGAAAGGACTTACAAAGTTCCCATCAGGACCATGTTCAACAATGCTCTTCTGCAACAAGACAAGGCATCAGCTGTTGAAGACAACCTCCTTGTGACAAACAGGCAACAGGGACACATTAGAGAGGAGAAAGAGACCAGGGAAGAAAGAGAGAGAGAGAGAGTTCACTCAAAAGGATAATGATGTCTTGGTCCAGGAGATAAAAGGAGGAAAGAAGCCATGTGGAGCTGTAGCGGGTGGGCCAGGTGACCTTGCAGTGCTGCCAGTGTGCATGTATGGCTGACACAGTCTCTCTGCCAGTGAGAATCTCATACAGTGGAGTAGTGGATATTAATTCCGTTATCCTATTGTTCAGCTGGTAGAGGCGCTGCCACAGCACTAGGGACCCTGGTACGATCTCAATCCCAGGTGCTGTCTGTGTGGAGTTTGCACGTTCTCCCTGTGACCGCGTGAGTTTCCTCCGGGTGCTCTGGTTTTCTCCCACATCCCAGAGACATGCAGGTTTGTAGTTAATTTGGCCTCTGTAAATTGCCCCTAGCATCTAAGTGATTGAGAAAGGGGGATTACAGAACGAGTGTGAACGGGTGATCAATGTTCAACATAGACCCGAGGGGCCGAAAGATCTGTTTCTATCCTGTATCTCTGACACTAAAACAAAAAAATACACAATGCCAAGTTGAGCTCTATATCAACAAAAGCATTGCTCTTTCATTTTCTCGATTGCTTAAATGTATACACACACATCAACAAATATGCACACTCTTATGCACACCCAAATGCACATCAAGACATAGATATATAAATTTGTATGTGTGCACATATACACACAAACAAAATACACACATATCTCAAGTCACTGTTGACAGTTTCCCCCACCCCCTCCACACACCCCGACACTGTTCTTCACCTTGCCTGAAGCTCAAGCCTCTTACGGGATGATAATGAAGAGGTTACTCAATGTCTTTCAACTCCTTCGTGTAAGGAAGGATGGAGAGGAACAAGAGGTTGACTGGACATAACACTTCTCGTGGAGATTACTTGGGTACCTCGGGACAGAGATGAGTCCAGCCCCCAGCCACCTCAGGAGCACTTGACACTGCAATCTGTCTGCATGTTTCCTAACTATTTACATCCCCTTCACTTGACTAATAGGGGACACTCTCATTGTCATCTGAGCTGCTGCAACACTATATGTCTTGGACACAATATTAATGCAATTATCTTCTATTGTGTTATTACAAGGCATCAGTTCAGTTTATGTGTAAGAAGGAACTGCAGATGCTGGTTTAAACTGAAGATAGACACAAAAAGCTGGAGTAACTCTGAAGATGGGTCTAAAGAAGGGTCTGGACTCGAATTGTCACCCATTCCTTCTCTCCAGAGATGCTGCCTATCCCGCTGAGTTACTACAGCTTTTTGTGTCTATCATCAGTTCAGTAGTTTATTGTCACGTTTACCGAGGTTTACCAGTGAAAAGCGCTATCCAGTCAGCAAAAAGACAATACATGATTACAATTAAATCATTTACAGTGTACAGATACATGATAAGGGAATAATGTTTAGTGCAAGGTAAAGCCAACAGGGTCTGATCAGGGATAGTCTAAGGGTCACCAATGAGGTAGGTAATAGTACCGGACTACTCTCTGGTTGTGGTAGGATGATTCAGTTGCCTGATAACAGCTGGGAAGAAACTGTCCCTGAATCTGGAGGTGTGCGTTTTCACACTTCTATACCCCTTGCCTGATGTGAGAGGGGAGAAGAGGGAGTGGCCAGGATGCGACTCATCCTTGATTATGCTGCTGGCCTTGCCGAGGCAGCGTGAGGTATAAATGGAAAAAGGCTTTCTCCCACCCAGAGAAGGATGAAGTGGAGCAAAAAAGATAGGAGAAGACACTGAAGGAATAAGAGGAAGTTGGGAATGAAAGTGATCATGAACACTCCATGGCACCATCTGAGAGTGAAACGGAATGACAGATGTACAGTATGATATCTGCACGTGAAGCATATTACGGGGCAATACATTGACTACCAATGGGCGATAGATAGTCTTCCCCAGTTGTTCGTGAAAAGAGTTTTCCAGTATTCAACCCGTGACCTTTCGGTTGAAAATCCTGTGTGAAACAATAGCTTAGAGATACAGCACAGAAACAGGCCCTGCGGCCAACCCAGTCTGCACTGATCAACGATGCCCGCACATTAACACTGTTCTACACACACTTGTGATCAAGAAGGGTCTCGACCCGAAATGTCACCTATTCCTTTTTTTCCGGAGATGCTGCCTGACCCGCTGAGTTACCACAGCTTTTTGTGTCTATCTCTTTACTATCTAGTTTGCCGTATATGTGAAATCTTCATTGCAAATAGCAATTTTAAATCTATATGATATCACAATTACCACAAGGATCATGTTGAACTGACACTCAGCAGTTCAAAACGTTGGTGGAGTAAACTACATACTACAATGATTGCTAATTCGTTGTTGGAAGCTTACTTCAATATCAACAGCAAGCTGTGTTTCTTCACCACTGACTATAACATCTGTAATGGTTTGATTGAAAAGGATTTGGCAGGTGAGTGTGTTATTTAAAAAATGTTAAATCTCTTTGCTACATTGAATTATAAAAATAGTAATTTCTAAACATCTCTAAAAATATCAAATGTAAAATTGAGTTATTTTTCATGGTGCTCAAAATGTGTAGAGGTATTTTGATGTTTAGTTTAGTTTAGAGATACAGCACAGGAACAGGCCTTTCAGTCCACCGAGTCCGCACCGACCAGCAGTCACCCCGCATATAATCACTATCCTACACACACTAGGGCCATTTACACATACTGTACACCAAGCCGATTAACCTACATATCTGTACGCCTTCATAGTGTGGGAGGAAACCAAAGATCTTGGAGAAAACCCACATGGTTACGGGGATAAGATACAAACTCCGTATCTTACTGGACCGCACCAGTAGTCGGGATCGAACCCGGGTCTCCGGCGCTGCAAGCGCTGTAAGGCGGCAACTCTACCGTGCCGCCCTTTTGTTGTTATATTGTTAGGTTACTCCAGGAGACCGCTCACGCTGAAGTGGTCTTCATATTTATTTATTTACAGAATGGGAGTATGATCAGCAATGCCCACTTATTGCCCATCTCTAGTTGTCCATGTAAAGGTTTTTATGAGACATTTTCTTGAATCGTAACAGACGATCCTTCTGCTGAAGATTCTCTAACTGTGTGTTGGGAAGGGTGTTCCAGCACTTTGACCAAAAAGAAGCACCCGGTATGAGAGAATATAAGTTTTGGAGCTAATGTTGAATGGTACATGCTGTAGCTCCCATATGCGGGTGGAGGAATGGTTTGATATTCAAGGAGTGCCAGAAATTGCAGAGAGCTGTGAAGGCAGCCCAGTCCATCACACAAATTGCAAACTTACTAATCATGCCTTGTGCATTCTCACCCGAATCATTGATACAAACCACAAACAACAATGAGCCCAGCATTGATCCCTGAGGTATTCCATTAGCCACAGGCTTTCAGTCTGAAAAACAACCTTCCACCATCAACCTGGGCTTCCTTCCATTAAGCCAATTCTCCATCTCGTCAGCCAGCTCTCCCTGGATCCCACGTGATCTAACCTTCCTAGCAGTCTACAATGCAGATCCGTACCCAATACCTTGCCAGATTGGATATAGACAACTTCTTCGGTTTTGCCCTTGTCAATCTTTTTTAAATTTCTTTAAAAATCTCAATCAGATTTGTAAGACACAATTTCCCACATATGTACAAAACCATCACTATCCGTAATCAGCCTTTGTCTATCCAAATACATATATATCTTATCCCTCACAATACTCTCCAGTAATTTGCCTACCACAGATATTTGTCTCACTGGCCTACAGTTCCTAGGCTTTTTCTTGCAGCTCTTCTTAAATAGCGGCACAACATTAGCCACCCTCCAGTATGCCTGCATCTCACCCAAGCATTGAAAAATAGAAACATATAGACATAGAAACATAGAAAATAGGCACAGGAGGAGGTCATTTGGCCCTTTGAGCCTGCACCGCCATTCATTGTGATCATGGCTGATCATCTACAATCAGTAACCCGTGCCTGCCTTCTCCCCATATCCCTTGATTCTATCGAACACTATTTTAAATTCATCCAGGGAATTGGTCTCTACTGCCTTCTGTGGAAGAGAATTCCACAAATTCACAACTCTCTGGGTGAAAAAGCTTTTTCTCATCACAGTTTTAAATGACCTTCCCTTTATTCTTAGACTGTAGCCCCTGTTTCTGGATTCCCCCATCATTGGTAACATTTTTCCTGCGTCTAGCTTGTTCAGCCCTTTTATAATTTTATATGTTTCTATAAGATCCCGTCTCATCCTTCTACATTCCAATGAATTAAAGCCCACTCTTTCCAATCTTTCCTCCTATGACAGTCCCGCCATCCCGGGGATTAACTTAGTGAACCTGCGCTGCACTGCCTCAATAGCAAGGATGTCCTTCCTCAAATTAGGAGACCAAAACTGCACACAATACTCCAGATCCTACAATACAGTATGTGGAGGCCCCTACACATGAGAGGGTAACGCTGGATTTAGTATTAGGAAATTGGGAAGGGCAAGTTAATGAAGTGTGTGTGGAGGAGCCTTTTGGGACCAGTGACCACAGTTTGATTAGGTTTTTGGATTGGGACGAGAAGGTCCACGTGTTAAAATACTCAACTGGGGTAACGCCAACTTTGAGGGTATTAGAGAAGGTCTCGCTCAAGTTGTCTGGAGCAGGTTATTTGAGGGGAAAGGAACATCGGCCAAGTGGGAAGTTTTTTAAAAGTGTACTTTAGAGAGCTCAGGATGTGTACGCCCCTGTTAGAGTGAAAGCTAAAGCAGGCAAACGTAAGGAAGCTTATCTGACAAGGGAAATTGAGACGATACTCAAAAACAAGAAGAATGCATGGGACAGGTATAGGCAGCTGGGATCAAGTGCATCCCTGGAGGAGTTTTGGGTGGTAAAGAGCAAACTAAAAAAGGAGATCAGAAGGGCAAAAAGGGGCCAAGAGATAGCTCTGGCGGGTAGCATTAAGGACAATCCCAAAAGATTTTATAAATACTTAAGGGGGGGACAGTGGGACCTCTCAGAAATAAAAGTGGTCACCACTGCGTGGAGCCACAGGGGTCGTCAATGAGTATTTCTCCACTGTATTTACTGAGGAGAAAGACATTAGGACGGAGGAAATTGGAGCAGTCACTGGAAGGTTGATGAGGGCAGAGCTGTAGATGTTGTGTACAAGGACTTTAGTAAGGCGTTCGGCAAGGTGCTGCATGGTAGGCTACTCTGATCTCATGGGATCCAAGGAGAGATAGCTGAATGGACAGTAAATTGACTCCATCGAAGGAAGCAGAGGGTGATGGTGGAAGGTTGCTTCCCAGAAGTGGACGTGGTCTGCATTTATAGATCTACTACAAGGATAGGGTGCAAGAGTACCTCAAAAAGGTACCGGCATCAGGGTCTTGGTAAAGGGGGATGAAAAACTGTCGAGTTGGTAAATTCGTGATGTTCGTGATTTGCGTGATGTTCATAACAAAGTAACTGGCTTTTCCTTTTTTCTTCTTTCTCTCTTTCTTTTTTTCTAGGGTCTATCTCTTAATCTCCTTTCTCTAACTCTTCGACCAAGGGGTCTTTTTTTCTTTCCCTTCGTTATGCTCTTTCACTTTCACAACTCTTTTTCAATTTCTCTACTTTCTCTGTTTCTATTCTTTCTCTCTATTAGCCTTAAAAATGAATGATTGTAACAATGTATAAGGGATGTACACTGATGTAATTTACTGTACCTCTAATAAATAAAAATATATATTTTTTTAAAATAGAAACATGCCAGGGAGATTTATCCAACGTCTTCTTCCTTTGGACATCCAGCAACTTCTTGAACATATTACAGACTTCCACAAGACATTCCTATTAACTGTCCCACGTTCTCCAGTCTTCATCTCTTTCTGCATGATAAAAACAGAGGAGAAATACTCAATGCTTACATCACCCATCTCCTGTGGCTCCACACAGTAATAACCATATTAGTTTCTGGGGACTTATTCTCTCCCTAGTTTTGCCCTCTTTCCTTAATGTCCAAATGCAATTTATTTGGATTTACCTCAATATTATCTGCCAGAGTTACCTCCTGCCCCCTTTTGCCCTCCTGTTTTCCTTCTGAAGTATGCTCCTCTGCTCTTGGACCTCCTCCAGGGATACACTTGACCCCAGATGCCAATACCTGTCCCATGCCTCCTACTTTTTCCAGACCAAAATCTCATCCATATGGTCCTTTTGCACCAGAGCATTGATGAGATGTTCTACAATCTGTTCCACGAATGTGACTTTTCCACATTGAAGAACAGATGTCCATGCTGCCACAGGCCAGAGTTGCAGCCAGTTCTACAGTGCAAATCTTCAAATACATTCAGGATGTATCATAATTCCATTGCCTCTGTTGTATCCTTTTTTTTCAGCTGTATCTTGAGGAATCTGATATGAACTATCCATTGAGGATAACTGGTTGAAGAAAGTTAGACTCATAGTCAAAGAGTCATAGAGTCATACAGCGTGAAAACAGGTCCTTCAGCCCAACTTGCCCACACCGGCCAACATGTCTCAGCTACACTAGTCCCACCTGCCTGTGTTTAGCCCATATCCCCCCAAACCTATCCTATCAAGTTATGAACTCTTTACCCTTGTTTTAGGTCTGGGCCCAGCCGTGATTTTCAATTCTTTCTGTAACCCTCAATCATCCTCTATTTGCAGATTCCCAGCACTGTACTTGACTTGATATAGCAGGACTTCAGAAATTTGATTTGATCCATTCACTTTGAGATTGTTAGCTCATGTCTATGACTTGGTGTCTGTGCAGATCATGGACACAGGTGTTGCAGAGACAAGGCTAGTAGCACATGTTTAACACACCTAGTCATGTTCATGGCAGTCTAGTCCAACTGAACTGGGCCTGGTCCCCAGGATGATAATAAACACAGAGTGAGGTATATGCGGAACTGTAAGACTGCAGTCCGGGTCTGAATACAGTTCCACTGCTGCTGAAGGTCTACATTGCTCAATCTCATGGATGCCCACATATTCATGCTGCCAGATTTCTTCAGAGTCTCCCCATTTAGATTAGTTTAGTTTAGAAATGCAGTATGGAAATAGGTCCTTTGGCTCACTGAGCCCACACTGACCATTGATCACCCGTTCACGCTAGTTGTGCGTTATCTCACTTTCTCATCTGTTATCTTCGCAAAGGTCCGATTCACGGAGGCCATTTCACCTACAAAACTGCAAATCTTTTGGATGTGGGAGGAAACCAGATGAGCGGAAGGAAACCCACGTGGTCACGGGAAGAACATGCAAATTTCTCACAGAGAGCACCAGGATCAAATCCGCATCTCTGGCGTGGTGAGACAGCAGCTCTACCAGCTGCACCTTACTGCTGCCATTAGGTAAACAGTGGTGGTAACACAATGGGAGGAATCCCCCACTAGGGAAACAGGGTTTTTGTCTCCACAAGCACCATATCGCGATCACTCAATGCTGTTGTTGAGAAATGCACCTGTGCCAGGCAGCTTCATGAGAATAAGGCTGAATAGGTTTATCCATCGTGTTGACTCAATCACTGTCTGTGGCCGGCTCGGCCCTGAAACTTTGTTATCCCCAACTAAATGTCAGCTCTGTCACTGGAACTTCTCAGAACAGATGCTGATGATAGATATTGATCAACATTCTGTGCCCCTGCTACCTTCAATGCTTCTTCCAGGCAATAGTCAACACAGAGGTGCATTCAGATGAAGCAAGATGGCAGACGATAACTAGAAGGGCAACGTCAAGTGCTACTTCCTCCGTCGCGTATCCTACAGTACCGCTAAGTGGACAGGACATACCAAAGATTCTGATAAATGAGGCTGGCATGTTCCCTGAAAGACATTGGACAGCACAGTGGTGCAGCTGATAGAACTGCTGCCTGGTGGCATCAGGAACACAGGTTTGATCCTGACCTCAAGTGCTGTCTGAGTGGAGTTTGCACATGCGCCGCTGTAATGGTCCACGTTTCCTCCTGGTGCTCTGGATTCCTCCCACATCTCAAAGACATGGGGGTATGTAGGTTAATTGAACTTTGTTAAATTGACCCCTGTGTGTATGTAGTGGACGTGAAAATGGGATAATGGAGAACTAGTGCGAACGGTCGGCGAGGATCCAGTAGGCCGAAGACCCTGTTGCCATGCAGTATCTTTCACTAAATGAATCAATCGTCTGCATTTGAGAACCAGGTGGGATTTTACCTGCTGGCAAGCCAATCTTTTAGAAAGATTCAAAGCATTGAAAGCATTTAATACTTTTGACAGTTTTGACTCAAGGTATCAATTTTTGTGAGTGAGAATTGTATTGCCCATTCAACTACTCATGGGCAAACTATGTAATTGAATACCCTTCAAATGTGTAGGGACCTGTGACCAAAGATATATTCGAGCAATTTCTGGAAGTTGTATTTGCACGTAATTCTTCATTTTTATTGGAGGTCAGTAACATCACCACTGACACCAGGGACCCCGATAGTCCTTTCAGGTGAGGCAGACGTTCACTTGCTCTTCCTCCAACCTCAACTACTGTATCCGTCATTCTTGGTGTGAACTGCTATATAATGATGAGTCTAAGCACAGACCGGGCGATTGTTTTACTGAGCACCTATGTTCAGTCTGCCCTGGCATAAGCAATCTCCCATAGAATGGCAAGCAGTTTAATTTCCCCTCCCATTCCCACACTGACCATTCTGCCCTGGGCCTCCTCCACTTCAGAGTGAGGCCACACGCAAATTGGACGAACAGCACCTCACAGGGGCCGCGGAGTGTTTTTGAAAGTGGGGGGGGGGGGGGCTGAGCGATCACTGATCACCGGCCTCGGGGGTACTCAGCGAGGGAGAGGAGGGGGGAAAGGGTGTGGGAGGGGGGCACCACTCCCATCCCCCCCCCCCTCCAGGGTAGGGATGTATTAAAATCATGATGTATTAAAATCATGTTTTAGTGCATTGTAGAAGTATGAATTCAATGTTTTGTGTTTGAAATATTTTTAAGATAATGTAGGACCTACATAAGAGATAGAAGCAGGTGATTATTATTATTATGTAGATGGACGGGGTGATGGCGGGGCTTGGGGTCACTGAGACGGGGTGGCACACGTAGTACCCCATGATCCAAGGGAGGGCAGAGAGCCCCGGGTGGGTGGTTTACGCCGTGGTGGGGGGGGGGGGGGGTAGAGAGGGGGTGTTGGGGCGGGAGGGTGGTGTTGGGCAAGAGGGATTGTGTTGTGCTGGAGATGTTGGCACACAGGGAGATGTGGAGTTAGCACCAATATTGCTGCTGGAGTCGATGGGTGCAGTAGATGATGGCCATTTGGCCCATGGAACCTAGCTCGTTTCTTTGAAGGGGCACCTTCCTTGGTCCCCTTTTACCTTGTGTAGGAACAAACTGCAGATGCTGGTTTATACCGAAAATAGAAACAAAATGCTGGAGTAACTCAGTGGATCTGGCAGCATCTCTGAAGAAGGGTCCCGACCCAAAATGATACGTTACCCATTTTCTCCAGAGATGCTGCCTTATTGAGTTAGTCCAGCATTTTGTGTCTATCTCCCTATGGCCTTCCTCCCAGACTTTTACAATGTTTCCCCTTCAGCGCTAGGCCCAGTCCTCTTTGTGAAGGGTCTCCTACTTCCCTCTCGTGCAACGTAAATAGCCGAGAGTCTACACAAGACTGAGACCTTTCATTGCTCACGCATTCTGGCTTCCCTAGGACCTCTTGACATCCTTCCTGGTGTGAGACCAGAGCTGACCCTGGAATATATCCAGGATTAGCCAGTTTTTGACATGGCAGCTCTCTGTGTTTTTTGGCCCTGAATAGGAGCAGGAAGGTTGGGTTGTTCAGCAGCGTTCTCCATTAGTCCGACCCCTTGTCCTCGTGCCCTCAGACCCCGGGCCCCTTCTCCCATCGCTCACTTCCACACGACTCCATGTGTGAGCGTGGGAAGCCTCCACTCTCCCTCCCTCCATTTCCCCCCCCCCTTCACATTCACTAGCCCATCAGCCCGCCCCCACTGCAGTGAGTTGCTGACCCCCCACCCCTCCTCCTGGTGTGTTATGGGTGAGGTCGGTGCTTCCTGCAGACACTGAACATCCGTGCCGGTCACTAAAGTACATCCGCTGGGCTGGCCGCTAACTCCAGGTGGAAACATCTTTAAAAACATGGGGGGGGGGGGGGCTGCAGCCCCACCAGCCCCCCCCCACCCCCCCCCCCCCCCCCCCCCCCCCCCCCCCGGTTCCATGGCCCATGCCTCATATTTCGCGTGGGCAGCTTACAACCCAGAGGTATGAATATTGATTTCTCGAATTTTAAGTAACCCTAGCATTCCCTCTCTCTCCATCCCTTCCCCACCCAAATTGTTCCGCGAGTTTCACTGTTCCACATCCAGCAAAGGACTATTGTGGCCCCCACCTTTCCTTGGTCATCGATGCCAGCACTGGTTTGTTATTTTACCTTTTCATATCTCTAGTTTCCCTCTTCCAAGACTCTCAGTGTGAAGAAGGGTCTCGACCCGAAACATCGCCCATTCCTTTACTCCAGAGATGCTGCCTGACCCGCTGAGTTACTCCAGCATTTGTGTCTCTCTTTGGTGTAAACCAACATCTGCAGTTCCTTCCTACTCATTTCCGTCCCTCCTCTCCCCCTACTCTTGCCCGCATAAGAACCTTTGTTCTTATTTGGAGTAAAACAAAACAGATTTCAAATTCTTTAATATTCGGTGATTCTCAAAACTGAAACTATTTAAGCAAGTTGATTAAATCTGAAGACTAAAGTACTTGATTAAAAAATATCTTGGATTCTGCAAAAACAAAATTAATGACTATAAGACTGTAAATGAGGATATCCCAACTTTTTAAAGCCCTTGGCCAAGAATACTGGTATCAGTCTGAGCTAACGCAATGTATCTTTATTATGATAAAGAGAACAATTAAAGTAAATTAGAAAATAATTTACACGATTGTCCTGATAAATGTAATTTCAAATTCATTTATAATCTCATCATCTTCTGGGAATTATTTGGGTTAAATTATTGAATTCAATTCACCAGGTAAAGATAGACTTTTGAGGATCTTAGCTCCCTGCAGCAGACAAACTAATTACATGTAGCTCCTAAAACATAAAATATTCTGTATTCTCAACATCCCATTGTGTATTAACCATAAGTGATGCACTAACTAATCAACCAAATAGTTACCAAAAAAATGAACTACATTTTCTTGATTTAATTTCAGGTGGCTGTACTTTGAAGGGACTACTTCATAATTTGGAAGAAATCTGCCCTGTTTAATGTGCACCAAATGCACAATATGGAAACATACACATATGACATCTGCCACTGAAATTCATTTCCATTGACTTCAGTGGCACTGAATTGCCAAGGTTGAATGGAATGCACATAATTTGCCACATTGCATGATGAGGTGAATTTCCCACCTTTAGACTATTAAACCAAATCCGCTACATGTCCTTAAAACATTCAAATTGCATCATTTTTGTGTGGATGATAAACAATTTAGTCAAAGTGGTATTTTTTAAGGTGGATTGTAAAGAGGGAATTAGTAGAACGTTTGCGAGATTTAAGGACAAATATCCTGAATTCAGGTCCTTTACAACTGAAGGCTTGTTGGAGAAGATTAGGACAACCAGAGAGAAAGTTGAAGCTGGTGGTAATTTTGTAGATAGGAATGTTAGTCTCATAGTGTCATTGATTCATAGAGTTATACAACATGGAAACAGGCCCTTTGGTCCAACTTGCCAACACTGGCCAACATGTCTCAGCTACACTAGTCCCACCTGCCTGCGTTTGGTCCATATCCCTCCAAACTTGTCATATCCATGTACCTGTCTAATGGTTTCTTAAATGTTGGGATAGTCCCAGCCTCAACTACCTCTGCAGGCAGCTTGTTCTATACACCCGCCACTCTTTGTGTGAAAAAGTTACCTCTCAGATTCCTATTAAATCCTTTCTCCTTGACATTAAACCTACAGTGGCTTGCAAAAGTTTTCATACCCCTTGAACTTTTCCACATTTTGTCACGTTACAACCACAAACGTAAATGTGTTTTATTGGGATTTTATGTGATAGACCAACACAAAGTGGTGCATAATTGTGAAGTGGAAGGAAAATGATACATGGGTTTCAAATATTTTTACAAATAAAAAAACTGAAAGGTATGGCGTGCAAAAGTATACAGCCCCCCTGAGTCAATACTTTGTAGAACCACCTTTCGCTGCAATTACAGCTGCAAGTCTTTTGGGGTATGTCTCTACCAGCTTTGCACTACCTTCCTCCACATGTTTGCTGTGTCCCCCACATGGCTTGTGGCAAACTGCAAACGGGACTTTATGGCTTTGTTTCAACAATGGCTTTCTTCTTGCCACTCTTCCATAAAGGCCCGATTTGTGGAGTGCATGACTAATAGTTGTCCTGTGGACAGATTCTCCCACCTGAGCTGTGGATCTCTGCAGCTCCTCCAGAGTTACCATGGGCCTCTTGGCTGCTTCTCTGATCAATGCTCTCCTTGCCCGGCCTGTCAGTTTAGGTGGACGGCCATGTCTTGGTAGGTTTGCAGTTGTGCCATACTCTTTCCATTTTTGGATGATGGATTGAACAGTGCTCCGTGAGATGTTCAAAGCTTGGGATTTTTTTTATAACCTAACCCTGCTTTAAACTTCTCCACAACTTTATCCCTGACCTGTCTGGTGTGTTCCTTGGGCTTCATGATGCTGTTTGTTCACTAATGCTCTCTAACAAACCTCTGAGGTCTTCACAGAACAGCTGTATTTATACTGAGATTAGATTACACACAAGTGGACTCTATTTACTAATTAGGTGACTTCTGAAGGCAATTTGTTGCACTGGATTTTATTTAGGGGTATCCGAGTAAAGGGGGCTGAATTCTTTTGCACGCCACACTTTACAGTTTTTTATTTGTAAAAATATTTGAAAATCATGTATAATTTTCCTTCCACTTTACAATTATGCGCCACTTTGTGTTGGTCTATCTTGTGGTTGTAAAGTGACAAAATGTGGAAAAGTTCAAGGGGTATGAAAACTTTTGCAAGCCACTGTATGTCCTCTGGTCCTCAATTCACCTTCTCTGGGTAAGAGACACCGTGCATCTACCCAGTCTATTCCTCTCATGATTTTATACACCTCTATAAAATCACCCCTCATACTCCTGCACTCCAAGGAATAGAATCCCAGCCTACTCAACCTCTCCCTATAGCTCAGACCCTCTATTCCTGGCAACAATCTCGTAAATCTTTTCTGTATCCTTTCCAGCTCAACACCATATTTTCTATAACATGGTGCCCAGAACTGAACTCAATAAGTGAACTGGACACATCTTAAATAATGGTCACAGGAAAGACACAAAATGCTGGAGTAACTCAGCGGGACAGGCAGAATCTCTGGAGAGAAGGAATGGTCAATTGGATAACATACTGTGGGAAACTTTTAGAATTTGAGACCAATGTGAGCCGATATCATCAGCAGATATTGGAAATTGGAGGGGAAAAATAAAATTGAACGATGGTATAATTGATAAAGTATTTCCATAATCCAATAATTCCATAATTCCATAATTGATATTACCCTGCTTTTTTAATATTTCTATTTCACTATTATTTTAATCATAAGACATACAATTCAGCCTAAATTATAATTTACTTTGTAGGAAGAAATACAAATCAAATTGTGGATATTTGTTAGAAACACATTCCTAATTTGTGCCGATGACTTTTAGCCTATGGAGTCCTTTTCCTTAAATTGTACTCATCACTGTGGTTTGCTCGACAGCGTTTCAGATGCACATCAGCTGCACAGTCTGATAGGAGATGGTAACAGGAGTGAGCGCAATTGAATTGTTGGAGTAAGTGCTTCAGCCACCGAGGATGATGAACTCATTAACTACAAGTATAATGAAGCGTGGTTTGAAGCTTAACTGCGGCAGCAAAACAGTATTGGTTCCAAATGCTTAAGTGTAAGTAGTCCTGTGTGCCGAACATTCCCTGCTTCCCTGAAATGCAGACTACCCACACCTTATGCATTGTCCTGGTTTTCATTGTTCACACAAAAAAAAATTAATCTCACCATAGGCTTCATCACATAGTTGCCATTTCAAAAATACTGCACTTACAGTATGTCAATGCTTGTCATCACAGCGGTGTAAGAGCATGTCTTTAATGCTACCCAAATTCCAAATTCTAAATTCCACTGGCATGTTTTTTTATTCCTTATGCGTTGCTGTGTAAGTACGTATTACTTTCTAATATAATGCTTCACAACCATGGCATTCTGAATTCAAATCACGGGATTAATTTTATTTTAATAGAATAAATCCAATATTTAGATACACATCCCAAGAAATTAAACATATTGCAATATTTTCTCATGTATACTGTGCCTTCTTGAGTGCACAATAATAGAATTCATAAAAATATTATATAAATTTGAAGCATTTATTTTGATTTCAATGGTAAATAAAATGTTGCTTGTCCTGGCTTCAACAGACAGAAAGGAACATTTCTGATAGGCTTTATCTTTCAGTCTGAAGAAGGGTTCTGACCCAAAACATCACTTATTCCTTTTCTTCAGATTTGCTGCCTGAGCCCCTGAGTTACTCCGGCATTTTGTGTCCATCTTCAGTATAAAATCTGCACTTCCTTCCTAAACACTTTTCTCTTCCCTCTCCTCAACTATGCATGGGGTTCACACCACCCCATATTGCCTTTGGTGACTGTAAACGATAAAAAAACGTCTGCCAGTCACCTGAGAAATTCGGAATGGATAAGGTTCAGAGGCAGGATACAGTATCTGCTCTGGCACAACTCCATCAGTGGAGATACACAAATAATCTTTTGCTCAAATACGCTTCATGTTATAAGCAATACTACAAGATTACTGCAACATTATGTTGAAGGGGTTAAATGCTTAGAAAACTGTACAAAAGCAACAATGGCCTGAAAGTAAGAATAAGCACAAAGTAGGTAATTTCGCTTTTTACCAGTGGATCAATGTTCTCATTTAAGTTCATGCCTTGCATTGTCTCAAGGCAGAATCTACTAATTTTATTTGGTACTGTGAAGTGCCGTTAATGAGCCTATTTAAAAGGATTTCTGTCGCAATTTCATATTGATACACCAGAATGTCCGGAAGGGAATGGTTTCACACAGTGCATTACATATTCAGATGGCTTTGTGTAGATGTTAAGAATTCATGCTCACAGCAATCTTCTTCACATGCTGAGAGCACGCATTGGGAATTTGGTTGTGGAGGTTAGCACACCCACACTATTGCCCATCCATCCATTTTAATGGACGCAATATTCAGTGAGGTCTACTAACCTCTGTTCTTATATCACCAACTATCCCTTATATGTAGATCAGATTGCAAATTTGTAATGTCAATTTCCTATAAATGACTGACGTATATTAATGTACAGATTTCATGAATATCAAATATATTGTACTTAACTAGGTAAATGCTGCCATCTGAAAATAGAGAATGGTCCGTCTGGTATGCTTTCTGTATTGGATGAAATGATGCCTTTGGAGCTGTTCTCTTATAATGTGAATCAAATGCGACCAATAGTCAACAACAGATGAATGGAATAGTGGAAAGCTTTGGAAATCATAGGTCCAAATTTATAATCCGTCATTCTAATACTCATGTCTCACAGGATTCTGAGGGATAAGATAATTCATTTGGAAAGACAGAGGTTGATTAAAGATAATCAGCATGGTTTACTGCATGGGAGGTCGTGTCTCACCATATTGGTTGAGTTTTTTGAAGAAGTAAACAAGAAGGTTGATGAGACAGGGCCGTAGACATAGTCTATATCAATTTAAGCATGGCCTTTGATAAGTTTCCACATGGTAGGCTTCTCTGGAGTTAAATCGCATGGTATCCAGGGAGAACTAGCAAACTTGATACATAATTGGTTTCATGGTAGGAATGGGGTTAAGGCAAGAGCGTTCACGTCGCGGCCCTGTTTCCACCAATCTTTCCCCCACCACGTACAAGAAGCGCAGGACAGACACCATTGTATGCAGATGCCAAGAAGTGAGTTCAGCTCTGGCTGAACAACTTCTAATCTTGTGTGTGGACTCGATAAGAAGAAGATGGCAGAAATCAGGGTAAGGTGAAAGGTTTTCTTTTGCACTGGAGGCCTATGATGAATAGCATGTCTCTGACATCAGTGGTGGGCCCATTGCTGCTTGTCATATATATCAATGATTTAGATGAGAATAGACAAAGTATCATTATTAAGTTTGCTTTGGAGAGGAAGCAGAAATGTTTATCAGAATGCTGCCCAGCTTAGGAATAAGATGATTGTCGGACAGACTTGGATTGTATTCACTGGAGCATCAGTGGTTGAAGGGAGGCCTGCAGAAGTATATAAAATTATGAGAGGCATAGATAGGATGGACAGTCAGAACCTTTTCCCAGGATAAAAATGTCAAAAACTAGAGGGCATAGTTTTAAGGTGCAAGGTGCAAAGACTAAAAGGGGATGTGCAGGGCAACATTTTTTACACAAAGGGTCATGGGTGCCTGGTGAAAGCTGCCTGGGGTAATGATGGAAGCAGACACAATATTTTGTCATTTAAGAGGGTTTTAGATAGGCACATGGACGTTCAGAATATTGGCAGATATGCGTCAGGTGCAAGCAGATGAGATTTGTTTAACTTAACATCATATTCATTGTGGATATTGTGGGCTGAAGGCCCTGTTCCTGTATTATACTGTTTTATGCAGGAAAGAACTGCAGATGCTGGTTTAAATCAAAGATAGACACAAAATTCTGGAGTAACAGCAGGACAGGCAGCATCTCTGGATAGAAAAGCAATAGGTGACGTTTCAGGTCGAGACCCTTTTTCAGACTGAGGAAGGGTCTCGACTCGAAACGTCACCCATTCCTCTCCAATTATACTGTTTTAAGTTCTATGTTCTTTAGACATCACAATCACCATGCGGTCATCTCTGGGATGCGATCACCCAGGGCTGTGTGTGAAGCCAGCTTCCTTGCAGTGAAATCCATTCCACATCCCAGCATTTTGTTAAGTTGAGATATTTGAGATTTGATCCCACAAGGAATGAGTTACAATCAATAAGTTATTCAATTAGAGGGAGCGCGGCAATAAGTAATATTGTTGACATACCCGAGTTCACAAACATTTCCCCTGACTTTGGGAAGTCAGTGTCAGGGTTGGTGGGAGTGGGTGGGGGGGAGCTACAATTTATAAAGATCACTAAGCGACTGAGAAGAAAGGTTAAGAGAAATCTCTTTCCAAGAGGATTATTGAAGCATGAAATACTTTGCCAAGGGGAGTGCTTGAGGCAGAGATCATTACATCTTTTAGGAAAGAAATAGGATAAATATTTAAAGCAAAGTAAGATACGGGAGTGTGTGGGGAAGGCACGGCTGTGGGATTACATTTGAATTGCTTTCCCCAGCAAAATAGAATATAGAACCTGGAATAGGACAGAACAGGAACAGGCTCTTCGGCCCATAATGTGTGTGCCGAACATGATGCCAAGTTAAACCAATCTTCTCTGCCTGTACATGATCAATGTTGCTCCATTCCCTGCATATCCACGTCTTCTTAAATGCTACAACTGTATTTGCTTCCATCACCACCCCTCGAAGCACGTTCCAGGCATCCACCATCCTCTCTGTTGAAAAAACTTGCCTTGTGCATCTCCTTTAAACTTTAGCACCCCTACCTTAAAGAGAGAGAAGTAACATCCTTCTGTACTGTAAATTAGATCATTCTAAATGTTCCGTACCAACGGGTATCTATCTTGCAAGATTCCTTTGCATTTGATTCCTTTGCATTTGATAAGCCAAATAGTTGCCTAGAATTTATTCATTTAAATATTTCATTTATACATTTGCAACAACTTCATGAAATAACATTTACTAATATTCATATGAAACTCTTTTTCAGATTAAGAAGAAGCCTTTTTTTAAGTAAATATTTATTATATAGGCCTAAACAACCATTTTAATTGAATTAACAGAGAAGGATTTCATATGGTGGCATGTTTAGGGCAATTTTAATTGAGTTTACTCCTGGCAAGAATATGATAGGGTTTGGACTAGCGCTTCATCTTCCATGCACCTGATTCTAGTTTTCATTGATGATGTATAAAATTACTCTTGGTGTAAGATTGATGGCTGAACTAAGATTCTTAGTTTCTCCAAGGCAGGTTAGGTTAAATCTATCCCAATAATTCAAAGATGTATGGAACTAAAAAGTTCCAAGTTTACTAGTGGAGCAATGTTTCGTTAACTGCGGCAAAATCATGACGGACTAATATTAAATCTCTTCCTGCTTTTAATTCTTATTTAATGATTTTAAGGCAGTGACCTCAAAAGAACACTGGCATCATGATTCAAAACTGTATCTTCATGATTTTGGTGGTGCAGCGGTACAGTTGCTGCCTAACAGCACTTGCAGCGCCGGAGACCCGGGTTCGATCCCGACTACGGGGGCTGTCTGTACGGAGTTTGTATGTTCTCCCTCTGACCACGTGGGCTTTCTCCGAGATCTTCGGTCTCCTCCCACACTCCAAAGACAAACAGGTTTGTAGGTAAATTGGCTTGGTAAATGTAAAAATTGTCCCTAGTGTGTGTAGGATAGTGTTAATATGCGGTGATCGCTGGTTGGTGCGAACCTGGTGGGCCAAAGGGCCTGTTTCCATGCTGTATCTCTAAACTAACCTAACCTAAACTAAAACCAAAAGGCAGCCATTCAGTGTAATGCTGATAGTGCAACAACTTGAGGCTTCCATCTTTATAATGATGGAAGTTTAATTTCATGTTTCATGTATTTTGTGTTTTTTATGACTGTTGGCAGATCCTGGGATAAATAAAGTTGTATTGTATCGTATCGTATTGTATGGCTATATCCATACTTTTGCAGCTGTGTCATTTACTGGAATGACTGATTTATAATGGAGATGTTCTGGAGAGTAGTTAACATCAGTTTACAAGAGACTGCAAATGCTGATATCTTGAGCATAAAAGAAGCTTCTGTAGGAACTCAGCAGTTCGGGCAGCATCTGTGGTGGAAAATGGATAGACAATGTTTTGGGTCGGGACCTTCAACCTGATCAGACAGGTTACATTTCAACCTCTTTAGATCAATGGGGTTCAAATGTGAATTCCACAACAAAGTGCCACAATGAGAAGTATAACAGTGTGACTTGCATCAGTCACAATCTTTGCTCATCCAGAAGCGGTCACTTAGAGGGTGGAGTCCCTTTAGGTTCTAGTATTGGGAAGAGTTGACAGTGTTGTGCCAGTGGCATTCTTAACTATGGCATGCAATGTTAACAAATATGTGCTTTCTTGCTTCCTCGTTTCGTTAAGAGAGAATAAGAGTTTCTGTTGTCACGATTGTGTAATGCTGGATGGCAAAACTGGCCATTGCTATCCTCAGCTGTTGTATTACAGTCCTTTCCACACTCTGACATTGCAGCCATAGATATGTGTCAGGTTTTAGAGACCCAGTCCACATGCTGTGCAAACACCCCTCATGTTGGTTTTGATTGAGATTCAGTTAGGAAAACTGTTTCTGAATGGATTGGTCAGATAAGGTCATAATTATATGACCTTATAAGGTCATAAGGAATAGGAGTAGAATTAGGCCATTTGGCCCATCAAGTCTACTCCACCATTCAATCTTGGCTGATCTGCCTCCTGTCTAACCCCTTTCTCCTGCCTTCTCCCCATAATGTCTCCTCCAACCAAGAGCTCACCTCCCCATCTTTTCTACCTCCGTCTCTCCCAGTCACATTGCATTGAAAGAGGATTACCAACCCAAGTCTAGAAGCAATTGATTTAGCTGATCAGCAAAACAACATGTCAGCATCTACCACATTGGTGCTTCAACATGAACCAGTTGCAAAAAGCACCAAACCCTGTAGAATTTCAGGAGCAGCTAGAGGAAATTAGGCATAAACTAGGCTGTGAGTTGTTCCTTGAAAAGGTGCTGGTGAGATGGAGAGCTTGTGGTACCTTCAATGCATATACAATCCTGCATAGACCACTGAGCTCCACAGTAACAGCCCCGGGTACAGGCATTGCACGTTCACTGAAATCATGACCTATTTACTCTGCATACATCTGCTGGGCTTTAAGTGTCCGTGTGATAATGCTCTGAGGAAGATGCCATACAGAGTGCCTCTCAGCTCACGTTTGCATGCAGCTGCATTTTGGCACCTAAACTATGGCTTTCGTAATCAAAACAATGGACTTCAACTAAATTTTACGCCTAACCTTTGAAACAGTTAAATCTCTGAAATGTATTATGACCTTCTATGTTGCTGCAAGAAAAATGTCTTCTTCCCAATCTATATGCAGCTTCCAGCTGGTAGTGCTTCTCAAATTGAAGTCAGAAACTTTAGGTAATGATATGACAACTTCCAACTGCAGGAATATCACAGAAAGTGTGATATTCACAATGGCAATATTGGATTAATCTTTGAACAGAATGAGTGGAGGCGCATAGTTCACTGCTATGTAGCATAATTTGACCAAGAGTAACAGAAATAATTCTTGTCAGGAGCCCACGGTTAAATGACAACAATGTTAACTTAGAAAGCTAAAATAATTCTATTGGAGAACACAAAACATAATGTTAGGTTGTTTAGACCCCAAGGTGAGTCTGCCGAGCAAGTGGTGAAAGTATGTTTGCAGTTCTTTGATGGAAACAAGTTATGAGTGTATGCAGGCTGTCTTTTCCCGCCTGCCATCTTGCATCTCTTTCCGAGGTACGGCAGGCATTTCTGGCCACTGCCTCCACCTAGTGCATCCTGTATTTCTCAGTGGTCCTCGAGTTAGAGGTATGCTTGAAGCAGAGCAATCAGTGCTGTACTCTGCCTGACAATCTGCGGCAGGTAACTATGCCACTAGGGGCGCCGCATTGATGGTAGCCTCTGTCGATAGTCTGTCTGTTTTTCTACATTTTTTAAATTTTTAGTCTGTTTTAAAAGTGTGTTTTGGAGGTTTCTTTAGTTTTTCTATGTGGGGGAGGGTGGTAGGGTAAGGGGGAAGCCGTTTCCCAGTCACTTCCTGGCGAGGATGCGACTATTCTTTGGAGCGCAGAAGGCTCCATTAGGTCTTTATTCTTTGGAGCGCAGAAGGTTAAGGGGGGACTTGATTGAGGTCTTTAAAATTATGAAAGGGATAGAGTTGACGTGGATAAGCTTTTCCCATTGAGGGTAGGGAAGATTCAAACAAGAGGGCATGACATGAGAATTAAGGGACAGAAGTTTAGGGGTAACGTGAGGGGGAACTTCTTTACTCAGAGGGTGGTGGCTGTGTGGAATGAGCTTCCAGCAGAGGTGGTGGAGGCAGGATCGATTTTAACATTTAAAAGTAAAGTGGATAGGTATATGGACGTGAAGGGAATGGAGGGGTATGGTCTGAGTGCAGGTAGATGGGACTAGGGGAAAACAAATGGTCGGCACGGACTGGAAGGGCCGAGAGGGCCTGTCCCCGTGCTGTAATTGTTATATGTTATATATGTTATTCTCTGAGTCGCGTCCTCGCTCCCCCTCCTCGCGGCCTACCACCTGGATTGGCGCGGTCTTTCCTGCCAGGGACCGGACCAGAGCTTCAGCAGCGGTGCAGCACTGGATTCACCACAGAGCGGGCGATGCCATACCGGGGATCGCCATTTGAAGCTCCGGAGAGTTGGGCCTGCTGCTTCAACATCATGGAGCTGTGGTCCGTAGAGATTCCAGCACATGGCAGCGCTGATTTCAACATCGCGCAGTCCTGGGACCTTTTGCTGAGGGCCGCCAGCGTGAAATCTCCGCCCAGCGCGGCCTGTGGACTTCGGGAGCCACGGACTCTGGTCGGAAGTGGCCGATTCGGATGTCCAAGCCGCCGAGGTTGTTCTCCCATGCGGACATCGGAATTCCATCACCCCGGCGAGAGGACATGAACATCGGGCCGCTTATAGCGGCGACAGCGAGGGGTTCGGAACCCCCCCCCCCCCCTCCCCCCGACCACGGTTGAACAACAGAGGACAACAGAGGAGGATGACTGAATTTTGGTGCCTTCCTTCACAATGGGAAACTTTGATTCCGCTGTGTAGGGATGTTTGTGTTAAAGACTATCGTGTTCTGTGCTCGTTTTTATTTGTATGGCTGTATGGTGACCACACATTTCACTGTATCAATTGGTAAATGTATGTTATCTTCTTGTCAACGTCAAGTAACAACTGGTCTGGGTCTTAACAGGTTGGTAGGAGTCAATAGCTGTTTCATTTTCGTTTAATTCAGCTTAGACGTACAGCACAAAAACAGGCCCTTCGGCCCATTGAGTCCGTGCTGACCCCTGCACACTATCATGGTCCTCACACACTCAGGACAATTTTTCCAAAGCCAATTTACCTACAAACCTGTACGTCTTTGGAGTGTGGGAGGAAACCGGAGCGCCCGGAGAAAACCCATGCAGGTCAAGGGGAGAGTGTTCAAACTCCGTGCAGACAGCACCCGTGGTCAGGATCGAACCTGGGTCTCTGGCGCTGTAAGGCAGTAACTCTACCACAGCATCACAAAAACAAAAAACAAAAATACACAAGTTTTTGCCCTGCACAAATAATTTTAAAACATTGATGAAAAAATTCAGAGCAGTGGAACAAGTGGAATATTTATTTGGGGTTTTGACCGTATATTAAAGAGTCCTGACATTGTTTGAAATGCCAATATTAACTTGATAGGATTTAAGTAAGGAATTCAAGGAATGAATCCAAGCAATACATCTGAAGATCCTTTGCAGTGATAGAAGGATTGTTAAACTAAAACACCAATTTTATTCCTGTTTTATTCAATTTATCTTGGTGATGTGTTGATATGCAAAAGGACCAGTCAAAGCTGTGTTGATAGCAAAAATATTTACAACTTTTACATAAATCTGATGGGTAATATTTGTTTTACCTTTAGATTTTTTTGAGATTTAAATTTCAGATTCACATTTTATTGGAACCATTAAGAGGAATGGTGGAAATAATTAAGAAGTTTTCATTGAACATTGAAAGCTCTAATTTTAGGTAATTTATACAAACACTCTTCTCCCCCCTCCTATCCTTGTCGCCCTTCCTCCACTAAATCTTGGTTAACCAGTTCCACAGAAGATGTGGAAAGTGATAGAGCTTACCTGCACTTACGTTATCCAGCTTGTTAAATAAACCATTGATGGGAATCAGGTGCGATACCATCATGGATAAGATTTCTGATCATTATTCAGGTGATAATACTGGATATTATCGACATTAATGCTGATTGTTGGATCACAATGCTGGATTAACTCAGCAGGACAGGCAATATTATCTGGATAGAAGGAATGGGTGATGTTTCGGGTCGAGACCCTTCTTCAGACACCTCCAGTCTCTGCAGTCCATGTGATTAAAAGCCTCTTAAATGCCACTATTTTACCTGCTTTCACTACCACCCTTGCAGCGTGTACCAAGCACCAACCACTCTCTATGCAAAGGGTACACAAACCCTCAATTCTCCAGCATCTGCAGTTCCTTCTTTAAAACTCTCTATGCAAAACTTGCCCCACACATCCCCTTTAAACTTTCCCCTCTCATCGTAAAGTTAAGCCCTCTACTCTTTGACATTTTCGCCCTTAAAAAAATATTCTGCCTGTCAGCCATATCTATTCCTCTCATAATTTTATGAAACGCCACAGGAAACAATCCAACCTCTCATTATAGCCAATCTCCTCTAAACCAGGCAGTTCACTGGTAAACCTCTTCTGCACTGTCTACAAATCCTTCAAGTCCTTCTTGTAATGAGACAACCAGAACTGTACGCAATAATCCAAATGCAGCTGAACCAACATTTTATAAAGCTGCAACATGACATCCTGACTCTTAAACCTCTGTCCCACGGTACGGGTTCATTCCAAGAGTTCTCCCGAGTTTGCCCTGATTCGAACGCGGAGATTTACGGTAATAACCATATAACCATATAACCATATAACAATTACAGCACGGAAACAGGCCCTCTCGGCCCTTCCAGTCCGTGCCGACCATTTGTTTTCCCCTAGTCCCATCTACCTGCACTCAGACCATACCCCTCCATTCCCTTCACGTCCATATACCTATCCACTTTACTTTTAAATATTAAAATCGATCCTGCCTCCACCACTTCTGCTGGAAGCTCATTCCACACAGCCACCACCCTCTGAGTAAAGAAGTTCCCCCTCACGTTACCCCGAAACTTCTGTCCCTTAATTCTCATGTCATGCGCTCTTGTTTGAATCTTCCCTACCCTCAATGGGAAAAACGTATCCACGTCAACTCTGTCTATCCCTTTCATCATTTTAAAGACCTCAATCAAGTCCCCCTTAACCTTCTGCGCTCCAAAGAATAAAGACCTAACTTGTTCAACCTTTCTCTGTAACATAGTTGCTGGAACCCTGGCAACATTCTAGTAAATCTCCTCTGTACTCTCTCTATTTTGTTGACATCCTTCCTATAACTAGGCGACCAAAATTGTACACCATACTCCAGAATTGGTCTTACCAATGCCTTGTACAATTTTAACATTACTTCCCTACTCCTATATTCAATGCTCTGATTTATAAAGGCCAGCACACCAAAGGCTTTCTTTACCACCCTATCTACATGCGATTCCACCTTCAGGGAACTATGCACAGATCCCTCTGTTCCACAGCATTCCTCAATTCCCTACCATTTACCATGTACTTCCTATTTTGATTTGTCCTGCCAAGATGTAGCACTTCACACTTAACAGCATTAAACTCCATCTACCATCTTTCAGCACACTTTTCCAAATGGCCCAAATCTCTCTGTAGACTTTGAAAATCTACTTCATTATCCACAACACCACCTATCTTAGTATCATCTGCATACTTACTTATCCAATTTTCCACCCCATCATCCAGATCATTGATGTACATGACAAACAACAGTGGACCCAACACAGATCCCTGAGGCACCCCACTGGTCACCGGCTTCCAACCTGACAAACAGCCATCCACCATTACACTCTGACATCTCCCATTCAGCCACTGTTGAATCCATCTTGCTACTCCGCCATTAACACCCAAAGATTGAACCTTCTTAACCAACCTTCCATGGGGAACCTTGTCAAAGGCCTTACTGAAATTCATATAGACAACATCCACTGCTTTACCCTCATCAATTTCCCTAGTTACCGCTTCAAAAAATTCAAGAAGGTTTGTCAAACATGACCTTCCAGGCACAAATCCATGTTGACTGTTCCTGATCAGACCCTGTTTATCCAGATGCTTATATATATTATCTCTAAGTATCCTTTCCATTAACTTGCCCACCACTGACGTCAAACTAATAGGTCTATAATTGCTAAGTTTATTCTTTGAACCCTTTTTAAACAATGGAACAACATGCGCAGTACGCCAATCCTCCGGCACTATTCCCGTTTCTTATGACATTTGAAATATTTCTGTCATAGCTCCTGCTATTTCTACACTAACTTCCCTCAATGTCCTAGGGAATATCCTGTCAGGACCTGGAGACTTATCCACTTTTATATTTTTCAAAAGTGTCAGTACTTCCTCCTCTTTGAATCTCATAGTTTCCATAGCTACTCTACTTTTTCCCCTTAACTCACAGAGTTCAATATCCTTCTCCTTGGTGAATACCGAAGAAAATAAATTGTTCAATATCTCCCCCATCTCTTTTGGCTCTGCAGATAGCTGTCCATTCTGGTTCTCTAATGGTCCAATTTTATCCCTCGTTATCCTTTTGCTATTAATATAGCTGTAGAAACCCTTTGGGTTTACTTTCACCTTTCTTGCCAAAGCAACCTCATATCTTCTTTTAGCCTTCCTAATTTCTTTCTTAAGATTCTTTTTACATTCTTTATACTCCTCTAGCACCTCATTTACTCCATGCCTCCTATAATTATTGTAGATATCTCTCTTTTTTTCGAAACGTGTCCAATTTCCCTTGAAAACCATGGCTCTTTCCAATTTTTACTATTTCCTTTTAACCTATCAGGGACATAAAGATTCTGTACTCTTACAATTTCCCCTTTAAATGTCCTCCATTTCTCTTCTACATCCTTCCCATGAAACAAAGTGTCCCAATTCACTCCTTTAAAATCCTTACGCATTCCCTCAAAGTTAGCCTTTCTCCAATCAAAAATCTCCACCCTAGGTCCAGTTCTGACTCTCTCCATAATTATATTGAAACTAATGGTATTGTGATCACTGTTCCCGAAGTGCTCACCAACGCATACCTCCGTCACCTGACCTGCCTTATTTCCTAACAGGAGGTCCAGCACTGCCCCTTCTCTGGTCGATACCTCTATGTACTACTGCAAAAAACTATCCTGCACACATTTAACAAACTCCAAACCATCCAGCCCATTTACAGAATGTGTTTCCCAGTCTATTTTTGGAAAATTGAAATCTCCCACAATCACTACCTTGTGCTTACTACTAATATCTGCTATCTCCTTACATATTTGCTCTTCCAATTCTCGCTCCCCATTTGTGCAGTCTATAATACACCCCTAAAAGTGTTGCTACACCGTTCCCACTTCTCAGTTCCACCCAAATAGCCTCCCTAGACGAGCCCTCTAATCTATTCTGCCAAAGCACTGCTGTAATATCTTCTCTGACAAGCAATGCAACACCTCCCTCTCTGGACCCTCCAATTCTATCACACCTGAAGCAACGAAATCCTGGAATATTTAGTTTCCAATCACAACCCTCCTGCAACCATGTTTCACTGATTGCCACAACATCATATTTCCAGGTGTCAATCCAGGCTCTAAGTTCATCCACCTTACTTACAATGCTCCTAGCATTAAAATATACACATTTTAGAAACCCACCATCCCTTATTCTCTGTCTATTATCTTTTTCATCTTTCTCGCCTACATTTTGGATCCGAGTGCTTCCCTTCTCTGCCTCTTGCCCCACACCCTGACCCCTAGCCCCCTCTACCCGAGTCCCTCCCCCCAGCCTTTCTAGTTTAAAGTCTCCCCAGTAGCCTTTGCAAATCTCCCTGCCAGGATATTGGTCCCCCTCGGGTTCAAGTGCAACCCATCCTTTGTGTACAGATCATCCCTTCCCCAAAAGAGGTCCCAGTGATCAAGAAACTTGAATCCCTGCCCACTGCACCAGTCCCTCAGCCACGCATTTATCCTCCACCTCATTTCATTCCTACTATCACTGTCACGCGGCACAGGCAATAATCCTGAAATCGTTACCCTTTTGTTCCTTCTCCTTAACTTTCCCCCCAACTCCCTAAATTCTCCCTTCAGGACCTCGTCACTTTTTCTGCCTATGTCATTGGTACCTATGTGTACCACAACATCAGGCTCCTCTCCCTCCCTTATCAGAATCTGTTGTACACGTTCTGACACATGCGAGACCCTGGCACCAGGGAGGCAAACTACCATCCGGGTCTCCCGACTGCGTCTACAGAATCGCCTATCCCACCCCCTAACTATAGAGTCCCCTATTACAATTGTCCTCCTCTTTTTGCTACCCTTCTGAGCATCAGGGCCGGTCTCTGTGCCGGAGGCCCGGCCGCTGTTGCTGCCCCCAGCTAGGCTGTCCCCTCCAATCGTACTCAAACCTGAGTACCTATTTTCCAGGTGTACGGTCACAGGGGTACTCTCTAGCCCCTGCCTCTGCCCCTTGCCCTTCCTAACCGTGACCCACTTGTCTGCCTCCTGTGGTCTGGGAGTGACTACCTCCCTGTAGCTCCTCTCTATTACCTCCTCACTCTCCCTGAGGAGACGGAGGTCATCGAGCTGCTGCTCCAGGTTCCTAACACAGTCCTTTAGGAGCCCCATCTCGACACACCTGGCGCAGATGTGGACGTCTGGAGGGCTATCAGATTCCCTGACCTCCCACATCTGACATCCAGAACAGTACACTGCCCTGGCCTTCATACTGCCCCCCTTACACAGGATACAATATCAACACAATACAAAGTACACAACAAACTGCTGGAATCTGACTGCCAATCAGCTGCTTTCCCTAGCCCACTTCCCACCAATCAGCTGCTTACCCTAGTCCACTTCCCACCAATCAGCGGTTTCCTCAAAAAAAAAAACCCACTTCTCCAAATGGAATGTTATGGCCTCTGAAAAAACAAGCCCCGCGCTGGATTTTTAAGCTTACTGGTCGGGTGTCGCTCCTCCCCCTCCTTCTCTTCCAACGGCTCCTGTGGGCCTCTGAAAAAACAAGCCCCGCGCTTGATTTTAAACCTTACCGGTCAGGTGTCGCTCCTCCCCCTCCTTCTCTTCCAACGGCTCCTGTGGGCCTCTTGTGGGTCAATCTCCTGTGGGTCAATACTCGGGGCTCTCGTAGACATTTTTCATCATGTTGAAATATCTTCACGAGTCTTCCCGTGCTTACCTGCCGTTAGCGAGTCTTCCCGAGTACCTGCCGATAGCGCTAAGAGACGTCCCCGAGCTCCGACGTACCCGCTACGTTCATTCTCCGTGCTTACCACGAGTTTGATTTTTTTTTAAACTCGGGAGAGCTCTTGGAATGAATTCGTATTATGGGACAGGGCTATTATACTCAATGCCCTGACAAATGAAGTTAAGCATGCCATCTGCCTTCTTTAGCACTTTATCCACTTGGCTTGCTACTTTCACATAGTATGAAGTTGGGAGCATAAGATCACTCGGTGGATCAATGCCGTTAAGGATCTTTCTATTAACAGTATACTTTCTTCCTTACATTTGACCTTCAAAAGTGCAACATCTCACACATGCCCAGCGCATGCAACTTGCATGCAGCCTACCCATATCCCAACCTTATTCCAATCTGACTTGAACATCACTGGCAATGCCAGTAACTGGACTGATGTCTATCTTGTAGAGCAGTCAATTGATTTTTAGCTGTGGTTCCACTGGCCCCCCTTCAGCAGGTGATATCTGCTCACTGTCCAAATCACACAAGGATATGGTCCTGGTGAAGGATAGGGAGAAAAAGGGAATTCTTACAGTAACAGCACCTTGAAAACCATGGATTACATTATGCCCTTGCAGGCAGGGAAGCAGCTGCAAGCCTTATAGTCATGGCTCTGAACTTCGGGTGATGGCTAGTCCTGAAGGGTTGCTGTGGTAATAATAAAATTAAATGAGAACTTACCAGTTTGAAGTTTGATCTTTATTTTATGAGGAGTTACGATGAGCGATTACGTGAAGAAGCCCGCCAGCCCGCATGCGCGTCAATCTTCAAAGCAGTGGTGTGAAATCACAGATAACAATAGTTGAACTGAACATAGTAAGATTGGAGAGAACTAGAGCTACCAGGGGATCTTTATGATAAGAGGGTTGGGAGCGGAGGGCATGTAATCGCTCATCGTAACTCCTCATAAAATAAAGATCAAACTTCAAACTGGTAAGTTCTCATTTAATCTTACTATTTTACTTCAGAGTCACGTGAGTGATTCCATGAAGATTTCAAAGCTCTGTGATTTCATGCCGTGGATACGAGTCCATGCGTCACACAGTGCATCAGTTGACCAAGATGAGTGAAATATAAATAATGCCTTCAGACGTGACATAGATTTAAACATGCTGATGCTTTAATGAGCAAATTAACATAATAGTGACCCCTCTCATCCAGGGGGAAACTATAAAACAGAATCTAAAATGGAATCGGCAAAGACCCCAGGTCTGGCAACGGGTTTATTACAAAACCTTTGGAACGTTAGTTCATTTGACCATCCTGCCGCTGCGAGGATGTGGTCGAGAGGGAAGTCCATTGCCCTCGCTGCTGACCTTGATGCAGACCTGGTGGAATGAGATTTTAAAATGTCAGTGTCCTCTGCTGTACATGCCAGAACCTGTTTTAACCACTTCGAAATGGTCTGCACTGATGCCTTCTTATGAGGTTTTTTGTAACTGATGAACATAGTTAATTCGGAGCCTCTAAGGCTCTTGGTGACCTTGAGGTATTGTTATAAATGTGTAACTACACACAACCGAAGGTCCATGGGGTATGCCATGAAAACTAGTTTGAGCCCTGACACCCCTGGTCTGCTCTGCTTGATTAAATCATAAACATAAAATGTTATACTATTTACAGATGAAACCATGCCTGGACCCATTGCGCTGAAACCAGCGCCATGAGCATGACCATTTTGAAAGTAAGTTTGGGCAAAGACAGGGATGTAGGTGGAGCCCAGTGGCAAAGCAGCGTGAGCACCACGCTCACATCCCAAATCGCCTGGGGGGATTAGAGTTAAAAATACCCTTCATGAACCTGGATATTAAAGGGTGAGACCCAACAGAGTGGTGTCCCGATCCCAGCAATAAGTACGATGATAAGGCACTCCTGGCACTATTTATGGCACTATAACTCAGTTTCTCATCAAAATATAGTGTTGATAGGAATTCCAACACATCCGAATATGTGTGCCGTGTCATACGATATGTTCGATTGTAAACAGAACACCACCCATTTCTTGATATGAGAGATGTACTGTTTCCTGGTACTATCCCTCCAGGCCGCAGTGATCACATCTACCATACGATCTGATAGTCCGAGCCCCAGGAACGGTCTCTTCAGCATCTGCAAACCAATAAATTAATTTGGTCATGTTGTGGATGGTTCTCCCCAGTCACAGGGTGAACCAGCAGATCACTGCATTTGGGGACAGCCATAAAAGGCTGTGTTATCATTCCCAGAATGAGTGGGAACCATGGCTGTGTAGGCCAGTCAGGCACTACCAAAATGCCTGAGGCGGAGTCCTGCTTGATCTTAAACAAGCACCGATTGATGAGGCAAAATGGGGGGAATGCATACAAAAACATTCCACCCCAGTGTAGCGAGAATGCATCTACCGCCACTGCCCCTGGGTCTGGTTCCCATGAAACATATTTTGGTAACTGGTGATTGAGTCTGGATGCAAACAAATCGATATCTGGTACGCCATACCGAGTGACAATGTCATTAAACACTTCATGATTCAGCATCCATTCTGTGTTGTCATTGAATTTCCATGACCTGGTGTTCGCCACCATGTTGAATCTACCTGGTAAGCTGAAACCCAAATGTTTCTTGTAATACACCAGTGCCAAATAAGGTTAGCCAATTTATCACAGGATACTGACTTGATTCCACCCATGTGATTAACGTATGCCACCGCTGTAGTGTTGTCAATCTGAAGTTGAACATGATGCATGTTGGCACAATAAGCCTTTAACCCATAGAGTGCTCCCAACAACTCTAAGTAGTTAATACCATGTGACTGAAGAATTGATGCCTCATGCACATTCCATCTGCCACCGCAGTGATAGATGGTATTAGTAGCTCCCCAACCTAGAGCACTAGTATCAGTTTGTAAAATAACTGAAGGTTTATCAATCAAAATTTTACTGGAGCAATGGCTTCAGCTGGCAACCACATAGGTCTATTGAAGTGACCTGCATGGAATTTGTGTGCCTGCTCCTTTGCACGTTGTCAATTTTGATAATGCAATGTCCCATACTGTGCAGCTGGAAAAGCAGCCTTCTATTCGAAATGTAGCTAGTATAATTGGTAAATTAATTTTGAATAGAAGGTTGCTCCTTAACAATGAGATTGTTATAGGCGTCTATTAATTCTAATCTCTTGCCCCAAGGCAGAGTCACAGACATGTGAATTGAGTTAATGGTGAATCCCAAATAATCAATAACTCTAGATGGTATCAACTTGCATTTAATTGGATGGATGAGAAACCCCAATCTCTCAAACATGAGTTTAGTAGCTGAAAGATAATTCAGCTAATTTCAGAGTTTCCCCTATGATAAAGATATCATCCAAGTATGCCATTACAATATGATTCTGAGCCCGGAGGAGCGCCAGCACCGGTTTTATTAATTTTGTAAATAATCTGGGAGCTGAAGTTAACCCATTAGGCAATGCTTTCAACTGCCACATTTGTCCCATTCAGCTAAACTTCAAATATTTCCGGTGATCCCAATGAATGGGTACTGAATAGTGTGCATCTTTAAGATCGATGCATGCCATATAACATCCTTTGGAAACCAGTTGTTTGGCAGTAACAAAGGTTTCCATTTTGAAATGTTTATACTGCACAAAGGAGTTACGTCGAATCAAATCAAGGATGATTTGGCATCCTCCATCCTTCTTTTCCCTAGGAAATACATTGGACACAAATTGGTGAGGTTGATGACACGAGTTCTCAATTACTCATTTTTTGAATAATACTTCAATTTCAGCTTGTACATTCAAACATTCTAGTTGTGAAAGAACAAATGTCCGGCTTGGTGTATGCTGTGTGGGTGGAAATGAATTGAGAAGGAATTCGATTTGGAACCCTTGTATACTGTGCAGTATAAACGGATCTGATGTTATCCAACGCCATTCATTCAAAAACAAGTGCAATCTCCCACCAACTTGTAACTGATTCATACTTAATATATTCCAGAAAGAACCAGACCCACCTACCTCCATTGTTACAGGTAGATATTTCCGCCCCTGAAATTTCGGGGGTAGGACTGATGGAGTGCGCCAACTGCGCATTTTTGACAAGGGCCGGCTTGGGCCTTGGCCTAAGAAAGACCGCTGCCCAGAGTGTTTGGCCTTCTCACCAGTTTCAGCAAACCGTTTGTTGAAAGGAGCATAGGGGTGCTACCGCCGGAGTGAAGCTTTGCTAGTTGACGGGACTTTCATTAGCCCGATCGTTTTTGCCTCGTTGTCCAGCTCCCTGACCAGCTTCGACAGATCTTCACCGAACAAGAAATTCGGTGGTTGTACGTTGCTGGCCTTGCACAGTGCTGCGAAGTTGGGGTTCATGGTAGGACGGATGGCATTTTTTCGTAGGCAGTTTATTTTAAAATGTGCATTGCACATTAATGTCAAGGCATCCTGCCGCACATCAGACAGAGGACCCCCATCCACCGACCTGGCAAAAGCCGTGATGCCTGAGGCGAGCAACTTTATTATTTTCCGTAGCTTCACCTCCTGGGCTCTGATGCCCCCTCCAATGTAACCCCAGATGGAGTGTTTAACAGCCGGCACTTTTAATGAAACACAGTTAACAGGTGTGTGATATTTACTGGAAATTTCTTCAATTGCCTGTTCTTGGAGCTGGTGTGAGGCCAGGTAGTTGATACTCATGACCAAGTCCTCATCCAGCGGTTCCCCTGTTTCCGATGGAATTGCAAATTTTATGCCATAGCCGGCACATCTGGTTCGCACCCTTCGTGCCTCGAGGTATGCTCCCTGGCTATACCTCCGAACTCTGACCAACACTGACCCCGAATGCTCCCCTCCTACGAGAGGGAGACATTGTGCAGCCCTGAAACAGGTGCCGCTGCCGCGGGCCCCCGAGGAGACCCGCGCTGATATGATTCCGTTTGTTGGAGCATATTGTGATGGAGCATCCTCTCCATCAGCAGCTCCATCCGGGATAAACGTCCAAAGACGTTATCCATTGTAGGAGGGGATCCCTCCTGGCCCGACCCGTCCGAGTCGACGAGCCTCACAGACTTTTTTGTGGCTTTCCGTCCCAGCAGAGTTGCCAAGGTGCTCTCGACCGGCACCAAGTCTGAAGCCGCTGGCTGCACCGCCAGCGACTCAGAAGGTGAAATAGACGGTCGCCCGCTACCCGCACTCCCGCGGTCTCCTGTAGCTGCTTTCCCCGCGGCCCGTCTGGACTTCACCTTGGACATTTTCTCCATAGCAGTTCGTACTTGTTCTGTAATCAAGAATTATCGAACCAAAAGAAACGACCTCAGACTAAGTTTTAAACACTTACCTGAGGATTTTTAAACTTACGGCTGGAGGAGCGGCGCGCCTGCCAGCCAGTCCTTGCGCCATGCATGACGTAAATGACACGCATGCGTAAATGACACTCACGTGACTCCGAAGTAAAATTCACAGTGAGGAGGGTAGAACGAGCAAGATCACCATTTCTCAGCCACTATCCAGGAAATTGCAGTGCTAACTGCAGCAGGAAAGGGCTGGAGTGTTCAGGGACACTCCTTGAAAAGAGTTAGGCCCCACCTGAATAATGATCAGAAATCTAATCCATGATGAAATTGGACCTGATTCCCATCAACCGTTTATTTAACAAGCTGACTAAACATAGATCAGATCAGCTCTATCGCTTTAAGAAGGCACTAACTGACCGGCTACCATCTTTAAGGTCTATTTTTTTCTGAACTTGACCCACATTACATCATTGTCATGTATCTCTAATCTAATATCAGCAACAATATCAAGCTTGCACACAAGATGATTAGTATCAATGTAACATGCCGGGTTATCATTGTGGATTCACATCTCACAGATGCGGAAGCAAACAATCCAAAACGTGCAATATAAGGCACCAATGCATTCTACAATTGATTTTACACCTCAATTCTATCCCATAAGGCGCATGAAACATATGTTACATTGCAGAATTCCCAGCCTAGTTTTCAGACAGTGCCGATCGATATACCTCTACTGAACATTCATATGCTGCTGCCAGTTTCACTTGGAATCAAACCTCTCCAATAAACCACACTCTGGAGAACATCTAATTAGGCAGCAGATGTTGTGGTCCAGGCGAGGTACAGGTCTCAGAGCTAATTCCTCTTTACATAAAAGACAAATAATTCAAGACCGCAATACAGGCCTAAAGAAAGGTCTTCTTTTGAAATGTAGAGTAATTCTGGCAGGAACTGTGGACTTAGATCGTTAGGTGAAGTTCAGTGCTTATTGTCTGACAGTCACCATGGATTTAGACGGAAAATTAGTGCACATTTTCATTGATATCAAGTGTGCAGGTTCACCACTGCATGTTTTCAACGACGTTGAGCTTGGATGACTGACACTGAACGTGATTTTCTGGCTGATATTCAGCGCTGATTTTGACTGATATTTTAAGGATTTTTACTTATGTTGTGTGCTATTGATAGGGGAATATAAGATTTTACTCATGACTTGAAGGTATTTATTTTTTATTGATATTGGAGGTTGAATTTTACTTATGGTCCTTATGGCATTTTCTTTTCTTTTGGTTATGGAAATATAGGTCATGTACTGAGTGTGGATTTATCAGATCATTTTTTTCACTGATATTCAGAGTAGATTTTTGGTTGCCTCCGAGGTAATTTGACATGTTCACACACAGATTTTTCTGATGTCTAGGATATATTTGAATTGGATTTACACATAATTTTGACTGATGTGTGCTGAGTGTTACAGTGAGGATATTTTACTGATACTGGGTGTGAATTCTGCCTGACATTTTACTGATATTTTAGGCGGATGTTTATTTTAACAGCATGAATTTTTATGGCGACATTGTGGATTTTTAATCTGATTTAAGCATGGGATTTGCTTGAAATTGAACGTAGAGTTTGACTGGCACAGAGAGTGGATGTTTACTTATATTGACCAAAAGGCAAGATATAACTGAGGCAAGATATAACCGGGTGGCACCGGCAATGGCCGCCTCGCCAACAATTTGTCTGTCCTTTCTTCAGGTTTGTTATTTTAAGTACGTGTTAAAGAGTATGTTTTAGTGTTCTCTGGTTTGTTTTATGTGGGGGGTGAGGGGGAAGGTGGGGGGGGGGGGGGGGTGGGGGGGGTGAGGGGGAAACTTTTTTTCCATCTCGTACCTTGCCGGAGATGCGATTTTTTTCTGGATCGTATCGCCGGTCGCTCTGCGGCCTGACATCATGGAGCTGGCGGACTTGTTCTTTGAGACTGACTTTGAGCCCCATCACGGGGCCATGGACTTACCATCGGAGCCTGCGATCCCTTGGACGCTCCAACCGAGGCCAGCGGATTTCAACATCGAGGAGCTCGCAGTCTCGGGTAGAGACTGCTGTCAGGAAGGTCCAAGCCGTAGGAGGTTCGACCAGCCCTGACTAGGGAGTTCGATCGTCCGGCACGTGGAGCTGAGATTCCCCCCGATGCGGGAGCTTGATCGCCCCGATGTGAAGGGCTCAACAGCCGGTTGCGGGATCCAAGATCGCCCGACAACAGAAGGTTCGAGTGCCCCGACCGCGGAGGGGTCACTCGAACCTTCTGTTGTCCGGCGATCTTGAACCACCCATTCCCGTACAAAGAAGGGAAGAAGATTGAATTGTTTTTGCCTTCCATCACAGTGAGGAATGTGGGGGTGTCACTGTGGTGGATGTTCATGTTAAAAATTTATCTGGGTGTCTTGTTGCTCTTTATTGGTATGACTGTGTGGCAATCTGAATTTCACTGCATCTTAATTGGTACATGTGACGATAAGCAAACCTTGAACCTTGCACCTTGAATCTTGATTTCAGCTACAGAGCATATTTTCTGATTGATCTTGAATGCAGAACTTCTATGATAAAATGTATATATTTTTAATTTATGAAACGTTGATTTTGAGGGATATTGAAATTTGGATTTTCAGATATGGCAGTGTAACGACAAAAATTCTGAGTGAGAGTTATTTCCAAACCTTTGTGGATTTTAAATATATCAAATGTTAATATTTTCTAACATGGGGCTCATCCTGATATTGAGAAAGTCTTTTTTACTGATTGAATATGATTTTTTAACAGTTGCTTAATGCCAGGATTAAACAGTGATAGGTTGTGCTATTTATGATCTTTAGGGTAACAGTATGAACAAGCAGTTTGTGTATGTAAGCTAGTGTGTTAATGTATGTGCGTGTGTAAAGTATGCAAGCATATTTGTATCTGTGTGTGTGACTGTGCCTGCATGCGCTTTTGTGTATGTTTGTATGTTTGTATCTTTTGTGTGTGCGTGTGCGTGCGTGTGTGTGCGTGTGCGTGTGTGTGTGTGTGTGTGTGTGTGCATGTGTGCGTCTATCTCTGTGCCTATGGGTTTGTCTGTATGTGTGTGGTGTGAGTAGCAGGGTATGTTACCATTGCATGTTCTTCTCCCCAGTTCTGGAGCCTATGGTACAGCAGGGATCACTCAGAGCCATCACAAATGTAGGCAAGTCTGTGGCTGCCAGCTGGATGGTGCACAAGGCCAGCAATTTGCTTTCTCCCAATGTGTTGCAGTCTAATCTTTGAGCTGAGGTGCGATGGGGACACTCATATTTGTGTCTCCATCAATTCTGGAAGCCTGTCTGCTGATGGGCTCCATGAGCGGAATCTATCATGTCTTTCTCTTCACAAGCGAAAAGGAGGGTGTGAATATTTTACCAGTGGAATTATCTTCTATCTAGAGAAAGATGGAGCATCTCACTCTGGTTCCCGATCAAGCCATCTATTCTATAGTCAAGCTAATCTGGTGGGCATTGTATATATTTTACGTCTGATGTTGGGATGCTGTAATCAGAAGCACATGACATAAGGTAGTTGTTGTAGTCTACTACAATTTGCACCCTATGACTGAAGTTCCTGATACATCCTGAAGTTCATGGTCGTTCATACTTACCGAGGGAATAGACCACCTCCAAATGTACAACAACTGCTGACGAGGATGGGGTAGTCATGGTCGACCTGCATTAGCTCCAGCAATATTAATGTTGATTGGAAGTAACTTTTCACAGCATCTACTAAACATTGCTGATTGCTTGCACTGACACTTAGGCTTCTAATCTCCTCTTCCAGGGAAGGTAAAATATTTGGCTTCCTATCTTTTCCTGGGTGCACAGTGACTTGGTAAGCGTGCACAGGCAGCGGAAGTGAAATAAATGGAAGACAGTAATAAAGGCAGCATGAAGAAAAATGCTGACTGCAGGAGAGAGAAACACAGAGAAGTGAGTATGGGGTGGAGAGAATGCTCATGTATAATGTCACTAAGCAATGACCAAGAAAGCACACCAATGCCTCTGCTTCCTTTCGAAGGCTTAGGAAGTTTGGCATGTCCCCTATAACTCTCACCATCTTCTACAGATGCATCAGAGAAAGCATCACAGCTTGGTTTGGGAACAGCTCCTTCCGAAACCGCAATAAATCACAACCAATTGTGGACCCAGCCCAGACCATCACACAACCAACCTCCCTTCTATTGACTCAATTTATACCTCACGCTGCCTCGGCAGGGCCAGCAGCATAATCAAGGATGAGATGCACCCTGGCTACTCCCTCTTCCATCAGGCAAAAGGTACAGAAGTGTGAAAACATATACCACCAGATTCAGGCACAGTTGTTTCCCAGCTGTTATCAGGCAACTGAATTGTCCCACCACAAACAAAGTGCAGCCCTGAACGACTATCTACCTCATTGGTGACCCTTGGACTATCCTTGATCGGACTTTGCTGCCTTTACCTTGCACTAAATGTTATTCTATTATCCCAAATTATATACACTGTAAATGGATCAATTGTAATCATGTATTGTTTTTCTACTGACCGGTTTGCACGCAACAAAAGCTTTTCACTGTACCTCGGTACGCATGACTATAAATTAAACTGAATGGTATTTGCGTAAGAAATGGACCAGAAAGGCTGCTCAATTGCAGACAGCCAAAGAGAGTACAGTCAAATAGGTGGGCCGTTTGCAGTATACATGCAGAATAAATAAGCTTTTGTTATGGCTAGCAATATTCCCAAAGTGGAGGATCATACTGAAAATGTGCCAACACTGAATACTACTTTGAGTACATAAGATGGCTATCTTCATCGAGGTCAGCTCTGGGACCTCTTTACATACTTTTACTAATCTGATAGCTAGAAAGGTGAGAATGTTCCATTCACACAAGTAGTGCACAAATTGGAGGGTTATTTCAGCCCACAGTAATTTAAAAAAAACGGATAGCCACTATTTGGCACAAGAAATCAATAACCAGGAAACACTGTTGAGAACTATATTGTTACACTGAAGGTTTATCTTGAAATTGTAGTGTTAGTTAATTTTTAAACAATGCATTGAGAGATTGGCTTGTATTTTGCTTAAAAGTAATACATGCTGACCACACAAACATGGTGTAAGATTTTGGTCCAAAGGCTAATAGTTTCATTCCTTAAACAAGAATAATATGCACTAAGGCCTTTGGGCTTTTTGCACAAATATTGGGTGTTTTTAATTTATTGAATATTATTTTTTCCTTATCTCCAGGTTCTGTATCTGCAGGTTTATGTTGCTGAAAGTAAGAATTCCATTGTCGGTACTTATGAAAATTAAACACTCTTGACAATCACATTGGTGCAAGTAGTTTGACATCTAGCCACAGTTACAATGAGAGTCCTTCACCACTGGTTTGTGCCTTTCTGGAGACTAAGTGTTATCTGCGTCAGAGTAATGGAAAACATAGTGATAGTCTTCAAATCTAAACCCAGAACAACTAACTTGAGCAGTGAAGCAATCCTTCACGGGGAGGAAATGTATTTAAAAGGGAAAATATGAAGAGAAGCTTTATAATATTGAAGCTGATTTGGATAGAGCTGAACTAGACTTGTTTAGGATCTAAGCTATCAGTCCAAATGACACAAATCAGCAAAATGTAAAAATCAAAATCAAAATGAATAGCAAAACAATGACAGTTTATACTCCTTTGGCAGAAGATATAATTATTCTCATGACATACCTGGGTGAAATACTGACAATACCAGGGAAAAACAATGCAGCTTGTCTTTTGAGGGCTTACAATTGGAACTGTTGATACAGAGGAACTGAAAGGGTACTTGATATCAGGTGATGGCTGTGTAAAGTTTTCACATCTGGGTTTCATTCAGATGCTTCAGTTTCCTTCCACGTTCATAAGCCATGCAGCATGGTAGATTAATTGGCCACTGTATGTTGACCCGAATGCATGGGTGAGTGGTAGAATCTGGGGGAGGATTTGATGGGAATTGGGGAAATATGGACAAAAATAGTAAGATTAAACGAGAACTTACCAAGTTTGAAGGTTGATCTGTATTTTACGAGGAGTCGCGGTGAGGGATTTCGTGAAGACCCCGCCAGCACGCATGCGCGGCATTCTTCAAAGCAGCGGTGTGGAATCACAGAACCAAACCATGACTAAAAAATAGTAAGATGAAAACGTAGAACTACCTGGTTGACCTTATGATAGAGGGTGGGAGCGGTGGGCACGAAATCCCTCACCGCGACTCCTCGTAAAATACAGATCAACCTTCAAACTTGGTAAGTTCTCGTTTAATCTTACTATTTTACTTCGGAGTCACGTGAGTGACTTCGTGAAGATTTCAAAGATCTGTGATTTCACGCCCTGGACAACGTCCATGCTTATCACACTGCCGCCAGTCTGATGGAGGAAGGCTGTTAATGGAGTTCAGTCGAAACTGGCTGAAAAATCAACATAATTTATTAATCAAATAAACAACAAACCCCTAAATCGGGGCCAGACATTTACTGAGCAGTACCCAGGATAGCTTCTGCGAATGTCGCAGGGGCGGCCAGAGGCTTGTTATAGAACCGTTGAAAGGTTGTTCCCCACTGGCCCAGCCCGCGGTGGCGAGAATGTGGTCCATGGGCACCTCCATGGCTCTCGCCGCTGATGTGGATGCAGCCCTGGTGGAATGAGACTTAAAATGTTAGTAGCAACTCCTGCTGCATCCAGCACCACCCTGAGCCACCTGGCGATCGTCTGTGTCGTCACCCGATGATGCGGATGTTTATGACTGATGAGGAGCCCCTGTTCCTTCATCCTGATAACTCCAGTAACTCGGATATAGTGGTGGAGATGAGTGACTATGCAGAGAGTGGCAGAGAGGGTACGCCCGAAATTCCAACTGCAGCCCATGCGCCCTGGCCTGTGCTGTTTTAATAATTCTTTGACAAAGAATTTTATTTGACCAGGGTGGCCACCATGCTGTCCAGTCGCAGTTTCTGTAACGTCTGGGCTCGTTGGGCTGTAGTCAGTGCCATAAGCATCACCCCCTTGAGGGTGAGCTGTTTCAATGGTAGCTCATCTATTGGAGCCCAGCTCCTCAGTAGGGTCAGCACGATCCCCACATCCCACATTACTGTATATCTGGGTCGTGGAGGGTTGGTGTTGAACACTCCCCTCATTAGTTTAGACACCAGGTGGTTGGAGCTGACACCTATATCCAGGTATGAGGACAGCGCACTCCTGGCGCTGTTGATGGCACTGTAGCTGAGGCCAGCATCGAAATGGAGGCCTGCTAAAAACTCCAACACATCAGGTATTGTTGCCGAGTTGGAAGACTTGTTGGTCCGGGCACAGAATGCCTCCCACTTTCTGATTTGGGTGAGGTATTGTTTCCGAGTTGATTCTCGGCATGATGCGGCGATATGGTCTATGGCTCTTAACAAGATGCCTGCCCGGATGAGTGGTCTTTCAGAACCTGCAGGCCAACAAGTTTAAATGACCATGGCAAGGATGACTGACCCCCCCGTAATGGAGTGAGTAATCAATTTGGGATGTTTCCCAATCACCATCCATGGTTGTTTTAAAATTTCTACAACCATCGGGTACCATGGTTGTGTAGGCCAGTCGGGAATGATCAATATGCCAGTTGCAGAGTCTAGTTTAATTTTCTGCAATACCCGACTGGTGAGGCAGAATGGGGGAAATGCGTAGCAAACCATTTCCCCCAATGGATAAAAAACGCATCCATTGCTATTACCCCAGGGTCTGGTTCCCACAAACACATACGTTGGTATTCGAAGGCTCAGCCTGGACGCAAATAGGTCAATATCTGGTGTCCCAAAATGAGCTATAATATCTCCAAAATTTGGGGGTTCAACATCCACTCAATGTTGTCATTGAAGACACGTGACCTGGTGTCCGCCACTGAATTAAGCTTCCCAGGCAAATAGGTCGCAGTAATCCAAATATTTCTTTCAATGTACCAGTGCCAAATTGTATTAGCCAATTCATCGCAAACTAGCGACCTGATACTACCCATATGATTGATGTAAGCCACTACTGTAGCATTATCTATTCGAAAGCAGACATGTAATCCCGTGAATTAGTACAGTAAGCCCGCAGTCCATGAAATGCCCCCAGCATTTCTATATAGTTTATCCCATGTGACTCCAGGAATGTAGATCATGAGAGTTCCATCTGCCACCACAACTGGACATCGTACCAGTTGCTCCCCAGCCTGGTGCGCTTGAGTCAGTTAGTAGCACAACATCAGGGTTGCTCACTATAATAGGTCAATGACATTCTTTAATATTATCTACCCACCATTGTAGCTCATTTCTAGCTTCCGGTGGTAACCGAATTGGCCGATCAAATCGGCCAGCATTTGTTTTTTAATGCTGTGATTTTTGATCTTTGTAAATTTTGGTAGTGTAGCGGTCCGAATCGTGCAGCTGGGAATGCAGCTACTAATTTCCCTATAACTTTTGCCGTTTGCGGAATAGTCGGTTCCCTGGCGCAAGCAAGATTGTGGCACTCTTCTATAATAGTAGTAGCTTTATTAGTTGGGATGGTAATCTTCATTAAAATTGGTGTCTAGGGTGAACCCCAAATAATCCATAACCCGTACCGGGTGCAATTTTGATTTGTCTGGATGGATTACGAATCCCAGCTTCTCAAACAGAGCCTTGGTTGCAGCCACTCCTTGAATTGCCAATTGGAGGGTCAGACCCACTATAAGGATATCATCCAAATATGCTATTACTATATAATTTTGTTGTCGGAGAAGAGCCAATATAGGTTTTACCAGTTTGGTAAACAGCCTAGGAGCTGTGGTGATTCCATTGGGCAATGCCTTATATTCCCATAACTGACTCTTCCAGACAAACTTCAAAAATTTCCTATAAGCCTCAGCAATGGGTACCGTATAGTATGCATCTTTCAAATCGATGCATGCCATAAAGTACCCTGGGTAAAGCATCTGCTTAGCTGTTTCAAACGTATCCATTTTGAAATGGGTGTATTGTACAAAATTGTTCAATTCAGTTAAGTCTATTATTATCCGACATCCCCCATCTTTCTTAATCCTAGTGAATATATTAGACACAAACTCAATTGGTTCATGCTTGGTTTTGCCAATTACCCCTTTTTCTGCTAACCGTATAATTTCAGCTTGTCCTGCCTCCATCTCTTTTTGGGATAGAGTAAATTTTCTACGAGGCGAATGCTGAGTAGGGGGATTTATACCTTCAATGAATTCTATAACATATCCTTGAACACTTTGTAAAATAAACTCATCCGTGGTGACAGTTTTCCAAATGTCCAAGAAAGCCCGCAATCGCCCACCTATTCGTGCAGGAGGGGATGCTACGGCGTGAGAAGAACCAGACCCCCTTACCTCCAAGGTTAACGGCGGTTCCGTACATACGGTGTTTTGAGTGGGCGTTGTGGAGGTTGACGAGCCGGCGGCCGCATTTTCCATGCAGGCCTTTGTTGGCCTTGCCCTAAAAAAGGTCGTTGCACTTGTTGGGATGGAGGTGGGTTGGATCTCTGTGCCCTTTCCGGCAGCCGTGTTCTCCAAGAGGAATTAGGCTGTTGCCGGTAATATGGGTGAGGTCTGGTCGGTTGAGGCTTCATGAGGCCGGCTGTTTTGGCCTCCTCATCCAGTTCCTTCACCTGTTTGGCTAGGTCTACGAACAACTGATGCTGCGGTGGAGTGGTTGATGGTCGGCACAACCCTGCGAATTTGGGGTTTAGTGTGGGCTTAATGGAGCTCTTACGCAGGCAGTTTATTTCATATTGGGCGTTGCATAGGAGTGCCAGTGCGTCTTGCTGATCGCTCGACACATTATCCCCATCCAGGGTCCTAGCAAACGCCGTTATGCCCGTGGAGAGAACTTTTAATATTCGCTGGAGGCGGACATCCTGCGTCCTGGTGGCCGTACTCAAGTGTCCCCAGATCTGGGCGTTAACCAAGGGCACACTGAGGTTGACGCAGTTTTCGGGCGGTTTTATTTTCTCCAATGTATCATTGAGAACCTGACTCTGGAGTTGGTGTGTAGTCAGGTAATCAATGGTGCCCGCCAATTTGTGGTGCAGAGGTTCACCTGTCTGGGTGGTAGCGGCAAACTTACTCACCACTTCCAGAATATCCTCCTCATGCTCTGGCTCAGCGGTTACTGGTTGCCCGGGTCGTCTTCGAACACAGCAGCTGGGAAATCCCTCATGCTTCCTGCTGGAGACGATGAGATGCTGAGTGGTGTCCTTGCACGGCTAGTGGATGCCCGCGAGTCCCGCTCTTCTCGTTCCCGATCCCGCTGGAGGCGTTGCACCACTAAGAGCTCCAACCGCTCTATGCGACCGTCCCTGCTATACGCAGCGGACAAGCCGACTTCCCCAGGCCCTGCGAACTCACTGGGGCTTCCACCATCGGACCACACCCCCTTAGGGTGCTGTCTAGGGTCCAATGGCAGGTCGTCGTGACCTACAGCCCAAGTAGGATCATACGACTCCCGCACGGACTCTCCGCTAGTCTGTCTTCTCCCAGACTGTGGCGGCCCACCTGTCTGATAAGAAGTAAGTTGAGTTGAATCGGCGCCAGCCCCCGGAACCTGGCTCCCCGGAGTCCGTGCAGGCTTACCTCCACACATGCCCATCTTTTGGCGTGGAGGCGCATGGTCGGCCGCTCGCAGCGCTGAGCTGACCGACCGCTTCCTGCTGCCACCTCCGCCCTTGACCGCAGCCTGACGGTGTGTGTTGTCGGCGGTATCTGCTCCAGCAGGCCTACTCGACGCAGCAGTGATGTTGCCAGGCTGCACTACGGCAGATTCCCTGGCTGTGGTACGTATTGCACATTGCAGGGCTCCCCTGTCGTGCGGCTGTCCCCCGGCCCAGCCCCCTCGGGTCTTCTGGAGCTCGGGGAGAGGTTGCCTGTGAAGAACAAGACCCCTTGCCACGTACCTGTATCCCCCCTTATTCTCTTGGGGATGGGTCTCGGAGTCTGGACCCGTTACTTCCAGCTCCGGAGCGGTAACCCATTCGGGTGAGTCGGCCCCTGAATCAGCGGGAGCGCCCGACTTCCGCATTCCTGCCCCCACCATGCGTTGAAGCTGCCGGCGTTCCTTGCAGCTCCGGGGACAAGGGCCGTTGGCTGGCCGCAGCTCAGCTCAGCTCCTCGACAGCGTCGTCCTCCGGCCCTTGTCCATGCTGTGAAGAAAAGGTAATACTTACCTGCCGGTCTTGTGAAGGAGCCGGAGGAGAGAGCGCACCCCCCCCCCCCAGCCTGCCGGTGCGAGTGCGCGCGACGATATGCCGCGCATGCGTGCTGGCGGGGTCTTCACGAAGTCACTCACGTGACTCCGAAGTAAAATTGTGGTCTGGCAAGGACTCAGTTGCGTTCAAGGGGCTTTCTCAATGACATATGGAAATATAGAACATGGCAAAGCAAAACACAAAGTGCTAGAGTATCTCAGCGGGTCGGGTTGCATCAGTGGAGGGAATGGTCAGGCAGTGTTTCAGGTTGAGACACTTCTTCAGACTGATTAAGAATCTTAAGAAGTGTCCCAACCCAAAAGTTGTTTAGCCTTATACTAAAATGGATTTTAAAATGTTTATCATCAATCTACACACAATACTCCATAATAAAAATCAAAAACGGGTGTTTAGAAATTTTTGAAAAGTTATTAAAAAAAAAACAGAAATATCACATTTACATAAGTATTCAGACCCTTTACTCAGTATTTTGTTGATGCACCTTTGGCAGTGATTACAGCCTCAAGTCATCTTGGGTATGACACTACAAACTTGGCACACCTGTATTTGAGTAATTTCTCCCATTCTCTCTGCAAAATCAATGCACAGTTATTTTCAGGTCCCTCCAGAGATGTTCGATCGGGTTCAAGTTCGGGCTCTGGCTGGGCCACTCAAGGACATTCACAGACTTGTCACGAAGCCACGCCTGCATTGTCTTGGCTGCGTGCTTAGGGCCGTTGTCCTGTTGGGAGGTGAACCTTCACCCCAGTCTGAGGTCCAGATCGCTATGGATCAGGTTTTCATCAAGGATCTCTCTGTACTTTGCTCCGTTTATCTTTCCCTCGATCCTGACTAGTCTCCCAGTTCCTGCCGCTGAAAAACATCCCCACAGCATGATGCTGCCACCATCATGCTTGGTTTCCTCCAGACGTGATGCTTGCCATTCAGGCCAAAGAGTTCAATCTTGGATTCATCAGACCAGAGAATGGTGTTTCTCATGCCTTTTGGCAAACTCCAAGCGGGCTGTCATGTGCCTTTTACTAAGGATTGGCTTCCGTCTGGTCACCCTACCATAAAGGCCTGATTGGTGGAGTGCTGCAGACATAATTGTCCTACTGGAAGGTTTTCTCATCTCCACAGAGGAACTCTGGAGCTCTGTCAGAGTGACCACCTCCCTGACCAAGGCCCTTCTCCCCCGATTGCTCAGTTTGGCCGGGCTGCCAGCTCTATGAAGAGTCCTGGTAGTTCCAAAGTTCTTCCATTTAAGAATAGCGGAGGTCACTGTGCTCTTCGGGACCTGCAATGTTGCAGAAATTGTTTTATACCCTTCCCCAGATCTGTGTCTCGACACAATCCTGTCTCGGAGGTCTACGGACAATTCCTTCAACTTCATGGCTTGGTTTTTTGCTCTGACATGCACTGTCAACTGTGGGACCTTATTTCGACAGGTGCGTGCCTTTCCAAATCATGTCCATTTAATTTAATTTACCACTGGTGGACTCCAATCAAGTTGTGGAAACAGCTCAAGGACAATCAATGGAAACAGGATGATCCTAAGCTCAATTTTGAGTAAAGTCTGAATACTTATGTAAATGTGATATTTCAGTTATTTCTTTTAAATTACTTTGCAAAAATGTCTAAACATCTGTTTTCGCTTCTTCATTCTGGGGTATTGTGTGTAGATTGATGATAAAAAATAAATAATTTAATCAATTTTAAAATAAGGCTGTAACATAACAAAATGTGGAAAAAGTGAAGGGGTTTGAATACTTTCTGAATGCACTGTATCTTCCATTTTCCATACAGTTGGGTTGATGCCAGTGTCATAACTATATTGGAACAAGTCAGTTAGAGGCACAACTATTTCTGAAGTGCGGGTCTTCAGTGGTACTCTGAGAAGTTGTTTGGTTTTGTGCTCTGTTCAGTATTCTTGATGTTGGTGATGTTCTTGAAGTCTCCCCTCCTGTCAATTCTACAATTGTCCACAATTAAATATAACGGCACTGGTGCAGTGGACAGTGAAGTAGCAATGTTACAATATTTTGAGATAAAAAAAATCAAGTCTGCAATTTATCCCATCAGATAAAGCATAAAAAGAAGTTTAATTTGACACCTAATTCACTTTCATATCTTCAGTATTAAAAATGTTATGGCCATTTTCATACTTGGAAATTAGCATCTTGTTCCCTATTGCTTTTCTATTGACTTAACACAAAAGTTGTGATCGAGGACAGTCAAAAGCCCATAACTTTCTTAAAAATTAAGAGAACTGAAATAAATTTTCAGTTATTATAGATTGAAGCATTCTGAAACAAATATGAAACAATCTTACTTGGATGATCTGAAATTAAAGCATATAATTAGTTAGTTACCCAATTGTAGCTAATTACAAAATTCAATTACTAGATCTAAACATCTATCCATTTCTTAAGAAAAAATTAACATTTTTTTTAAAGCCTAAGTGTCCAAATAACATTTACACAAGAATTCACAATATAACATGATTTTTAAATCTAATAGTCATTCATTTATAGGCCAAATTGAAGGAATTTTGTGTTTAATGCCTGTAAAATAATGGGCATTTTAAATAGCTTGCGAGTGGGATTTTCTGGAACGCGATGGATTGGAACGTTGCGGTTGCGGTGAATTTAAACCCCATATCGGCAGGAAAAATTCTGCCGGTTCGTATGGGAATAAATTACCGTTTCGCAATGTTAAAGTTTGATTAAGGTCATTAAAAAAGCAGGTTTATATGAAAAAATAAACAGCTTTCACTTACCTGTCCCCTACCTAAAATCCGCCCCTGTTGTCGGTATTCATGGCATTAGGAGCTAATTTTTATTTTACTGCAGCAATGAAATAGTCGGGCAATTAAAAAAAAAAATGTAACTTACCGGCAGTTGGAACGAATCTTTAGAAAAATCCCGCACTCCGAGAAAATAAAGCTCTGGATGGCAAGGGAAAACCGCACTTTAACCCCGCCTCCCCCCCCCAAGGTGCCAAAGTCGCGCACACGGCCAGTGACAGAACTGCAGCACCGCTAAAGGTAAGTTTTGTAACATACCTAAGTGAAGACGGTTGTCTAAATTCTCGATCATCTGGGAAAGTAAGCAATGGAATGGCAGATGGAAGTTAATTCTGAGATGAATACAGTAATGCATTTTGGATTGTTAATGGCAATCCCCCAGGGAAAGTGTAGAACAGATAAACCTAGGGGTACAAGTACACAATTCTCCGAAAGGGGAGAAGCAGGTAGATCGGACGGTAAAGAAGGCATAGAGCATGGTTACATTCATCCATCAAGGCAACGAGTACTAGAGTTGGAACTTTATATTACGTTGCTGAAACCGCATCTGGAGTTTTGTGTGCATTTCTGGTCGGCATCTTCTAGGAAGTTTGTGATTAAACTAGGGGCAATTCAAAAAAGATTCACAAGGATATTGTTGGCACTGGAGGGCCTGTGTTATAAAAATAGACTGCATAGGCTGGGACTGTTTTCCTTGGAGATAAGGAGGTTGAGGGGTGACCTTACAACTCCAACCTCAAAATCATGAGGTATTTTTCCATGGATAGGAGAGTCTTTGACTAATATACTGAGCCTCACCATCAATGATGGTGATGGTATTGGAGTCTCCTCCTCCTGTCAAACCTCAATTGCCCATGATGAGATTTGGTGGAAGTACAAAGCTTTGGGCTGATCTGCTGGTTGGGGGATTGCTCAGTGGTGTATCCATGAGTAAATATGTAAACAGTCATTTGTGAATGTGATTTAATGCCATCATCATCATGTGTGCAGCATATGTCCATGTTGTTGGTCATCTACAGTAAAGCATATACTTAAGTTTTGATGCTCCAGGTGTCCGCAAAAGATTATTATGGATAGCACAGGCGGGTCTACAACCACTCTCAGATACACTGCAGTGTATAATTTTACATTGTTAATCACATCTTCAAGTGGAGCTTCAGACCTCAAGTTGACCTTAGACAGATTAAATCTCACAAAGAAACCAAGCAACAATGCAGCAGGCATGATGCCACAATTACTTCTGGACCAGTGGAACAAAGTCAACCATTGTAGATTTGGCGCTGCCCTCCTTCCTACAGCACAAGGGCTTCCACCCACTTCATCGACTACACTGTGCTCACGGAGTAATTTCACCTTGGGTGGTGTATACCACCAAGAGGAAACTACAAACTGGATTTTACCCAGTGCAACTCTGGAAAGGAGCAAACTGTGTGCAGGTTAGCTGCGGCTCATAGAACCAGCCGGTCAGATATGGAGGGCAAAGAAATACAGTGAATTTAATGCGAAACTCCTCATGACTTCATGTTAAGTAGAAAGTTAAAACTTACTTTTAAAGAGGAGGCCTCCAATGCTCTCTTCAATAGCCATGGCTGGATTGTAATGCGCTTTGTGGCAGAGCCTGTGTTCATAAACATTGTGCGTCAGTCAGAAAATTGGGCACAAGGGATCAGAAGGCAGATGGCGATTTACGTACATAATGGGCCTAATGAGGGGCATAGATAGGGTGAATGCACAGAGTCGTTTACCCAGAGTAGTGGAATCAACAATCAGAGGACAGAGGTATAAGTTACGAGGGGAAATGTTTAGTAGGAACCTGAGGGGCAACTTAATCACACAGAGGAGGGTGAGTACATGGAACGAGATACCAGATGAGGTACTTAAGGCAGGTACTATAACAAAATTTAAAATATATTTGGACAGATACATGGATAGAAAAGGTTTACAGGATAGGAAAGTTTAGAGGTATTTGGGCCAAAACCAGGCAGGTGGGACTGGAGTAGAAGGGGCATCTTGGTTGGCATGGGCAAGTTGAGCCGAAGGGCCTGTTTCCCTTCTGTATGACTCTGACGATGAGTCTACGACTCTGGACAGAACTCCTGAAGGATGCAAGCCACCTCTAGGTGTTGAACATTTCCAGAGTGAATTGTGCAGACTGTATGTCATGTTTTGCCTGGTACTTTGCTTATTTGACATAAACAATCTAATTCCTAGTCCAGGATTTTTTTTTTAAATTTTAATCAAGTAAGTACATCCTCATGCTTATGTGTTGACAGCCATATATGCACACACAAAAAAATAATTATTGCCACAAAGCTGAACCCTGGAGACCCAGCAATGTAAATTGAGTATTCCCACTTGATCCACCAATGCAGATTGACTGACTGATTACTAATCGAAGCACTCAAATTAAATAAGGTACTTCAGTGACAGAGCAGATTCTGAAAGGAGACTGACAGCTTTGTACGTATATAAAAATGATGCAATTCCTTACATTTAGCAGCCATAACATGATGCTCCTTAAATAAAGAGTAAATGCAGAACAGAAGGAATGATAGAAATTAAGCTATCACCTTTCTCTTGAAGTGTTGCATGAAAGATTCTTTGGTCTTTGGTTCCTCTGATTTCTCCTGACATATTAAAGCCAGCAACAAAAAGTTCCACAATGGAGCTAATCAAATAATTCATATTTAGAATTTTATAAACACATTATTTAAATCCATACTTTATCACGGGGAGTATACAACCTTTAAACATTCTACTATGTCACATCAAAAACAATGATGTTCACGCTAGGCTTAACTCAGTTTACCATGTGTTTAGAACAAATAATGTAGCTCGTATAAAGCTTTGCAAAATTATACAGAATACTATTCATTCAAAATATGTGATTGTGGGGATTTGCCAATGCCTCAGGTAGAGGTGGGGCATCCCTAACTTTATATCCCCAAATCTCCTTTCCAGCAACACAAGCCCAAAGCACTTGGATAGGCAGAGCAGCTACACTTGAACAATTGGACTACGGAAGGCAATTTGCATCCAAATCATTGGGTTTTCCAATATTGCTCAGGTACTCAACAAGTCTGAATACAAGGAGTTGCCTATGAGAGCTGATAAAATATTTGTAACTTTAAGCATGGAGCCTTTGGACTTGAAGTGAGTCCAGAACTTTCATACATGAGGTATGATTTCAACATGTTCCCGATGTTGGGAGAGTCCAGAATCAGGGGCCACAGTTTAACAATAAGGGGTAAACCATTTAGAATGGAGATGAGGAAAAACGTTTTCACACAGAGGGTTGTGAATCTGTGGAATTCTCTGCCTCAGAAGGCAGTGGAAGCCAATTCTCTGGATGCTTTCAAGAGAGAGTTAGATAGATCTCTCAAGAATTAGGTTTGTCCTAATGGACAAATATGAACTTTTTGAACAAATATGGTCTCCATTTATTGATTATTTAAAGGGGTAGCTGAGCTCAGCACCATAACTCAATAAGTAGGATTAGATGAAAAGATGTATTCTGGGATCTGTATACACGTCTCTATAGATATTGTTATGTGAAACTGTTCCATTCATTGTTAAGATGTATACCTTAAATCATTTATTTTTTTATTTTTTATTTTATATTTTATATTATATAATAATTGTTTATTTTTTTTTATTTGTTTATCTTTACTCTTTTTTATTTATTTTTTTTTTTCTTACATAATCATTTTATTTAATCACCACTTATTGATTATCGATTTATACTTTTACTTTTTTTTACCTTACCTTCCCCAAAAAACCCCCAAAAAAACCAGTAGAATATATAAATTATCCCATAACATCTGTACAACTTTTGTGACAATTCTAATTGTATTTGAAGTACTGTTGTACCTTACATAATATGCAATGCTTCTAATAAAAATATTTAAAAAAAAAAAAATCTCTCAAAGATAGCGGAGTCAGGGGGGTATGTGGAGAAGGCAGGAACGAGATACTGATTGAGGATGATCAGCCATGATCACAGTGAATGGCGGTGCTGGCTCGAAGGGCCGAATGGCCTACTCCTGCACCTATTGTCTCTTGTCTATTGTCTGTAATAGGGTTTGTAGGTCAAAAAGATTAGGAGGAAAAAAGAAAGGTAGATGATGTTTGTTTCTCTGTTTTCTTTTATTTTCTTAAATTTAGTTCAATTTACCTTTTTTTTAAATCTCAATGTCAGAGGCTCCAAAATAAAACCAATTGAAATGAATTAAGGGTTTAGCATTTGGCTAAATCCTCTCCCTAACTTTGCCAGCCATTGTTTTGTGAGCCAAGCATCTGCACCATGTTGCCTGAGGCCCAGTCACCAACTTGACAACACCACTGGTGCAGAGGTCCTCCAAGGTAAGCCCTTTGGATGGCCCAGGTAAGCATGAATGCAGGTAGGTTGTAGCAGTGAATGCACTCAGACGGATTGAGTCAAAGTCACCCATAACATGCAATAGTGCAGCTGAACAGGAATTGCTTCTGTTTACCTGGTTGTAATTTGCTTCTGCTTAAAATTTAGATGCTGAACATTTTGAGTTTCTCTTGAGAAATCTTTTATCTAGCAGGCAGTCAGTTCCCATGGCTTCGAAAAAATTCATTAGGGCCGTGAGCGGAAAAGACTGCAAAAAGTTGTGAACACTGCCCAGTCCATCACCGGCTCTGACCTCCCAACCATCGAAGGGATTTATCGGAGTCGCTGCCTCAAAAAGGCAGCCAACATCATCAGAGACCCACACCATCCTGGCCACACACTCATCTCACCACTGCCATCGGGAAGATGGTACAGGAGCCTGAAAACTGTAACGTCCAGGTTCAGGAACAGCTTCTTCCCCATAGCCATCAGGCTACTAAACACTACAACATATAAGCTCTGAACTACAATCGACTATTTTTATTATTATTATTATTATTATTATTATTATTATTATTATTATTATTATTATTATTGCACTATTATTGTTTGTTTTTTGAGTATATATATATATATATATATATATATATATATATATAATAGATATATATCTATGTGTGTGTGTGTGTGTGTGTGTGTGAGTATGTGTATATAAACACACTGAACTTATTTTCTCTCTCGTTTATCATATTATTTACAGTGTTGCTATGTTTACATATTTTGTGTGCTTCAGCAAGTAAGAATGTAATTGTTCTATCTGGGCCATATGACAATAAAACACTCTTGACTTTTGACTGACTTAAATACTGAAAACAAATCTAGACACAAGAGACTGCAGATGCTTGAAACTAGCAAAAAACAAAGTGCTGGAGGAACTCATCGGGTCAGGCAGCATCGGTGGAGGGAATGGAGAGGCGATGTTTTGGGTCAGGATCCTTCTTCAAACTGATTGAGTGAGCTGGTAAACAGAGATGATGATGGAGCAAAGCCTGGCAAATGATGATGGATGCAGATGAGGGGAAGTGAGCGTGATTGGCATTTAGTCGGAATAAGTGTCGAGGCTCGAGGTGAAAAGCAGAGAGAAGGGTGTGAGATGAGGAAATGAGGAGTGAAATGCATAGCCGGAGGAAGGGATATTGTTGAATGGGGCAGGGGGGGGATAACAAGGGGGGGCTAAAAGGGAAATGGGAACCCCGGCGACAGGAAGGGTGGAGATGAGTATACGAAGGAGGAAAAAGGAGCAGGTAACCAGGGTGGTGAGAATGGTTGGAGAAATATGTGGTGAGGGTGGGGTGTGTGGTGGAAAGGAGGATAAGATGGAGGTTTGGAGGGTTTCATGCCATAAGGTCATAGGCTACCCAAGCAGCTTCCTGAGACTGAAAGTCAGCAACTAATTAACCATTTGTAGCCAGTCACAAAATGGTAAAGATATCCCAACATTTCTATCATATCTTCTTCAGCCTAGATGCAGTTGGTGTGTTACATCTCCTCACCCTTTTACTTACAGTTCTGCTGAGATAAACAGGGCACTCTGACCTCAGCAAGGTGCGAACATGAAAGGGATAATTTTCCCTGTTCGCTGAGGATGAAAGCAATAGGTGAGGAGCTGAGTGCATTTTCCTGCTTTGATAATTTGCCTTCACTCTTTTATACTGTTTGCGGGAACAATCACAACCAAAGGCTCACCCCGTGGCAAAATAAGCATCCAATTGCAAGCATGAAATTAACTGGGACACTCCATGAAAATATCTGCAAGTGAACGATCTCTGTGCTACAGCGCAAGATGCAAAGTTAATGGGATTTATCTAAGAACCAACTCCTGAAGCTCCTGGAAATCCAAAATCCAGACTTAACTGCTCCTTGAAACACCCTCTTATTGATGTTGGATGTCAGCCCAAGGGTCTCTGTATTGCTTCCGTTATCTGAATATATATTTCTCGAGCTGGAGCAAAAACTAAAATTAAATGCGTCTCCATAACGAAAATTATATTTTTATTGCAAGATCAATTCATTCTGGCTGGGACAGACTTGTATCCAGCACCTCAGGGTCTATTCCAACCTCTTTGTTCACCTTAATCCTTATCATTATTTGGCCTGATCTAAGGTGCCTTTCCTGTTGTAGGTTAAGTAATCAGATTTTGCACTTAGGTCAGAACATTGACATTTGGTTTGAAGTTACTTTTTTAAGATACCTATAAATACTAACTGGTGTTACTGAGCTCTCTTGAAGGCACTCCATGTTTTGTAAGTTGGAGGAACTGAATGTTCTGTGCAAATTATTGATGTGGACATGGGCTTTAATGCATTAAACAAAACTTCTACACAATTTGAAAATCACCTAGACTGCGTGATGTTGGAAAGCAGATCAATTGTGCCCTATTATGCTGGTAAAATTGCCTGCTTTTATTTTGTTTTAACATCAGCCTGAAGTTTCCAATAAGCTTTAGTTTTGGGCCTGATATTTCTTGCACATTGGGCAGAGAGTGAAGAAGCATGATAGTAAAGACCAGTCCTGGAAATCCAGGGATACGAAAGTCCTTCTAAATTTAACAGTACCATGGCGTTATTTTGTCGGACTGTGCTTCTCACCTGATGGCCGGCCATGAATGGCAGGCTGCCCTTAGAACACAGAATATAGAACAGTACAGCACAGGATCGGGCACTTCAGCCCACAATGTTTCTGCTAACCCTGATGTCAAGAGAAACTATTTTCCTTTGGCTCAATTCATGAGAGGAATAGATTGGGTAGTTCCACAGAGTCTCTTGCCCAGAGTAGGTGAATAGAGGAGCAGAGGACATAGGTTTAAGGTGAAGGGGACAAGATTTAGTAGGAATCTGTGCGGTAACTTGTTCACATAAAAGGGTGGTGTGTGTATGGAATGAGCTGCCAGAAGAGGTGGTTGAGGCAGGAGCTATCCCAACGTTTAAGAAGCAGTTAGACAGGTACATGGAAAGGACAGGTCTGGAGGGATATGGACCAAGCCCAGGCAGGTGGGGTCAGTGTAGCTGGGCCGAAGGGCCTGTTTCCATGCTGTATCACTCTCTGACTCCGTGACTCTTTTGACTGCATTACATGTGCCCATCTAAAAGTTTCTTAAATGCCACTATTGTGTCTGCCTCCACCATCATCCTTGGTAGCACGTTCCAGGCCCTCATCACCCTCTGTGCAAAACATTTGCATTGCATATCTCCTTTATGCTTTTCTCTTCTCACCTTCATGCCCTCTCATCTTTGACATTTCCACCCTGGGAAACAAGTTCTCACTGTCTACCCTATCTACTGTATGGCTCCCCTAGCTGGGCAGTGCTGGGATAGGGAATCCACTGAAAAAAACGGGACAACTAATGGACCACTGGATATGGACAGTTGAGGTATGCTGGGACTTCTGCTGATTCATGTCCATAAGTGAAAGGAGCAGAAATAGGCCTTTCGCCCCATCAAGTCTACTTCGCCATTCAATCATGGCTAATCTATCTCTCCCTGCTAACCCCATTCTCCTGCCATCTCCCCATAACCCCTGACACCCATACTAATCAAGAATCCATCTATCTCTGCCTTAATAATAGCCACTGACTTGGCCTTCACAGCTTTCTGTGGCAAAGAATTCCACAGATTCACCACCCTCGGACAAAAGAAATCCCTCCTCATCTCCTTTCTAAAGGAACATCCTTTAATTCTGAGACTATGACCTCTGATCCTAGACTCTCCCATGAATGGAAACATCCTCTCCATATCTACTCTACGCACTGCTCGTAGTCATGATGAAATGTCGCTCAGGCAACAAGGTCACTGGAAGGTTTCGGGGAAGATCAGAGAGGGGAAGATCCCTACTCCTTCTGGTCCATACGTTGTGACCACTAAAGATGATGCCCCATCCCTTTTAGCTGCAAGATTCTCAAACCATTGGCATCCTGAATTAAATTTAATTCAGGGATTCAAGTTTTTTATTAAAATATTGTTTAAAAAAATAGTCCATCCTCTCAAGATTTAGATACAGACACATGGCAGGAAGGTTATATATGACAGATTTGGTCTTCCTTTTTTTTTTAACTGAATAGTCCACATTCCACCAATCATTGGGGCAGTAGGATTAATATCAACCCCTTCAAGTGTGTAAATCCTGTCATGGAAATAACATAATCTAGAAAATCTTGCCGAAAGAGTGCTGAAAGGCATCGCAATACCTTGAGTACTCCCTCCTCCTGTCCCCATACAGCTGCGTCCTTGACCCACTTGTCTCTCTCATTCACCCTTCTGTAGCACAAGCTGGAAGCAGGAGATTTTCATGCATGCACTTGCGAATGACACAGTTTCATTTCCTCCTTATTCCAAGACTATTCCGTCCCTCCAATCTCGAGTTGAGGTTGGGAGATCTTGACTCATCGCCTGGCTAAAATCAACACTCACAACTCGAAAGGTCATGGAAACCTACAGATCCTTGAAATACTCATCAGGTCAGGTAGCACCAGTGGAGAGTGAAGCAGAGTTACTATTTCAGGTCAATGATCATTCATCTGATGAAATGTCATTTGCTGGAAAGGCCAACTCTATTCCTTACACATTCTTTGGCCACGTCTAGCTTCTTCCCAATTTGCTTAAGCCTTGTTTGATACTCAATTGGAATTCAGCTTGTTCAATGTTCATCTCTCTGTCTCCATATGCACAAATTGCAAAAGAACACTGTACTTCCCATTCCCACACTGACCTTTCTGTCCTGGGCATCCACCACTGTCAGAGTGAGGCCACATGCAAAGTGGAGGAACAGCACCTCATATTTCACATGGGTAGCTTACAACCCAATGGTGTGAATATTGATTTCTATAATTTCAAGTAATCCCCGCATTCCCTCTTTATCCACCCCTCTCCATCCTATTCGCCTTGCCCATTCTCACCGTTTGCATCCATATATCCCTTTGTTATCACCTCTTCCACAACCAGCAATGGACCATTGTGGGCTCCACCTTTCCTTAGTCATAGGTGCTGGCCCAAATTTGTTCTGAACCTTTTAATACCTCTAGTTTCCCTCTTCTCTGACTCTCAGTCTGAAGAAGTGTTTTGACCCAAAACACACCTATTCCTTTTCACCAGTATGCCTGACCCACTAAGTTACTCCAGCATTTCGTGCCTATCTTCTGTATACTTTGTATACTTTGAGTAGGTCACATCTGGAGTGTTATGTGCAATTCTGGTTGCCACATTACAGGGAGGTTTGAAGGCTACAGAGAGGGTGCAGAAGAGGCCCACCTGGATCAGAGAGTATTAGCTAAGAGGGGAGGCTGGACAAATATGGATTACTTTCACTGGAACGTCGGAGATTCAGGGCTGACCTGATAGAGGCACATAAAATTATGACAGGCATAAATAGTGTTGACGTTAAACAGATAGTTTTTCCAGGGAAGAAATGTTAAGTACTCTAGGTCAGGGTTTTAAGGTGAAAGGGGGAAAGCTTTAAGAATATGTGCGGGGCAGGATTTTTACACAGAGAATGGTTGATAACTATAATGTGCTGCCCGGAGAGGGGGTGGTAGCAGATCTAATATAAATGTTTGAGAGATATTTAGGCAGCCATGCAAACCGGCAGGACTTAGAGTGATACGGAGCATGTGCAGGCAGATGGAATTAGGCAGATTGGCATCATGGTCGACGCAGATATGATGGACCAAATGGCCTGTTCCTGCACTGCACTGTTTGTGTTTTATGTTCTACGTTCTAAGGGCAAAGCGTGATAGAATCGAAACAAAGGCCTGGACTTTTCACAGCACACTCTTGCCAAACTGAGCTGGCCCTGTGCCTGTAACTGGTGTAATGAATGTAAATGGGTGTTGATTATGTATGACTTCTGCACGCATGAGCAGTGTTGTAGAAGAGACTAGCATAAACAAGATGCACATGCTTCAGCAGCTCTCCATGGCTCTTAGTGTCATTATATTGCTGCCACTACATGCAGCTGGAATACGAATCCGCACAAACGTTACAAATTGATGTCAAGCACGTCAAGAGTGAACCTCCAGTGAAGAAGTTGAAAAAGGATTTTTGTCAAGCTAGAAGATTTAACCTGCACACCTGCAGCATTGATGATCACAGTGTGAGCGGGAGAAAAATGCCATCCAAACTCCACTTGAGAGGGAGCAACAGCACAACCTGGGAGAGTCCTGAGTGTGATATTGAGTCATAAATTTATAACAACATAGAAACAGGCCTTTCTTGCTCCAAGATGGCACACAAGCCTTGTGTTCTAGCCACAGAAATGGATCACTCATTACAATCGCTCCACTCTTTTAAATCTCTATTCCGACAGCAGCATTTCTTACGTTAACTATATTCTTCTTTATCTCTTCTCAGATCTGTCGGCCTCATTGGAGACCCTCAGACCAAGTTTGATCAGGCTCTCCTGGACTTTTTCTCTTTATTATGTAGCTGTACACTGTGGATGGCTCGATCATAGTCATATATTGTCTTTCCGCTGACTGGTTAGCATGCAACAAAAGCTTTTAATTGCACCTCAGTACACGTGACAATAATCTAAACTTATAAACTCAGCCTTGTGGGTCTATGCTGATCAGCAAGTACCCATTTAGCCATTATTCCCACATTCCCATCAAGTCCTCCTATAGAGTCATAGAATCATAGTCATACTTTGCGGAAACAGGCCCTTTGGTCCATTGTGCCCTCGCCGGCCAATATGCTCCATCTACACTAGTTTCACTGGCCTGCATTTGCCCCATATTCCCCTCTACCTATTCTATCCATGTATCTGTCTAAATGTTTCCCAAATGTTGCGATAGTACCCATATTTTGCCATTCGTCTGGACACATGGGTAATTTATGGTGGCCATTTAATCCGCCGACCTTGGGATGCAAAAGGAAACCAGAACTCCCTGAGGAAATACTCATCATCACAGGGAGATTTTGTAAACTCCACAGAGAACATCGGAGGTCAGGAAATAACTCAGATTGCTGAAGCTGTGAGCCAGCATTTCTGCCAGCCTGGCCACTGTGCCTCTCAATTCTTGCAGAGAACCGTGAGGAAATCTGATACCAGAGCAGAGCAAGTAAGTTGTCTGTATGTTCATCAAGAGATCTCCTGAAGGCTCCAACAACAAGGAAATCACACCAAGGAAAATGTTACCATTAGTTTAATGAGTCAGAGGTTATGGCCTTTAAATTAACAAGGCAACGAGACGGTGCAAACCTCATGTATTCTGGTTTGACATCATCAGCTTTTGGCTTGAACATTATCATCAGAAGAAGAGGAAGAACAATAACAACATTTAAATGACTTTTGAACAAATCCATTTATATGAAAGTTTTAAAGGGATATGGGCCAAATGCAAGCAAATGGGAGTAGTTTAGATGGGGCATCTTGGTCAGCATGGATGTTTTCATGCTCAGTGACTCTATGATGCTAGGAGGTTAACAAATGGTACATCGATTCAGTCAATTGGAAACTTTAGTGCATATGGTTAGGTGCATGAGACTTTTAGCTCATGCATAGAACATATGGAAATGTTTTTTAAACAAATACGGGAGTAGATATTATTATTATTGAGAAAGTGCTTACACAAAATGGCATAAGACAGTTTGACATGAAAATTATTATGTTATCTGAATTTGGTTCAAAAATGTACTGTACATTAGGGAATCATCTTAAACCAAAGAAGAAGTGGGACACAAAATGCTGGAGTAACTCAGCAGGACAGGAAGTATCTCGAAAGAGTGGGAATGGGTTATGTTTTGGGTCAAGACCCTTCTTTAGAGTGCAGAAGGGTCTCGGCCAGAAATGTCATGTGTTCCCTCTCTCCAGAGATGTTCTGCTGAGTGACTCCAGCATTTTGTGTCTACCTCCAGTGTAAACCAGCATCTGTAGTTCCTTCCTACACAGAGAAGAAGAAATGCTTCATTTCGTGGTGGTGGAAAAGGCATCAGATTATTCCAACCTCAAAGTCTCTGAAATTGTGGAGACAAAAAAATTGGAACTGGAATCAGTAGGTAGGTGAGCCTATCATCTGGTTAAAGTATCTGTTGCAGCACTTTAACTTATGTGCATTCTTAGACGATGCAAACAAGGCATTTGTGGTTTAATCAATGGGCAAAATATTAGACGCCCCAGAATTATATATTTGATCTGATGTGCCATATTGTGATATCAATGGAAATGGCATTGAGGTATGCTAAAGAATTCCAATGCAAGATAATAAACCAATTTACAGCCACAGAGCAATAGCAGTGGATGGAAATTATGTGACCTATTGCTACAGATCTAATGTCAACCTCTATTGCACACAAATCAACTTAAACTGTCAAAATTATATGAATGAATGTGCCATATTGATGATCGATTGAAAGATAAAGCATGGTAGCAGGCCCTTCAGCCTACTGAGTCCATGCCGGTCATTGATCACTCGTTCACACTAGTTCTACGTAATCCCACTTTCGCATCCACTTTGTGGACACCAGAAGCAATTTGCAGAGGCCAATGAATCTGCAAACCCGATGCGGGTGGAAACTGGATCACCTGGAGGAAACCCACGCCGTCACGAGGAAAAAGTCCAAACTCCACAAAGCCAACACTTGTGCTCAAGATCAAACCTGGGTCTCTGGATCTGTGAGGCAGCAGCTCTATCAGCTCTTCCAGCTGCACCACTGTGCCACCTTCAATCCTCAGCTAGCAAGCCTAAAGCCAACATAGTAACCAAAGTGGCTCAATTAGTGTGGCTTCCTTCAGGAGAATTTTCACCACAAGATAAACAGAACTGTAAGGTCAGCACAGTTTTGAAGTCAATTACAACCAATAACAACAACAGATTAGACTTATGTAGTATTTTCACCACATGCAGCAATTTAGGATGCAGAAAGGTATCAATGCAAACATATTGTATTGATATATCCATATCAAAAAATGGGTGCTGAACCTATCTACAGTAAACCTTAGATAGATGCAAGATTCTGGAGTAACTCAGCAGCCTAGGCAGCATCTCTGGAGAGAAGGAATGGGTGATGTTTCGGGATGAGAGCCTCTTCAAACTGAGAGTCAGAGGAGAGGAAGTCTAGAGATATGGAAGGGTAAGGTGTGAAAACGACAGGTCAAAGATGATGGTCAGGAAATTTAGAATGATTCATTGTTAGCTGAGGGGAAGGTGACAAGACGGTTTACAACACATTAAAATTAATCAGGAGGAAAGTAGAACTAGTTTTAAAGAAGGAACTGCAGATGCTGGAGAATCGAGGGTACACAAAAAGCTGGAGAAACTCAGCGGGTGCAGCAGCATCTAAGGAGCGAAGGAGATAGGCGACGTTTCGGGTCGAGACCCTTCTTCAGAGAAAGTAAAACTAGTTGGAGCACTAGGATAGGGGAGGGTTGGAGAGAGAGTGAAAGCAAGGGTTACTTGAAGTTAGAGAAATCAATACTCATACCGCTGGGTTGTAAGTTGCCCAAGGGAAATATGAGGTGCTGTTCATCCAATTTGCATTGGGTCTCACTGCAGAGGAAGCCCAGGACAGAAAGGTCAGTGTGAGAATGGGAGGGGAAGTTAAAGTGTTAAAGAAGGAAGTGCAGATGCTGGAGAATCGAGGGTGCACAAAAGGCTGGAGAAACTCAGCGGGTGCAGCAGCATCTAAGGACAGAAGGAGATAGGCGACGTTTCGGGTCGAGACCCTTCTTCAGATTGGTCAGGGATCAGGGAAACGAGAGATATAGACGGTGATATGGAGAGATAAAGAACAATGAATGAAAGATATGCAAAAAAAATCGATGATAAAGGGAACAAGCCATTGTAAGCTGTTTGTGGTGTGAAAATGAGAAGCTAGTGCGACTAGGGTGGGGGAGAGAGATAGAGAGAGAGGGAATGCCAGGGCCCGAGGGCTGAGGGAGAGGTGGGAAGGGGAGGAGACAGCAAGGGCTAACAGAATTGAGAAAATTCAATGTTCAAGCCCAAAGGATGCAGACTCCCCAAGCGGAATATGAGGTGCTGTTCCTCCAACTTGCGGTGTTGCTCAGTCTGGCCGTGGAGGAGGCCCAGGACCGAGAGGTCGGATACGGAATGGGAAACCGGGAGGTCGGGTTGGTTTTTGCGGACCGAGCGGAGGTGTTCGGCGAAACGATCGGCAAAACGTGTTCGCCGAAACGAAACGTTCCCCTCGCAGTCCTGAACTTCCAAAGATAGGCACAACGTGCTGAAGTAACTCAGTGGCTCAGGCAGCATCTCTGGAGAAACAGAATAAGTGATATTTCAGGTCAGAAACCTTCCTCAGACTATCGGAAGAAGGGTTCTGACGCAAAACATCACCTATTATTTTTCTCCAGAGACGCTGCCTGACCCGCTGAGTTACTCCAGCATTTTATATCTATCTTCGGTGTGAACCAGCTTCTGCGGTTCCTTCCTACCCGGTCCTGAATTTCCACTTGCTTACGTGTGGAAATGCTGGTATTTTAACAGTATTCTGGCATTTTTCCCCACAAGTACAGTCCACTGTTCAAAATATTTTTCTCTTCATTTTTCTTCTCTCACGTAATTACATTTCCCCATCTCTTCTACACATCATTTCATTCCGAAGTATCTATCCGGGTATTGACTCTGCACATGTCAACATCAGTCTGAAGAAACATAGAAACATAGAAATTAGGTGCAGGAGTAGGTCATTTGGCCCTTCGAGCCTGCACCGCCATTCAATATGATCGTGGCTGATCATCCAACTCAGTATCCCGTACCTGCCTTCTCTCCATACCCTCTGATCCCCTTAGCCACAAGGGCCACATCTAACTCCCTCTTAAATATAGCATTTTTGGAAGTTCTTTGGAAGTTCAGGACTACCAGGGGAACAGTCAAGAAGGGTCTTGACCCGAACCTCACCCATTCCTTCCCTCCAGAGATGCTGCCTGTCCTGCTGAGTTACTCCAGCTTTTAGTGTCTATCTTCAACTTCAGTCTGATTGATTCAAGGGACACACTAATTCTCCACGTATCCGCATATGCCACTGCCCCCCTCCAGAATCAAATGATCATGGGAAGCTGTTAGTGAGGTGAAAGGAAAGCACTCTTGTATTGCTGGTGACTACAAAATCTAGCTAATACTACTTGGCCACAGGAAGCCTTTCTGTATCAAAGAATAATTAGAAATACACCATTGTTTCCACTGTTCTTTCCACAGAATGACAAAATGAATCATAAAATGTAGAACAAACGATTACATTGATTGAACAAAAAGTCAATATAAAGCAAATTTGACCCAACAGGGGAACAACAAGCTTTGTCACGAGCAATTTGATGGAAAGTAAAGACATTTTTACACCCACACATGAAAATGCATGGACACACATGAACCGCCACAATGATTAGTAAACTGTGATAGACAATAGATAATAATAGAATATTGACTGGCCTTGAGGGGGATACGACATATATTGCCTGAAGTAGATTCATATTGCCCGAGTCGAAGACGAGGGCAATATGGATCTAGTGAGGGCAATATATGTCGTATCTCCCGAAAGAGGACAGTCAATATTGTTATTATTACCCATTATCAGACATCTAGAGGAAAATCTGAACATCTCATATGATATGAATGTATCTATACATTTTGCAATATGCATTGCAACATTGTAAATAAGGGTACTAAAACCATTGCAACATTGTAAATAAGGGTACTAAAACAATGTAACATTTATGTTTCATTTATGTAATTTATGTAATTCATTTATGTGACAATGTGAAGGTCGAACTTTTAAATCGCGAACCTCTTCTCGCAACCGGCTGCCATTTTGTTTGTTTTGAGAATAAATTTTAAATTTCGCACGCAGCGTCACGTTGCCGTCACGTTGCCGTCACGTTGCCGTCACGTTGCCAAGTTCCCGGATGTGAGACCAGGGGAATATAAGACTATATTCCCCGCTGTTTAAACAGGTAAAGTCCATAGGCGTTCGCTAGAAAGGGGAATATAAGAAAATATTCCCCTGTTAGCGCTGCTGGCAGTAAAAACGAAGGGAATACAATTTCGTAAAAGCATACCTCAGATGGGTGATATGGGTAATAGACAATAAGTAATATGTGGAGGAGTAGGCCATTTGGCCCTTCGAACCAGCTCTTCCATTCACTGTGATCATGGCTGGTCATCCACAATCAGTGCCCTGTTCCTGCCTTCTCCCCATATTCCTTGACTCCGCTATCTTTAAGAACTCTATATAACTCTCTCTTGAAAGCATCCAGAGATTCACAACTATCTGGGAGAATTTATTTTCCTCATCTCCTTTCTAAAAGATCTACCCCTTATTCTTAAACTATGGCCCCTGGTTCTTGACTCCCCCAACATTGGGAACAAGTTTTCTGCCTCTCGCATGTCCAACCCCTTAATAATCTTATATGCTTCAATAAGACTCCCTCTCATCCTTCTAAATTGTGTATCCTTCTAAAAGTGTATACAAGCCCAGTCACTCCATTCTATCAACATATGACAGATATTTTGCAAATACATCATTGGTATAATTGTGATTTGAACTGAGTGAACTGAAGAATCAAGAAATGCAACGTATGATTAAGCAGATAAGTCAGAATCATGCAATGCTTAAGCCATGATTGCAATTATCAATAGGTACTGTGTTATAACTGTGAAATAAGAATCCTTAAGCCTGGTATTTCTCATTCTCTGGACATAATAAATGAGTCCAGAATGGAGACTCACCTGAGCAATGCTGAAGAAATCACCTCCAGGCAGGTAGCATTACATGGAACATACAACATCGAACACACAACACACAACATAAAAAATACAACATATAACATACAACATAGAACATACAACATAGAACATACAACATAGAATGCACAACATGAAAAATACAACATATAACATACAACATAGAACATACAACATAGAACATACCACATAGAACATACAACATAGAACATCGAACAGTACAGCACAGGAACATGCCCTTTGGCCCACAATGACTGTGCCAAACAGGATGCCGACACTATCTACCTGCACTAATTGATATCCCTCCATTCCTTGCAATTCCATGTGCTTATCCAAAAGTCTGTTAAATGCCACTATCATATCTCCCTCCATCACCACCCCGGCAGCATGTTCTGGACACTCACCAAAAAAACGTTGGTAAAAAGCTTGCCCTCACTCCCCCTTTAAACTGCGGGTCCCCCGCCCCCCACCTTAAAATGATGCCATATCCTAACAATGGAAAAATCAATTTATTCACAATAAATATTATTTGCAGAACGAAGCAATGTTGTCCTACATTCCTCTTGCCACAGTCTCTCCATCTACAATAAGTCATGGATCCAGCCACTCTCGGGCATGACCACATAATTTGCCTTGATAAATGGTGGCAGCCGATTCAACAGTTTAGTTTAGTTTAGAGATACAGCGCAGAAACAGGCCCTTCGGCCCACCGAGTCCATGCCGATCTGCAATCCCCACACACTAACACTATCCTACACACACTAGGGACAATTTTACATTTATATTAAGCCAATTAACATACAAGCCTATACATCTTTGGAAGGTGGGAAGAAACTGAAGATCTCAGAGAAAACTCATGCAGTCACGGGGAGAGCATACAAACTCCGTACAGACAGCACCAGTAGTCAGGATCGAACTTGGGTCTCTGGTGCAGCAAGCGCTGTAAGGCAGCAATTCTACTGTTGCGCCACCGTGCCGCCCATTGGATAGGCTTCCAGGTCCATGGGATGAACATTCTCATGGTGGCCCCCTTGGCATGTTAAAGATGCTATATAAATGCAAATTGCTGCAGTTGTGATAAGGCAGAACTTGTAGCAGAGCAGATTTGAATTAGATTGCAAAAGATTTTGCTTAAATTTACCATCCCTGCTCCCTTACAATAGATTGCCTTTAAATCTACTGGCTGTCAAAGTTAACACTCTTAACTTGGGCCTCAAGTCCATATTGTGGAGTTTATGCATGAAGTCAGACATTCCATGGGCTCCAGTCTGTCAGCTGCCTGGTGAAGCAAACATTTACTCAATAGCCTCCATCAGGGGCAACTGGTCCGCTTAATCTCCTCTTTGAAATCTGAACTGAAACAAAGGAATGACAATAAATAAAGCTGTCGATCACAACTAAAATCAAAGACAATGTGACTGCACCTGATGTAATGTTTACTTCTGAGAAACAAGAGAAGCCTGTACAAGGAGTGATCACCTTCCTCCAGTGCGTCTAACTAACAACAGTCATCTGTGACACTTGCTAAATAATCCACCTCATCAGAGATCATTCTTTTTTACTTTGAACTGGCATCTGCATGGAGTCTGGGAATGCAGATTTCACTCAATAAACAGATGCAGACATTTGAACCAAGTCGGAGTGCCGGTAAAATATTCACTGCTGTTGGGAAATATTAAAAATAAATACAGTCCCTGCACCCTGTGCAACACGTGTGTCCACAGAGGAGCACAATGTTAAGGTCCTTTCTATCAAACTGCCCAAGGTAACTTGTACAGAATTGCAGAAAAACCCACCAGTTAGGGACATAGACATAGACCTGAAGATAGACACAAAAAGCTGGAGTAACAGCGGGATAGGCAGCATCTCTGGAGAGATGGAATGGGTGACGTTTTGAGTCGAGACCCTTCTTCTTACTGGTTAGGGAGAAGGTAAATGAGAGATATAGACGATGATGTGGAGAGATAAAGAATGCGGTCACAGTGGCGCAGCGGTAGAGCTGCTGCCTTACAGCGAATGCAGCGCTGGAGACCCGGGTTTGATCCCCATTGTGGGTGCTGTCTGTACGGAGTTTGTACCTGCCGTGACCTGCGTGGGTTTTCTCCGAGATCTTCGGTTTCCTCCCACATCCCAAAGACATACAGGTTTGTAGGTTAATTGGCTTGGAGAATGTAAAAATTTCCCTAGAGGGTGTAGGATCGTATTAATGTGCGGAGATCGCTGGTCGGCGCTGATCCAGTGGGCCAAAGGGCCTGTTTCTGTGCTGGATCTCTGAACTAAACTAAAACATGAATAAAAGATGTGCAAAAAAGTAATGATGTTAAAGGAAACAGGCCAACAGGAAACAGCTGGTTGTAGGGTGAAAACAAGAAGCTAGAGCGACATGGATGGGGTTCCGCTGCGTTACTCCAGCTTTTTGTGTCTCTCTTCGGTTTAAACCAGCATCTGCAGTTCCTTCCTAGACATAGACCTGCCTGTTCAGGTTCTCTGCCATTTCCAGTGGTTACTTTGTGATCCTCTGTGGAGGAAATTCTCAGCCAAACGTAATGACCAGTGAAGAGAGATGCCAGAGCTTAAGAGGTCCTGGCTGTGACGTTTGGCCACATTAGTAGACCCTGATGCCCTGGTTAGATTTCGACCTGGTAATGAATTGGCGTTACATATCCAGAATAATCCCACATCTAAAATGTCGGGAAGCTGGATTTACTGGAGTTGCGTAGGGTAGAAGGAATATGAAGGGGAGAAGGGGTGTACTGAGATGGCGATCCAGGCAATCTCATCCCAGGGCGGCACGGTGGCAGAGCGGTAGAGTTGCTGCCTTACAGCGCTTGCAGCACCAGAGACCCGAGTTCGATCCCGACTACAGGTGCTTGTCTGTACGGAGTTTGTACGTTCTCCCCGTGATCGCGTGGGTTTCTCCGAGATCTTCGGTTTCCTTACACTCTCTGAACAGCTGTACTTTAAGGCGTACAGGTTTGTGGGTAAAATGGATTGGTATAAGTGTAAATTGTCCCTCGTGTGTGGGATGGTGTTAATGTGCGGGGATCACTGGCTGGCGTAGAATCAGTGGCCCGAAGGGCCTGTTTCCGCACTGTATCTCTTAACTAAACTAAACTAAACTAAAATTGTGGTGTCTCATGTTTCTGTTGGACCTGTGAAGATGTGAAGCTTTCTTTAAGCTCCTGCAAACTCCACCTGATATATTATTGGGGCCATTGTATGCGACATTGCCTGTGGGAAGAAAACAGCATGGATGTTAACCTTCAGGAACTAGAGAGCCCCATAGTCAATCAATCAACATGTGTTTAGTTTATGTGTTGTATAAAAGTAGAATTCCCTTGGTAAGGATGGAAGGGGCCCTAGTGGCCTTACAACACACAAATGGTTGTGGCATCTAACCATGTAAAACTGCACAATACTAGGGTTCCAAGCACAGAATTGCGGCCAGAATTATCTTTCGAGGCAGGCTCAGAGTTATGGCCAGAGTTGTTTTTCGAGGCATGCTCAGTATTATGGCCAGGATTGGTTTTCAAAACAAGCTCGGAAATCGGGCCAAAGTTGTCGCTAGAGCAGGTATGGAATTGGCGTGGCCTGGTCATTGTGAAAGATGCAGAATGTCGTTTAACTCGCATGTGCAGTATACATTTTTCCGAATAGGAACTTCGCATCTGATTTCCATAGGAAGTTCTCATTTACAGGGATCACCGGAGACATTTTAATTTTATCTGGATAGGGCAATGATAAAAAATATTGCAAAATGGGTTAACTTCAGTTCCTAGGTTATTTACCAATGTTTGAACTGGTCAGAGCTCAAAAATATTTGTTATGTCTTGTCTGGAAGATATTCTAACAATGTATGTTGGTAAAATCAACTGTTTCAGCCTCAAACTATATTTAAGAAAAATTAAGGTGATACCAACTCGACTTGTTGACCATTGGGATTTACCTTTAACTATTAATTAGCCTGTGACCCCGCCCTGGGGTAAGAGATTGGGAATTAATAGGAGCCTATAACAATTCTTTTCATCAAGTGTAATTGGCAATATAGTAGCTGTGTTTCAGCTGTGCAAAGTGGTAATCTCTCAAGTACCATGTAGATCTTTGTTACAGACTTTATGCTGTTTCCAGCTGAAGCTACCAAAGTAATAATGGTGGACGAGCAGTATTCAGCATTGCCCCAGTAGTCTGGTTAGTAAAATTTCAGTTATATTATAAACTGATAGGGCTATAAGGTGAAAAATTATGAATGCCATCTCTAGTTTGGAGGCGGAGGAGGTTTGCATGAGTTAACAATTATTCAGTTATTGGTATCAACTACCTATAGACACTAGGTGCATTCTATAGGTTAAAAGGTTGTTGTGCGAATATGCATAATCTGCATGCTCAACATTGATTTGATACACTATGATGGTGGCATATGTTAGTCACATGGTGCAATCAAGTCAGAATATACTGTAATAATTTACCTAATCTCATTTTATGTTGGAGTATCATCACAATGGAACACCGAATATTGATAAGTTTGTTTCCAGGCTCATTTACTGGTTGCAAAATATGTGGCATAACAGGGGTGAAAGATATATTCTCGCTACAAGGAGAAGGATGTTATTTTTGTCTCCTTCCATTTTGCCTCATCAGTAGGGTCTTGCAATAAAGTCAGCAAGATCCCGCCTTAGGTTGTCGTTCTGTCTGACTGGCCTATGCAGCCATGCTTCCCGCTTTTGTCGGGAAAAATAATACAACCTTTTATGGTTATTCTAAACGTAAAACTTTGCTGGTTCAGCCTGTGACTCAGGAAACACAGGGCAGTATGGGATATTGACATGGTATTAACACCATTTCACCAGGGGGTTCCAGCTACATCCTTAGCTTTGGCTCGGCTCTCATAACGTAGTTATCCTCATGGTGCTGCTCAGCGGGTTCAGTCACTACATGTTGTGACTGGACAGGATGGTTACATCTTAATATTATTATATTTCAATGTTTAGTTAAGCAGAGCAGACATGAGGTCTCAAACTAGTTTCATGACATACCCCATGGACCTTTTGGTTATGTATTGTCACACATATACAACAATACATCAAGGTCACCATGAGCCTTAGAGGCTCTGAACTAGCAATGTTTGTTAATTACAAAAACTTTATAAGAAGGTATTGGTTCAGACCATCTCCAGGTGATAAAATGGGTTTTGGCTCATGCAGGAGTAGATACTGATATTTTTTCAAATCTCACTCCACCAGGGCTGCTACAACATCAGCAGCAAAGGTTATGTACGTTCCGCTGGACCACACCCTAGCAGCTGCAGGATGGACGAACAAACAAACTTTCTGAACATTTCATAATAACCTATTGCCAGACCAGGGGTATTTGCCAACTCTATTTTAGATTCAGTGGTTAAGTTTACTCCTGGATGAGAGGAGTTACTATTATTATTATTTATTCATTATGAATGTTCCTTCATCTGTCAATTAAGGCAGTTGTGGCTGTGTGGACTCGGTCACACGGCATGAAATCACACAGCTTTGAAATCTTCACAGAATCACTCACGTGACTCCGAAGTAAAATAGTAAGATTAAATGAGAACTTACCAGTTTGAAATTTGATCTTTATTTTATGAGGAGTAACGATGAGCGATTACGTGCCCTCCACTCCCAACCCTCGTATTATAAAGATCATCTGGTAGTTCTAGTCATCTCTAATCTTACTATGTTAGTTCAACTACTGTTATCTGTGATTTCACACTGCTGCTTTGAAGATTGACGTGCATGCGGACTGGCGGGGCTTCTTCGCGTAATCGCTCATCGTCACTCCTCATAAAAGTCAAACTGGTAAGCTCAGTTAATCTTACTATTTTCTAGATTTGCTAGATTTTAGGGAAGTCACAGAATTGCTGCCTTGCAGTGCCAGAGACCTGAGTTCGATCCTGACTGTGGGTGCAGTCTGCACGGAGTTTGTATGTTCTCCCTGTGACAGCATTTCTTCGGATACTCCGGTTTCCTCCCACACTCCAAAAACATATAGGTTTGTAGGTTAATTTGCTTTGGTAAAGTTATATCCCTAGTGTGTAGGTTAGTGCCAGTGTACGGAATGATCACTGGTCGGTACAGACTCGGTGGGTCTCAAGGCCTGTGTCCATGGCATATCTCTAAAGTCTAAAGTAAAGTCTGGGCCCCATAGCAGAAACGTCCACATCACGGGGCTGGAAACTGGAAGTATTCTGAGCTAATTCTGCTACCACCATCATCTATTGCGACAAGTGATGGCTCCCACTGATTGTCGCCGGAAGCTTGTGTCCTTTTCAGGACAGACGATGACAGCGAGGCCAACATTTGTAAACACGATGGACACAAAAAGAAGAAGGAGTAAAGTCTAAAGATGTAATTTCAATTATCTTTGAATTAATGTCACTAATGCCCAGTAAGATCATTAAGTTAATTCAATTTGTTTGTTGCATATAAATATTATAGTTCAGTTGATTTTCTAGAAAGTACATCATTTTATTCTGTGTTGAAATGCTGGTTTTGTTATTGCAGGCAAGGATGGTGTTACTCTACAGAGGCGGGATGCAAGCAGAAGCCTCCACGTGGCGCATCCGGGGCAATGCTGATGACAGAAACTGTACCACAGTGACTGACTGAAGTAGCCAATTCTGCAACCACCGACCGTCAACCGTCACTGACCGACCGGAAAGACGTGATGTAGAAGATGGCCGGACACGAGGAAGAAGACTCTACTGAGGCCAGATGTATACGGACAAGGAGGTGCTTCAGGGACTCGTGATAGTCGTACATTAATTCCCTGGCAGCATGCACTTAATTCACTTAACCACTGAATCTAAAATAGAGTTGGCAAATACCCCTGGTCTGGCAATAGGTTATTATGAAATGTTCTATATGCTTTAATCGTGCATTATGACCAAGACATAATAAAAGATCTGAAGATGGGTTCCGACCCGAAAAGTCACCCATCCTTTTTCTCCAGAGATGCTGGGTGACCCGCTGAGTTACTCCAGCACTTTTGTGTCACACTTTGCTATAAACCAGGGTATACTGTTCCTTCCTACACGTAATAAAGGATAGACAGGCCATGAATAATGAGACATACTTGGGGACAAAGGTTGCCATACTCAAAGTGGAAAAATGCACAGTTTCTCACATGTAAGTGTGCCCATACATACATTCAAGCAAATGCATCTATGCATAGATACACACATACAGATGTGCACAGATACAAGGGAAATGTACATGCTTGCAGCCACACAGCACTGATGCTGACATGTACACAATTATACAATTTATGCAGACACGCACACACACACACAAACTTGGTTCCCTGCTGAAATGCACACACAGTGGCACAGTGTTAGAGTTGCTGTTTAACAGTGCCAGAGACATGGGTTCGATCCTGACCTTGGGTGCTGTCTGTATGGAGTTTGTACGTTCTTCTTGTTACCATGTAGGTTTTCCCTGGGTGCTCCCGTTTCCTCCCACGTTCCAAAGATGTGCAGGTTTACAGGTTAATTGGCGTCTGTAAATTGTCCCTAATGTGTAAGATAGAACTAGTGTACAGGTGGTCGGTATGGTTTTGGTGGGCCGAATGGCCTGTTTCCACACTGTATCTCTAAACTAAACTAATCTAAATTCATATGTAGTTATTTGCTTTCAAAGTGGAGTTAATTGAAGATATCATCTCTCGTTGTAATTCATCTCAGTAGTTGCCGACTGCTATAAAAAGTTGAAACAGATTTAAATTTTTTTTTAGGCTAGAACACGAAAGAAAATTAAAACAATAGGTTAAAAATTGGTTGAACTTATTCATATTTAATATGCATTATTGTAATACACTATTTCCATCTCTTTAATTAGAGCCATTCTGTGAATCGAATTCCATGTACTTAAACTCACTTCATTTTTAAATGTTAACCATTTGTGTCAGATCCCATCAGAAACAATTAGACCTCACACTAATGAGGTTGAGTTAATATGCATATTATATACATCTTTGAAAGCAACCTTGTCAAAATATTTTTTGTACTAGCTGACCATATTTGAAAACACTACCAGTGTCTAATCTAATGTGACTAAACTTTTTTTTTTTATCAAGCCCAAACATTTCAAAATATAAGGAATCTCTAAATCTAAATCTCAGAAATGAACTCAGTTGTCAGCCTCAATCCTATCATTTGACGGAATTCCCTACCTTCGTATATTGACTAATTTGTAGTGCAGGTTCATCGTGTTCAAGTGAAGCAAATGACACCTTCCCTTTGACCGGGAGCCACCACCAGTCTTGCTCTGTCAGAACTAATACGAGGCACATTCAACAGGCATCATTTATACAGCCAGGCTTCCTGCCATGAAGAGAAAAACCTGCGTAATATCATGGGATAAATACTTTCTTCACAAAATATATGTGTGCACCAAACAAATAACTTATTTATGCAAAATAGAGCAAAACCCTGCAGCGAAGAAATGAATTACTTGATGTAACTCTTTTTTTGTTGCAATTTTGCTTAATTCTATTGAATCATGCAGATTAGTTTTAAGATATCTGTCAAACCTTTATGCATGTGTATTCACATGTATTTATATAAAAGTCATGTAGTCCCACATGTATTAACTCAATTGCAGGGTGTTTTATATGGTTGGGGAGGAGGATGCGGGGAACAGTTCTATTAGGTATACCATAGAAAATCAAAGCCTGGAGACTACAAAGAAACTGTCTGTGCTGAGGATTACATCAGGGAAAATTTTTGATATAACATTTGAATTAGTAGTCTGTTGCAAAAAAAAAATACATCGACCAGCACTGGGTGCTCAGATTCAGCGTTGTGAAGAAATAAATGTGTCTTCCACGTCAAAATGAAAATCAACATATATGAAAAGAATATATTATCCAATCAAGGAGATGTGTGGAAATTATTTACTCACCAAAAGGTGTGGAGAGATTTAGCATTTATGACATGGGGTAGATTCAGCGTGGCTTGACGTTACTGTACATCAGCTGGAACCTCCTCTCACCTGTCACTGTGTCGGTGAACGTTCAGGATGATGGGTCCACGACAAATGAAAACCAACCACTGTGCATGAGTGGAGTCTACGGTAAAGCTGCAATAGTAACCTCTGCTTTTTCTCACACACGGAGAAAAATGACATTTCATTTTCCATCCCCAAATATATACCCCGTCTTGAAGAGAGAAAAGAATGGAATATGCAACAGTAGAATATTAATGTTAATACAGTGCACACTTTTTGCTGTGTAGAATCTGCACATTCTCAGTTATTCTTTAATATTTGTTTTCATATAGGCTACAGGTACCTAACCTGTATGAAGAAATTAAATTACAGTGGAAATCAAAATTCTGCATGAAAATTATCTCTAACACAGCATTGTCAATTTGCCTGGATTCCACTGGGGGAAAGATATCCCTTGGTGAACTATTCAAGGTTTCAACTAGTTAAGAGCTGGTTTTCACAATTAGTTTCTGCAATGTTCACATTAACTTTGAATGAGTGTGGGTATCGACAAGTCTGCAGTGTATCTGATCATGGTTTGACCTCGTAAAGCAGTCCTGCTCCAATCCAACCATTCCTGCAAGCTTAGGGAGGATCTGTTTGGAAGTGCGATGGGACTGATGCACGGGTTGCTACCCTGATGCTCCAATACTATGTTTAAGAATGTGGTGGGAGGTACATGCGGATAGGAATGTGCTCTCAGAGACTCCTCTTTGCCCCATCAAAACGTAATAGAGGTACTTTCCTTGTGTAGGAAGGAACTACAGATTCTGGTTTTCCCCAAAGGTAGACACAAAATGCTGGCGTAACACAGCGGGACAGGCAGCAGCTCATTCCTTCCAGTTTTGTGGCATTTGTTCATGGGAAAACCCCAATTATCTCCACAAGGGATATATTAAGGGAATATAGGGATGGGGATCATATGCATGCAGATGAGGTGAGTTAATCTTGGCATCATGTTTGGTACATACATTATGGGCTGAAGGGCCTGTTTCGTGTGCTGTACTATTCTATATTCTGTGTTCTTATGACTTGCATCTCCTACTATGGTCATAATACACCTCCCCTTTAAGAGGCACAGGATAGATTTAATCTTAAACTTGGCACCAGCCACTCAAAAATTCAGGCACCCTGATGATGCACCAAGGCAAACAATATCTGTGGTTATTGTTAGCCAGGCATTGACTATTGTATTGTGAAAACAGTGTGCATTTTATGCAATGTTCACACAAGGGACATAGGCTAGATTGTGCACCCAATTTCCAGCACTATCATTTACCCCCATATTGTCTGTAATGCATATGATTGTAATTATACGGCAAGCATTCTTAAATAAAGCCAGGCTAAGGTATGCCTATGTAATACGAAGGTTTCAATGTTGCTGTTGTATTTGCAAGAAAAGTAATTTTCTAGTTATTGTTATAAACAATACATAAAAATTAATCAAATTTTAGAAATATGTTCTCTGTATTTTTTGAATAATTAATTTATCTTTATGAAATATTATTTGGTGGAAGAGGGGGTGATGTCGTATATTAATTTGAGCCACTAAACACACACTGCACATGTTATTCCTTATAATCTCTATAAATGAAAAATAGAAAAAAGTGGGGCAGCATATCTGAAAATAATCCATCTGGCATATCTGAACCAGGCATCATTAATTCTTCAATCTAAAACGTCAAATCTTAAGCTGTACTATGAGAAGTCATTTAGTCTTAGATAGAGTTAAGACATTATGGCACGGATTTGAAATGCATCTAAAAATTGAGAGATGCCAGTCGGCTCTTGCCAAATCTTTATAACTTAAGTTCCCAATGGTTGTTTCTATTCTGTGCTAAAATCTATTATTACAGAATAGGCAGCAGAAGCGAGCTGTCTTTCCGTCATGTTATGTAGGGGTGTTAAACTGTGTGTGTGTGCTAATACAAATGGATTTTGTACACATTGCAAAACAAGCTAAAAGTGATTTGCTTTCTTAACCCCTTTGTGAATGTTTGCTTTTAGCACTTAACGAATCAGAGCCAAAGTTCAAGGGTCTTACAATGCAGTTCCCCAGAGTAAGATTTGGGAGTTGCAATGCTGAAGTTATTCCAACGTGACACCATGTGCTGCTGCACCACTTGGAGCAAACCATGCCAAATATTGTTACGTCCAGGGGGTCATGCATTACATTCATGAAAATATCGTCACTTTGAGGGAATCGTTAACTCTCTCCAGAAATCCCCCCCCCCCCCCCCATGTCCCTCTATTTCCATTTGCAACAGTTGGAAAACAGAGGAAAAGGTGGATAATTGCAATGCTGTCCAACCCCATTGTTACCAGCTTTCCCTCTCTTCTCCAACTGATGCAAGGGACACAGAGAGCATTTCTGAAGAGATTTAATATTTCAGGTTCGAACTAATAGGTCTACCTAAGATCCCACAGGTGAATTCCTGTTCAGGAAGAACCCAACCCATCGTCATTTAATATTTAAGAATATTTGCTTTATTTTGTATTTTGGTGGTGGGTTTGTTTGTATTTTTGTACTGTATTTTTGTAAATAGTTGACTAAAATTATTTTTGGTTAAAAGAAAAAAAAAAGAAAAAGAAATACGTGCTTTAAATTTTGTTTTACAAAACAGCATTATTTATGGGATCATTGACTAATACAGTATGTGCGTGACTTCTATGACATAGTTCTACAACTCTACACGTGTTTGAAGCATTTTCTCGAGTTCTTTGTAGCTTTGGTATATATGGTGTTTAATGTATTTGTTGTCATTCTGTGGCGTTGCAGGGTGAGATTTTTTTACTTTAGACTTTAGTGATGCAGCGCAGAAACTGGTCTTTCAGCCCACCAAGTCCATGCCGACCAACATTCACCCCAGTACACTAACACTACCATACACACCAAGGACAAAGTGCAATTTTTACCGAAACAATTAACCTACAAATCTGCACATCTTGGGAGTGTGAGAGGAAACCAGAGATCCCGGTGAAAACCCGTGCGGTCACAGGGAGAAAGAACAAACTCTGTACAGACAGCACCCATAGTCAGGATCGAGCCTGGGTCTCTGGCGCTGTAAGGCAGCAACTCTACCACTGCGCCACCGTGCCACTGTTTAGCTTGAGGTCCAGGTGGCCTTGTTTACCACTGGACCATTTCAGCATGAGGGAAAGCATTCTGAAACTTCATATTCCAAAGAGCCACAGCTGCTCCTAATGGCTGGTGCTTCATTAATCCTCCGATCCATGGGAAGTCGGTTGCTGGATGTGCACCCATGCCTACAAAGTGCCACTGAATATTGATGGCTTGAGCCATGATGGCAGCAGTTTGAGTCTGCATGTCATAGAGTGATACAATATGGAAACAGGCCCGTCAGCCCAACTTGGCCACACAGGCCAACATGTCCCAGCTACAGGGTACACAAAAAGCTGGAGAAACTCAGCGGGTGCAGCAGCATCTAAAGAGCGAAGGAGATAGGCGACGTTTCGGATCGAGACCCTTCTTCAGTCAGAGTCAGACAAGGTATGCCTACTTTGAAGAATGTTGTCATTAACCTTTGTATAAGGCACCACGCAAACCTGCATCTAGACTTCTTCATGTTCTTTGACAATATATGCAGATATTCTGAAAAATAAAACAACATATATTGCAAATATTCAGCAGGCCAGGCGGCTTCTGTGAAGGGGATACAGAGTTAACATTTTAGGGACAAAAACACTTCATCAGATTTAGGAAAGAGCAAAAAGGAAGCTTGTTATAAATTGCAGAGTAGGTGGCTGGTGGACGGAATGAGTCAGCGGGATTGTCCGTGATGGTGTGAGGTTAGGGTTGCCACGGGGATAACTTGGAGTGCGCCTCGGGTCACAGGAGTCAATGGTGGACTTTAGCAGGTGATATCACCGATAAAGCTTGTACAGTTTACCAGTTCCGGCAAAACATTGTTGACTTGAAATGTTAACTGTTTCTCTTTCACACACACTGCCTCAGCTGCTGAGTATTTCCAGGGTTTTCTATTTTTGTTTTGGATATCCAACACCGACAGATTTTCTGGGGCTTTCTATCAAGTCTGTCATGTACAAATATGTCTTGTATGCCTATCATCTTCCTTCCCCTCATCAACCTAAAGAAGGGTCGCGACCTGAAACGTCACCCATTCCTTCTCTCCAGAGATGCTGCCTGTCCCACTGAGTTGCTCCAGCATGTTGTGGCTATCTGCAGTTTAAACCAGCATCTGCAGTTCCTTCCTCCGCATTATGTATAATCCTTTTATCTGAACTGGGAAGTGGAACATAAATGACAATGTGCCTTCATGATGTCCAATATGACCTGGCCAGGTCAGAGTTCTTGAGAGGAAGAATTCATTCAGGAGTTAAAGGGAGGTTGGAAAAGAATAGATGGATATTTGCACCAACTGTATTCGGTTGTCAAGAAACAGCATGAGGATTTGCTGCTCCCAAACGTAAAGAACCACAAAATTAAGATTTGTCGTTTCTCTTAATGTACGCTTACAATAAGTCTTCTTCAGTCAATCTGTTGAGATGTCTTTGGTGAAAGGTGATCTGTTCTAATCAACTTTGCAGAGTCTGATGGAATTACACTGAGCATATTTCATACTTGACACAACTGCAGAATGATACACTTCAGGACAAACATTGCTGACCTGAATAATACATGACAGACTGATGACCGGGTGAGGAAAGTCATTTTTCACCTATGCCATGTTTTTTTATTAAAACCTGAGACATGCTTGATGGAATCGGAGTAGCTTCAGCAGAGAAAAGAAAATCTGGTGGGTTTTATGAATATCACGGAGCAGTTCCTCTCATCTATAGCACTTCACCAACAAGCAAATCATTTCAGAACCGTTAGTGATTAACCTCAGATCATCTGTAGAACGAGAAGAAAGCTATATATTTTATTTATTTTCTAACACAGCAAATGCCAGATTTATTTATCTTTTTGCCAAATCCAGTCAAATTTTGTTAATACAGCACTGCTGATGGCCAAATTAAATTGTTTTTAATGAAAATTGGATTAAAAAAAAAGGAGAAACCTACTCATTCTTTGAGTCAAACTGAAGATCCCAAGCATAAAGCAACAGTAGGATGAGGATTGTACAAATGATCTGGCAGTTGTGCTGAAAAGTATTGCATCAATTTGCAACATACCTCATGTGTCAAATCTTGGAAATACATTTGACTAAACAAATCAATCCAGCTTTTTTCTCAGATGCATTATATCAGACAGCTGTATTTCTGCAATGATCTCTAAATGTCTGACCATATAGTTTAGTTTAGTTTAGTTTAGTTTATTGACACGCGTACAGTGAAATGCTTTTGTTGTTACCAGTGCTAACCAGTCGGCGGATAGACAATACATGATTACAATTGAGCCATTCACAGTGTACAGATACATGATAAGGGAAATAATGTGAATAACGTTTAGTAGAAGGTAAAGCCAGTAAAGTCCAATCAAAGATAGTCCCACACCGCTCCAGGCCTTGTGTGACGGCCACCGAGCTCCCCTGCATGACCTGCTAGGAGCCGACCACCGGAGTGGAGAGGGTTTAGCAGCCGCCGCTGCCCCACCAGCTGCAGCAGGAGCTGCGAGCATAGCAGCCTCCTGCCCACAGCAACGCTGACGCACGCCCGACGGCCCTGAGAGCAGTGAGAGAGTGCCTGCCGCTCTCCCACTCCCGACAACGGATCCGGCCTCGCACCGTGAACACGGCTCCAGACCCTGCACGGCACCAGGCCCCACCACTCTAGGCCCGGCACCGGCCTCACCTCGCCCACACTGCACTTGCCCCCACCACTCCAGGCCCGTCACCGCTCCAGACTCACCACGGCTCCGCTCCCTGCCAGGACACTCCCTCTAGCCCATGATGTCACGTGCCCGCCCTCGTATCTCCTGACGAGGGTTCGAGCATAAGTGGCCCGTGTTTAGGCTGACGCCACAGCGGTTCGCTCCAGATTCACCTCGGCTCTGCGCCCTGCCTTGCACCGCGCCTGGCCCTGCCGGCTGCTGCCTAGTGCCTAGCCACCCGATAGGGCAGGCTTACCTGGGGCGCCTGCCGAAGACGCCCTCCTGCTCCTCACCGGTCTTTAATCGCTGGTGAGCGCCACCTCAGTCGGCCGGCAAAATCGCCACCAAGGCCTCCTACAACAAGCGTCCCACCCGACTACAAAAATGGCCGCCGTGGCTGGCCGGAAGAGAAGCTCGAACTTACCGTCCACAGTGCCACCTTCGGGTCGGATGCCGTCCCTACATCCTGATCACTGGCAACAGCGCCACCATCAGAGCGGCTGCCGTCACTGCAGCCGCACCGCCGTCCACAGCTCCACCTTCCAGCCGGATGCAGTTCCTGCAGCCTGATTACCGGCAACGGCGCCTCATTCAGGCCGGAGACTGTTACTGCAACACAGCTTTCCTATCCTGCACTATGAACACTGGACAATTTGAGCTTGGACACTGATTGCACTGTAATTTGTCTTTTTACTGCTCATTTTTGTGCTCACTGCATTTCCACGCTCGGTTCAGAAATTAGTTTGTTTATTTTATTTAGTTTTTTTCCCCCTCATCGTTGCTGGGGCTGTATTTCACAAGACACTCTCCCTTAGCTGGTCGAGGAGATGCGACCGTGTCTCTTCCATCCGGCGGCTTCTGCATAGGTCTCCTCGCACCGCTCGGTACCTCGGGATCGACCTCGCAGAGCGTCACTGCGTCCGTGGACCCCTCCGTCCCGACCCACGCCCGGGCTGTTCCAGACCCACATGCAGGAGCCACCCTCAACCATGCTATTCCTTCCTCTGATTCTGGGGGGGGGGGGGTCCTGTGGCGTCAGCCTAAACACGGGCCACTTATGCTCAAACCCTCGTCAGGAGATACGAGGGCGGGCACGTGACGTCATGGGCTGGAGGGAGTGTCCTGGTACTTAAGGTCTCTCACCTAGTGACCTTAAGCAGTCAACAGGTAGCTGAGCCCGAGAGTACAACCTCGCTCAGCTACAGCAACATTGTAATATGGTTAGCGCACCCACCTAACGTGTCACTACTGAATAAACAACCGTTTGAACCAACCTGACGTCTCACCTTTAGTCACCACGTATGGTGCCACTACAGTACCCTGGTTTCTCCCTCTTGATTATGCTGCTGACCTTGCAGAGGTAGTGTAAGGAGAAAATAGAGTCGATGGAATTGAGGTTGGTTTTCGTGACCATCCGGGCTGCATCCACAATTCTCAGTGATTTCTTGCGGTCTTGGATGGAACTGTTCCCAAACCATGCTGTGATGCATCCCAATAAAATGCTTTCTATGGCGCATCTGTAGACGTTGATGAGAGTTGTTGGGAAATGCATTAATGAGGTACACAAAAAGCTGGAGAAACTCAGCGCGAAGGAGATAGGCGACGTTTCGGGTCGAGACCCTTCTTCAGACTGGTCAGGGATCAGGGAAACGAGAGATATAGACGGTGATGTGGAGAGATAAGGAACTGCCCTCATTAAGGAGGTAGAGGCATTGGTGTCCTTTCTTGGCCTTTGCTTCAATATGGGTGGTCCAGGAGAAGTTGTTGGTAATATATTAATTTGAATTTTTTAACCAGCTCTACTTCGGTGCCGTCAATGCAAACTGGGGTATGTGTACCGCTTCACTTCCTGAAGTCGATCACTATCTCCTTTGTCTTGATGACATTGAGAGAAAGGTAGTTGTCTCAACACTATTTCACAAGGTTCTCAATCTCCTTCCTGTCCTCTGTCGCATCAATATTTGATATCCGGCCCACAATGGTGGTGTCATCTGCGAGTTTGTAAATTGAATCAAATTTTGTGGATGGCTGCACATTCGTGGGTGTACAAGAAGGAAAGAGGGGGGCAGGGAATGCATCCTTGTGGCGCAACAGCATTGAGGATTATCTCAAAACTGAAAATAAACAATAAAACACTCTTGACTCTATTGGCAGATAGCTATTAAATGACTTGGCTCTCATGATCAATGCACTTACTAATCCTTTCTCGAAACCATGCTTGGAGAGTAATTTGGCTATTTACAGTGCAGTTTATTGCAAATAAATTGCTTAGATCCTCCTCAGCTCCACGTGGTCTTCCAGGCTGAGCTCTGGCTCTTGATTCCTTGAATCATTGCCACCAATGATCAGACTTGATCACATGAGGGGAGCAGCTTCATCTCAAATGGGTTCAGCAATTTATACCAGCTTTCAAGAATGGGCCTGTTGCTGAGTGAAGTTGGGCCTATGCTTTCACAAGCATTGAACCAGTAAAATGCAAAGAATGAGAACTTAATTATTTCTGATAGATCTGATGGCAAGGCACATCTTAGAACAGGAAAGTGTGAATCTGGAGCAGGTAAACTACAGTCGTGGTTTAATAATGAGGCTCCAGGAGCATTGTGGTTCCTCATGGCTCCACAGAAAATAAGACATTAACATTTTTCCTTACTTTTCTTGAGAACCCTTTGGTAATCTTATTAAAACTATTGGTTTGGGTCGCAGAGGATCTGAAGCAATTGGGTAGCTTGTACACAATTCAACATTTCCTTATTAGTTGAGCAATTCTGACCAGGATCTTACACACAGCATTAGAACCTAGACTTCAGGGAACCTTTTGGGATTTTCAGGAAACTTCTTGATGTTTCTGGTGGGCAGGGTACACACTCCCAATTTTTATCAATGCTTATGGGAAAAATTGGACGTGGGAGATCATAACTAACATTCTTTCCACATCCATGAAATAATAATGAGGAAGAAATGATCCCCAGTTATTTTCTCCAGCACCACAACTTGCATTTCAGATAAGCACAGGTTTCCCTACCTTATAAAAGTGACTACACTAGAAATAACATGTTGGATTGTCCTGAGGTCATGGAAGATGTTACATAAATATAGGTCCTTCCTTTCTGGCTGTGCACCAACTACGGGTGATGTTGGCTTTAGAATATTGTTAATGCTGCTTTAAGGCAGCTGCCATGATTCATTTGGCATGTGGTGGCCAATTCAATGGATATTTTTAAGGCAGAAATAGACAGATTCTTGATTAGTACAGGTGTCAGGAGTTATGGGGAGAAGGCAGGAGAATGGGGTTAGGAGGGAGAGATAGATCAGCCGTGATTGCAATTCTGCTCTTCTCACTTACGACCTTATGACACTATGACATTTCAGGAGCCACGTGGAGAGAAGGTTTGCTTCTGCTTATTGTTTCCACTCTACTTTGCGGCTTACTTTCAAGCTTTGTTAAGTGAGAAAACAAACCCATGTCCCTGCTCTTCAGAGCACAGAGCACAAGTGCCTTGCTAACATCAACCCCTGAAATCTCCATAAATTACTATTAAAACACAAAGTACTTGTGCCCCAACACCAGGATAGTGCTCAACCAAGATAACCAAGGCCAATGCCATAGTATCTAAATTACCTATAAACACCTGCTATAGGATAATAACTAACTTCATATTCAGTAATAAGCTATCTACATGTTGCCAAACACAAAAGCTAAATGTTTAACCAAGAAACCCAATGCCAATACCAAATGAGAATCTAAAATGCCCTCACACAGTTAAACTATAGATACTAGATGCCAATATATCATTGGGGTTATCAAATGGGCACCTTTCCCTGGTGGTTCATTGAGTAAGGTCCTCAACACCTTGGAAAGGCTCAACATAATCACTGTTATTTATGCAAGAACTTTCAGCATCAAATTCCAACCAATAAATGATCATCAATAAATGACTCTATGTCCTGAGTCCAACCAAAGACAATATACAGTTCATAAGTTAGTGTTGTGTACTGATGAGTAGGGGAGAAAAAGAATAACTATTATATTAGATTTTACTTCGGAGTCACGTGAAGACCCCGCCAGCACGCATGCGGGACATATCGCATTGCGCAGCGACAGGCAGGAGGAGCGTCGCTCCTCCAGCGGTAGGTTTAAAACGGACCTGCAGGTACATTTTTACTATTCTGAGGTCATTTTTTGGTCGCTCTGTGTAATTTCTCTGACAGAGCAAACAAAATGGACAAGTCCAAGACGAAATCCAAAAGTACCGCAGCGAAACTGACTGTGGAGTACCGCGGGAATACGGGCAGTCAGCAGCGGCCGACTTCACCTGGGCTGCTAACCGTGCGATCAGCAGCCCCTGACTTGGCACCACTACAGCCCATCGGTGTACCTCGGACTGGCGGTAAGGCCACCCGAAAGTCGGATAAGCCCGTAGACTCGGACGGGTCAGGGCTGGAAGATTCACCCACGCGGATAATGACAGTGGCCGTTTATCTCGCATGGAGCGGTTGATGGAGCAATTACTCCAATGTGACATACTCCAACAAACGGAGTCTTGTCACCGTGGGTCTCCTCGGACACCCACGGCAGCACCTTTTACAGGGCTGCCAAATGTCTCCCTCTCCTCGGAGGGGAGCACAAGGAGCCACTTCTGGGCTGACTCTGAAGATGTGGGTTTGGCTGAAGACACTTCCAGTGTGCTAGGGGTGCAGGAACAACAGGAGCTGCTCGGCATGGTCTCCAAATTTGCGATGCCCTCGCAAAAGGGACAGCCGTTACAGCCGCAGCTGGCAGCCAGCATCAACTATCTCACCACCAACCAGCTGCAGGAACGGGCCATGAGTGACACAGCTTGGAACCCAAGATATCAAGATCCTCGAACTACTGGCCTCGGGTATAATGGCATTTGCCAGATCAGTTGATGGCAAGGACATGTCGGAGGAACAACAAGACACTCTGGCACTCTTCTGCAATGCACAGTTTGAAATAAACTGCTTCAGGAAGAGTGTGATCCGACGTGCCTTGAACCCCAAATTCGCAGGGTTGTGCAAGACCAGCAGCACGCCGCCGCCTACTTTACTGTACGGGGACAACCTGCCGAAGCAGGTCAAAGACCTCGACGAGGAGGCAAAAGCCGTCGGGCTGATGAAAGCGCCGTCCACTGCCAAGACCTCGCATCTTCGGCGGCAGCACCCCTACGCATCTACCAGCAAGCCGCGATACTACAACGAAAGAACAGCAGCTGGTGAAAACTCCAAGGCCGTATGTTCAGGACAAAGATCTTTTTTAGACCAAGGCCCAAGAATGGCCTTCGTGGAAGATGCGCCAACCCCACACCCCAGCGCCTCAACCCCCCAGGAGATAAAGATGGAAGAAACAAACACAGCACCACCGGTAACCATGGAGGTAGGTGGGTCTGGTTTCTTCCGGAACACAGGGTGGGTAAGTTCTTCACAGGTTGGGGGAAGGTTACACTTGTTTTGGAGTGCATGGAGTTCCATACCTTCTGATCCGTTTATACTGCATAGTATCCAGGGATGCAAAATTGAATTCATCCACAAACTCCTCCCTCCGGTTCAGCATGCACCTAGCTGAACATTTGTGCTTTCACAAAAAGAAAGATTGGAAGGTCATGCAGAACCTTTTGAGGTTACATAGAAAAGGAGTAATTGAGAAATCCAAACACAAATCTCTTGAGTTTGTGTCAAATATTTTCACAAAAAACAAAAAGGATGGTGGATGTAGCATCATCATTGATTTGACACAGCTGAATACTTTTGTGCAGTATACACACTTCAAAATGGGAACTTTTGTTACTGCCAAACAATTAGTTTCCAAAAGATACTTCAGATAAATCCAATTTAATGCCTTCTATGAAAATGGACTACTTGGAGTTCACAATTGACTGTTCACATGTCTGTGACTTTGCCAAAGGACAAAGCAACAGACTTAATAGAGGCAGGAACAGCCTTGTTTGCGTCAGTCAACCATCTATTCGACAAGTAGCCAGGGTGATTGGGAAACTTGTGGCTGCATTCCCAGCCACACAATTTGGACCTTTACATTACCAAAATTTACAAAGGGCAAAGGTTGAAGCACTCAAACATCATGCTGGCCATTTTGACAGGCCAATGCGGTTACCAGCCAAAGCAGTTTTGGAGTTGCAATGGTGGATAAAGAACACTCGGCGTTGCTCTAATCCCATCATAATCAATAATCCTTCAGTTGTGTTACAAACTGATGACAGCGCTCATGGCTGGGGAACAACTAATACCGTCACCAGTTGCGGTGGTAGATGGGATGCACGTGAATTAACTTTACTTCGAGCACTGAGTATTAATCATCTAGAGATGTTGGGAGCATTCCACGGCCTTCGGGCTTACTGTTCGGACATGCACCATCTGCATGTTCGCCTACAAATTGATAATACCACCGTGGTGGTATATATCAATCATACGGGTGGAATTAGGTCGACATCTTGTGATTAATTGGTCAATACAATCTGGCACTGGTGCATCGAAAGAAATATTTGGATATCAGCTATTTACCTTCCAGGAAAGCTCAATACAGTGGTGGACACCAGGTCACGCAAATTCAATGACAACACCAAATGGATGTTGGACCACCAAGTATTTACTGACATTGTAGCTCGGTATGGAACACCAGATATCGATCTATTCACATCCAGGCTTAATCACCAGTTACCAACATATGTTGTATGGGAACCAGACTCTGGGGCAGTGGCAATGGACGCATTCTCGCTACACTGGGGGGAATTATTTTTCTATGCATTTCCCCCCTTCTGTATCATCAGTCGGGTCTTGCGGAAAATACAACAAGACTCCGCGTCGGGTATCTTGGTAGTACCCGACTGGCCTACTCAGCCATGGTTTCCTGTGGTTCTCGATATGGTCTCAGAACCATGTATGCCCATCTCCAAAAGCCCGAGTTTATTGGTTCATCCTGTGACAGGCGAAAGTCACCCGTGCCATGACAGAATAAACCTGTTGATTTTCAGGATCTAAAAATACCACTCCTGGAATTTGGACTATCGGACCGAACTATGGACATTATCATGGCAGCTTGCAGAGAGTCCACCAGGAAACAATACCTCTCATATATCAGAAAATAGGAAATATTCTGTACCAGGGCGAACATCACATACCATACGGCCACTATAACGAATGTGTTGGAATTCCTGGCCAGCCTACATTTTGACAAAGGCTTGAGCTACAGTGCCATTAACTATGCTAGAAGTGCCCTATCATCTTACCTGGGACAGGGTTTAGGACACCATGGGGTTGGATCACACCCTCTAGTATCAAAACTAATGAAGGGTATTTTCAACTCTAATCCCCCCAGGCCTAGGTACTCCCAGACCTGGGATATTGGTATCCCAGCTCTTGTCTTAACCCTGCTCAGGGATTGGGCACCAGCAATGTCCCTGACACTAGCTAAACTAACATACAAAATAGTGATGCTAATGGCACTAGTTACAGCACAGAGGGTCCAGTCACTGCACAAATTAAGACTGGACGCTATGGTAACATCCAAGAATAAAATAACTTTCTATATATTTAAACAGAACAGGTCTGGATCGTCTTCTCCTCAAATTGGAGTTCCCAGCATACCCCATAGACCTCCGTATATGCATAGTGACGCATCTATTACATTATTTAGAGGTCAGCAAAAGCCTAGGAGGCACGGAACTGAATTTATTAATTAGTCATAAACGTCCTCATAAAAGAGTGTCCGTGTAGATCATTTCGCAATGGCTTAGACAGGTCTTAGGAGCAGCAAGAGTGGACACTGATGTTTGTAAATCTCATTCCACCGGGGCTGCAGCTTCATCGGCAGCGAAAATGTTGGAAGTTCCCATGGACCACATCCTTGCAACGGCGGAATGGTCCAACGAAATAACTTTTCAACGATTTTATAATAAACCCTTTGCCAGACCTGAGACATTTGCAGACACAATTTTAAGTTCTGTATTATGATTTTACCCCAAATGTTAGGGGTTATTATTATTATTTGTTAATAAATGCATCATTATTTTCAGTAACCGATTCATGTCTGAATACGTTAACACAATTCCTCCATTGGTCATTATGGCAGTGTGTGAGCATGGACTCGTTCCACGGCATGAAATCAGAGAGCTTTAAAATCTTCACGTAGTCTCCGAAGTAAAATAGTTATATTAAATGAGAACTTACCAGTTTGAAGTTTGATCTTTATTTGATGAGGAGTTACGTTGAGGGATTACGTGCCCTCCGCGCCCAACCCTCGATCATAAAGGTCAACTGGTATTCTAGTTCTCTTATCTTACTATACTTAGTCAACTTCTGTTATCTGTGATTTCACACCGCTGCTTTGAAGAATGTCGCGCATGTGTGCTGGCGGGGTCTTCACGTAATCCCTCAACGTAACTCCTCATAAAATAAAGATCAAACTTCAAACTGGTAAGTTCTTGTTTAATCTTACTATTAACGTAACCAGATGCACTGATACACAAGGTATCATTTAACATTCACGTTTGAAACAATAATGTAAAAATGACTAGCAACTATTTCTTATCCCATCCATAATGGTTAGAAGCTAGCAAAATTAATTTCAGGAAAATTCTGACATTACTTAAAATTGAGAGATTTATTTCCGTCATCTCACCTGCTAGCATCGTAGCAGGCTCTTACCATATGGGAAGGTGCAATTTATTACAGATTTGCACAGTAAATACAAAATGCAACCAATGCTTACCTTCCTTGCAGACAGTAAGTTCTAATCATACATAACCATCCTGTTCCCATGTTCATTTAACCTTGTTTTCCCTTTATTTGCATTATTCGATTTAGTCCATAGTGTTGGCATAGTTTCTGCTTCTGCCATTAACACTGGGAGTGAATTCCAAAGCTTCTCAACTCTTTGTGTGAAGATGATTCTCCTGCCCTCTTACGTGTAATCTTGTCTCCGTGGTCCCCTGTTCTAGACCTTTCTGCTCCTGAAAGCAGTCAGCCTTTAACTATTTTCCTCTTCCTTTCAGCATTTTAAACATTTTTCAATATACTACTTTGTAATCTGTTCGCTTCTAATTTTTCAAGTCCTATTCCACATTCTTCATACCCAGTGGTGTCCTTATGAATTTATGGCAAATTTCATGAAAGCTTTAATTGTTATGTGCACACAGATTTCTAATTGTATAGATAGGGTTTTACTGACCTATCATTATCTATTGGTTTTTAAAATCTGCATCGCTTCTGATAAAATCTTAACGATAATTAATTACTGCTTCAGGACAAACATAATAAACAGGTCCAGGAGTAAGCCATGCAGCTTCTTAAATCTGCTCCATACTTAGCATAATAATGGTTGATCATGGTTCAATGCCAATTTTCAACATTATATACTTAACTCTTGATTTTCTAAATATCAAGAATTGGTATTGATTTCTGCTTTGAATGCACTTGATGACGATGCCACTAAAATCCTTCTAAACAGAAAAATCCAAAGGTTTATCAGCTTCTGAGTGAAGAAATTTATCCTCAACTCAGTATTAAACAGCCTACCACTTATTCTGTGCACCATGGTCGAAACACTAGTTTAGTTTAGTGATAATGCGTGGAAACAGGCCCTTCGGCCCACTGAATCCATGCCAAAGAGTAATCCCCGTACATTAGCACTATCCTACATACTAGAGACAGTTTCTATTTTTTACTGAAGCCAATTAACTGAAAAACCTATATGTCTTTGGAATGTGGGAGGAAACCGGAGCTCATGGAGCAAACACACACGGTCACACAGAGAAGGTACAAACCAAGGATCCTATAGCAAGATAGATCACTCGACGAAAAAGACGTAGTACGGTCATGGGCAGATTCATGGTTTTCTGCCCCATTTCCATAACCGGCTTCCATCTCCGCACCAAAGATCCCGTAGCGGAGCAAAGATACTAGCGCGGAGACGGAAGCCGGTTACGGAAACATCCTCGTAAAAATAAAAGTTCTTTGGTAAAAATCTTCTCCTCATTTTCAGAATTATAATTTATTAACACAAACTGTTCCCCCGCAACGTTGATTACACTGAGAGTCGGGTTGGGTTGGGTCGGGTCGGGTCGGGTCGGGTTACTGAAATGGATGAAAAAAAGGCCCACGTTCCGCTCCTTTGCGTACTACACGTCAGTCCATTGCATTTAGCACGGGTGGTCTATCTTGCTCCGCTATAGAATCTTTGGTACAAACTCCATACAGACAGCACTCGTGGTCAGGATCAAATCTGAGTCTGTGGTGCTCTAAGGCAGCAATTCTCCAACTGCCACCCAAACTAGTCAACTAAATGCAGGGAAACATTTTCCCTGCATTTGACATGACAGATTCGATAACAAATTTAGTAAGTTTCAAAGATGTCACCTCTCATTCTTCAGAGCTCTGTGCAATTCAGGCCAATCTACTCAATCTCTCACGTCTTGCATGGTAAGTACATCCGAAGGTAAGGAGGCCAAAGAACCGACACAGGTCTTATACTGGAGAATCATGTTCAGTTTTGGTTCAGGAAGGATGTTGTCAAGCTGGAAAGAGTGCAGGGATTTATGAGGACCTGAGGGCCCAAGTTACAGGGAGAGGCTGGGTAGGCTGGGACTTTATTCTTGGATGCACTGGAAGCTGAGGGGTGTTCTCGTGCAGGTCCGTGGAATCATGAGGGGCAGCCAAGAACTGGAGGATGTGGTTTTGAGGTGAGGGGAGGGATTTGATGGGATCCTGAGGGGCAGCTTTTTCATGCAGAGGGTGGTGGGTGTACATGTTTATTGTCTATTGTATATCAGCTGCTAGTGGAGGCAGTTGGAGCAGGGACTATAACAATGTTTTGAAGACATTTAGATGGGGATATGAATTGGAAATGTTTAGAGGGATATGGGCCTAATGCAGGCGTGGGACTAGATGGGACATCTTGGTTGGAGTGGACAAGTTGGGCTGAAGGGCCTGTTTCTGTACTATATGACTCCACGACTCTATAACTACAATAGAGCAGAGAATGTGGGGTGGGAGGTTGCAACCTTCACGTGGTCTGCCCTGCTTCGACGAATGCAATCAACCTGGAGTGCACAATCAAATAAGATCAAATAAAACAAGTTGTCCTACAACATTAGGCTGTGTATGCCATAGGCAAGAAGAAGAAGCAGAGAATGTAGAACAGCACAGCACAGCACAAGAACAGGGCCATCAGCCGACAATGTCCATTGCAAAAATTATGTCAGGTTAAACTAATCTCCTTTGCTTACATGTGATCCATCTCCATCCAGACCATGTGCCTTTCTAAAAGCCTCTTAAATGCTACTATTATATCTATCTCCACCACCAACCATGGAAGAGCATTCCAGGTACCCACAATCCTCATTAAAATACTTGCCCCACACATCTCCTTTAAACTTTGCCCCTCTACCCTATTTATGCCTCTCATAATTTTATATGTTTTGATCAGGTCTCCCCTATGCCTCTGAAGTTCAAGATAAAATAATCCAATGTTGCCCAACTTCTCCAGATACCTAATATCTGCTAATCCAGGTGGCATTCTGATAAACCATTCCTGCAACACAGCTCAAACCATTCACATATTGCTGTGAACTGAGTTCCCAGCCCTACAACAATCATTAAATCTATCCCATCAAGCTGTGCATGAGTCGGGTGTTCAAAACATGACGAGGACCTCTATATCAATTGCCTTCTGGATTATTTGTTACATCTGCATGATGATTTAAATGTCTTGTGTACATCGAGTTTAGAATTTAGAGATTTGGCAGGAAGTGGAGTAAAAAACTAATGGTGGATCAGTCATAATCTCTCTAAATTACAGGGTGACTTAAGGCCTAAAGTCTACATTTGATTCTCTTTGTTAATGTTTTTCTTCTCGAGATATTGGTAACATCATAGATAATTAATGTCAAAGCATGATTTATGGGTTATATGCAAATGACACGTAGATTTAAGGTAGACCAAAATACTGGAGAAGCTCAGCGGGTGAGGCAGCATCTATGGAGGGAAGGAATAGATGACGTTTTGGGTCGAGACCTTTCTTCAGACTGATGTGGGGGTGGGGGGGGCGGGAAGAAGAAAGGAAGAGGCAGAGACAGTGGGCTTTGGGAGAGCTGGGAAGGGGAGGGAGAAAGAAGGAAAAAAAGCCAGGACTCCCTGAAATTGGAGAAGTCAATGTTCATATCGCTGGGGTGTAAACAACCCAAGCGAAATATGAGGTGCTGCTCCTCCAATTTACGGTGGGCCTCAACCTGGCCATGGAGGAGGCCCAGGACAGAAAGGTTGGATTCGGAATGGGAGGGGGAGTTGAAATGCTGAGCCACCGGGAGATCAGGTTGGTTATTGCGAACCGAGCGGAGGTGTTGGGCGAAGCAATCGCCAAGCCTACGCTTGGTCTCACCGATGTAGAGCAGCAGACACCTAGAGCAGCGGATGCAATAGATGAGGCTGGAGGAGGTGCAGGTGAACCTCCGCTGCACCTGGAAAGACTGCTTGGGTCTTTGAATGGAGTCAAGGGGGGAGGTAAAGCGACAAGTGTAGCATTTCCTGCGGTTGCTAGGAAAAGTGCCAGGAGAGGCGGTGGTTTGGGTGGGAAGGGACGAATTGACCAGAGAGTTACGGAGGGAGCGGTCTATATGCATTTATAGCTTTGGTGCACTTGTTAAAATGCTGTGTGTCAACATATTTTGTTTTGTCTTTGTGTAATTTATATATACTTTGTACCATGGCTAATTTGCTGTTCTCCCCAATAGTTTACTCTGATTCATTTTAGAAATATATGGTTATCAAGCTTCCTCTGTTGAACAAGAGTTTCCTTTCTAATCACAGTTCGTAATTTGAGGTCTTTAACAAGGCAGGAATTTGCCTATCCATATTTAGTCTATTCTGCAAAGTTGTCCTTATGTTTGGCCAATCTCTTGTTACCAGGTTTCAATTTCTTCTAAATTACTAAAATTACAGTAAAATCTTGGATTTAAACTTCTAATTATCCACAGCCAGTTTAACCCAGATGTGGCCAAGTAGCTGAATGTCAGTACTAAATATGTTTAGTTTAGTTTTGTAGATACAGCAACGAAACAGATCCTTCGGCCCACCGAGTCTACACCAACAATAGATCACCCGTCCACACTAGTTCTACGTTATCCCACTTTCTCATCCACTCCTTACACACTAGGAAGAATTTACAGAGGCCAATTAATCTACAATTCCTCATATATTTGGGATGTGGGAGGAAACCAGAGCCTTCGGGGCAAAACCACGTGTCACAGGGAGAATTCCTCACAGATAGTACTGGAGATCAGGATTGCACCCAGGACTCTGGTACTGTGAGGCATCAGCTCTACCAGCTGTACCTCTGTGCTGCCCGAAATACGTAGATTCTATTTTTAAACCCGACAAAATATTCTTCTTTTTCTTCTCAGTCTTTCAGGATTAAAGATGACTTGCTTTCACTCCAGTTTTGTGGGTCCTGCGGAGCCTAATGGGGTTAATTTACAGGAAGCCAGTTAGGTAGGTAGTTTTACCGAAACGTCGCCTATCTCCTTCGCTCCTTAGATGCTGCTGCACCCGCTGAGTTTCTCCAGTTTTTTGTGTACCCTAGGTAGGTAGTTTGTTTGGTGGTGTGTCCTTATGTTCCTTACATACGGTACTAGTGTGCTCCTCAGACATGGCCTCAAGGTTCTCAACACCACCCTGAATTCCCCTTCTTCATTTTGAGAAATCACGGGCGGTCACAGTGGTGCGGTGGTAGAGTTGCTGCCTTACAGCGAATGCAGCGCCGAAGACCCGGGTTCAATCCCAACTACGGGTGCTGTCTGTACGGAGTTTGTACGTTCTCCCCGTGACCTGCGGGGGTTTTCTCAGAGATCTTCGGTTTCCTCCCACAATCCGAAGACCTACAGGTTTGTAGGTTAATTGGCTTGCTAAATGTAAACATTGTCTCAAGTAGGTGTAGGACGGATAATGTTAATGTGCCGGGATCGCTGGTTGGCACGGACCGGGTGGGCTGAAGAGCCTGTTTCCGTGCTGTATCTCTAAACTAAACTAAACTCTAAACTAAACTAAAAGGTTGAAACCAAATTTTGGAGTAACTCAGTGAGTCAGGCAGTACCTCTGGAGAAAATAAATAGGTGACGCCACCTATTGCTTTTCTCCAGAGATGTTGCCTGACCCACTGAGTTACTCCAAATTTTGTGTCTACCTTCAGTGTAAACCAGCATCTGCAGTTCCTTCCTACACATGGGACAAAAGTTCTCTGAAATCATTTGGGGCTGTTGCATTTCTTAAAAGGAGCTTTGAGGACATCCTTGAATCTTCCTCTCAGTCGGCCTAAAAGTCTCTTCCCATGAATGAGGCCTTATTGGAGTGACTGTTTAGGGTGCTTGTGGCCAGGCATGAGAAAGATGTGGCCCGTCAAGTGATGACAACAAAGAGCAACAAGGGCATCAACGCTAAGGACATTTGTTGGGAGAGGACACTGATGTTATCCTTCCAGTGAGTTTGGAGTATTTTGCAGAGACCCTGTTTGTGGTCATTGTTCAGTGCTTTGAAATGCCTTCTGCAGTCCGTCCAGATCTCAGAATAGCACAGGTCAGAGGACAATGCGGCCTGGTAGACCATGTTTTGTGGCAATTGTGAGGTTTTGATGCTCAAATAACCTTCTCCTTAACTGACCAAATGTTGCACTGCTGCACCGAAGGGCATGGTGAATTTTATTATAGATGTCTATCTTCACATGAGGAGTAGAAACGAAGAACTTCAGATGCTGTTTTATTGCAAAGGTAGACACCAAGTGCTGGGGTAACTCAGCAGGTCAGGCGGTATCTCTGGAGAAAATGGTCCTGAAGAAGGCTCCTGGCCCGAAACGTCACACATCCTTTTTCTCCAAAGATGCTGTCTGACTCGCTGAGTTGCTCCAGCATTTTGTGTCCATCTTCACTGAGGAGTGGTTTCCTCAAGGTGACTCATGATCCGCCTTTTCCAAGACTCACCAGGAGGTTGTCAGAAGGTTGAATGGTGCAATGAGGGCAGGTTGACAGAGAACCTATGCTCTGCAGATGCTTAGTGTAAGGCTCATCCTCTTGTACACTTCATTAGCAAGAGGACACCATCTTGGAGCTTGGCCTCCAACACAACCACTGCAGCTCCATTTCCGAGGTTTGTCCAGCATTGGTTCTCATGCAGTGATCACTAGGAAGGGTTTCCCATTAGTTCTGAACATTAGTTCTATTATTATGGGCAGGTTATTGGAGGTAAATTACAACATTGCAGCAAGAAAGATTGAGAGCAATGTTGTGACATGCTTTGTCAGATGCAGGTGAGTTTCTGTGAGTAGCTGAATTTGAGAAGGTTATGCCACAGTCTCCCCTGAGAAATGGAATCAAATTTCTTGGTGAAGTTTCTAAAGTGTAAAGCCTAAAGTGAAAATTCTAAGGAGCTTCAAACACAAATCCACAATCTCATCGCCTGAAACTAGGAAGAGGAGGATATACTGGTGGAGTTCAGAGATGCAGTCCTGACCATCTTCACGAAAGGAAACAGTCTGACTGCGGTGACTTTTGTAGAGTCTCCCTGCTGCCTACAATAAAATATTAATCAAATTATGCAATACAACAATGTCAGAGTTACTTCACTAATCTGTTTTCCATTCTCCACAATGTTCCTTCTACGCTGAAACCATCATTACATTTTATTTATCAATCATTAAATTACACTTTTTTTATTCCTGAAATATGTCTACATTGACAATAGGGTCAAAGATATATTGATCAATTACTTCCCAGAGATAGTAACATTTGAGCCAAGTAAAATGTTATCCAATAACACAAACTCCATTTCAAAGTATAGGAACCAATGAATCAATGACGTACATTTTAGAGATTCATGCATTACTTTCTGCATAAAATGTTCCCCATGTAATGGCAAATATCATAATTTATAAAGGATATTGTACATGCTGAAATACAGAGTTATGGAGTGATGGAGTTTTTACAGCACAGAAACAGGCCCTTAGGAACACCATGTTTCCGCAGTCCGTTCTGACCATTTACGCTAATTCCACTATCTCACCATACAGCCACACCATACTGCCTGTGCCTTACCTGTTTAAGTGCCTAGATTTATTTAAAACATACTTTTCCCTGTTTCCAGACTCCCTCTGGTAGTGAGTTCCAAGTATCAACCACACCCTATGTCATAAAAAGATTTCTCTTTAATCCTCTTTAAAACTCCTTTCTCTCACCTTAAATTAACACTCTCTTGTTTTTGATACCCCTTTTATGGGAAAAGGATTTTGACTATCAGCTCTAGCTATACCACTCATAAGACTCTCAATACTCAAGAGTCAATGTTTTTAATTATCATATGCATTTAATTATCATATGCACAGACACTGGAACAATGAAACTCTTTCTTGCAGCATAAGTTCATAAATTATATGAGCAGACGTAGGCCATTCGGTCCATCAAGTCTACTCCACCATTCAATCATGGCTGATCTGTCTTTCCCTCTCAAGAGCTAGATAGGGCTCTTAAAGATAGTGGAGTGAGAGGATATGGGGAGAAGGAAGGAACAGGGTACTGATTGTGGATGATCAGCCATGATCACATTGAATGGCGGTGCTGGCTCGAAGGGCCGAACGGCTACTCCTGCACCTATTGTCTATTGTCTATTAACCCCATAGCAGGCCTGTAACACAATACTCTTACATAATATATAATAAACAAAATAAAAATCAGTAAATTAGCAACCTCAATGCTAGTGCAAAAAAAAAACCCAAAGTCCTTTGTGCAACCAAAGACAGTCCACAGTTCATAGTTTAGGTCGTGTTTTGTAATGGTCAGGAGACTGATGGTTGTTGGAAAGAAGTTTTTCTTGAACCTGGTCTTGGCTTTCAGACTCCTATACGGTCTTCTTCTTGGTAGGAGTGAAATAAGAGCATGGTGAGGGTGTGCTTCTTTTATGATACTGACCGCATATGTCCTCTCCGGTGTGGGGTCTTCTACATATCACCGGAGCAAACTCTCCTGACCACACTTAACAAATTCCACCCCTTCTAAACCTTTTGCACAATGACATCCCCAGTCAATATTGGGAAATTTAAAATCCCCTACTACGGCAAAATTATTAGACATATGGCTGCCTGATATCTCGTGGCATATTTGCTCCCCTAACTCCCGTTGACTATTTGTGGCCTGTAGCACACTCCAAGTAAGGTGACCATCCCTTGCTCATTCCTCAGCTCAGCAGAAACAGAAAGGAAAGTAAGAGATAAGCATTTAAAAACATAAAACATTTTGACTTTTGAAATGTTTATTAAGCTGAAGGCATATGATTTCACTTTATTTGGCAATTTTCAGTGGCAACTAGTATGCTAATGTGACAACATTAAAAAAAAGTAATGGAGAAGTTAGCTTCAAGATACATTTATCACAATATGATCGGGGATAATGTGAAAATCACGTGGTATTGTGGCATTTCACATTTCATGCAGTATTATTAGAAGTTTACAATACAATAAGTGTGTCATTCATACTTCAATACTTCTGTGTCAAATGTTTGTCCTCTAGAAATCTATAGCACCAAAATATCATTACATTCAGTCTTTCAATATCTTAAGCAGCTTTTTGCTATCTTCAAACCTCTTTACTCCCACTGCTGGGACTCTTGTATCAAAATGTTTTTTTAGTGGCATTGAATTTACAACCAAAGGACTCAGAATGCTTTTCAGTTCTTTAAAAGTGTTTCCACAAGGGCTTACGGTGTTTTGCGATCTATTCTTTGGGCAAACATGATCCCACAACTAAGTTCTCATTTTCTGGCTCTTCAGTAGTATCTGCAAGAGTGGTTTTGATCTTATTCAGGCCTTTGTAGATGTTCAGTGTCATTTAGGATATAAAGAGGACATAAAGATGGCGCCTGCCTGTGGCGACATTTTGCCAGCAGCTCAACAGAAGAGAATTATTTATAACTTCATTCAATACACCTGGATCAGAGAAACGGCAGAAATTGGCACTGTAACAGACAAGTTGCTAGTGCACTTGAAGGCACTATCGATATCGTGATCTCCTGCAGCTGTGGGAGCCCCCGACTGTAAACGACCCCTCGATCGCTGGAGAACACCCGACCCGACTGAGGATCACAGGTGTATGTATATGGTCTATGCTATATAGATACACTGAACTGTTCTGTATTTCTGCTTACAATACTCCATACGCCACCAGGGGTGCCGGGGAAATGGCAGCCCTGCCGGCCGTCTGTTTGTTTTTTCTTTCTTTTTGTCATTTTTTTGTGCATTAAAAGTTTGTTTGAATGTTCCTCGGTATGTTTTATGTGGGGGGAGGAGGGAGGGGGAGGGGATCAGGGGAAACTTTTTTTTTCAAGTTCTTATCTTGCCGGAGATGTGATCAATTTTTGGATCACATTCTCCGTGCTCTGCGGCCTACCATCGCTGGAGCTGGAAGCCTCCTCGGACTGTCGTGAGCCCCCACCACGGGGCGCAGACTTAACATCGGAGCGGATCCCTTGCCTGGGGCTACTGGGGCCAAGACCGTCCCGTCAGCAGAGGGCTTGAGGCCCCCGACCGAGGAAGAACAAAAGGAAGGACTTGAACTTTATTTTGCCTTCCATTACAGTGAGGAATGTGTAGGAGTCACTGTGGTGGATGTTCATGTTAAAATGTGGTTTTGGGTGATTTGTTGCTTTTAATTGTATGACTGACCTGGCCAGTGAAATGCCTCATATGTTGCAAAACATACTTGGCGAATAAAATGTGATTCTGATTCTGATTCTGTTGTGCAGCAGCAAGCATGAATTTCATTGTTCTATCTGGGACGCATGACAATAAACTCTCTTGACTTGACTTTAAGTGGCCCATATGCATCTTAACTGGGAGTATAAAAAAAGACAGCAAATTCAAATGATTCCTAAAATATACAGGAAACAAAGAGGGGGAAAGAAGTTGAAGACACCAATGAAGCGAGAAAATAAAGAGATTCAGGCAGACATTGATGCCTTGTGGTGGGCGTACACAGTGAGGAGGAGAAGTACAACAGGGCGGCACGGTGGCACAGCGTTAGAATTGCCGCCTTTCAGTGCCAGAGATCCAGGTTCAATCCTGGCTTTGGGTGCTGTATGTAAGGAGTTTGTGCATTCACCCCTTGGCCACGTGGATTTTCTCTGGTATCCTCCCACACTTCAAAGACGTACAAGTTTGTAGGTTAATTGGCTTTGGTAAGAATTGTAAATTGTCCCTAGTATGTAAGGTAATGTTAGTGTACGGGGACCCCTTAGTGGGCTGAAGGACCTGTTTCTGTGCTGTATCTCTAAACTGATTTTTTAAAATGCTAAGCAGCCAGAAGGAAGGGAATTATAAAAAGAGGCAGACTGAAAGACTGGAGACTGGAGACAACAATAGAAAATATCTCATCAGTGAAAAATGAGCAAGTCAAACAGAAAGCTCTAGCTTTAAGGATCAACTTAGCCATCACACCTATCTCCTATGTTGTCATTCTCAAAGACAATAAAGATGGTGTCTAGCTACATGTCCCATTCACTCACATAGTCTGTCAGGATCCTTGACTTCCCACATCCTGCAGGAGAAGAACACCAATGCCCTAACTACCACCTCTACTGCACTAAATCCATGAAAGAGTCACTAAAGAAAACCAGGCCGTACCTCATCCTGCCGTCGCCCTGCGCTCAGCCTCTCTGCCCAAGCCTCACGAGCCAAAACCTCAGCACTTCCTCTCAAATACAGCACTTGCATCTCAACATGCAACCTTTCCCAATAGGTGCTCTGCTGATGTCTGCCATCCTTTCATACCAAGGGTTCCCAACCTGGGGTAAATTCTGCCTATCCAGGGGGTAAATTTGTTGATCCTGGATTTGTAGATATCTTTTCTCATTGACTGACTGTATTTTGTTCTGTTCATCATTAGTTGTTCATAAATAAGTGAAATAACATTGTTATGTGCTATTAAAGTTGCCAGGGGTAAACAGGACGAAAAAGGTCGGGAACCATTGCTTTATACCCTTTTACACAGGCTGGTGAATCTGTGGAATTCTTTGCCACAGAAGACTGTGGAAGCAAATTCAGTGAATGCACTGTATTTAAGGCAGAGATAGATAGATTCTTGATTAGTACGGGTGTCAGAGGTTATGGGGAGAAGGCAGGTGAATGGGGTTAGGAGGGAGAGATAGATCAGCCATGATTGAATGGGGAAGTAGACTTGGAAGGGCTGAATGACCTAATTCTGCTCCTATCATTTATGATCTAAGATCTTATGACCATCTGGACCAATCTCTTCTGGATGCTTTTAAATCTACCGCGCTGTTCCACCTCTCAGCTGCTCACGCAACAGTAAAATCAAACTGGGCTCTCGTTAACAGCTGATCTTTAAATAGCGAGACAAAGTGATAAAGAAATGGGCTCTTTCAATGCTGTAATGGAAGAAATAAAATGGAATGAATTTGGTCCAGATACAGGAAGTAACAAAGTTAATAAAGAAACGATAGGGGATTTAAAATTTTATATAAACTGGGAAAATAAAAGTGATTTATAGAATGAGCTCTTAAGAAACAGAAGCGGGAGCAGCCATTTAGCCTCTCATGGCTGCTAACCCATTAACCAAGATCATCATGTGTAGTAAGGAACTGCAGATGCTGGTTTAAACACAAAGAGCTGCAGTAACTCAGCGGGTCTCAAACCGAAACCTGAAGAACGGTCTTGACCCGAAATGTCACCTATTCCTTTTCTCCAGAGATGCTGTCTGACCCGCTGAGTTACTCCAGCTTTGTGTATCTAACCACGATCATCGGCTTTTTTACCTTTCTACTACCTTCCAGCACTTTCTCCGCGATCTCTTAATTTCCTTAACATATAATTCAGTTCAGTGTTCTGGATTGATACATCAATAAACCAAATGGAGAATCAGATAACTTAGAACTTTAATAAAATCAATTAAAGGTAAGCCAAATGTTCAAAGCATGAGCAAGATATTTTGCATCTTCACAGAAGGATCAATAGGTGCATCAAAAGTAAACGTAAAACCAAGAATTTAATGACACTGAGGAACTTAAGCAACTATTATCTCCAAAAAGAAAGTACTGCATAAATTGAAGGAATCAATTTTGAACGAGTGCCTTGGACCAGATATTTGGCATACCAGATATCAACACATGAAAGTTGAATAAATATTAAATGTATCATTGACGGACTTCCCAAAAACATTTATTTCTGGAATGTTCTGGGCAGATTGGAAGGTAGCAAATTTAGGCAATGAGGTATGCAAAAATATAGAACTAAAACCAGTTAGCTTGACAATTGTTGTCAAAATGCTGAAATCTGTCAATAATGACATGTTAAATGGGCACTTTGAAAAATCATAAAACACTTAGGTATTTGATAAGATTTTTATGGAGGGAAAATAGTATTTGACACATAGAATATGACTTTTAGAGGATGTGGTTTAGCAGCAATTTTAAGGAGCAACCGATCAAGATTGAAAATCAGTTGTTTTTTTCAAAGTTTTTCTCAAATTATTATTGCATAAAGCAAGGTCATGAGATTGATATTGACATTGAAATGAGGGATTGGTTATAGAATGGAAAGTAGCGTTTTGGAATGAATAGATAATTTTCTGGTTGACAAACTGCTACTAGTGCTTTAACACCGGGGCCAGTAATGGGTCCTCAATCATTGTAATATATATGTATCATAGAACAAGCCCTTTGGCCCTACTTGCCCATACCAACCAAGATGCCCCATCTACACTGGTCCCACCTGTCTGCATTTGGCCACATTTCTCCTCACCTCTCCTATCCATGAATATGTCCAAATGTCTTTTGAAAAGTTGTTAGCTTCAACTACTTCCTGACAGCTGCATTTCATATTGATTCCCCTACTCTGGATGAAATACTCTGTGCATTCACCCTATCAATTCTCCTCATGACCTAATGCACCTCTATAAGATCGCTCCTCACCTGTTTAAGAAAGAACTGCTGATGCTGGAAATATCGAAGGTAGACAAAAATGCTGGAGAAACTCAGCGGGTGAGGCAGCTTCTATGGAGCGAAGGAATGGGTGATGTTTCGGGGCGAGACCCTTCTTCAGACCTCCTGTTCTGCATGCTAAAATCCTAGCCTGCAAAACCTCTCTCTGTAGTTTAGGCCCTCAAGTGTGGCAATATTCTCATTAAGGGCAGCACGGTGCTGTAGCATTAGAGCTACAGCCTTACAGCACCAGTGACACGGGTTTGATCCTGACTACAAGTGCTGTCTGTACGGGGTTTGTACGTTCTCCCGTGACTGCCTGGGTTTTCTCCGACATCTTCGGTTTCCGCCCACGCTCCAAAGACATACAGGTTTGTAGGTGAACTGACTTGGTATAAATGTAAATTGTCCCTAGTGTGTGCAGGATTGTGCTAATGTGTGGACTCAGTGAGCCGAAGGGCCTGTTTCCGCGATGTATCTCTAAAGTAAACTAAACTAAACTAGAAAATGAAGCCAAACTGTCGACACTGTATACTGTATTAGTGTACTACTGCAATACATTTGAACTGTATCTGAGATGCTTATCCAATATGGATCTAAGTGCTTATGTACAGTGATACTTTTACCGAACTGTATACAAAAATGAATTTCACTGAACCTCAGTACGTGACAAATAAAAGGCCATGAAACCATGAACGAAACCCAACATTTAGTCCTCAAGGTCTTGGGAGTTCTGAATTTCAGGGGAGATTTGAAGGGGCAATGTTAGTGAAAGCAGTGAAATTGGAGGCATGACGTCAAGAGGCAAGGTGGAACAAAGAAAGATAAAAGGAGAAAAAATGTGGAAATGGAATTGTTAAACCCTGTCTCAATTATATATCACTTATGCTCTTCCTGCAGATATTTGGTTTTAGTATCTAATTCTCTGGGACATCATATGCTCAATTGTAAAGTACAGCTGAGCGATTCCATACAATTGATTGATACTGCTATAAATAACAGCCAACCTTCAAAAGGATTTTTATGTGAAGATAAATAAATTCACTCATGTTCTTCTGAGGAAAGTTTCCCAGTGGAATCTACAAATACTATAGTAGACAAGTAAACACAAGGCCAAAGTATTGATAAATTAATATTAAAAGTGCTACCTTGTAAAATTGTGTTAGAAAGGACAAAGAAAATGGTCTACATTGAACATCCTCATGGGTATTATGAGCTAAAATTTATTTCTTAATCAATACATTTCGACTTCCAATTTCATAAAATTTTCATGTTAATTGATATAAGATAATTATTTAGGTTGCAATTCCAAATGCAGCTGTCGTTTATGATAAACCATAAACCTGTCACAGCATTGCTTCTGTGCTTTATTGAATCATAATTTACTCCAGCAGTGAATGTAACAGCATTGGTTAATAGCCACAGCTACACATATGCATTTAGGTTCTTAAAGTTTTACCTGATAATGTTGCAACTGGGAAAATCTAACATTTGGATCGGAGGCAAATAAGCAAGCCACTCCTCAGTCAATCCATTTCAAGGAACGCAAAATTAACATGAAATGAATGAGAAAGAAGTGCACATTATAGGGATTTAAGTAGCAAATCAGTCCAGGCAGGGAACAAAAGAGAGACAGAAAGATTATGTTAAAAGTGTGAAAGAAAAGGAAAAGCAGAGAAAATTACTTTTACATGTTATAAATCTCTAGCATCAATTAAAATCTGAAGGATGAGATGCTTGCTTGTAATAGTTAGTGTCCATCCCCAGAGAGGCTGTTTGGTAGTAATTAACACTTACTATATCATTAGGAGGGTAATTAGATTGAAATGTACAGGGCTTCAATCTCTCTGTAGAGTTTAGTTATTTACCGCACACTGCAGCAACTTAACACCGATCAATGTATTTCAAAGACAAGCCAGGCAGTGGGATGCTATTTTTATACAGCTCGGAGTGGAGCAACACAACTCAAGTGGCAAATTTTGGATTTTGTGTTTAATCATCATTTACTAGTCCTCACCTGAAGTTGCCGTGGCACTTTTGCATAAAGAATGGTGAGTACCGCGATTTTCATTATTATAATTGCAGTAAATTATGACCTATTCTTCACGCCTGTAAATCCCCTGGGCTTTTGCTCATGGACTCTAAGGACAGGCGCACAAAGGCAGCTGGAAGGGCTGTGTAAAATGTGAGACTTGGCTCAAAATAATCAGAAACAGGAATGGAACAAATAAAGCTCTTGGAAAGCCAGAATGTATCCTGGAAAAACTACACAGTGTTTTCAAATTGAAACCGAAAATCATCCGCACAGCAGTAACCTAATTGTAAGCAGTCAGCATGGAATCAGAAAGGAAAATTCTGCCAGTGTAATCTTCTTTACTTCAGCAATGAAGTAACAATCCAAATGGACTGTTGTTAGCCCTAAGCCATGACATACCTTGCTTTCTGAGAGCTTTAAGCAGAATTCAACATTAAGAGCCTGTAACTTGTCAAAATATTAATTCAGGATAAACCCAAGGAATAACAAGAGAGAAAGGCGAGAAAATAATAATGACTGTTGGATGTGTCATTTCAGATCAATGTTGGGAACTAAATTAGGTACCACAAGGCTGAATGTTGGGATCACCACTCTTTCTAATTAACTAGAATGGCTTGGATCGGAAACATATTGCCAAGCACAAGTAATTATTAAGAAGAAGTTGGATGAATTACATAAATGGGCCAAACAATAGCAGATGCAGGAATGTGTAAAGTGTAAAGTATGACAGAAGAACCTCTTCTGGAACTAGCATGCAAAGTGTCGCCTGGCTCTGGTGCCATCTTGTAACATTCCACGGGGATCAATGTACATTGATGGTGCCGAAGTAGAGATGGACGAAAGCTTCAAGTTCTTAGGAATAAATATCACTAGCAATGTGTCCTGGACCAGACGCATCAAAGATGTGGCCAAGAAGGCACACCAACGCCTGCACTTCTTTCGAAGGCTTATGAGGTTCGGAATGGCCCCAACTATAGTGACCAACTTCTATAGATGCGCCATAGAAAGCATTTTATCAGGATCTTTACCAAAGCCATTTAAGCTATAAATCTCTATGTCTTTGGAGTGTGGGAGGAAACCGGAGCACCCAGGAAAAACTCATGCGGTCATGGGGAGAATGAACAAACTCCATGCAGCCAGCACACGTAGTCGGGATCATACCTGGGTCTCTGGCTCTGTAAGGCAGCAACTGTTTGAGAAAAAGTTGATCTTTGCACACCGGATGATATCATCAAATTGCAAGTTGTTTTAGCAACTTAACCAAGATAATTGAATCCAGACAACATGTCCATAAAAAAGAATGCAGAATAAATCCAGAAGAATGTCATGCTGGATATGAGATCTAGCATCTTCCCACTTCCCCATCCCCTTGCCCCTTCACCATCCCCTTTCCTCCTTCCTCCTTCTCCCATCCCCCTTCCCCATCCCCCTTTACTCATCTCCCTTTTCCCTTCCCCCTTCCCCTTCTCCCTTCCCCTACCTCCTTCCCCCTTCCCCCTCCCCATTCCCACTTCCCACATTCCCTTCCCCTTCCCCTTTCCCCCTTCCCCTTTCTCTCCCTTCCCCTCGACCGCCCAAAAACATAGGCTTAAATGCTAAAAGCATCCACCCTAATTTTTATTTGAAGCCGTTGGTGAAACCTTGATAATTTGTTTGATCCATTAACAGATGCCTAGTTTATTATCTATCATCTAAATATCTCTGTTGATTGTTGGGGCTTTGAGCCACCACCTATCACAGGCTTACACCCCCAGGAGACCCCAATGCTATTACACCTTTCCCTTCACCATGAAGCAGGGACCTGACCTGAAACCTCACCTGTCCATGTTCTCCAGAGATGCTGCCTGACCCATTGAGCTATTCCAGCATTTTTTGTCTTCTTTTACCTAAACCAGCATCTGCAGTTCCTTGTTTCACCATCTTTTCCTTATCTACCTTTCTTGGACAGCAGTACGCAGGCGTTCTTTGGTCAGAGGGTGGTGAATCGGTGGCATTTATTGCCACAGACGGCTGTGGAGGCTAGGTCAGTGGATATTTTTAAGGGGGTAATTGAAATTTTTTTAATTAGTACGGGTGTCAGGGATTATGGGGCGAAAGCAGGAGAATGGGATTGAGAGGGAAAGATAGATCAGCCGTGATTGAATGGCGGAATAGACTTGATGGGCCAAATGGCTTTATTCTGCTTCTAGAACTTATGAACTTAAGGTTTTCAATAAGGACCCCTGGGGGTGTTTGGTTTACAAGGTTAGAGTTCCAAAAGACAGCATTTTGCAGTTTGCCGTGTTGTCCTGTTGTTGTCTGCCCCTGCAGTGGTTTAAAACTGATAACCTGTTACCAGTAAGACCTCACATATTATTTCACCCTAACTGCTATATTTCAGACCCTGTCCAACTTAGGTCAAAATCCTTCTTAGCTCAAGCTATGCAGTAATGTTCTACTCCAAATGTTGTCGAACTGTGTTGTCGGACATAATCATTAGCGGAACTTGTCGAAGATTGTGCCTGCGGGCTCTTGGAAATCTTTGCAGCTGCAAGCAAAATTTTGCAAGTACATACTGTAAGCCCGATGTTACTTTCCTCCACTGGTGGCTCAATTAATCCATTTTACACTTGTCCCTCTGGTCAGACAAAAGGCTTCCAACTGTTGCTTTTCACTGTGCAGCAGTAGCACTCATTCTTAAATCTGCACCAACCATTTTTGTAGTTAGATGAAGGCAACATAGATAAGTCTGCACATAATAAGCCAATTGAGAAAAGTGCAAACAGACAGGTAACTAGAGTATTGAACCTTCCTTTTAGCAGCAAAGAACAGAAAATGCTGGTTCCTAAGAAGCAAGCTTTGCTGGCAGCCTGGCAGTGTACAACAAGTTGTGTGAATTATTCAGATTCTACATAGAGTGGTGTGCTTACACTTTTATCGTCAACTGGTTCACTATATGCTTTTGAAGTAGGGTCCCAACTGGAAACATGACCTTTGAGATCCGAAGAATGGTCGGTCACCTGTTCACCCGGAGGGTGGCAGGTGTTTGGAACGAGCTGCTGGAGGAGGTAGGTGATGCAAGTGGTATTGCAATGTTTAAGAAACATTTGGATAGGCACATGGATAAGACAGGTTTAGAGGGATATGGGCCAAACACAGGTAGATGAGACTTGTGTAGATGGGACATGTTGGTCGGTGTGGGCAGTTTGGGCCGAAGGGCCTATTTCCACCTGTATGACACTATGGCTCTATTGCTCTGTGATTCTGAGAAGGGGTTTAATCTGAAATGACACCTATCCATGTCCTCCAGAGATGCTGCCTGTTCAATTTTGTGTTCGACACTGGATTCCAGCATCTGCAGTTCATTGTGTCTCTGCAAAGATGTTTCTCAAGCCAATAATATCTGGAGATGGAAGACAATGTTGAATATACACAGGCGCTAAATGCTATAGTGAGAGAACATAAAAAAGCCAAATTCCTGATGGAAATCGGTCCTTGAAGTAATTTGTTCACAACCTAGTCGATGTGAGAAAAGCTAGAGATATCTTGTTTGGAGCCTTTCACATTGCAATATGTGCAAAAGTATTTCCTGGTAAATGCCATTCAATTTCCTCATGGGAATCATCAAGATGGGTTACTTCTTCTTTTCATGTCCATCTTGTTACAAATGTTGACCTCGCTGTCATCGCCCATCCTGAAAAGTACACAAGCTTCCGGCGACAATCAGTGGAAGCCATCACTTGTTGCAATAGATGATGGTGGTAGCAGAATTAGCTCAGGATACTTCCAGTTTCCAGCCCCGCGATGTGCACGCTTCTGCTATTGGGTTACCAAGGCCCCATATAATATGATCAGACTTTGAGAGAATGATCGAGAGGACAAGTATCCATAAAAAGCTTTACTGCCATTCTATGATCATAGGTTTGCATATCCAACTGACCAAGAATATCTAAAATAGTGAGATTAAATGAGAACTTACCAGTTTGAAGTTTGATCTTTATTTTATGAGGAGTTGCGATGAGGGATTTTGTGAAGACCCCACCAGGCACGCATGCGCAACATTCTTTAAAGCAGCGGTGTGGAATCACAGAACTACCCAGAAATGAACTAATATAGTAAGATTGAAGAGACTCTATTTACCAGCTGACCTTATAGTAGAGGGTTGGGAGCGGAGGGCACAAAATCCCCCATCGCAACTCCTCACAAAATAAAGATCAAACTTCGAACTGCTAAGTTCTCGTTTAATCTTACTATTTCATTTCGGAGTCACGTGAGTGACTTCGTGAAGATTTCAAAGCTCTGTGATTACATGCCCAGGATCACGCCCATGCTCACACACTGCCGTAATACTGATGGAGGAAGTTTGTTAACGTATTTCAGACTTGAACAAGCTGAAAAATAACAACATTTGTTAATACAACAATAAAACCCCTGAACTCGGGAACAGACGTTTAGGGAACAGCACTTAAAACTGAATCCACCAACGTTGCGGGAGCAGCCACAGGTCTGTTATAAAACCGCTGAAATGTAGTTTCACTGGCCCAGCCCATTATTGCGAGGACATAATCCATGAACACCTCCATTGTCCTCGCCACTGATGTGGATGCAGCCATATAACCATATAACCATATAACAATTACAGCACGGAAACAGGCCCTCTCGGCCCTTCCAGTCCATGCCGACCATTTGTTTTCCCCTAGTCCCATCTACCTGCACTCAGACCATACCCCTCCATTTCCTTCACGTCCATATACCTATCCACTTTACTTTTAAATGTTAAAATCGATCCTGCCTCCACCACTTCTGCTGGAAACTCATTCCACACAGCCACCACCCTCTGAGTAAAGTTCCCCCTCACGTTACCCCGAAACTTCTGTCCCTTAATTCTCATGTCATGCCCTCTTGTTTGAATCTTCCCTACCCTCAATGGGAAAAACGTGTCCACGTTAACTCTGTCTATCCCTTTCATCATTTTAAAGACCTCAATCAAGTCCCCCCTTAACCTTCTGCGCTCCAAAGAATAAAGACCTAACTTGTTCAACCTTTCTCTGTAACATAGTTGCTGGAACCCTGGCAACATTCTAGTAAATCTCCTCTGTACTCTCTCTATTTTGTTGACATCCTTCCTATAACTAGGCGACCAAAATTGTACACCATACTCCAGAATTGGTCTTACCAATGCCTTGTACAATTTTAACATTACTTCCCTACTCCTATATTCAATGCTCTGATTTATAAAGGCCAGCACACCAAAGGCTTTCTTTACCACCCTATCTACATGCGATTCCACCTTCAGGGAACTATGCCCAGTTATTCCTAGATCCCTCTGTTCCACAGCATTCCTCAATTCCCTATCATTTACCATGTACGTCCTATTTTGATTTGTCCTGCCAAGATGTAGCACTTCACACTTAACAGCATTAAACTCCATCTGCCATCTTTCAGCCCACTTTTCCAAATGGCCCAAATCTCTCTGTAGACTTTGAAAATCGACTTCATTATCCACAACACCACCTATCTTAGTATCATCTGCATACTTACTTATCCAATTTTCCACCCCATCATCCAGATCATTGATGTACATGACAAACAACAGTGGACCCAACACAGATCCCCGAGGCACCCCACTGGTCTCCGGCTTCCAACCTGACAAACAGCCATCCACCATTACTCTCTGACATCTCCCATTCAGCCACTGTTGAATCCATCTTGCTACTCTGCCATTAACACCCAAAGATTGAACCTTCTTAACCAACCTTCCATGGGGAACCTTGTCAAAGGCCTTACTGAAATCCATATAGACAACATCCACTGCTTTACCCTCATCAATTTCCCTAGTTACCGCTTCAAAAAATTCAAGAAGATTTGTCAAACATGACCTTCCAGGCACAAATCCATGTTGACTATTCCTGATCAGACCCTGTTTATCCAGATGCTTATATATATTATCTCTAAGTATCCTTTCCATTAATTTGCCCACCACTGACGTCAAACTAATAGGTCTATAATTGCTAGGTTTATTCTTTGAACCCTTTTTAAACAATGGAACAACATGCGCAGTACGCCAATCCTCCGGCACTATTCCCGTTTCTAATGACATTTGAAATATTTCTGTCATAGCTCCTGCTATTTCTACACTAACTTCCCTCAATGTCCTAGGGAATATCCTGTCAGGACCTGGAGACTTATCCACTTTTATATTTTTCAAAAGTGTCAGTACTTCCTTCTCTTTGAATCTCATAGTTTCCATAGCTACTCTACTTTTTCCCCTTAACTCACAGCGTTCAACATCCTTCTCCTTGGTAAATACCGAAGAAAATAAATTGTTCAATATCTCCCCCATCTCTTTTGGCTCTGCAGATAGCTGTCCATTCTGGTTCTCTAATGGTCCAATTTTATCCCTCGTTATCCTTTTGCTATTAATATAGCTGTAGAAACCCTTTGGGTTTACTTTCACCTTTCTTGCCAAAGCAACCTCATATCTTCTTTTAGCCTTCCTAATTTATTTCTTAAGATTCTTTTTACATTCTTTATACTCCTCTAGCACCTCATTTACTCCATGCCTCCTAAAATTATTGTAGATATCTCTCTTTTTTTCGAAACAAGTGTCCAATTTCCCTTGAAAACCATGGCTCTTTCCAATTTTTACTATTTCCTTTCAACCTAACAGGGACATAAAGATTCTGTACTCTTACAATTTCCCCTTTAAATGTCCTCCATTTCTCTTCTACATCCTTCCCATGAAACAAAGTGTCCCAATTCACTCCTTTAAAATCCTTACGCATTCCCTCAAAGTTAGCCTTTCTCCAATCAAAAATCTCCCCCCTAGGCCCAGTTCTGACTCTCTCCATAATTATATTGAAAGTCCTGGTAGAATGACATTTTAAAATGTTAGTGTCTTACCTGCTGCACCGAATACCACCTTGAGCCATCTCCTGATGCCCATTTTCAGACCTGTAGTTGCAGGTCTGTGTAGTTTATGCAACTCTTCGGTAATGCAGTCACTTTATTGTAGGTCGAAACCATTCTATCCAGGCAATTCCTGTAGAGTTTGGACCCATTGTGCTGTCTTCAGTGCCATTACCATCACCACTTTGAAGGTGAATAAGTCCAGTGGTAAATCCGCCAGAGGCGACCAGCTCCTGAGTAGGGTCAACACCACCCCTATATCTCTGGTAATATATCGAGGTCGGGGAGGGATAGAACATACCCTTCAGTGTGGATACCAGCTGGTGAGATCCCACTCTAATGTTGAGATAGGATGACAGTGCACTCCTGGCACTGTATATGGCACTGTAACTGAGGGACTCATCATAATGCAGGCCCGTGAGGATTCCAGCACATTGGAGATCGTAGTAGATATGTAGGTGGTCTTGGTCTGACTATGGTAACCTCACATATCCTTATGTGGGTGAGGTACTGTTTCCTAGTGGACTCTCTCTGCACGCTGCTGTATGATGTCCATGGTCCTTTCTGTTGCAGATCTGGTTGCGTTTTCTGCAACACCTGTCTGATGAAGCAGAATGGGGGAAAGCATGGAAACCCATTTCCCCCCTAATGTAGCAAGAAAGCGTCCATCGCCACTGCCCCAGGATCTGGTTCTCAAGAGACATATGTTGGTATCCAATGGTTCAACCTGGACGCAAGGAGGTCAATATCTGGTGTTCCATATTAGGCTATAGTTTTAGAAAATATTTGCAGGTTCAACATCCACTTGATGTCATTATTAAATACTTGTGACCTGGTGTCTGCCACTGTATTGAGCTTAACCGGAAGGTACGTAGCTGATATCCAAATATTTATTTCAATCCACTACAGCTAAATTAATTGTTCCAATTCATCACAAGATATTGACTTGATACCACCCATAAGGTTTAAATACGCCACCTCAGTGGTATTATTGAAGACGGACATGCATATGCTGCAGATTAATGCATTAAGCCCGTAGCCCCTGACATGCTCCCAGCATTTCTAAACAGTTTATACCTTGTGATTGAAGAAAAGTAGACTCGTGCCAATCCCATCTACCACCCCAACTGGAAATGGTGTCGGTAGCTCCCCAGCCCTTGGTGCTTGCGCCGGTTTGTAACATGACTAATGGGTTTGATGTAATGATGGGATTTAACAATCACAAACATAGCTAATCCGCTATTGTGGCTCAATTTATGCCTTGATTGGCGGCTGCATAGGCCCGTAAAAATGTCCAGCATTCGCTTTTAATGCCGGGATTTTGCTCTTTGCAAGCTTAGATAGTGTAACGGCCCAATTATGTACCAGAATGTAGCTACAAGTTTACCAATTATTTTAGCAGTATGTCTAATAGTCGGTTTCCTGGCACAAGCAAGGCTGTTACATGCCTCTATTATGCCTATAGCTTTGTTCCCTGGGATAATGACAATCAGCTCCCTTGCATCCCAGAATGTACATAACCGCTCTCCTACTTGTGAGGTTAAACATGCAGCACTTCCAAGAGAACTAGACCCCCTTACCTCCATGGTTACCGGTGGGCCTGACGTTCTGGTCCCTGGTGTTCCGTTGAATTGTGTTGAGTGCTGCCAGCGTGTAGGTCCTTACTGGTCTTTCAGGTGGCCCCCGAGGTCTTGCATATGGTGTTTGTCTGCGCACTGCCGGTCTGCAGGAGGGAGGTGGGTTCATCAACCCGTCTGCCTTCGCCTCCTAATCCAGGTCCCAGACCTGTTTGGGCAGGTCCTCACTGAACAGCTGTCTCGGTGGTGGCGTCGCAGATGCCTAGTACAACCACGCAAATATGGGGTTTGGAGTCGGTTTGATGGCGATACTCAGGGAAGTGTTAACTTCATGACTAATATTGCAAGAGCATCCTCCTGTTCTGCCGTCATTTCCATGCTGTCAGCCGACCTGGCAAAGGCAGTAATCCCCGACGTCAGCAATTTCAGGATGTTTAGGAACTTCAGCTCCTGTGCCCTTATCCCCGGACTGATGTTGCCCCAGATGGGCATGTTGACTGTCGGTACATTCAACGATATGCAGTTGTTTGAGCCTTGTATTTGTTGATCGCCTCGGTAAGGACCTGTTCCTGCAGCTGGTGTGTGGTGAGGTAGTCTATGCTGGCCACTGGTTTGGGCTGCAAAGGCTGACCTGAGTGCTTCGGCTGGGCGAACTTGGAGACCACATTCAGCAGTTCCTCCTGGGTTTTCTCAGGTACTGTAGGTTCCTGCTCCAGCCCGTCTTACGTGTCAGCCAGCTGCTGATCCGTGGCATTCCCCACCGATGACGGGGACATGCTGGGTGGCCCAGCCGCATGTCTCCTGGACTGGAGGACATCTGGTCCAGGTGCAGAGGTTGTGCTCTAGTATACGCTCCATCCGAGCCATGCGACCGCTGCTGCATCTGCGGACGACAAGTCGACTTCCTCAGGTTCAGTAGAATCTCTGAGGCTTCTGTCATCGCCCCGCACCTCGTCGAGGTGATAACAAGGGTGCCTAGACACGATGTCGCTGCCTGCCGCTTCTGCGTGGCTAAGTGACTCCAGCGCGGACCTGCCGCTCGCCCGCCGTCTTCCGGACGGAGGCGGCCCGCTAGTCTGATAAGACATGAGCGGTGATGAGTCGGTCCCGGCCGCCGAAGCGTGGTACCCCGACGTCCGCGCGGGCTTGCCGCCTGTCCCCACGTTCGGTCATGTCCTGCCGCTGAAGGAGGGTGCGGTAACCGAGATGGGACTACACCGGCCTGCAATCTGGCAGGCTCCCCCGGTGGTGAGTCTGTGTCCTCCTTTGGGACAAAGGCGACGTTCGGTCACGTCCTGCCGCTAAAAGGTGGTGCGGTGACTGAGATGAGACTACACCGGCCCGCGTTCTGGCAGGCTCCCCCGGTGGTGAGTCTGTGCCGGCCGCACATGCGGGCTTGCAGACCCAGGCCTCAATCCTTCACTGGTCCGTGAACTGGCGGCTGCTCCGGTGGAAAGTCGACCCCGGCTCCTACAGCGGGGCTTCACCGACTGTTGTGCGATTCTTCCCCTAGTCCTCTCTCTGGTGACCTGCATAGTTGGGGAGAGTGAACGTGCCGGCAGGCGAATAACACGTTTACGCACCTTTGCTCCACTGTCCCTATGCTTAGGTGACAGTGGTAGGGAGTCAGGGTCTTGCCTATCCTGATTCCGCGCGGTGCTCCTACCACTCTCCTGCTCCACGGCCAGCCGTGTTGGAGAATCGGGTCCTGGCTGCGCAGGGCTCCCCGGTTTCCGCGTTCTTATCTCGGCCCACAGAGCAGGCAGTTGCGGGCAGCTCCGGGAATAGTGGGCGCTGACTCCCATCCAAAGTCCCATGGCCCTGGGAGGCATACTTCAATGCCTTCATTCTGGTCTCCCATCCATTGTTTCTGTAAGCAAAGTCTAGTACAGAAGCTAAACAACTCAAGGTTAGTATCTTACCTGAGGGTCTTCATGAAGCTTCCGGTGGAGGTCCTCTCTCTGGTGAAGTCGGGGCAACGGCGTAAGTAGAACCGTCAGCCCACAGAGTCCTTGCGGGCTGCAGTGTAGAGTCGGGGCTGCCTCTGCCGTCCCTCCGACCGGCGAGTGTGAACCCGGACCCACCTGGTTCACACCGGTCAATGGGCTCTTTCCGGCTCCAGTCTGTTGCTGCTGTCGCTGACTGCCCGCATCCCGCGGTACGCAGTCAGTGCCGAAGCAGCCTGGAGTACTCTGAAAACAGAGTCCCTAAAATGAAAAAAGGACCGCAGGTTAGTTTTTCTTACCTGCAGGTCCCTGCAGTAGAGGAGCAACACTCCTCACTGTCCGTCGCTCACATGCGGTCGATGATATGTCGCGCACGCGTGCCTGGCAGGATCTTCACGAAGTCACTCACGTGATTCCGAAATGAAATTGTAAATATTGAGTAGTCATTGCAAGGTTTCTCAGCTAATAGAATATAGATATGCTAAATTGCAAATAGACTGGAATTGGCAATAAGAATATCATTGCTATTACTTTGTATATTGGCTGAACATTGATGAAGTGCTGGAGAACAGCATGTCCATGTATACAGTGTGCCAACATTCTCTGTGGAAATGGCCAACTCAAGCATTCCAATGAGCTCATGTCAGGTTTTTGTCGAAAAGGGTCTGAACATTTTCCTAAGCTCTTAGATGTGCACTTAAAATAGTTTGAAGGTGGATGGTTGCAGCTAGTTGTTAGTTAGCTGAATATACCAATGAAGAGTTTGCATACATGTGAGACTACAGAATTGATGCCTGACAATGGATCACTGTTCACTTCACATTTATTTCCAAGTTTTATCCCGTCAAACAGCATCAAACATTTATTGATTTCTCTGTACATTTCTTGTTTCCAACAGGTAAATGGAGAGATTCATTTCACAAAACCTGAGAGAAACAATTGTTCCAAGTTTACTCAAGCTTCCTTACAAATTAATAATTAGCTATATTTTTCTTTTAGTACCATACAACCACAAACTTTATTTTAGTCTGGCATCACCGTCTTAAATTAATACGTCCGAGAGGAGAGAGTTGAAAGGCAACAAATGAAATAAAGAGCAATTGACAGAGGAAGAAAAAAGCAGTTAGAGTCAGCAGAAAAGTGACTCAGCAATGGGACCTGGGTGAAGTTGTCCAAATCTGCTCTTCAAACAAGTACTTGGCCCATATTGGAAGTCATGTCAAAAACATTCATTTTGATGAGATGATCACAGCAAGAGATGTACAACTCAGTGCTTAAGGAAAGGATGATGATGGATTTATTCATAGCATCAATAAAAAAGTCAACAACTGTTCAAGTCAAAAGGTTATAAGTTTCTCAGTGCCAATAGCACATGTGGCAGAGACAAGCGCCCATTTGAGAACATATAGAATGCCGGAAATCTACAGAATAGAGAATATTCCATTTTTTAACTACATGTTTATTTTCCATTTGCTAACCATTTTTAACTCCCCTTCCCATTCTCATAATGATCTTTTTGCCCTTACCTTCTCCACTGCCAGAGTGAGTCCACATGCAAACTGGAAGATTTGCAGATTTGCAGCATCTACAACCCAAGCGTGTGAACACTGAATTCTCAAATTTCAAGTATTACCCCTTCCCAATCTCCCTTGTCTTCACCCTCCCATGCACCCAGCAAACATATTTCTTCTTCAACCTCTTCACCCGACTCCTTCCCCTCTACTCATCTCCGGTCTCTTCCATTTCCTGAGAATCATATTTATTTTTTATTGCCCTTTATCCCCCTTCCCTATCCACTTCACCCTGGCTTTGCAATTCACTCCTCTTCTTTCCTTATCTGACGCTTTTTTGTCTCCTTTTCGCCTCTAGCCTCACCTCTCTATTCCAGCTTTCTCCTCAAGATTTCATCATTTTGAAGAAGGATGCCAGCCCAAAATGTTGTCACTCCATTGTCGCCACAGATGTGCCTGATCCTGAGTTCCTCCAGAACTTAATTTTTAGCTCCAGATTCCAGTGAGATTCCAGATTCTGTAGTTTCTGCAGCTCCATACACATTTTGCTTCTGAGAGTAAATTTTCCTTCTGGGGTAAATTTGACCTATTTTCCTGCCCATTCTATCACTATAGTAGAACTTTTCACTGTGGCTTACATACTTAACCTTCCAACACCAACAGAAAATTAAATCAAGAGTCAAGCTAAAGGGCCTGTCCCACTTAGGCTATTTTATCGGTGACTGCCGGCGACTAGGCTGTCGCTACATGGACGCCGGGGTGTCGCCAGTATGGTCGTGAGTGGTCTCCTCAGTCCTCCTCAAAGAGTCATAGCGTCTTTCTGGTCGCCGCTGGATTTTCAAGATCTTGAAACTTTCTCGGAGACAGTTGGCGACAGTGGGTTTGACGCCAATAAGCGTAGCTTAACTTCTCCTGATGTAGGTGCTGTTGTAGTTGTCGCCAGGTTAACGTAAGTTGTTGCCAGGTTAATGTAGTTTGTTGCCAGGTGACGTAGTTTGTCACCGGTGCCGACGGTGTTTTTTATTGTTGTTAAAGTAATGATTCTATTTCGAATTTTATGTCGAAGGGGGATCCAGTCGCCAATCTTTCGGTGACCTGCTACGATTATGACCGTCACCGGCAGTTGCCTAAAAATAGCCTAAGTGGGACAGGCCCTTTACCTTCTGAGGCTTTACAGGCACATAAACAGAACAAAGAAATAAACAATACTCAATAATACAACAAATTACAACCAGATCATAACAGTGCATTGTGTGATCTATACAAAATCTGTAATAGCTTGTTGCTGCGGTAGAATTGTGGTTAGGGTTGTGCAGTGTCGTTCAAAAGGCTGATGGTTACCCCAAAAAAAGCTGTTTGTGAACCTGAAGGTAATTAAAAGAAATATTCAAATAATTGCCAATATTTTGACAAGATATTGCCAGTTTGGAAGATTACGTGATATCAAAAATATCGGCTCAATTTTTAATCACACTTTCCCAGCAGAAACTAGATTGCAAGAACAGTTAAAATAGAACAAAAACATTTCTCACTACTTTGTTGGCTGATCTGTTGGATTTTAAACTTGTAAGCAGCAGGAATGTCTGGAAGTCATCAAAGTCTGATGGCAAGACTGGCCTGTTGCCTGGACTGTAGACTGGTTCTGGAGTCCTTGCCAGGCCAAAAGTGAACTGAGATCAGAAGAGATACAGTGCAGATAGACACAAAATGCTGGAGTAACTCAATTGGACCGGCAGCATCAGCGAGATAGGCTTTCAGTGAATTCTTATGATGTTCCTTCTGGCCCTACAAGGGAGCCTTAGACTGTTGCTACCTTAAACTGCTGCCTATATCCTGAGCATATTCCCTGCCAGATCAACTTGGTAGAGTCCAACTCTGCCCAGTCCCTAATGACTCCTTCCTGATGTTTGGTTTTAATGGGTGGACAGCTACAATGTGCCAATTTACCAGCTGCTCTGGATGTAAACTTACCCAAAGGCATGTAATGAGGCCGTCATTAAATTCAGCTGAAAATCAAAGATCTTATAGCGGAGCAAGATAGACCACTCCTGCTAAATGCAATGGGCTGATGTGTAGTACGCAACGGAGCGGAACTGGGGCCTTTTTTTCATCCATTCCAGTAACCTGACCCGACCCGCAGTGTAATCAACGTTGTGGGGGAACAGTTTATGTTAATAAATTATGATTCTGAAAATGACGAGATTTTTACATAAGAAATGTTATTTTCACAAGGATGTTTCTGTAACCGGCTTCCGTCTCCTACCTAGTATCTTTAGTCCGCTATGGGATCTTTGGTGCGGAGACGGAAGCCGGTTACGGAAATGGGGCCGAAAATACCCATGAATACCCATGAATCTGCCCATGACCGTACTACGACTTTTTCGTAGAGTGATCTATCTTGCTTGCTATAGGATCTTTGCTGAAAATGGCTACTACCTTTCCCATAATACCTTGCTGCCTCCTAGCCTATGTTTCCAGCCAGTGCTTGAAAACAACTTTGGAGTACGAACTTTATAATAACCAGAAACTTCTGAAGCAAGATCCGTTACAATTTGCATACCATCCGAACAGATCCACAGACGATGCTGTCTCCCAGGTTTTGCACACCGCTCTCTCCCATCTTGACAGCCAGAAGGGGGGCTATGTGAGGATGCTGTTCATAGACTTCAGTTCAGCCTTCAAGACGATAGTCCCCACCAGCCTCGCCGCAAAGCTACTGGATTTAGGGCTCAACACCCCCCTGTGTGCCTGGGTCCTGGACTTTCTCACCACCAGGCCCCAGGTAGTCAAGATGGGAGGGAATACATCAAAGTCCTTCACCCTGAGCACAGGATCCCCCCCAGGGTTGCGTCCTCAGCCCCCTATTGTACTCCCTGTACACACGTGACTGTGTGGCTAGGTTCAGCTCCAACTCTATAATCAAGTTTGCTGATGACACCGTGGTGGTGGGCCTGATCTCAGACAACGATGAGAAGGCCTACCGGGAGGAGGTGGCTGATCTGGCACTCTGGTGTCAGGACAACAGCCTCCTCTTGAACACCAAAAAAACGAAGGAGCTGATCGTGGAGTTTAGGAGGGCACATCATCCGAGGACGTACACACCATTGAGGATAAATGGGGATACTGTGGATAGGGTGAGTTGTTTTAAATACCTGGGAGTCCACATGTCTGAGGATATGACATGGACATCACACGCTGCAGCACTCGTGAGTAAGGCAAGGCAGCGCCTTTACCACCTCAGGCAATTGAGGAAATTCAGAGTGTCTCCGAGGATCCTCCAGTGCTTCTACTCTGCGGCTGTGGAAAGCATCTTGTCCGGAAATATTACAATCTGGTTTGGGAACTGCTCTGCCCAGGACAGGAAGGCTCTGCAGAGAGTAGTGCCTTCGGCCGAACGCACTATGGGACCTTCTCTCGTCCCTCTGCAGGAACTATACATCAGGAGGTGCAACTCCAGAGCCAATAAGATAATGGGAGACCCCTTCCACCCCTGCAACGGACTGTTCCAGCTGCTACGGTCAGGCAAACGCCTCCGTTGCCATGCTGTGAGAACGGAGAGGATGAGAAGGAGTTTCTTCCCAGAGGCCATTCGGACTGTAAACTCCTATCTCACCAGGGACTAACTCTACTAACTTACTGTACCACAATACCGCCCACAATATTTAATAAAAGAACATGTGATTCTGTTTGTAGTTTGTTAGTTGTTTGTTTGTTTGTTTTTTGCACAAAGTCCGCGAGCATTGTCACTTTTCATTTCACTGCACATCCCGTATGTGTATGTGACGAATAAACTTGACTTGACTTGACTTGACTTGACTATTATAATTTACAGTCACCTGGTGTTACATAGAAGGTAACCAATTTGCTTTGACAGTGAATTTTAGAAACAAAACCATCAAAATAAATCAAGTTTTAGGTAACCTCTAATAATCCCCCACCCTCTCCCTTACCCCCCCCCCCCCCCACATACTTGTCCCCCTCTCCTCTGTGCCCTACCTAGACTTGCACCTATTTCTCGCCTCCCCTTTCACCTACATTCCTTCCAAATGCTGGACATTTCACGACCCTTTGATCACTTTTGTCTCACACATTTTTATTCATCTCAAGTATCAAGTATCCTTTATTGTTATTCAAACCTTTCGGCCTGAACGAAATGTCATGCCTTGCAGTCATAACATAGAATAAAACAACAAAAACACACAATAAACACAGATTTAACATCCACCACAGTGAGTCCACCAGGCACCTCCTCACTGTGATGGAACGCAAATATGTCCATGTCTCTTCCCTCCTTGTTCTCCCTCTGTGCTGAGCAAATCCAGGCTTCCGATGTTGTGACACCGCCGGGTGATGGTAAGTAAGTCAGTCTCGTGGCTGAATCCGAGCCCCGCTAACGGGCCGGTTCAAACTCCATGGCCCGGGGCGGTCGAAGCTGCCGAAGCTGCCGCCCTCCACTCCAGCGGACGAAGCTATTGTTGCGGGAGCTCTGGGAAAACAGGTCACCAACCTGTGACCTGCGAGCTCCCGACTAAGTCGTCCACTGGGCCCACGGCCGGGCCTCCAAGGCTCCGAAGTCGGGTCGCCGCTGCCAGAACGTCGCCACAGCCCCGAAGTGGGCCAGCCTCGCGTTGGTGAGTCCTGGCTGGGTCAGTCTCCGGAGCCCCGGAGGCCGCCAGCTCCGCCATTAGGCCTCAGCGCAGACGGAAACGGAAACGGAGACGGAGACAGGGGATACGGCAAGAAAGGTCGCAACCCCCCGAAGGAAGGGACTAAAAACATGTTTCTCCCACCCCCCCCCCCCCCCACCCCCACACACATACACAACCCAATAAACTAAAATTAACTAAAACAGGACAAAGAAAACAACAACAAACAAAAAAAAACAGACGGACTGCAGGCGAGCCGCTGCTGCTAGGGCCTTTGTCCCACCATCACTGCCTTGCATCTGTGTTCACTTATTACCTGCCATGCTTTGTCCTGCCCCTCTTCTCTTCAAGCTTTCTTCACCCTCCCCCACCGTACAATCAGTCTGGAGGAGGGTCCCGACCTGAAACGTCACCTACTCATGTTCACCAGGGATACAGCCTGGCCCACTGAGTTACTCCAGCACTTCGTGACTCTTTATCCTTCATCAAGATCAATGGTTCAGCTTTGAAAGGTTCGTAGGTGAACCATTTTCTCCACCTATCAACCTAATGAACAAATCATTCTTGTTAGCTTTTCTGAATATTATTCAACCATTGTGGGAGTAAAAACAGGCTTTTTTTCTGCAAAACTGTGGCGCAGTGTTCCTTTGAGGTAGGGATTTTGTGTTGTATTGTGAACATGAAGGTCATGGCTTGGAAACTGTGACCTAAGATATAAAGGTTGCGAGCTGTTGATAGCAAGGGATCTTAAGGTAAACAGCATTTTTCTGCAATGCACAAAGTGTGAGATGCTTCTCCACGGCAGGTTCTCGACCGAATTGTTATTATATAGTTCTTCTGTGTGAATTTGTCTTCTGGTAACTATTGTTGTTGACAAATTATCAGCTTCATTTGCTTATTATTTGTGTTCAAAATGTAGACAATGCCAGCAAATATGCATTTAACCACCGATCATTAGGAAAAATGTTCTTCCATCACTCTGGTCTGTGCTCTCAACATTCTCTCCATTTTATTTTGCAGGATAGCAATCAGAATATATAAAGGGCCTGTCCCACAGGTGATTTTTTAGGCGACTGCCATAGTCGTAGCAGGTTGCCGAAAATCGGCGACTGGACCCTCCTACAACAAGGTCTACGCCAATGTTTACGACAAGCTACAACAACCTACCACCTAGTCGACGTCAATCTACGGGAATCTACTGACAACCGGCGACCCATTAGGACGTCCACCTACGACCACACCTACGACCGCACAGGCGACAACCGACGACAACCTACATCCACCCGGGACAAGCTATGACCTTGTCGGCGACAACTGAAGACAATTCAGTCGCCGGTGCCTGTCACCAGTTGACGTAGGTTGACGTAGGTAGTCGCGACATCTTGAAAAATTAGTGGCGACTAGAATGAAGCCGCCATGGAGCGTAGCCAGAAGTCTCATGCCGAAGGTGTGTCGCAAGGAGGTCCTAGTGGGTTGCCAGGAGGTCAAAGGTTCTCGTAGGTTGGAGCCGGTGCTAAATGCTGAAATTCATTGGCATTGGGGGAAAAAAAGGTAAGCAGTAGTTTTCAGAACCAAGTAACTGACCGGTAATGTTAAATGGCCGCGGAACTTTGTGTATCTCTGGCTTCTTAAAAGTTGTCTCCACTCCTTCTCCCACCTTCTCCCCCCCTCTTTAAAAGGGCTTACCATACACTGTGCTTTAGCCATCTTAATTACAGCGCCAACCTTCCTATTCATTGCGGTGTGTGTCTGGATCGCCTTGGCTTTGCACCGTGGGAATTATTTAGACAGCGCTCCCCCGCTTGCCCTGGCTCCCGCCTTTGCTGTGTGTGTGTGTGTGTGTGTGTGTGTGTGTGTGTGTGTGTGTGTGTGTGTGTGTGTGTGTGTGTGTGTGTGTGTGTGTGTGTGTGCGTGCGTGCGTGCGTGCGTGTGCGTGCGTGCGTGTGTGTGTGTGTGTGTGTGTGTTCCACTGTAACAGTCGCCGTTCCAGTTCCCGGTTTTTCAGGCGACTGCCGGCGACTTGACAGTCGGCAGCAGGCCGCTGAAAATTCACATATGCGGGACAGGCCCATTACTTGCAGCAGCTTAACAGACTCATAAACACAATTCCAATAGATAATATATATGTTTTTAAATGAAATACATTAATAACCGTAATACTAGGGTGGCACTTTGGCGCAGCGGAAGAGTTGCTGCCTTACAGCACCAGAGACCTGGGTTCACAGGTCACAGGTTGGTGACCTGTTTTTCCGGAGCTCCTGTGAAAACAGCTTTGTCCGCTGGACTGGAGGGCGGCAGCTTCTCCCACTCCGGGCCGCGGAGTTTGAACCGGCCCGTTCACAGAGCTCGGATTCGGCCGCGGGACTGACTTACTTACATCACCCGGCGGGGTCACAACATCGGAGGCCTGGATCGCCTCAGCACAGAGGGAGAACAAGGAGGGAAGAGACAAGGACTTTAAGACTTTTGCCTCCATCACAGTGAGGAGGTGTTTGGTGAACTCACTGTGGTGGATGTTAAACTTGTGTTTATTGTGTGTTTTTGTTAGTTATTATTATATGTATGACTGCAAAAATTTTGTTCAGACCGAAAGGTCTGAATGATAATAAAGGATAATTCATCATCATCAATCCTGACCCAGGTGCTGTCTGTTCAGAGTTTTGTACGTTCTTTCTGTGACTGCATGGGTTTTCTCCAGATGCTCCGTTTTCCTCCCACACTCCAAAGATGTACATGTTAGTAGGATAATTGGCTTAGGTAAAATTATAAATTGTTCTTAGTGTGCAAGATAGTATTAGTGTATGGGGTGGTGGCTGGCCGGCATGGACTCGAAAGGGGCCGAAGGGCCTGTTTTCACGCTGTATCTCTAAAGTCTAATGTCTAAAGACTTGTACATGCCTTCCACTCTTTTTCTCTCCTCTTTCTTTCTCTGCCCTTTCCAGTTTCATTTATTTTACATGTCATTTTGTAATCAAACTTATATTTTATTAATCACTCCTCACTTTGTCATCTGCTCCTAGTTTTAACATTTGCTCCTTCTTAATTGGATTGTTTTTACGTACTCAAGCAATACATTTTAACTTTGGTTGCATCTAAATTTATTTGGGATTGCATGGAGTTTGCATGGTAAACATCTGTGGTAGAACCATTTCCCTCTAATATTGCTTAGACTTATCCTGCAACATACTTGACCGCAGCCTGGTTTGGGAACTGGAATGCCACAAGATGGAGGCTGCAGAAAGTGGTGGATATTGCCCAGTCCTTCATGGGTATTCACCTCCAATCTTCAAAGGGATCAACAGGAATTTCTGCCTCAATAAGGCCGCTAATATCACCAAAGACTCACACCACCTGGCCATGCTCTCATCTCACTGCCACCATCAGGAAAAAGGAACAGAAGCCTCAGAGTTGTTACCTCCAGGTTCAAGAATAGCTTCTTCCCATCAACCATCAGGCTCTTGAACCACACTGCACAACCCAATCTACGACCTTGCCGCGGGATCAAACTATTTTGAACTTTATCTAGATTGCACTACGCACTTCGTCTTGCAGTATTATGGTCCAGTTACCTCCTACAACTGATCATTTATCATTATTGTAGAAACAAGAAACTGGTGATGCTGGTTTACACAAAAGGACACAAAGTGCTCGAGTAACTCAGAGGGTCAGGCAGCATCTCTGGAGATCATGAATAGGTGACGTTTCAGGTCGGGAGCCTTCTTCAGACTGATTGTCGGGGGGTGGAGGGGGGAATGAGAGGATGAAGAGGAATGGCAGAACCAAGCATGGCAGGTAACAGGTGGACACAAGCAAGGTTTTTTTTTTGATAGGCTAGTGGTTGCTTGGATAGCTTACAACCTAAAACCCCTGTCTCACTGTGCGAGTTGGCCCACGAGTGACCCCGAGTTTTCACTCGTGGTGATCACGTAGCGGGAACGTCGGAACTCGCACGAGCAACTTATCGACTCGTGCGCTAACGGCAGGTACTCGGGAAACTTGTTAACTCGTGAAAAAAATCAAACATGTTTGATTTTTTCCACGAGTCAAATTAACTGTTCAAGTGTAAAATGGAAACATTTTAACTCGTTGCAATAACGTAGTGGCCCCGTGCGTTTTATCTTAGTGTCTCGTGAGTGTACCGTGGGAACTTTAATAATCTGTTCTTTTGCTCGTAAGACTGAACCAAAGATAGACACAAAATGCTGGAGTTTATAACTCAGCGGACCAGGCAGCATCTCTGGAGAGAAGGAACAGAGTCGAGACCCTTCTTCAGACTTTCCTTCGCTCCAGAGATGCAGCCTGTCCCGCAGAGTTACTCCAGCATTTCGTGTCTATCTTCGGACTTTCTGCCACTTGTCCCCGTGGCTTCACTCTGTCTCAATGAACGGCTTAAAGACCTGCCGAAGGGGCAAGTCTGGGTGGTGGGTGGGATGTGTCCACGTGTGATGCTCCATCCACCCCCCCGGGGCCGAGAGTGTGGGATTGGGAAGGAACTGCAGATGCTGGTTCACACCGGAGATAGACACACACAATGCTGGAGTAACTCGGCGGGACAGGCAGCATCTCTGGAGCGAAGGAATGGGTGGCATTTCGGGTAAGTCTGAAGAAGGGTCTCGACTCTATTCCTTCTCTCCAGAGATGCTGCCATGTCCGCTGAGTTGTGTGTGTGTGTCTCTCTCCCTCTCTGTCTATCTGTGTGTATCTGTGTGTGTGTCTGCTGTCGGGTCCCGGTGGCCGCTCAAAGTCACCCGAGCTGCTTGATTCCTCTGAAGTGGTGGCCAGCTGCTGTCTGTGTGTATCTCTGTGTGTGTGTGTGTGTGTGTGTGTGTGTGTGTGTGTGTGTGTGTGTGTGTGTGTGTGTGTGTGTCTCTCCCTCTCTGTCTATCTCTGTGTGTGTGTGTGTGTGTGTGTGTGTACTGTCGGGTCCTGGCGGCCGCTCAGTCACCCGCGCTGCTTAATTCCTCTGAAGTGGTGGCCAGCTGCTGTCTGTGTGTATCTCTATCTGTGTGTGTGTGTGTGTGTGTGTGTGTGTGTGTGTGTGTGTGTGTGTGTGTGTGTCTCTCTCTCCCTCTCTGTCTATCTGTGTGTGTGTGTGTGTGTGTGTGTACTGTCGGGTCTGGCGGCCGCTCAGTCACCCGCGCTGCTTAATTCCTCTGAAGTGGTGGCCAGCTGCTGTCTGTGTGTATCTCTATCTGTGTGTGTGTGTGTGTGTGTGTGTGTGTGTGTGTGTGTGTGTGTGTGTGTGTGTGTGTGTCTCTCTCTCCCTCTCTGTCTATCTCTGTGTGTGTGTGTGTGTGTGTGTGTACTGTCGGGTCCTGGCGGCCGCTCAGTCACCCGCGCTGCTTAATTCCTCTGAAGTGGTGGCCAGCTGCTGTCTGTGTGTATCTCTATCTGTGTGTGTGTGTGTGTGTGTGTGTGTGTGTGTGTGTGTGTGTGTGTGTGTGTGTGTGTCTCTCTCTCCCTCTCTGTCTATCTCTGTGTGTGTGTGTGTGTGTGTGTGTACTGTCGGGTCCTGGCGGCCGCTCAGTCACCCGCGCTGCTTAATTCCTCTGAAGTGGTGGCCAGCTGCTGTCTGTGTGTATCTCTGTGTGTGTGTGTGTGTGTGTGTGTGTGTGTGTGTGTGTGTGTGTGTGTGTGTGTGTGTGTGTGTGTCTGCTGTCGGGTCCCAACGGCCGCTCAATGTCAGTCACCCGGGCTGCTTCCTTTTTTAAAATTATTTAAAATAGAGATCCATTGCAAAAAAGTATTTAAAAACATAAAAAAACAAGAAATGCTTGGTAGAATGCGCATTTTCCCATTGTAGGTCATATCAATAGATGCGGCCGCGCTGAAATAACTCAAAACCACAGGATGGAGATGTATTTTAACATTGTTGCTTTATTAAACCATACCTTCATTCACGGTTGGCTCAAGAGTAACGGGAGAGGAACTTGCTAACTCGGGAGAGGAACTTGCTAACTCGGGAGAGGAACTTGCAACATCGCAGCAATTACATACCCGTGGGAACTCGGCCACACACTTGATCATACACTTGCAGTCTCGTGGGCAGCCACGAGTCTATCACTCGGGGTACCTCGTGGGTCAACTCGCACAGTGAGACAGGGGCATTACTGTATGAATACATTGAATTCTCCAATTATAGCTAACCTCTAAGAACCCCCCCCCCCCCCCCACCACCGTTTCCCCTTTCTCCCACACACACCCCTTTGTCCCCATGCCCCTCTTTCTCTCTGCCCCCTCCCCTGTTCTCCAGCTGGGCAGCACCAATTTCTCCGCTCCCTCTCTCCCACATTCCTTCCACTGGCTACTTGATTTGCAACTCTTCATCCGTCTACTTCACACCTTCTGCTTTCATCTCTTGTCTTTGTTCCAGCCGTCTTCCCATTCAAAAAAACCCTTGCTTGTGCCCTGCCCCTCCTCTCTTCAAGATGTCTCCCCCATCCCCACAATCAATCTGAAGTAGGGAGTAGGGTCCCGACCTTATTCGTGTTCTCCAGAGATACTGCCAGACCCACTCAGTTACTCCAGCACTCCTGTGTCAATTTATTATTAATACTGTTAATGGTATACTTATTTATTGAATGCATGACAATTACACACATTTGACTCTTGGTAATTAATCTGGCCTATTTGATTTTAAACAAATTTGCTCTATCTTCTAAGTGTTCTTCCAGCACTGTGTTCCTTACCCATCATCACTCCTTAACCTTAGCTGAAGTGTTGCTTCATGCCATCCTGGACTGAAACGAAACTGAAGTACAACTCCAAATCCCAAATTCACAATATCCCTTTTTTCCACGCATTCTCCTTGGATTTTTAACCGCTTGCCCACTTCTGTTTGGAGATCTACAGTATATCGCACTACAACAGCCAAAATCTTCTTGTTCCTTTGATCTACAGTAACTAATGCATTCAGCCTCAGCATTATCACCTGTATCGTCTCTGTCTTTATCTTTCAGTAATGGAACATAGAGACAATTATGATCAAGACATGCATACCACAGCAGGCAGAAGCAGAGAACAGATGGGTCGACAAGTTTAAGTCAGCAAATGAATAGACAGTCAAGAATCAGATCTGCACAGAACCCGGGAATCCTGGAGAACAATCAATTGAAATATATTAACATCTTTGAGGAGATAGCTCCATAATGTCTCAACTTTCCACGTACATTTTACTCCCAAATGTAAAGTTTTGGGGCTCTCTCCATTCTTTAGACTTCACATTAGAGATACATCGCAGAAACAGGCCTTCAGTCCAACGAGTCTGCGCCAACCAGCGATCACCCCGTACACTAGCACTATCTTACACACTAGGGACAATTTACAATTTTACCAAAGCCGATTGACTTATACACCTATACGTCTTTGGAGTGATGGAGGAAACAGGAGCACCCGGAGAAAACCCATGTGTCACGGGGAGAAGGTGCAAACTCCATACTGACAGCACTAGTAATAAGGATCAAACCCGGGTCACTGGTGCTGTGAGGCAGCAGCTCTGCCACTGCGCCGCCCATCTTCATTTTCATTTTTCACCTTCCTCCTTCCTCTGTACGTTGCCCTCATTCCTGTTTATTCTGAAACCCATTTGCTGCCACCTGCTTTCCTTCACTTATTAGTCTTACTTTCCCTGATTGGACATGAGCAGAAATAAATGAAATCCATTGGCCTAAGTGTACAATTAAATATATGTTTATTTTTAACATTGATTATCACCCCGTTAAAATCTTCATTATAAACATTTGATTAAAATGCTACATGTTAAAGATCAATACCTATCTGTTGTACTTACGCCGGGGTGGTGCTGTAATGGAAATATAAAAGAAGACACTGACCTGCAATGATACCTGTTATGTCAATCAGTTCTGATGGACTATTTATTCCTGGTAAATCACTTCATAGATTTTCAACTTGCCATCCAGGTGCTTTGACTGTCTGTTACCAAAAGTTTTGTTCTATTCATTTGCGACTGTTTCTTGTTGTATTCTTCTACCAATTTAATCTCTGTGGAAGGAGACATCATTCATAAAATTTGATGAGGATGAAATGTGTAATCTTTCCATTGTGTATGGATTAGCAGTTTGAAATGAAGACAACTTCTTGAATGGTTGATATCTGCACAAATGTGTTTCTTGGGCTCTTAATGTCCACAAGGCAGACCAGAGTGGGGATAGAGAGAAAGGGAAAGTTGAGGGTGGGGAAGCCCAAAGACATTGTCCATGAAATGTGACTCTATGAGGCTTTAAAAGACAGTGGTGGTGAGTGACAGGTAGATATATTCAGGGACTGGGTCCTGTATGGTACCAATCACTAGCTAAACCGCAGTCATTAGTGTGGCGTGTGGAACATGCTGAGGCGGCATTGGATGAACTAAAAGTAGGAGAAACCTTCTTGAAATTAGATAGCTGAACAGCTAATTAACACAGGAGGAGCCAATGCCTTTTTCCCTGAAATAAAATTGCAGTCGGGGAGATTGTTACAGCAAGGCCAGATGATGAAGAGGAGGACTTTGATTGTGGTGACATTTTTTCCAAACAGTTTCATCTCATCCAAGCCTTAATATCACATGCACAAACAGCCAAGGAACCAATAGAGCAGAGAAGATCACATTCGTGGAACCAACTTTGTGATTTGGGTACATACAAATAAGTTGGATACAAAGGCTGGGGAAGGACCTCCATAAGCATGGAATGTGATGTGATTCACTCATTATCATAGCAGTGACCAAGCAAGGCCACCATGATGAAGTGCAGCCAACAACATTGTGAAGGTACTATTGTTCATGGAATTGATGGCAATGGGAAGACCAAAAAGCTTGGAGAGCAACAAAAAGCCATGTTCTGGTAGCACTTTTTTCTGATTCAAGTCTTTTCCTGTAAGCAAGCGGGAAGCTTAAATAAAACTGGAACCGTCAATGATGCCAGAGAGGGGAAGCATTTTCATGAAGCATCAGATTTCATAACTTTATCAGGAAATGCAAAGCAGTTATGGTACTTGGAGAGAATGGAAAGACTGGATCAGGCTTTTGTAAAATGTTCTAATGTTGCTGGATTGTAAAGGCATAGTGGTTGAAACAAGGGATTCAGGTAAATGATGTAGCAATCACAGATGGAGATGGATAATTTGGGTGGGAAAATCAAGCGGAAAATGCAGCCTCCTACAAACTTAAAACCTGAAACCCCTATCTCACGGTGGGAGTTGACCCACGAGTGACCCCGAGTTTTCACTCGCAGTAATCACGTATAATCAACGTAGCGGGAACGTCGGAACTCGCGTGAGCAACTTAGCGACTTGTGGCGCTAACGGCAGGTACTCGGGAAACTTGTTAACTCGTGAAAAAAATCAAACATGTTTGATTTTTTCCACGAGTCAAATTTACTGTTTAAGTTAAAAATTGAAACATTTTAACTCGTTGTAATAACGTAGCGGCCCGTGCGTTTACCTTAGTGACTCGTGAGTCTACTGTGGGAACTCTTTAACTCAGCGGGCAGGCAGCATCTCTGGGGAGAAGGAATGGGTGACAGGATGACATTTCCAAATTTCTCCAGCCCCATTCACTTTTTGTCAACCAGCATCTGCCCTTTCTTGTGTAAGTCATTATTTATGTCCGTGGCAGTTGATTGTCGCTCCCTTCAGTTTCCCAGGGGGTCGGGACGGGACTGGAGTTATTCACTAACTGACAACAACATGGTGCTATTGATATCATTTGGTTTATTGTTTCACGTGCAACGATGTACAATGAAAAACTTTGCCTGCGTGCTATCCATTCACATCATACCGTCTGCGAGTACAATCAAGTTGTATTGTCATACCAACGACCGCACGGTTCAAGGGGAAATTCAAGTTCTTTTCAAGGGGAAGGCTCGTTCTTTTTTACGCATGATTCAAAATACAAGAGGCCAATCGTCCATCAAGTCTGAGGATCACGATTCCAAGCGTGAAATATCCATGTCCCGCCACAGATGCTGCCTGACCCGTTGAATCGTCCGGCAATTAGTTTTTTGTTCAAGATTCCAGTATCTCCTGGCTCTTGTGTCTCAACCCTGTGCCGCCACTCACGCACTGTATTCCCATCTGCCCCACTGCCTGCACTCATTTATCGCACTCGTACCATCACCTCCCTTCACCCTACCCGTGTTGTCCGTGACCCTTCGGATCACGGACAACACGGGGTACGAACACAAACACCGGAGGATGAGAAACCCCCCGCCCCCCCAATACGCCCCCCTCCCACCCCCGACACTCACCCTCATCACCCACCCCCACCTGCAGCAGTATCTCCAGTCCCAAATGGTTTAGTTCTAGGTTTATTATTTTCACATATATAAAGGTTTTGTTTTGCATTCTGTCCAGTCAAAGTAAATAATAACAAAGATAACTACAATCACGCTGAAAAGGGACAGATATAATATGCAGCATATAGTTCTCAGCATTGCATAGTCACAACACGCTAACATTTCTACAATATCCTTGCATCTCTTTTCGGAGACCACAGTTCTTTACCTGCGTAAATCACATTGAAGTGCAGCCAGTAATGGCAACGGGAATCCAGAACCTCGTCAATGAAGGTCCAGTGTACAACATCCGCACATAGTCACAAAAAGCTGGAGTAACTCAGCGGGACAGGCAGCATCTCTGGAGAGAAGGAATGTCTGAAGTAGGGTCTCGACCCGAACCGTCACCCATTCCTCCTGATGCAGCCTGTCCCGCTGAGTTACTCCAGCATTTTGTGCCTATGGAAAGGGAATAAGGCTTTTCAATTTAGTTTATTGTCACGTGTATCGAGGAACAGTGAAATTCGGTCAGCTGAAAGACAAAACATTATTACAATCGAGCACATTACAGGTGTTTGTGTAAAATTGTCCCTATTGTATATTGGTCGCTGGTCGGTGCAGACTCGGTGTTTTCGTGCTAATCTAACTAATCTAAGTGAACCTTTGCATACTGAAATAAATATTAAAGGGTCATATAATATCCTTAAATAATAAACAAGACTGCTGCATGAGAGACAGGTGCAGACTGTTGTGGATTAAAATAAGGCTGGAGGGAGGTCTCCGTCCTGACCCCGGGCTGTGATCGGTGGGTTCCACTGCCCAACAGGTGCAACAGGTGCAACGCCTCGTCAGGATACACCTGAGGCTTTTCCCAAACCCTTTTCTCAGCTTTCGTCTATATTCAGGTCAGTTTAATGTCCAAATAGAACATGTCCAAATAGAAACACTGTGTCACTTTTCAGGACACGTTGTCAGCTCAAGAGTAAACGGGAGACGAACTTGGTTAACTCAGGAGACGAACTTGGAACATCGCAGTGAACGGCAAAATACCAAACTGGTGGGAACTCGGTTCAAACACTTGAACATCAACTTGGGATCTCGTGCACAACCACGAGTCTGTCACTCGGGGTCACTCGTGGGTCAACTCGCACCGTGAGACAGGGCCATGAGGGTTGTTAACTGAGGCCTCTTTGATTTTTATGGGACGAAAAATGAGGGTATGGTCTGAGTGCAGGTAGATGGGACTAGGGGAAAACAAATGGTCGGCACGGACTGGAAGGGCCGAGAGGGCCTGTTTCCGTGCTGTAATTGTTATATGGTTATATGATTTTTATGGGACGAAAGTCTGAAAACATTTAATTTAGCTCACTTGAATCACACCTTACGAAGACTGATTGCATGCCAAGCAGTCAGCAGATGCAAAGAAAACACAACAAATAAATCATTAATTGAAAATAAAGTAACAATTATGGAAAACAAAAATCCCAACCACACTGCCCACCAAGAAAATTTGGATGTGCACTATTCTGTGTGGATGTGCCAACTGTGCCATGTGGCCTCATGCAGCTACACTGCAATGATTTTAATTATTTTAATTGAGTCAATATAAAAATTTTTAAAGTTATGCAAATGAAATTGAAACACTCATGCAGATTGTTCCATTAAACGATTTGTTAAGTCTATTTCTCTGCAGCTGCAGTCTTTACTTCACATCAACGCCTAAAATTATAAGATGAGAGAATTTCAAGTATACAGACACTTCAAATGTTAGTTGCGCATATAAAAGACAATAATATGACACCACAACAAAGAACTTTTAAAACCTGAATTTCCACCAGTATCTTACTCACAATATCGCTTTTTTGTACAGTAAAAGATTAACCCTTAAAGTGAAAGCTGTGGCATTACGATGTGAGAAATTTTGATTTATTCCACACTGACAGACTTACATGCGAGAATAATTTGACGTAACCAAGACGACCCAGCAACATGGATCAAATTACTTTGCATATCAATTTTGGCAAAGCATATGTTTGCATACAGGTACATCAAATTAAATTACTGTTGACTTCATTTTAAGTCAATTATCTTTTGCAATTCATATGAAGTTTCTGTTTATTTAACATTAAGGAGCTTTCTGGGTTCTGAGTTATACCAAATGTTTGGCATCTGTAGTACATGATCTTTTTCATGACAAGAATGCTAAATATAAGGAATAGGACAGTTCAGCACTGGTTGCGTAGTTGCTTGTGAAAGGCACTGCTGCATTACTATCGCAAAGCATTCTGCATCAGACACCTGGAATAGCAGATACAGTAGATGAGGTTGGAGGAGGTGCAAGTGAACCTATGCCTCACCTGAAAGGACTGTCGGGGTCCTTGGACGGAGTTGCATCTCCTGCGATCGCAGGAGAAAGTACCTGGGGAGGAAACGATCTCTGCAAAGAGTGGGAAGGGGTGGAGATGGGAAGATGTGGCTAGTAGTGTTCCATACGAGGACATCCGAGTTGTCCTCATTCTTTAGGGTACAGGGGTCCTTCATCTTTCATCCCATCAGCCGTCCGACATTTTCGACACCTCCAACGGGATCCCACCACTAACCACATCTGCCCATCTCCACAGGAAATGCGAAACAAAGTAAACGCAAAAAGCATCACATAGGTAAGACATGAACTCAGAGTACGGATCACCATGCAGGATAATAATATTATAGCTATTGGAGGTGCACTATTAATTAGGGAGAATCTCAAGGCAGTACTTAGAGAGAATATCTACAGTGGATATCCAGTGTTAGGGTCGTACTTAGAAATATAAGAAATTGAAGTTTCTAATGGCAATAATCAGCTGGAATTTAAAAAGACAATATATGCATCGGTAAACAATATATAGGTGTAGGAATAACAGGGTTGTAATAACAGGAGATTTTAAATTCCTTAATATTGACTGGGATTGCCTCAGTGCATTTGATGGGTCTGAATTTGTTAAGTGTGTTTCTGAAGTTTCTGAAGTCATATGTAGATGGCACTAGTTGAGTATGGGATATACCTGACCTTCACCTGACCTCCCCTAAGGAAATAAGTCTGGACATGTGGTTGACATGTTGGTGGGAGAGGACCTTGGGACTAGTGACCATAATTCTATAAGTTTCAAGATAGTTATGGAAAAAGCAAGGACTGGTCCTAAAAGTAAATGTGCTAAATTGGGGGAAAGCTCATTTCAATGGAATCAGACTGGAATAAAAAGTTGATTGGGAGAAGCTATTTTCAGGGAAGGGGACAACTGGCAGGTGGGCGGCATTTAACAACGATATAAAGAAGAGCTCATGACCAGCATGAGTGAAAGGCAAGGCTAGCAATATGAAGGATTCTTGGCTGACTTTGGGACTGGTCAGGAGAATGTAAAATGTAGGCTATAGGGATCGATCAGGTGAGTCCCTTTAGGAATTTGAGGCTTTTTTCAGTTTAGCTTAGTTTAGTCTAGAAATGCAACCCAGAAGCAGGCCCTTCGGCCCACCAAGTCCGCGCTGACCAGCAATCATCCATATACCAATTCCATCCTATACACTGGGGGCAATTTGCAGAAGTCACGTAACCTACAAACCTGCATGCCTTTGGAATGTGCGAGGAAAATGGAACACCCGGAGAAAACCCACCCGGCCACAGAGAGAACGTACAAACTCCGTTCAGACAGCACTCGTTGTCAGGATGGAACTCGGGTCTCTGGTGTCTCTACTGCTGTGCCACTGTGCCACCCCGGCAGTACACTTAAGAAGGAAATTGGCAGGACAAAAAGGAGACATGAAATATCTCAGGCAAGTCAGATGGGGAGAACTCTAAAATATTCTTAACTGTGTTAAGAGTGAAATGGTATTTCGGGAGAGAGTAGATCCCCTTAAAGACGGGGGAGGTGAAAGTCTGGGCAAGAGCAATGATCTGCAGGGAGTGCCAGATTGCTCAGCTGCTGTGGCACTGATGTGAGGATCTGGTGAAGCAGATGGGAGCCCTTTGTTCCCCCAGATCCACCAATTCAAGCAGTATTAGCTGCTAATGTGCTTATAGGTAAACTACTTGACAATGAATGTGCTAGGTGTGCTTCCTAGAAAAAAGGCATTGGCCATGAGAAAATGCTTTCTTGTGATCCACAACAAATGACAATTGGAGGGAGTAGAAGTTCTTCCTGTTGATGAAGAGATCCAGGTAATCAATGGAAGGAAGGAACTGCAGGTGCTGGTTTACACTCAATATAGACACAAAATGCTAGAGTAACTCAGCGGGACTGGTGGCATCTCTAGATAGAAGGAATGGGTGATGTTTCAGGTCGAGACCCTTCTTCAGATTGAAGAAGGGTCTCAGCCAGAAACATCACCCATTCCTTCTATCCAGACATGCTGCCTGTCCTGCTAATTTATTCCAGCATTTTGTGTCTAATCAATGGAAGCCTTTGTGGGCACATGGAATACCCGAGCCTTTAATTGCATTGATCATTATAAGAGATCATTATTATCACTCAGAAACTATTGGTCTTTCACTCAGTAGTAGATTTCCATTGGTTTTCCACTGATTCACCTGTGATTTATACATACTACATCCAATTTCTAAATTTTAGTTTTAAATTCCAGATAGAATCATCCATCTCTGGGAAGAGGCTGTTCGATGATAACCATGTCTTTGACTCCTCTCCAGTGGTCTCTGACCCTCTCTCTGTGATGAGTCGTTGCCATAACACCTTCAGCAATGAAGTGCTTCCAGGGGTATTCACTGAAATGTCCACTGAATGAGTACCCCAACGTCTGATTGCTGCAACAAGTACACTGTGGATGTTCGAAGCTCTCTGAGCAACCAACAAGGAGAGAGTGCTGAAGCTGCCTCCCAATGACACCAATGGGCAGTGACAGTAGCAGCAACAGAGGGCGCCACGGTGGCGCAATAGGGCAGCATTGTGGCGCAGCGGTAGAGTTGGTGCCGGAGAAGCGGCTTTGATCCTGGCTATGGGTGCTGTCTGTACGGAGTTTCTCCCTGTGACCTGTGTAGATTTTCTCCAAGATCTTCAGTTTCTTTCCACACTCCAAAGACATAGAGGTTTTGTTGGTTAATAGTAAGATTAAATGAGAACTTAACAGTTTGAAGTTTGATCGTTATTTTATGAGTTACGATGAGGGATTACGTGAAGAAGCCCTGCCTGGCGCGTGCTCGGCATACTTCAAAGCAGCAGCATGAAATACACACAACCAAGCCAGAGTAAGATAGTAAGGCTTACATAGACTAGAACTACCAGATGATCATTTATTTTATGAGGGTTGGGAGTGGACGGCAAGTAATCCCTCATCGTAACTCCTCATAAAATAACGATCAAACTTCAAACTGGTAAGTTCTCGTTTAATCTTACTATTTTACTTCGGAGTCACGTGAGTGACTACGTGAAGATTTTGAAGCTGTGATTTTCATGCCGTAGATCATTCCATACAACACACTGCTTGAGTTTACACAGTATTGAGCAAATAATATATATTGCTTGAAATTATGCAATAACTATTTTAATATTTTAATAATAATAATAAAAAGAAAAGTAATAACCCCTCCATCCCTGGGAAATTACAGCAAATGATATGCAACAAAGCAAACAATTTGAACAGAACCCAACACAGCATGTGCAACCCTGGCACTGTGACAACAGGTTTATCCTAAAATCTAGAAAAGTTCCTCTTTAGACCATCCTGCGGTCTCCAGAATTTGGTCGAGTGGCATGTCTTGCACCTTTGCCATGGACATTGATGGCGTGGAATCTGCACGTGGAGCGTGAAAAACTGGAGTGTCTACTCCAGTTAATCCAGAACCTGTTTATCCATCTAGAAATAGTTTGTACTGTCACTTTTTTATGTTTCTTGTGGGTAATGAACATTGGTGTCCCACAATCTCAGAGACTCTTAATTCAATATGTATTAAATCAGATGCTTAACCACACACAATGTTTAGATGACAGAGTATGTCTTAAAGATTACATTGGTTCCAGCCTTTCTTGGCTTGCTTTGCTTGCTTAGATCATTGACATAAAATGTCATTTTATCTACAGACAACTGCATACAATGTAACCGTAACATTTGTAATGTTTGTACTCATTGTGCTGATATTAATGTCATCAGCATAACCACTTTAAATACTAACTTCTGAATAGACAGTGACGTAATTGGAGTCCTTTGCTGAAGCAATGTGAGAACTATACTGATTTCTGTATATCTGGGTTTGGTAGGATTTTATTAAAATTCCTCTCATAAATCGGGATATTAACGGATGAGAACCAATAAATTGTCGTTCTGAAAATTGTCCTAAATAGGAGGACAAAATACTCCGAGCTCCATTAATGGTACTATAACTCAGGTGCAACATAGCAAGGAACTCCAATACATCTGATATGTTTGCAGTATGATAAAATATATCTGACTGTATACAAAAGATTTCCCATTCCTTATATGAAACATATATTGTTTCTTAGTGCTATATCTCCAAGCTGCAGTTATGACATCCATGATCCTATCCAACATTCCATCAGAACCTGCAGATTAACAATTAATACGGTCATGTAATGGATGACTTCTGCTGTTACTGGATGTACCAACAATTACTGCACCTGGGATTTGTCATGAATGTCTGAATCATCATTCTGAGCACCAATGGGAACAATAGCTGTGTAGTAATGGTCCCAAGATAAGGGACGTATCAGATATTGAACTGATAAGAACAGATACTACACTTGATCTTAGCCAAAAAGCCGAGAAGCAATACCAGTTTGGAACCACCAAACGCTTGCGGCGGAGACTTGCTCTATTTTGGTGACACATTGCTTAATCAGGCAAAATGGTGGAAACATAAAAGACTATACTTCCCCAATGTAGCGAGAATGCATCCACCGCTAATGCTCCTGCGTCTGGCTCCCATGAGACACATTTAGACCACTGGAGATTTAATCCAGACACAACAGATCAACATTTGGTACTCATACTGTCTGACAATCTTTTTTTTTTTTTTTAATTTTTAATTTTTTTAACTTTTTGAATTTTAACATTCATTCTGTATTGTCATTGAACTTTCGTGATCTGTTGTCTTACCACAATATTGTCTTCTCCCACAGCTGTGGTATTGTCTACTCCCAATAACTCCAAATAATTCATACCATGTGTTTGGAGAATTAAATCCTTGGACAGTCCATCGACCACCACAACTGGTGTCGCTGGCCTTGGCTCCCCATCTGAGAGCTCTCCCATCAGTCTGTAATACCACTGAAGACTACTGAATAAGCACATTTTTACTTCTAGTAACTTGTGCAACATTGAGAATCCATCATTGCAATTCAGCTCAACCTTTTTAGTTGGTAACTGCATGGACCTAATCAATGACCTGCACACTTTTTACGCTTATTCTCTGGTCTTTGCAAACTTTGATCACTTTACTTTACCACTATCACTTTACCAGTAACCGTAGCTACTTCTTGGATGGTGGGATAATGTTTTTTACCAAGACAAGTACAGGCATTTGTAACATCCCCAACCTTAATTGTTGGAAAAGTTACTGACATATCAACTGTATTAATGACAAACCCCAAATAATCTATTGTTTGGGATGCCTTTAACTTACATGTTGTTTGGATGTACAGAACCTTAGCCTTTCAATAGGCTTATGGTTGCTGAACCCAGTTCTTCAGCTGCCTCCCATTTACAATTAACATATCCTCTAGATAAGTCATTAAAATGTGATTCTGAGCCCTCATTAACACCAGTGCTGGTTTCAATAATTGTGTGAGCAATCTGAGGGCTGAATTTAACTCATTAGGTCATTCCTTCAGCTGACCCATCCAATTAATTTAAGTACCTGAATAATAAGGCATATTTTTTAGGTCTAATAATAGCCATATAGCAGCCTTGTGATAACAGTGTTGAAGTGTACTTTTTTAAAATTGCCTATACTGAAATATAAATTTAAGTTTGTGAGTCCCAGAATGACTGCAACCCCCATACTTGTGTCTGCAATGTATTACCTCTACCTGACGAGTTCCTGGTACATTCAAACACCAAGCCGATCAGATTTAATGCAGAATTACAAAACAATTGTAATCTTACAACCGACCAGAGGTTGTTTCCCAGAAATTCCATGTGGGATGGAATGACGTTTCTGTACTTCTGTAAATGAACCAGAAGATCTCCTTCTCTTAATATAGGGGTTCGTATTCAACCTGTTTTTTTTCTCAAAGCAGGGATGAGAAGTTTTATAAGGCAAATATCCTTAATTGTTTGGGGCAGTTTTTCATCAATCATAAATCTGGTTATAGCTTGCCCACATAATCCTGCATTTTTTGGGTATAATGTTAGCCAAATGGCAATTTTCATCATACAATTGGGTTCGAATATGCATTGCAGAGTAACGCAAGCATGTCTTAAAAGTATTGGACATTATCGACCCATGTATGTCTTTCCCAAATGCAGTGCTGCCAACTGAATATCAGCTAGAGGACATGCTGGAACACATTTCCTGTCCTCGCATTGTTACACTCATGGGTGCCCAATTACTGAGTTACTGTTGGCACCCTGAGCGAGGCACAATAGACGGGTGTTTTATATATTTTTTACTGTTTCAGTCATAACAGTTTCTTGGAGTAGGTGAGAAACCAAATAATGTTGGCCGCCAGGTTCATCCATAGCCTCACCAGTCCATACCGATATAGCAAAACGTGGTGCTACATCGGGAACACCCGGAGCGTTTCTATTGTGCTCTGGTGTATACACATAAGTAGGGACACCAGCTTCAGGGTCAGTTTCATCCTGCCCTGGTACTCCCGAGTCCCTTTGCTCTAGGAGACTTCATCCAGACCTAAACAAGGCACTGGTGAATGAGATTCTCATTTTTCATAGGCACCATACTCAGTGTATGGAAACTCCTTTTGGAGCCTGCCTTAGAATCTCATGGATCTTAAAACCCTTAAATGTTTAGAATTTTGAGCATTTTATCTTGCTCTAAATACTTCATCCAGACCTATGTAAGGCACTGGTTAATGAGATTCTCATTCTTTATAGGCACCATACTCAGTGTATGGAAACTCCTTTGGAGCCTGCCTAACAGGAAGAAATAACTGGGTCAAGAACCCTTGACTAAGTCAAGTGTGGAGCATTTTCTCCATTTCCAGCCTCCCCCACATTCTTGTCCTCGCTTGGAGGAGAGTTACTTTTTTACTGTTTTGTATTTATGCATAAACCATATATGTTTAAAATTGTAATTCTGACAGGCACATTCTGCTTGCAGAATATTTGTATTAACCTCAGTATCACACAGGGTTATATACATTTCCATAGAAACTGCATCTGGTAACATATACTCAGAGCAGACTTTATTTAACAATTACTGGGTATTTGGAGCCGGCATTTAGTGCAGCCGTTATCTCCAAACCCGATCTAAATAGCGGTAAATAGCGGGAGCCGGCTTTTAAAGCAGCGCTTATCTCCCGATCCGATCTAAATCGGAAACTGCGGTACCAGCACGTTCTATTCAATTACCGCAGTTTAAAAATACATTCACTCTAGCTGGCTCCGTATTTCGAGCCAGAGTTACAGAGTTTTAAAAATAAAATTAAAAAAAATTCAAAATACATCAGCACTCTAGCTGGCTCTACAGACTTACAGAGTTTAAACCCACTAGCAAGAAAGTTCAACAGCGACTTACCTGCGGGTTAAACTTACGCTGGTGGGAGCTGCGCTCTCCACCCTGTCGGAGCTTCACATGCGTCGACGTAATGCCGAGCATGCGCCAGGCGGGGCTTCTTCACGTAGTCACTCATGTGACTCCGAAGTAAAATTGGCTTGATGTATGTGTAAATTGTTCTTTGTGTGTGTAGGAAAGCGTTAATGTGTGGGGATCGCTGGTCGGTGTGGACTCAGTGGGCTGAAGGGCCAGTTCCCATGCTGAATCTCGAAACAAAACTAAACATGGTTGTGTTGAGGTTGATCCACAACATTGTCGGTTGTACCTGTGAGTTCTATTTTATCTCGGACTGGAAATTGGCATCAGATGTCACTTTTTTCATCACGAGTGCCTGAGAAAGCATTAAGTGATTTGATATGAAGATTGTAGTCCAATTTCCCAACAGATGGGATTTCACTCAGAAATTATTGGTCTTTCATTCTACTGTTTTCCATCGATTCACCTGTGATTTATACATAATAAATCAAATTTCTAAGTTTTAGTTTTAAAACAAATTTTTAAACATGCTTCAAAGTAAAATTCTTATCAGCAGAGATAAAACCATCAATCATTTTAAAAGGTAAGAGTAAAATGTGATATCTTAATGAATCTGAACATAATTTATGTCAATATGATGTGTGTTTCTAAACCGAGAAATGATCAGCTACTGTATATGGAAGTGTAAAGAATATAAAATGTCTACTTCTTAAAATGAAATCTTTCCTTTGTAATTAAAGTTATGTTCAATCTATGTTTGGAGGCACAAATATAAACAGATTAAATGATCACTAAGTTTATCTTAATATATGTTCATTATATTTGAAATCTTTTGGGGGTTTTCCTGTAGGTTAATAAACATACTTGATTAGTACAGATCCCACAATGAATAACAGCCAGGCTTCATTTGCTGTTTTCAATGACATGAACAGATCTAAAGCTGCCTGATACCAAATGGGAGATATTCCATTAGTATTTCATGGTGAGGTTCTTAATTCTTGGTTTACTCTGTTTAAGCTGGTGTGTAACCATAGTTCAACAAAGCTAGTAGAATTAAATTATTGTCTTTTGTTATGTTTCAGGCAAATCTGAAAATAGTGCATAAATCACTGAGACAGTAAATAAATGCGCAAGTAAATCCCAAGATAGCTGACTGCAATCAGTATCTGAAAATTGAATGGATCATCACTGTTTTATTCATTTAGCTTTCACTGAAATTTTGTAGTAAGAAAAGACAGTGGTAACAAAATTTGTAAGTAAAAATAATTTCCAATAGTTTCCCCTGGAGATGTCCTGCGGGTGGTAATGATGACCATATGTGGTATGATAATGTAAAAATCAATGTGGAGTATTGAGCAGTTACCTAAAACAAATCATAACTGCCATCCTGTAAACTATTAATTAAATTGACACTTGTAGAACTGGGTGAAAATAATTGCAAGTTTCAAAGGAATTATCTATAAGTACCATTACGTTGCATGTGCAGCAGAGAGATTCTTCTTATATGTCTCAATGTTTAAAGCTTTCCCCTCGGGACATAATGTACTTCCATATACAGGATCAAATACTTGCTGTGCATTTTTGGATTCATTTCAAAGGACTGTGATCAGAATATATTTTAAATGCATTTGATAGAGCTACTGTTTAATTGATAACCCTTCCATTCTTACATTTTGTGAATTGCATCTAATAATTTTACTTTTCACTATGTCCCCTAATGAGCAGAACGTCAAGGCTGTATTTGCCACTGAATATCATGCACATATTTGCCTTTGACTACAAAAAAATAATTTTGCGTCTGACATCTTGTATACCATGTCTTTTTCTTCAGTCAATATAACAAAATCAACTAACGCCATAGGCGTTAGAGAGGAGATTGTCGTGGTAAGTGAAATATGTTCTGATGTTACAGAGTCATTGAGGACTAGAGCAGGGTAACAGGTCCTTTGGCCCAAAATGTCCCCACCCATCATCAATTACACATTCACATCGATCTTACATTAATCCCATTATTTTACTTATTCTTCCCATATCCTCATCAACTACATCCCCCCTCCGCCCCTAGATTTATCGACACACGAGGGGTAATTTACAGTGGCCAATTAACTTATCAACCAGCCCTACTTTGGGATGATGGAGGAAACCAGAACCTCTGGAGAAAAAACAAGTTGGTCACAGGGATCATGAAAACACTATGCAAAAAGCACCCAAGCCCTGAGTCAGCAGTTATATTAGCTGTGCCATTGTGCCAACTATGTTGGTCTAAATGCACTGTGTACAGTGGTGGCAGTGAAAATTCCTGGATCACATTGTTTAAAGGGCCTGTCCTGTCAAATATGTCCCACTTCGGCTAATTTTTAGGCAACTACAGGTGACTAGGCTGTCGCCACATGGTCGCCGGGGTGTCACCTGTATGGTCGTAATTAGCCTCCTCAGTCGCCAAAAGAGTCGTAGCGTCTTTCTGATCACCGCTGGATTTTCAACATGTTCAAAATTTTTCGGCGACAGTCGGCAACAGTGGGTTGAAGCCAATGAGCGTAGCTTGACTTCTCCTGACGTAGGTGCTGTCGTAGGTTGTTGCCAGGTGATGTAGGCTGTCGCCGGTGTTGACTTTGGTGAATTACATTGGCGAATACCTATGCCAACCTACTGGACTGAATTGTCTTCAGTTGTCTTCAGTTGTCACCGACAGGGTGTATCTTGTCGTAGCTTGTCGCGGATGGACGTAGGGTGACTTCGGTTGTCGTAGGCTGTTGCTTGTGTGGTCATGGGTTGTTGTAGGTGTGGTCGTAGGTGGACGTCCTAATGGGTTGCCGGGTTTCGGTAGCTTGCCGTAGCTTGATGTCGACTAGGTGGTAGTTTGTTGCAGCTTGTCGTAGACATTGTCGTGGGGGGGTCCAGTCGCCAGTTTTTCGGCGACCTGCTATGACTATGACATTCGCCAGCAGCCGCCAAAAAAATCGCCTAAGTGGGACAAGCCCTTTAATCTTTCCGTTGGGATATAAATGGAGGGATGATAATTGATCTCAGTGGTTTATAGACTATAAATAAATAAAGTTGAGCTGCACACTCCTCATAATCCTTGATTCAACATTCCAAGTAGACGTGCTGGGCACTGCATATAGAATCATCTCAAATATGTCATCTCAAAGAACTGTTCCTGTTTTTGCAACTACAATTAAGTCGCCAACTTTCAGGGAATCTGTTGGGGAAAATGGGAGAAAGCAATGGAGTAAAGATATATGAATGAAGTTAAGATAGTCACAAAATGCTGAAGTAAGTCAACGGGTCAGACAGCATCTCTGGAGAAAAATAATGGGTGACGTTTGCGGTTGAGAACTTTCTTCAGACTGAGAGTCAGGGGAAAGGGAAACAAGAGATATAGATGGTAATGTAGAGAGATATAGAACAAATGAAAGACAGATATGTAACATAGCATCAATGATAAAAGAACCAGGCCATTGTTAGCTGGGTGCTCAGTGAGTATGAGAATGAGGTTATACTATTTCCCTTTATCCAAGTGCTTTGTTGGCCTCAGTTAAAGGTAAAACTCTCAATCACAATAAGATTGAGCATTAGTGTCATAAAAATGGATCATTACTCCATCCTTGTGACATTTGATCAGCCCTAAGCCCACTTCCATCGGTGTCTTCCTCAAAGCATCCCTGTCATTTTGTGTTACCTTGGTATCTTGTCACAGGCCAAACTGTTTAAAAAAAACGTGAAATTGGTTCCAGTGAAGGGGTGTAAGCAGTCTGAGTGCATTGATTTAATGCACTGCCTGTTTGAGGACCAGATGCTGGAAGGTTTACTAGACCACTCTGCCCAAGGCTTTATGTGCTACTGAATGGGTTTCTTACCAAAAGAGACCTGTCCTCACACCTTCTACCATCGTGAAAGGGAAACAGGGAAAAAGCAAGGATGGCTGACATTGGGGAACAGGTTCAAGGAGTAGAGCAAGGTTTGGGGATGAGTGAGTGCGTCGGAATCAGAAACATGGTTATCACTCAGTCAAGAGTTAAGAGTGTTTTATTGTCACGTGTCCCAGACAGAACAATGAAAATATATAAAATCATAGCACCACAAGAGCTAATTCTGGGGACACCTGTCATATTAGTTCCCCGTAGCCTTTATCTGAATAGCATGATTATTCTAAACTCCTAGAGAACCTTTTACATGGCTTAGACACAAAATGCTGGAGCAACTCAGTGGGTAAGGCAGCATTTATGGAGAGAAGGAATGGGCAATGTTTCAGGTCGAGACCCTTCTTCAGAATGATGTCAGGGGAAGGGGCGGGACAAAGATAAAATGTAGGCAGAGACAGTAAGACTAATGGGAGAACGGAAGGGAATGGAGAGAGAAAGCAAGGGCTATCTGAAGCTAGAGAAGTCAATGTTCATACCACTGGATTATAAACTACCCAAGCTAAATATGAGGTGCTATTCTTCCAATTTCCTGTTCCTCCAATCAGTGGTGTTCCTCCAATCAGACTCCATCAGTCTGAAGAAGGGTCTCGATCCGAAACTTTGCCCATTCCTTCTCTCCAGAGATACTACCTCACCCGCTGAGTTACTCCAGCATTTTTTGTCTACCTTCGGGTTAAACCAGCATCTGCAGTTCTTTCTCACACACACTTACAGGGCTTGATGGGGTAAATAAATGAGAAAAATATCCCCTTTAGTGAGGAGTTTAGAACTAGAAGACACGGGTCCTAAAAAAAGAGGGCACATAAGTTGGAACTGAAGAGATGTTTCAGCATTCAGACGATGGTGATTCTTTGGAGTTTTCTACCTCAGAGAAAGCGAAGGCTCGGTCACTGAATCCATTAAAAACAGAGATTGGCAGATTTCCGGATATTAAACGAATCGAGATATATGGGGAAGAGGCAGAAAATGGTTGGTGAGGTGGATGGTTATCACGATCTTGCTGAATGACAGGCCAGGCTTGAGAGACTGAATAGCCTACAACCTGCTCCTGTTTCTGATGTTCTTTATTTTAATAATAAACTCACCAATGTTACAAAATCACACAGTGAAAGGTATATTATATTTCAGCTCTTCGTTTTTTCAGCTAAGTCACTTTCTGGGGGACAAGCTGTAAATGCATCGCAAGTTGGCAGATTTCTAACTGGCAATAATTGACCTATAGACTTCAAACAGTTCAGATTCTGTTCTGTGGAAAATGAAAGAAGAAGTGGGTGACTTATAGAAGTAAATCTTTGGCAGTAGTCAACCTGGCACCAGAGCTGAAAGAATTGCTTTGGTAAATAAACTTTTATTGTCTATGTCTTATCAAGCATCTATTCTGACCTGTCACTAAACTGTCTTGATTTATGTTCTGCTAAGGTATTGAATCCAGCTTGCAGATAAATTGCTATTAAGTGAATATTATACAGAAGACCTTATTCTGCTGATAGGCACAGCACTGATTCACAGAGGAAGCATCAGCAAAAAGTTATAGACTAAATAAGCAACAGACTTGACAATAAATATAAAGTCAGCATTAAAAATAGTACTAGCTAAAAGATATTACTCTGTGGCAGGAGTATCTGCATGAAAGTAAAATAGTAAGATTAAATGAGAACTTACCAGTTTGAAGTTTGATCTTTATTTTATGAGGCGTTACGATGAGCGATTACGTGAAGAACCCCACCAGTTGGCATGCGTGTCAATCTTCAAAGCAGCAGTGTGAAATCACAGAAGAACAACAATTTAAGTATTACAGTAAGATTAAGAACCTAGAACTACCAGATGAGCTGCGTGATATGAGGGTTGAGAGTGGTGGGCACGTCGTAACTCCTCATAAAATAAAGATCAAACTTCAAACTGGTAAGTTCTCATTTAATCTTACTATTTTACTTCGGAGTCACATGAGTGATTCCGTGAAGATTTCAAAGATCTGTGATTTCACGGCGATTCAAATCCAGGCGTCTCACACTGCAATCAGTTGACTCAGGAGGAGTGAATATTAGCAATACATCGAAACATGATACTGATTAACATGTTAAAGCTTTAATTCACAAATAAACAAATATACAATAGCGACTCCTCTCTCCCAGGGAGAAGCTATGAAAGAGAACTTAAAACAGAATGGGCGAACATCCCGGCTTCAACAAGCGGCTTATTATAAAACCTTTGAAAAGTCAATTAATTTGACCATCCTGCCGCCGCGAGGATATGGTCTAGAGGGACATCCATTGCCCTCGCCGCTGACGTTGATGCCGCCCTGGTGGAGTGAGATTTAAAATTGTCATTATTAACTCCTGCACACCCCAACACTTATTTCAGCCATCGTGAAATGATGTGGCTTTTTGTGGCTAATAAACAATGCTTGCTCAGAGCCGCCAAGGCTCTTTGTGACTTCAATATAACGCCGCAAGTGCGCCACCACACACAGTCGTAAATCCGTGGGATAAGCTGACAGTACAAGCTTGAATCCAGACACCCCTGGTCTGCTTTGTTTAATTAGGTTATAGATGTAAAATTTAACCATTCTGTGATGACACCATCCTGTTCAGGCGCAGTTTGTGCAAGGTCTGAACCCTTTGCGCTGATACGAGCGCCATGAGCATAACCAACTTAAGGATAATCTTTGTTAAGGACAAGGATGTGGCTGTACCCCATCGACGAAGCAGCATCAGTACCATGCTTACATCCCAGATTTCAGAATACCTAGGCCTGGGAGGATTAGATTTAAAAACGCCCTTCATAAACCTGGAGATGAACGGATGAGATCCTATAAACTGAAGTTCTGACCCTCAGCATAGGTACGAGGACAAAGCACTCCTGGCACTGTTGATGGCACTATAGCTCAACCCTTCATCGAAATGTAACTTGGACAGAAATATGAGCACATCTGGAATGGAGCTGTGTGGTATGTAATGTTCCCCTGTAAACAAAATTCCTCCTATTTCCTGACATGAGAGATGTATTGCCTTTTTGTACTATTCCTCCAGGATGCTGTGATGACATCTACGGTCCGATTGGATAGTCCCAGACCCAGATATGGCCTTCTTAAAATCTGCAAATCAACAAATTTAGACGATCATACAATAGGTGTTGACCTCCAGTCACAGGGTGCACTAACAGATTATGACGTTTTGGAACCACCATAATAGGCAGTGTACTAATACCCAAAATCAGAGGGAACCTTGGCTGTGTAGGCCAGTCGGGTACCACCAAAACCCCTGAAGCGGAGTCCTGCTTGATCTTAGTCGAGCACCGACTGATGAGGCAGAAGGGGGGAAATGCATATAAAAACATTCAGCCCCAGTGCAGCGAGAATGCATTCAATGCAACTGCCCCCGGATCTGGTTCCAATGAACATATTTCGGTACCTGCCGATTAAGTCTGGAAGCAAACAAATCGATATCTGGTAACCGGAGAACAATTTCATTAAATACATCATGATTCAACATCCATTCATTGTTGTAGATGAATTTGCGTGACCTGGTGTCTGCCACCATATTGAATCTGCCTGGCAAGTAGACGGCCAAAATCCAAATATTATTTTTAATGCACCAGTGCCAAATAAGGTTAGCCAATCCGTCACAAGATTGCGATTTGATTCCACCCATGTGATTAACATACGCCACTGCCGTGGTGTTGTCAATCTGAAGCTGAACATGTAAGTGATGCTTAGTGGTACAGTAAGCTTTGAGCCCATAAAATGCTCCTAAAAGCTCTAAATAATTAATTCCATGTGATTGGAGAATCAACGCCTCATGCATATTCCATCTGCCTCCACAGCTAGACCTGGTATCAGTAGCACCCCAACCGAGGGCACTAACATCAGTCTGCAAAACAACTGAAGGTGTTTTGATCAAAATTTTGCTAGAACAATTTGAAATGTTTCTAATCCACCACTGTACTTCAGTAATGGCTTCAGATGGTAAGTGCATGGGCCGATTGAAATGACCTGCATGTATTCTAAGTGCCTGTATCTTTGTCCTCTCTAAATGTTGGTAATGCAAAAGTCCATATTGCACAGCTGGAAAGGCAGCTACCAATTTACCAATTAAGCTGGCCATCTGTTTAATTGAAGGTGATTGCTCCCCCAAGAGCTTGATACAGCCTTCAATTAAATCTAATCTCTTGCCCTTGGGCAGAGTCACACACATGTGATTTGAATCTATTGTGAATCCCAAATAGTCAATTGTGTTAACCGGCACCAATTTTGATTTAGCTGGGTGGATAATGAACCCCAACCTCTCAACCATGAGTTTAACAGCTGAAACTGATAATTCGGCTGCCACAAAGGTTTCCAATTATTAAGATGTCATCCAAATAGGCCATTACAATATGGCCATGTGACTATAATAACCCTAGAACTGGTTTTAGCAATTTTGTAAATAAGCGAGGGGCTGAGGTTAACCCATTAGGCAGTGCTCTAAACTGCCATAATTGCCCCATCCAGCTAAATTTCAAATATCTCCAATACTCTTTATAAACAGGCACTGAATAATATGAATCTGGAAGATCTATACATGCCATATAACATGCCCTCTGGAAAACAATTGCTTGGCAGTAGCAAACGTTTCCATTTTAAAATGATTATACTGCACAAATGGATTAAGTCCTGTCAAGTCCAAAATAATCCGACACCCACCATCTTTCTTTGGTCTAGGAAACACATTAGACATGAATTGATGGGTTTGATAAACTGTCTTCTCAATTACACCTTTAAAACATAATTTTGCTATTTCAGCTTTAATCTCCAAATTCTCCCGCTGTGAGAAAATGAGTGCCCGCTCTGGCTTGTGCTGGGTGGGTGGACACAGGTTGGGAATAAATTCAATTTGAAACCCTTGTATACTCTGCAGTATAAACACGTTTGATGTTATTTTACACCATTTACACCATTCTTTGAGAAACCTGTGTAACCTCCCCCCAACTGGTAGGTAATTCTCACTCAATATATTTTGACCAGAATCAGATCCACCTACCTCCATGATTACCGGTGGAGTTCTGTGTTCCCTGACTCTGGATGTAAAAGGCATGTTTGCCCGTACTCCTGCTGGAGTGCGCCAGCTGCGCACATTGAATGGCCGGCTTGGTCCTTGTCCGGACCCAGTTTCAGCAACCCTTTTGTAAGGGTACTGTCGCCGAAGGGTTCTGCTGGTCACTGGCGCCTTGATGAGCCCGACGGTTTTTGCCTCTTCATCTAGCTCCTTTACCCTCTTTGCGAGGTCTTCCCCGAGCAATAAATTTGGCCGCTGGATGTTATGGCATTGTTGATGGCCGGCACTTTGTGCAGGATACAATTTTCTGGGTGGTCATATTTTTTGGCCGTTGTATCCATGGCCAGTTCCTGAAGCTGGTGCGAAGCCAAGTAATTTATACTGGCAGCCAGCTCTTCCCCCAGTGGCTCTCCAGAGTCTATTGGGATGGTAAGCCTGGCCGCCAGGAATGGGACCTCTGGCTGTTGTCCTTCGTCCTGTAGGGCAGCCTACAACGCTAAGCCCTCAGAGTCGGCATAAGAATCATACTGACCCGGTATACTCTCCTCCTCCAAGAGGGAAATACTAGGCAGCCCAGTAGGTGCTGCTGGCGTGGGCTCTTGGAGAGGCCGACGCTCTTGATGGAGCATCCTCTCCAATAGGAGCTCCATCCTGGATACCCGTTTTACAGTACACATTCTTGAGGGAGAACCCTCCCGACCGGACTCGTCCGAGTCTATAGGCCGGACAGACTTTCGAGTGGTCTAACGCCCCTCCGGCGTAGCCACGGTGCTCTCTGACACCAAGTCTGTAGTCGCTGGTCTCACTACCAACGACTCTGTAGATGAGCTTGGCGGCCGCCCACTACCCGCACTCCCGCATAATGGTCATTTGTTGGGGAACATCGAAAGAACATCGAACATAGGTCTACAGAGGATGCCATATCGGCGGCCCTACACTCTGCCCTGACCCACCTGGACAGCAATAACACCTACATCAGGTTGCTGTTCATTGACTTCAGCTCCGCCTTTAACACTGTCATACCCGCTAGCTTGATCACCAAACTCAGCGGTCTTAGCATCTCCACTTCCCTCTGCAATTGGACACTGGATTTCCTCACTAACAGACCACAGTCTGTTAGGGTCAACAACCTCACCTCCTCCACTATAACACTGAATACTGGCATGCCACAGGGCTGTGTGCTCAGTCCTCTCCTCTACTCCCTCTTCACCCATGACTGCATCCCTAAGTATGGCTCCAACGCCATCATAAAATTTGCCGCCGACACCACGGTGGTAGGACTGATCAGTGACAACGACGAGTCAGCCTACAGGGAGGAGGTCCAGCACCTGACAACCTGGTGTGCCAATAATAACCTCGTCCTCAACTCCCAGAAGACGAAGGAAATCATTGTCGACTTCAGAAAGAACAGAGGGGGCAGACACACCCCCATCCATATAAACAGGACTGAGGTGGAGCGGGTCTCCAACTACAAATTCCTTGGGGTACACATCTCGGAGGATCTGTCCTGGTCCCTCAACACCTCCAAGCTGATCAAAAAGGCGCAGCAGCGCCTTTACTTCCTGAGGAGGCTCAAAAAAGCCCACCTGCCCCCCCCAGATCCTGACCAACTTTTACCGCTGTACCATCAAAAGCATCCTGACCCCCTGCTTTACGGTCTGGTACAGCAGTTGCACCGTAACAGACAGGAAGGCACTACAACGGGTGGTGAAAACCGCCCAGCACATCATCGGTGCCCCGCTCCCTGCCGTGGATACCCTTCACCGAAAACGGTGTCTGAGACGGGCCGGGAAGATCATCAAGGACCCCTCCCACCCTAACCATGGACTGTTTGCCCTCCTACCATCGGGGAGGCGGTACAGGAGCCTCAGGTCCTGCACCAGCAGGATGAGGAATAGCTTCTATAATAACACCATCACACTGCTGAATTCGGAGTCCCGCCGATAGATTTCCACATCAATATTTATTTATCTGTATTTATCTATATATTGCTATCACTACATACTGACACTAAACTGCATTTCGTTGTACCCATACTTGTATCTGTACAATGATATTAAAGTTGAATTGAATTGAATTGAATTGAATTGAATTGAATTGAATTGAAGAATCTACAGCGAGCCATTCCCTGGATAACATAGGGCGGCACGATGGCGCAGCGATGGAGTTGGTGCCTTACAGTGGTTGCTGTGGCAGAGACCCAGGTTCGATCCTGACTACGGGTGCTGTCTGTACGGAGTTTGCACGGTCTCCCCTTGACTGTGTGGGTTTTCTCCGGAATCTTCAGTTTTCTCACACACTCCAAAGACGTACAGGTTAATTGGTTTGGGTTTGTGTACTTGGTATAAATGTAAATTGTCCCTAATGTGTGTTGGCTTGTGTTATGTGCGGGGATTGCTGGGCGGTGCGGACTGAGAGGGCCGAAGGGCCTGTTTCCGCCCTGTATTTCTAAACTAAGCTAAACTAATGGTTCCATTCCTGTGATCTGTGCATAAGCCGATTCCCTCATAAATCAGAATGCCAATTTTCTATACTAAGCCACATAGAAATTTCTATATATTCTGTAATTCTTTCATTTCATCAAATATTCACCTATAATTAAACAAATGGAATATATATACCATATTGAGTCATACCAGGCTTACCAAGAATGGAATATGTACCATATTAGTGAATTCAATGAAATATTTAATATATATTATTACTAACAGAAAAAATGCTCTAGAAATATCTGTAGTCATACAGCATGGAAACAGGCCCTTCGGCCCAACTTGCCTACACCAACCAACATGCCCCACCTAAACTAGTCCCACTGGCCAGCTTTTGGTCATCCTCCTAAACCTACCCTATCCATGTACCTGTCTAAATGTTTCATAAACGTTGCAATAATATGTGCCTCACCTACCTCCTCCGACATCTCGTTCCATACATCCACCGCCCTTTGTGTAAAGTTGAATTTCTGTAAGTCAAGTCATTTGTAACCCAGGGAACCCATATAATGGGAGCAGGCCGTCATCATAGTGGACTTGCCATAAGAGCTTAAATACATCATTTAGATTCCCACGGCTGATCATTGGTCCATGATGTTTGTGCCAATGTTTGGAGAGTGGATATGCTGACTCTCCTCCAATGAAAACTACGACCTGGCCTTGTGCATCCATCAGGGAGTTACAGCCAGTGCCAACATTTCCTTCAAAAAAAGGCACAAAGTGCTGGAGTAACCCAGCAGATCAGGCAGCATCTCTGGGGAACTGGGATAGGTTTCCTTCCTTCACACAGGCCGTGAATGCTGAGCAAGGGCACCCTGCTGATTACCATTCTGTTCCACATGCTGGTCTTGCTCCAGCTTCAACTCTGGCTTGCATGCTGCTCATCCTCTGGCATCAGCTGCTGTCTATTATGTCAAAAAATTGAATAGCCTGCACATGAGGAGGCCTCCATATGTGGGGACTAGGTGACGTGGGCATCCACTTGCCTTGTCCTCGCTGTCACGCTGCCCCTCACTCACGGTTGGACAGTGCGGTAAGTACTTGCCCTCAAGATCCATCCTTCTGGACAGCGTTGGCTGATTATAATGTACAGTAGTATCGATGCCTTGAGAATGAATGAGTCACAAATTTAGTTTAGTTTAGTGTAGTTTAGAGATACTCTGCGGAAACAGGCCCTTTAGCCCACCAAGTCTGCTTCAGCAAGAAATCCCTATACACTAGCACTATCCTACACAATAGGGACAATTTACAATTTTTTTACCAAAGCCAATTAACTCACAAACCTGTATGTCTTTGGAATGTGAGAGAATATCGGAGCATCCATGGAATGCCCACGTGGACATGAGGAGAACGTACAAACTACGCACAGACAGCATCTGTAATCAGGATCGAACACTGGTCCCTTGCGCTGTAAGGCAGTAATTCTACTGCTGCGCCAATGTGCCATGCAGAAGTGTTTCTCAGAAAAGTGATAATGTTCTTTATACAGTGATAACAACCTACACATTGTGAGACTGGAAACTATTCCTGTTGATGTGCAGATACAATCTCCTTATGGCAGGCTTTATGTGCACATGAGTACAGACATTGTCTGCCTGCCTTTGTGGGAAGCCAGCAAAGGAGATAATACCAATGCCTAAGATACTACCATGATCAGCCATGATGACATTGAATGGCGGTGCTGGCTCAAAGGGCAGAGTGGCCTACTCCTGCACCTATTGTCTATTGTCTCGCACTATAATCAATGGTCTCGACCCGAACTCTCACCCATTCCTTCTCTCCAGAGATGCTGCCTGTCCCGCTGAGTTACTCCAGCTTTTTGTGTCTATCTGCCCACTAAAATCAAAGTGGGTGAAATGAATACAGTGAGTACGGTGTGTAGAATGGAACTGCAGATGCTGGCTTATACTGAAGATAAACACAAATGCTGGAGTAACTCAGCGGGTCAGGCAGCATCTCTGGAGAGAAGGATGGGTGACATTTTGGATCTGGACCTTTCTTCAGCCTGAAGAAGGGTCCCAACTTGAAATGTCACCCATCCTTTTTCTCCAGAGATGCTGCCTGACTGCTGAGTTACTCCAGCACTTTGCGTCTATCTACAGTACCTGAGTGATCTCTCTGATGAAGTTGAGAGCCGTGGATTGGAAGATACAGCAAAGATCTGCAATAGCCTCTTGGGAAAGATTCAGCATTGCAGAACTTGAGTATGAAGATGCCAAGGGCATGGCCAATCATCTTGCTACAGCACTTCTCATGTCTCTGTAATGACAGTCTCATAAAGAAAAACCCAGGCAACAAATGTACTGTTCATTAGAGAGGTCCAAAGAGCATGTGTTCTGCCAAAGGCTTTCTTGGGGAAGTTCTTTAACAAAGGCAGATTTTTTGGGCCTCCTCTCTTGAGATCCCCAACCCAAGCTGAATGATCAGCCATGGCCATTGCATCTTTCCCAGCATGAGTCCTCCCATGGATGGCATCAAATTAGTATTTCATCAGTGAAATACTAGAGAAAACATTTTAGCAGTCTTATCAATAGTCCTACACCCATAAGGTCAGAATAATGACCACTGCACCATGTTCCATTTGGTTTGGAAGTCCTCAGCAAATTAACTGCCTGTGGTAAGACTCAGACAAAATTGAAGCATGGGCTAATAAGCCATAAGCAACATTTGTGTCACAGAAGTGCCAGACATGTTCCACAAGTGAGAGTCCAACCACCTTCATATTCAATGACTTTACCTTCGCTGAGACCCCACCATTAACAGCCTTGTGGTCTCTATTGACTCAAGCTCAACTGGACCAGTCAACTGGACCATATATTATGTGGATACGAGAGTGGGTTAGCATCTTGGCAAATGACCCAATTAAGACTAACATAAGAGAAACATATTTTAAATAAACAAACATCCAAATATTAGGTAGACAAAAATGGGTGAGGCAGCATATATGGAGTGAAGGAAGAGGTAACATTTCAGGTCGAGATGTAGGGGTGGTGTGAGGGACGGGAAGAAGAAAGAAGGAGGCGGAGACAGTGGGCTGTGGGAGAGCTGGGAAGTGGAGGGGAAGGAGGGAGAAAGCAAGGACTACCTGAAATTGGAGGTCAATGTTCATACCGCTGGGGTGTAAACTACACAAGCGAAATATGAGGTGCTGCTCCACCAATTTGCAATGGGACTCACTCTGGCCATGGAAGAGACCCAGGACAGAAAGGTCGGATATGGAATGGGAGGGGGAGTTGAAGTGCTGAGCCACCGAGAGATCGGGTTGGTTAATGCGAACTGTGTGGAGGTGTTGGGTGAAGCAATTGCCAAGCCTGCGCTTGGTCTCACCGATGTAGAGCAGTTGACATCTAGAGCAGCGAATGCAATAGATGAGGTTGGAGGAGGTGCAGGTGACAAGTGTAGCATTTCCTGCAGTTGTAAGGGAAAGTACCAGGGCAGGGGGTGGTTTTTGTGGGAAGGGACGAATTGACCCGGGAGTTATGGAGGGAGCGGTCTCTGCAGAAAGCTGAAAGGGGGGGATATGGGAAGATGTAGCCAGTGGTGGGGTCCTGTTGGAGGTGGTGAAAATGTCGGAGGATTATCTGTTGTATGTGACAGCTGGTAGAGTGGACGGTGAAGACAAGGGGGACTCTGCCCTTGTTACAAGTGGGGGGATGGGGAGTGAGAGCGGTGCTATGGGATATAGAAGAGACCCTGGTGAAAGGCTCATCTATAGTCGAAGAGGGGAACCCCCGTTCCCTAAAGAATAGACCAAACATTAGTCATTTGGTCACCTGTTTTCCAGGCACCTGTTTTCAGAACAAACCTCTCCAGCATAGACCAACCAATATTATGTCAAAGTTTTTACCAGCCTGCCTAAGTACTTGCAGTGTATAGAAGATCTTTAAGTAGTGTCTTCACAGCTAATGAATTACTTTTTTGAAGTGTAATCATTGTAATAATACACAACATCCAATTTGCACACAGTAAGGTGAAAAACACTTGTCCGTTAATTGAAGACTGATGATGGTTAGAACATACATTTTACTCTTACTCCCCCATCATTGCCTTTCTGTACTCCATGAAGGAATTTAACAAGAAAAGTGAATGTTAATCCAAGTATTGATGTTCCTTTGCGTTATGAATGTACTCTGCTACTCAGGATCCAACATTTTAAAGTTAAGTTTACGCTGTGTTTTGGAGTGAAAAGTTTTAAATTTAGATTAAGCAATTATTGCAACAGAGGTAGAAGGCCTGATCCACAGAGTTTGTTTCCAGGCAAAGTGAGATGCTTTAGACGTGTGATCGTGGGAGTGCAAGGTATGCTTGTTCCTGTTAGATTGAAGGGCAAGACAGGTGGGAATAAGAAACCTTATATGACGAGAGATATTTGAGCCTCAGTTCAGGAAAAGATGGAGGCATGGATCAGGGTTAGGAAGCTAGGATCAAGTGTAGGAAGGAACTGCAGATGCTGGTTTAAATCAAAGATAGACACAAAATGCTGGAGTAACTCAGCGCGACAGGCAGCATCTCTGGAGAGAAGAAATGGGTAACGTTTAAGGTCGGGACCCTTCTTCAGACTGATCAAGTGTATCATGAATGACCATAGGAGACTGAGGAGCATATGTTAGAAGTGGAATTTGGTATGCAAAATGGCGGCTAATAAGCTAAATGAGAATCCAAATAGATTATGTCAGTACATTAAGGAAATAGAGAGAGAATAGGACCCCTCAAAACCCAGACTGGTCATCTACTGTATATATGGACCCACAGGAGATGAGCAAGATCCTCAATGTATTTTTCCTCTGTTTTTATTGCAGAGAAAGACTTGAAGACAAGAGAATATGCGAAAGTTAATGAAGATATCTTAAGGACAGTCCATACTACAGTCAGAGGTGCTGCACATCTACATCATCATCAAGACAAGCTATTTTGCCATTCTATGATCTCCTGACCTCCCCACCCCCACCTTAGGCTATTTTCCCCTTAAATCCTATCCTTCCTTTTGTTTCCAACAACACCTCAAATTGGATGCACCGGAAATTGGAGGAGCAGCACCTCAAATTCCGCTTGGGCAGTCTGCACCCCTGTGGCTTGAACATTGATTTCTCCAATTTCCAGTAGCCCTTGCCGTCTCCTCCCCTTCCCAGCTCTCCCTCGGCCCTCTGGCTCCTCCTCTTCCTTTCTTCTTCCCCCCCCCCCCCCCCATGCATCAGTCTGAAGAAGGGTTTCAGCCCAAAACATTGTCTATTTCCTTCGCTCCATAGATGCTGCCGCACCCGCTGAGTTTATCCAGCACTTTAGTCTACCTCAAAAAATATCTAACTGACTGTTAAATGCCTTGAAATTTCCTAAAAGGGATACTGAAAGTGTACAAGTGAGGGAGGTTTTGCCACTTACCGCATCTATCAAACTGACCTCACCTGTATCCACCTACAACTGACCAGAATTTGTCACATTCCCACCTCTCTTTTACAGCTTTCTCCTCCCTACTCCTTTCAGTCTGAAGAAGGATCTGCACCAAAACCTTTGCCTGTCCATTCCCTCCACAGATACTACTGTCTGACCTGCTGAATTCCTCCAGCAATTTCTATTTGCCTCAAAGCTAAAATTGTTTTCAAATCTCTGCCTGAACTTGCATTTCCCTTTCTCTGTAATGTACTCCAGTCATGCATCCCTCTGAGAACCCTGTGCTTCTGCTGTGTTGGATATCCTGGGTATCCCTGCATTTAACCACTCCACCATTGCCTGCTATGGCTCTTAGCTCTGGAATTTCCTTTCTAAATATGTATTTCTATTTACCTTACTCTCTTAAAATGCTGATTGAAATTACCTCTTTAATGATATACCCTTATTATGTTCTCGCGCGGTTTAATCTTAAATTTTGTTGAAGAGCCTTCGTATGATTTAAATTTTAAATATGTTAAAGTCGGTAAATAAATGCAATTTGCTTTTGTTGTTACAGCAGTTTGAATTACAAGAAACAAGCATGCATTTGCATGAATATTTATGTGCATCATGTACATTGATGATTCCGATGCATACTTTAGAAGATCAGTCATATTAAATCACACAGAAATATAAAAATGATCGTCAACTAAAATGTCTCTGATACAGTAAAACCTAAAATTTATTTCTTGTGATCTACAGTAGCTATATATCAATTGGTGCTAAGCTGTGTTAGTTTTATAAAGCCTGTTTTATTTATGTTTTAGTTAAGACATAAACCAGGGGAACATGTTAATAGTTTTTATCCCTTTGTTTAATTCCTGCAATATTTGACCAAATTATATCCTGAGGAAAATAAAACTGCTTTGCAAACATATTTAATTGGCTTTGAAGCAACCAAATTTACCTGTATTACATTTCATAATATTATAGAACATATAAAAACTTCTGATGTACTGTTTTAATCTTTCTTCAATGCAACTTAAAAGACTGAATAGATGAGAGACTCAGTCAAGGTCCATAGATGCTCTTGATGGATTAAATATTTATGGTCACTGGTCTTCAATGCACTAACACCAACAGCTTCCATGCTTGTTGGTCTTTGATATAAAGTCCGCTGATGCTCAGTACGGTCAGTGGCCCATGACAGTAAAAGACTACACAATCAGAGCAGTAAAAATCAAGAAAAAAATCGCTGACAATCATTGACATAGTTGATGCAGTTGAAAAGAAGAACTGGGACAATTAAAAAAAGCATTATATTCTCTAAATCACAAGGGCATTAAACTAGGCATTGCATGCGCATTTTGTGGGAAGATTTCATATACCTATTTGAACCGTGTCATCTAAAATTTGGTTACTTTACGACTGTAAAAATTCAGAAAGTATGTCAGGAATATATTTTTTTAACAGTTTATTTTTTAATTTAGACTTCAAGATGCTCAACAAACAAAATCTACTTTAAGCTCAGAATTTACTTTAACATTTTTCTTTGGAAAAGAACTGTTTTTGCAGAGTGGGGAATAATTAAACAGATATCCCTTCTAGACTGTTAGGCTGTTTGCTAATTTAGTGCCACGTACAGTCCTTCAGGTAGGATTGATGGCAATGGGGGAAGGGTGTGCTTTCCTCTACAAGTACAAACCCCATGAGGCAGCTTCTACAACTTCCAACACTTTATTATTGGTCAATTTGGGGTTTCTTTCACTCTGGTGACATGGCTTGAGGGATGTCACAGCTAGCCAATCGATTGCTGTAGCACAGCCACTGATATGTCTTCTACAACAAACACAGACAGCTGTGTCTTAGCTCATTTCAGACCTGTTTATCAAACACTAATTACCTTAAGCACAATGGACTCATTTTGGTCCAGGCAAGCAAATCTTGATCTCTCAATTAATGCAAATTCGAACACTTTCTGCATCCAAAAGTAGTTCTTCCTTGCAAATGTCACAGATGTTGTTCTGTACTTCATTTAGATATCTTCATCTCAATTATTTACAAGGGAGGACTCTTTCACTAATGAACCTAACAATCAGCTTTTTTATTTTAAATTAAATCAGTGTCATTACTGTGCATTTTTTTCTTAGTCCTTCCAAATAAGAAGATGAACTTGAAATGAATGCGATGACATCTCAGGATTGAGAGGAGCCTCTGAGAAAAAAAATCTATTCTTCCTCTGGATTTAGGAAAGGGATTTTTTATCTTCAATAATTACAAGTGTATAACCCATCTTTTTTGAACTGCTGTAGCCTGTGGCACACTGTGCACGTCTTGCTGGATGGCAGCCACTCAGTATGGAAGCGATCCAAATGCTAGTTAGACTATAAACTTATTGATCTTATGGATTGCCTCCCAAAGTTGTGATAATGATATATCATTGTTAAATTTAGTAGAACAAACTGTTTTTCCAATCTGTCAGGGGAAGTGTACGATCAGTATGTGTAGCAGTACTCAAGATTCTCCTACTTATGCAGGTCCCACTGCTGAATTAAAAGTGGGGAGTGGAAAGGGTGTGATGCCATTCTCTCACACACATTACAGTAAAGATATATGATAGAGCAGTTGTGATTTAGGAAGTGATAATCTCATGGCTCAACATGCTCAAGCATGATCAACCATTATTGATTAGAGTAATATGTATATCTTCTTCCTTCAATATAGTGATATTGATTTTTTTTCTTGTAGTTTAAGGAGCAAATACATATGTTATGTAAATTTAATAATGCTGATTCAGAGCTCTGTTCATTATAACAGCATTATTGTACTCTAACTACAATTTCCAAAAGAAAACGCTGAATATTGGTCAATATTTTTTTTATTAAAGCTTGCAATGTTTTCACAGATGTACATTAAAATAAAACCATGAATGATTTACATTGTGCCTTTGTTTGCTGTGAACTTCGCTCACCTCTCAGAAAGAAAGATGAGGGCTCTCACTTCTGTGTTTGTCCCCAATCGGTTGATCAATTTAACCAGCACAGTATTGATTTTAGCAATAATAGGTACATGGATGTCTTCTGGGTTAGCCTCGCTGTTACTAAATAAGTTTTCCTTGCCAATGCAAAATTTCTGTGCTGTAATCATAATGTATTGGTGTATTATCACACAAAGTATGATGTTTCTTGTACATAATATAATCACGTGTAATTAAAATCTGAATTTGCTCAATTTGTTTTCCTCTGATTTGTTGGCAAACTTTAAAATATGAAATTAGGAGTTACAAAAATCCCAACAGAGAACTGGAAAATAGATTTCAATTTGAAACAGAAACAAGTAAATATTAATTCACAGACGTCATTTTTAATTAATCAATTCTAATAAGTTGTTCTTATTTGTGATGGTCACGCTGAACACATTTTTAATGATGAGGTTATGTCACTTTGCTTACACTTGCTGATATACAGAGGCAGTATTGCTAAGATTGCATTGCTTTATTGTGAGGTTCACAGTCAAACCTCCACAATCCCAGCTACCTGTCAGCTCGGAAGCTATCTCATTTGTGATAAATTACTGGTCATGGTTCCAACATTTTTGCAAGTTTTTGCTGTGTCAGCAGCTTTTGTTTGCTAGTTCCTAGAAATATATTTTTTCAGTCCATGTATCCATTTTGAGATTAGGTCAAGCCCCTCTTTTAGATGAACTAAAACATTTGTATATATGCACCTTCCACTTATTTATGATGCCTAGTTTTTTTTCTCATTATTTACACATTATCTTAATTCCCCATTTTACTTTGATTTTATATTTAACCAAGACCAAATATTTCATCTCCCCTTTGGTATAAATTCTATAACTATTTATGATCAATCATCTTTATAAACAATACATTTGGTAGAACCATTTAGTGATAAAACCAGGAAATATCTCAGTAGTTCCGTGTTTCCACTTTGATGAGCATCTACTCTGCTCACCTTTCAACCTTCTGAAAGCTCCAGGCAACTTAAGTTGACAAGCCTCTTTGATATCATTAATTGATGTTTGCATTAATGTTTCATACAAAGTTTCCACAATTTAAAAAAAAACATATTTTAAACAAAAGTATTCTAATACCAGATCAAACTATGGCATGAACACAAACTATCACATGTTTACACCATTCTAATTTATGTTAATTCCTTAGGTTAATGCATAAATCATTCCAATTGGTGTTTAATTTTGTTTTTGTTCTCTTGAAAGTAACTATAAAAGTTGTTATTTTGTTTTGTTATTTTTGAAGCACGTTTAATTCCTGTGAATGTAAATCGAGGCAGTAGATTGTGATCTAATATAAAGTAAAATTAGAAATAAGAAAACAATGCAATCTGATTAGCAAATTCTCTTCTGTTGCCATATGTCAGCATTTTATTATTTACAAACATGAAAATTATCTAGAAAAGTGAAATTAAAAATGAATGTGAATAATTGTTTCCACATTATCTTTATCAAAAAAAATCTTAACTATGTTTGCAAGTGAAACATTTCACAGAAGAGTACATTTTCATGTTCATATTTTAAAACACTGTATCAAATATCTCTGATCTAATAATGATTAAAGCTGCACAATTACATAAATACACAAAATCACTGTCAAAGAAAATAAAGTATTCTCTTTCAAGTGTGTTTTTTTTATGGGTCGAAGGATATCCCATCTTCAAAATGCTGGATAACAATTTTGTTTTTTTTCTTATGGCTACATGAATTCAGGATCTATTTATCTGAAGTAAATTCTGTGGAAGGAAATGTAAACAGCCTATTCTGTGGAAAACTGTTAAATAGATGATAGCTGTGCAAACCAATTTTATGCATTGAAGACTGTCATGAATTTAACAGTTAAGATTGTTTTTAGAGTAATTTGTTTAACTAAATGTTCCCTGAACAGTATTTCATTACCTTATTCTTTCTTAAGGGAACCTTTATATTTATTTCCATCAGCATTAAAAAGGAAAGAAAAAGAAAGGATCATTATTCTTATGATTGTTAATTGCTTTTCACTTGTTTTCTTTGTATTATTCAAGAGGCAAGAGTGTTTTTTGTCATATGCACTGGATATGAACCAGAACAAAGACATTTGTACCGGCTGCAGCTTTGCGGGCATATTTGCAGGCACATCATCAACAACAAATATACAATAAATTATCAATTATTCCAAGTAAACTAGACTATGATAGTGCAAAAAACCAAAGTACATGGAGCAACCATGGTAGTGCAAAGTCCTTTGTGATCAATTTTGAGAAAGGGTTGTGGTTAGGGTTCATAAGATGGTTCAAGACCCTGATAGTTGATAGGGAAAAGCTGTTCTTCAACTTGAAAATACAGTTAATATGTTCATGTAATTTTTCCAATGGTAGCAGTGAGATGAGAGCTGGGCCAGGGAGGTATATATCACCCTATATAACCATTATCCATAACTCTTTTTGAAACTAATAGAAATGTGGGGGTCTTGTCCAAAATGTCATGCCCACTGACACTTCAGTTAGTTGCCCTGTCCAATTCCCTAATTGGGAAGGACAGATTTTGCCCTTTTGTTTGTAGGGTCCGCTCTATATTGTCTGAGCAGCCAAGAGTTCATCTGCCCTATCTCCCCAGTCCTATTGTTATCAATTTGCACTGATTAAGGTCTGCTGATGAGGAAGTCAAAGATTCAGTTGCATAGGGAGGAGTAGGGACCCAGTTTCCTGAGTTTGTCGATGAGTTTAAAAGGTATGATAGTGTTGAACGGTGAACTGTAATTGATGAACAACTGCCTGTCATCCCTGTTTTTGTTGTTCAAATCTGAAGAAGTGTCTGAAGAAGGGTCTCGACCAGAAACGTCACCCATTCCTTCCCGCTGCCTTACCCGCTGAGTTACTCCAGCACTTTGTGTCTATCTTCTGTTGTCTAAGTGATCTTATGTAGAGTGGCATGCTAGTTAGATCTTAGCCACTGTCAATCATTTGTGGTGATACGCAAATTCAAGTGGGTCTCGATGATTACTAAAGCGGGAGTTGACATGCATTATAACCATTGTCTTAAAGCATTTTATCACAATGGACATGACTGCCACCAGTCTGTTGTGGCATGTCACTGTGCTTTGCTTGGGTACCAGCATGTTGAAGCAGATGGGGTACTTTGGACTGTAGTAACGAGAGGTAGATATCTTCAAAAATCCCGCCAATTGATGCACACAGGTTTTACGAATGTCGCCAGTTACATGATCAGGGCCGGACACATTCCATGATTACACCATGATTTCCATGAGTCAGAGATCACAGGGTCAGTGGGTATTGTGGGCCCCATGAGTGTGCATTGTTGTTCGCCCTTTTAAAGCAAGCATAAAAAGCATTGAACGCGTCTGGAAGTGATGCTTCACTCTTATTCAAGCTATTCAGTTTCAAATTGGAGGAAGCGATGGTGTGCAAGCCCTGCTAAAGTCTGATCCTCCAGTGTAGTCCGGAAGTGTCACTCTGCATGCTCGAGGGCTTTCTGTTATTATTCAATGAGATAAATGGTTGTACATCCTGGAAGCGAAAGGAACTCTCCAGTTAATCAATACTAATCACTGACTGACATTATGCTTTTGAAAAGTTTGGATCAAAGATGGAATAGAACTATTTGCATAGCTTTGATTCAACGTAGTTTAACAGAGCCCTCAAATCAATTGGGCAAAAAGTTAAACACCTTTATTACTCTCTTTTCTGACTCACCTTTTGCCCATTTGCTTGTTTAGACTTTTAGACTTTAGAGATACAACGCGAGAACAGGTCTTTTGGCCCAATGAGTGTGCCGACTAGTGACCACCCTGTACACTAACACTGTCCTACACACCAGGGTCAATTAACATTTTTTTAACAAAAGACAATTAACCTACAAACCTGTACGTCTTTGGAGTGTGGGAGGAGACCTGAGCACCCGGAGAAAACCCATGGAGTCACAGGGAGAACGTAGCAACTATGTACAGGCAGCTCCCATCGTCAGGATCGAACCTGGGTCTCTGGAGCTGTAAGGCAGCATCTCTACCATTGTGCCACTGTGCCACCTTGTTCTTGCTCTTTGTTTGCTAAGTTATTCGGATTAAGTCCCATGCAGCCATTCCTTTAATGGAGCTTTGTACATCAGTCCCCTTGGATGAAGATCTATGAATAATTATGTAGATTCAAATTCTGTTTTCTGATTTATTGGATGTATTCTGGTCGATCAGTCCCTTGGGTTCAGTTGTGCGGACCAGACCCTTGGTTGAGTGAGCCAGTGCAATCAATGAATCTCTGAGGACTGGCTTTGTCCATCACATCCTGTAGACCAGTCAACTGATGAATCTCTATGCATTGAATAAATCCCAATGGACCAATCCCTAGGATAATTTCCAGTGGAAAGTTCCCATAGATGAACACATATAGATCAATCACTGGATGAAACCTTGAGGACACATCCAATGCATGAATCCCACTGGAACAGTCCTTTGGATGAATCCTAGTGTGCAAATCCTTTCATATGAATCCATGCACCTCAATCCAATACACATGTGGCTGGGATGAATCCCTAATAAGCCTAAGTGGATGAGTTCCTTGAAGAAATTCCTGAAGACATGTCCCTTGAATTAACCCCCATGGCCCAGTTCCTCAAATGAATTCCTGAGAAACAATCCCTCAGATGAATCCCTATGAATTATTTCACTGTGTGACTGTGGTCCTGGTCATTTGTTGCCTTGTGTGGGGGCTTCCCTACTTGAGCTAAAGCAGACGTTAGTGTCCAATTTCTCAAGGAACGAGTGCATGCTCCAGTGGAGAGGGTGGCACAACCCTCCTAGGGGACTGATAAAACTGCATAGCCTCCTTGTGTAAAGAGTGCTACTGGAAGGAAATTGCCGGGCAAGTGTGTGGTTAGTGTCTGAGTGCTTTCAAGCAATTCCTGTGCATTTAGGAATTCCGCATTGCAGCCAAACATCCCTTCCAGTTATGAACACAAGAGTCGCTTTTATGAGAAGTGGAAGGTTCCTCACTAGTAGAGCTGCTCCTGGCATCGCCAGTGCAGAGAAGAATCGAATGCCACATGTTTCAGCAGAGATCTTCTTGAGGCAAGTCTTCTGTGAATGAGAGTGAGCCTGACTTTGCCACTGAGTGGAGTACAGGCACCTCACACTTATTTGTTAGGTATCCATCAAATGCAAGTGCTTGCACTGCTTATAATGTCAAAGTCAGGCTCACTCTCACTCACAGAGACCTTGCCTAAGGATCCTTGCAGGCCTGCTCACTGCTGTTGTTCACTAGTTTAATAAGGGCACCCATGCCTTACAGACACTTTCCTGGCAGTTTCCTCTCATGATATCAGATGTGTTTTAAAGCAGTTTTTCTCGCATGAATGTGGAACCACTTCCGTTATCACAGGATTTCTTTGCATTTTTCGGGCCATTTAACATTGAAGCAAAATCTGTTGAAATCTTCTTGAGATGTGGGGAAAAGAAATCTGATATCACAAAGAAATCTCCAGCCGAAGATAGACACAAAAAAGCTGGAATAACTCAGTGTGTCAGACAGCATCTCTGGAGAAAATGGTAATCTGGAATAAAACAAAAATATGGTGGAAAGATTCAAAGGGCAGAAAGCATCTGTGGGCAGAGAATCAGATATACCTTTCATCAGAACTGAGAATGGGAGAAAGCAAACAAGTAAACCTCTTCTTGTGTGGGTGCAGAAGAGGTTTACCAGAATGCTGCTTGGATTAGAGAGTATCAGCTATAAGGAGAGTTTGGACAAACTTGTTTTGTCAATTAAAAGTGCTTTAAAAGTAACAAACAACATAACATCTTTTATAGTTACTTTGAAGAGAACAAAAGAAAAATTAAACACCAATTGACGTGATTTATATATTAATCGAAGGGATTAACATAAATTAGGATGCAATAACATGTGATGGTTTGTGTTCATGCCATTGTTTAATCTTGTATTAGAATATTTTTGCCTCCATCACGTTTTTTACTAGTGTCAGAAACTGAGGAATATATAAAATTACGAGATGTGTAGGCAGGGTAGACAGTCAGAACCTTTTTTTCCCCCAGGGTGGAAATGTTAAAGATCAGATGGCTTAGCTTTAAGGTGAAAGGGACAAAGTTTAAAAGAGATGTGCGAGGCAAATCTTTAAACTGGTGATGGTGGTGGAGGTATATATGATAATGGCATCTAGACAGCTTTTAGACAGGCACATGGATATGCAGGGAGTGGAGGGGTAATGATCATGTGTGGGCAGATGAGATTAGTTTAGCTTGAAAACATGTTCGGCCCAGGCATTGTGGGCCATAGGGCCTGTTTTATTTTATTTTCCGTTGTGCTTTTCTATGTTCTACATGTTGATTGGGATACTAGATTGTGAGCTTTCCATTGATATATTTGGCAGAGAGTTGTGAAGAAACTCACCAATGATTGCAGTTAAGATGTACCTTATCCTTCAAATTACATTCAGCATTATTAATAGATAGCTCTCCAGTGAGTGAATAGCGGCACTCGTGACTCATAAAAAAACGGTTTAAAATTTGCCCAGGAAGACATTTTGGGCATTACCCAAATGTTGACATTATTTGGGAAATTGGACAGCAGAACAGTATTACCAGTGTGCAAGAAATTTCATGTCAAAACTGGCATTAGCTTACAGATAAACATACATCAATTTTTGATAAGTCAATGACTTAACATAATTTTCATCACCACTGTGCCAGTTTCTTAGCCTATTTACCTTCTAGTTAAACACTAAATGTCATAAATGTTAAGCACTAAGAAGTCAATGGTCCCCAAATCTACCCCGATCCCCATCTCTAAAATAACAACCCATTTTAGCTTGTGTCTTTGTTAACAGAAAGAGGCTACTTTATTCAAAAATTAACAACTATTATTTATTGCAACTTATTAAAGATATTAAGCAAACCGTTCTGGAATTATACGAAATGTATGTTGCTATTCACTTTTTCCCCCATTCATCCGCAGTTCTGCAGTTTACATGTAATTTGATTTGAAGATAATTTGTCAAGCTCAAAGCAAAAAGGTATTTCACAGAATCTGAAAGCTGCATTAAATGCATTAACGCATGACATAATGGATATAAGTGGATTCAGCAGTATTATCTTCATGGTGAATAAACAATAGAATATGCAATGTGAAAGTACACAGAAATCTGACTAATAATAAGCAAGATGAATCATGGTAAACAATGATATACTCCAGACATTCATCTCAATTCACAAGATGGTTAAAGTAACTATCAAAAAGTTACACTCACATGCAAAAAAGTCAAATGAGAAACAATTGAAAACTTGAGATCACCTGACCAATGTGCTGGGAAAGCAACACAATGGTTGTAAACAATTTTAAAAAGTGGTATCACTAGAAATACTCTGGCAAATGCACACAAATTATTTTCTTTGTTCAAATTTGATATCCTTTCTTTATTTAATTTGTCCATAACTTGTGCACGTCTCCATTTTATACGTTTAATCGTTTCATTCACACATCGCTTAACTATTAGTAATTTCTATTTATTTTTTGCTTTGATTCCTTTCACAGAAATGCTTCCATACATTTCATGATTTATTTGTTCTGTTTGTTCACTTTCTCCTCTGTATTTTTAATAATGGCACAAATTAGACTCTAGTTTCAAGGCTCTCTTTGGGAGATGCTAAATGTCATCTATTCAGAACAATTGCCAAATAACATGCTGAGTGCTCATTTGCTACTAGTTATGCCCAAATCAGGATAACAGCACATAGCTTTTAATGCAGTGACCACAGCATGAAACTGTCACATGAAATTAAATTTGCAATTTGATGTCAGAAAATACACTACTGCATGTTGTACATTGTACACGATGTAAACCATGAATTAGAAATTTGCCAGTGTCATTACTCTTATGCAAAATGTGCAAACCGTTAAACCTCAATAGCACATTAACTTTAACAGAATAAATTGTTTCTTAATTTGTAATATTAAACTCAACAATGACGATAAAACATCACGTAAAATTAACAGTAAATACTGAATAAAAGATATTGGTATTTTAAAATGGTATTTTTAAATTGCAAACAGGAATCTTCTGTTTCAAATGGGAATTAGTTGTAAATTTATAATTTACAGGCTTCAAATTCAGGTCTCTGCAATTCTTGATAAATGTGACCTTAAAAGGTGGTGGCCTTGTCACTTCAGCCTCTTCTGCGGACGTGATCGGCTTTTCAGTCCGGGCCCAAGTTCTGTCAGGTTGATTAGCCAGAGGTGGTAATGCTAGAGATATCACCCCAACAAGTCCACAGCCAATGTGATCAATGTCAACTCAATGCCTGAGCACCAAATGGCGGGAGGGTTTTCTCGATATACTGACACTTGGCACTAAATTTCAAGTACAGAATAACGGACTATTTACGAAAAGAAAAAAAAAAGAGCAGCCACTGGATCTCAGCCAGACAAGGTTTCTGATAATTTACTGGCTGAATAATTTTGTATTACACAATCATTTTTCAGGCACAACTAATGGAGTAGTTAATTGATTAAAACAAAAAAAAGATGTCTAACTCAGATTGTAATAAAAGAAAAAAATGTTACCACAGACAATAAACCATCTGTTCGGTAAATCTAATGTGAAAGGAATGCTTTTAGAATCTAGACACTGCTAATGTGACACGTTGAAACATTAATCACCCCCTAAGGCCAACATAATTGCAGCATGGCGTTAATTACCTAACAATTAACAGCAGTAATTTCCAAGGGGCAATCAATGAATTAACCTGCGATTTTTCCACAGATTCAGTACCCATTTCAAAGCCTTCTAAAGTGGAAGTAGGTTTTAACAATGACATTTCTACCGTACAGAATATAAATTAATTTTCACCTCAGCGAACCAGAGCCACCATCATGCTCTACACCATCCAGTTAAAATGAATAGAAATGCATACAAAAAATAACATTTGATGTTCTAATTGTCTTGCCGTTCGTTCTTTTCCATATTTATTTCTGAAATTTGATTATCCAGTATTTCTTGAAATCTTTTTATTTGCACATGTGTAGTTCTTTGCACATTGAAACAAAAACAACGGAGGAAACACTGTGACGTTTCACTGTGTTTTGTTGCAATACCAAAAAACTGAGATATGATATTATCGCATTTAGAGAATTAGTCTGTAAACATTACACTAGAGACACAATGCAAAATACAGCCAATTTGATGAGATGATATGTAATAGCTTCAAAATCCCTGAAAAATGTTACTGCATCTTTACAATAAAATATCACAGTATGTACCGAAATATAAGTGCAGATAATTCAATAATAATATCCATTAATCTTAGCCCCATATGAAATTTTCAATACAATCATTATTCAAATCATTTGACATAATATTGTTGCCAAAGGTTACCAAATCGTATTAAAGAGAATATTCCTTGCACTTGGTGTTGCAGATAATAAAAAAAATTAATGGGAATATATTCAAACACATTAGTTATAGGAAATTAAGCTTTTTTGTATGTCTCCTTTGTTACTGAGATCACAGCTTTCAAATTCTTTACTAACAATACATGAAAATCAATATGTTTTGCCAAGATGCCTTCTTTTTTCCGTTTCTTCTGATTTCCCCCCCCCACCCAAAACAGAACACCTGAATGTGGAAGAGAAAAAGCAGTGTGACTGGTTTAAATGTCAGTCCTGGCATCACCAAAAAGTACCAATGGCAATCAGTGAAAAGGTCTAATAGGTTTTCTGTCTTGTTCTTAATTTGCTGAAATTACAAAATCAATACCTTCAGCTGTAGTTGCAGCTACTTGTTTTACTGCTTTAAGATAAAGTCTACAAGAATGTAACCTTCAGTTTCAATTTGCTTTGTAAGAGCACTGCTGAGCTCTTAGCTGCTTCGATACCCGAAGCACAGGAATCCTATTTATAAACTCTTCTACTTTTATTTTATAAAGCTCTAATTGATGTTATTGTCATCCTAAGTTTTTTGTTAAAGTTTCATAAAATAGCCGGTTGGTCATTTTTCAGAACACTTTACATTATTTTCCAGTCATCAACTTTAACAGCTTTATCACAAGCAATGAGGAATGAAGTTTAATTTTTGACTGGATTACTATAATGTCACAATCTGTACAGATGCATCTCAAGAATTATATAATTGAGGTATTTTCTAATAGTTGATGTTAAGTATCAGCACCATTTTATATTTCTATGAAGGATACAATAAAATAAGTCATCAAACAGAAAAAAATCAAACACAAAAAAAAGAGGACATTTTTTATTAATGTTCAATATCAATATCAATATCAGTTTTATTCATAAGAGAAATACATTTATTTCACATATTTTAATTTTAAAGAGCATTGCTTAATTTAAAGTTAAAAACATTGCCTTTATGCCACACTATAAGAAATAAATCAATAATTCCATAATACATTTGTAATTCATTATAGTTTTAAAGTTTAATGGCTTTAATTGTTTTAAAGATATTAGTAAACGAATCAGGCACTAAATAAAAATAACCTGATTTTATTGTTGCATATATGTAAAATATGCTTATCAGTCTTTCTTTCAGTTTAGTTATAAATGTGACAAAACTAATACATTTTCCAACGCTGTAAGATATATTCCTGCATCTTTTTTCTGTGCATTGTATGAGTTATTTATTTTCATGATAATTTAACTATACATTCACACATGGCTAAAATATCTAGATTTAATGTTTTGTTAAATTACCACCTAAAGAGGTAACATGGTAAATGAGCCACAAATCTATCACCTTGGGCAATGTTCACAGAATATAAAAAGTTCATTAACCAATAATTAATTTGTAAATCAAGAATTCTTTGCTTTGGGTAAAGAAAAAAAGAGATTTGGAAAATACCTCAATTTAAGCAAAACACAATGTACCAACATTCCTAGAATATGTGCAGGAAGGAAAATAACAATGATTAGCAATATAATCAGAGTGTCATTCAAATCATTCATTTTTTTGTCTCAGTATGAGTGCAATGTATTAATATTTTTTATTTGTAACAAAGCATAACCCACTGTTTTTAGAAACTTCTTGTCCACACAAATTACAAAGGTATATTAAGCTGCCTCAATATTAAAAGGACAGAATTGAAATGATTAATTTGTTGGCAATGCTAATTATTATGTTTACTGCATTTTAAAATACAATGATATATTGTTGCAAGGTTTGGAGGCAGGAAACAAAACAGAAACACTTTAAAAGCTAGTGGTAATCTGCTTCACGAACAAATATCATTTTCTTTTATTGTATGTAAAGAAAGTAAAGGACAATGCATTAAATAACAGATTTGCTCACTGCAGCAGAGCAATCCAAGTATCTACATCATTTGCGTTCATGATTCATCAGACTTCTGGGCACTGTCATAGATCATCATGTCTGAAACCGTCCATTTTCATCCCTGACACTGGCCATTGTTCCAGTGATCGGGTCTTCCAACATAATAGTGTGTGGATGATTATTCGGAGAGCTCCACAACAAGAAACTATTTAAATTATAGTGATACAAAAGGTTGTCCTAGATACCAATCTTCTTGAAATACTTATTTAATGTAACATGTTCTGGAATAGATTGAGTGATTTCAGCTGGATATTGAAAATGGTGCACTGCAAAAGCTGAAGGTCAGTTTCAGAACATCAGAAATCTCATTTTATACCTTGAAAAAATATTGCTGCAATATATTTGGTGAGAATTGTTACAGAACTGAATAAGATACTCACTGATGAAAACTCATAAGTAATTTGCAATTTACCTTTCAGAACACACTAAACAATTCAATACCTAAGAGATACTCCTCCTGTATTAACACATCTGTAACAATAACAAAGGTCAAATTTCCCTTGGAAAACATAAAGGAAGAAAAATGATAAAGAAATAAAAATCTGGAAACAAGTCATCTTCTTTCTCATTTGATTGTTCCGCAGGAGAATTCGATTATATCTTTTACAATAACCAGTTAATGGTTGGCATTGAAGGCGCAGAAGTCTCTCTTAGAAGAACAATATAAAAATTCTTAATTGGCACTTTGAAAGTGCAGTCCTCATGATGAATAAGTCACTAAACATATATTGACTAGATATACTCCAATCTGTATTTTGTTCAAACTAGATGCAAGGTCATTCTGGGAAACAAATGTTATCAAAACACTGGCCTTCTCCTTGCATTGTTCAGTATCTGTACAGTCAGTTTTGCTGTATACAAGTCCCTGCCTATAAGCATTTCCAAAGTCCACCCTGACCTACATCCTTACTTACAGCGCACAAATTGAAAATAATGCAGATGATTTGGCTTGCAATGCCATCTACTGGTATGAAATATAGGGCTTACAACTTAAAAACAATATTTGAACATTAGCTCCATCCTATGAAGCCTACAAAATTACAATCTACATATTTATTCATTGCAGATTTGTGAATGAATTAAAAACAAATAACAAACGACAGAAATCATTCATTATAAAATGAGAAACAATTTTAGGATATTTGTGCTAATACAGCTTATTCAAAAACTGTTAACTATTGCATAAATAATTTTGCTGGTATTAAATAAATATACTTCAAGCATGAAGAATGACTCATTTTATATGTTAAAAAAATGATAATTTTAATAAATTATGGAGTAGTCACATAACTAGAATGATTCATTTCATAATTACTTGCAAGCAATTATAAATTTTAATATGTGAAAATGTTACATTGAAGACAAGTTAAATAAACTTAAGATAACACAGTTACTAACACTATTCTCAATGAAAATCAACTACAATATCACCAATGGTTTATTGTGGGAGCTACATTATTTATAAAATAAATCACCTTGCATCAAATAAATCAGCAGGAAATCTTCAGAATAATATTTCATATAAAATGTAATATTATCAATATGGAAAATGATACTAACAGTTAGAAATTATTCAAATAACTTATTGAATGCCACAACCAACATGAATATCAATCCATTCATATATTTGGGAGCAACCAAACATATCCTGAAATGTGTTAGTAAGTCAATACACAAGACGATAATATACATTAATACAAAGTTTAATTTCAATTTGTGAAATTTAGATTAAAATTCAATCTCTCTTCCATAATGTTAACATAGATATGTTAATTGTAAATATTTGAAAGGCATGTTGCATTTTAGAAGGATTGTGTGATGGATCTGCATATTCATAGGATTATAACAGCAGTGAAAAAGGTGACTTATTTAGTTAGTCCTATTTCTTTGAAATATCTATTACTCCATTCCGATACTTGTGCTCTGAAAAACGTTTGTAAATACTCACAAAACAATAAAAAATAGGGTTTTAATCTGAATTTGAACACGCTAATTCATTGATTGGAATGGTGTCAGTTGAATAATGAAATTATAATCCTTAATCTTCCATATTTTATTACAAACAGGCTTGCATAGGACTAAATTACTTATTTGTTCCATGTGTAAGGACAGAAAGTCAAAGCATCTTGAAATAATTATTTTGAAGGCATCTACAACTTTTAAACACCAAACCTGCTGAAGTTCAAAACATCTAAAGGATCAAATAAAAATACTATTTGGCAATGGACTGTCACTAAATATTAAGCTTTTTTACTTTCCTGACGTTAAAATAACATAGAAATTCATTGTTTTTCAGGAAACATTGGCAATAATGGAAAATGTCAAAATATTGAACTGACTAATCCGTCCATATATTTTTTTAATTGATCACTCAAATCTGAAATATAGTGGAACAAATATAATTTGTGCAAATAATTTTTGCATTGCATTTTATATGCTCATGCAAAATAATAAAAAGTTTCAAAATTGAAATTGTTCATTTGACAAGATATCGAAGTAACGCAATGAAGTGTTACTATACAATCAATATTTGCTTTACGGGCAGCATGGTGGCACAGCAGCAGAGTAGCTGCTTTACTGCACCAGGGATCCAGGTTCGCTCCTGACCACGGGTGCAGTCTGTATGGAGTTTATACCTTTTCCCTATCACTCGTGGGCTTTCCCTGGGTGCTCTGGTTTCCTCCCACATTCCAAAGCCATACAGGTTTGTAGGTTAATTGGCTTTGGTAAAGATTGGAAATTGGCCGTAGCATGTAGGATAATGCTGGTGTATCGGGATCGCTGGTCAGTGCGGACTCAACTAAAATAAACATAAAGCATTTCTGACTGGTAACTTGTACCTACCCTAGAAAGGCCACAATTCTTTTGCTGGTTACCTCTTAGATAATTCATAAATTGCTGAAAGTAAGCCCAACAAGACATGTTTGCAGAGTGAAGCTACAATTCTTTATATAATGAGCAGCCTACATTACATTAAAAAAAAAAAAATTACAGGAAAAATATAATTCTAAATTCCATACATTTCAGGTAAATTGGAGATTTATTTTGTTGTGAGATCAAGAATATCAATCCACACACTATTTGCAAACAGCACTGAAATGGTTTCTGTAACATCAGTTCATACAATTCATAATGCTAGAACTAATTGAACAGTCATTTTCAACATGATTCAATGTGCAATAATAAAAATAAAAAAATAGAAAAATATATTGAAAGTATTGGAAAGGAATCACTTCAAAATAAGATTAATTTCTGGGATGGCAAATGGGTGCAAATTTAATAAATGTTTGTGTTTCCCAGTTCAAAACTCAGTTTTGCTCACTTGGTATGTGGGCTGGCACAGCGCACTGGACCACCAACGATACGTGCTGTGAAGTGGTGACATGTTTACGATGAGTCACTGAATTTATCTGCACCAGGGCAGCAAGAAGGGTGTTCAGGATACTTCCCCATGGGTAGTGAGACCAAGATCAGTGGGTGATTAATTCAGGGCCATTCTCACCCACCCCACACAAACAATTTAGATTGCCGGCACGGAGTTGGCACTCGTTGACTGTCAGCCCTTTCGTACAGGTAATCCTTCACAAGCTCCAAGAAAAGGAATAAAAGGAACAGAAAATAATGCAAAAAGGACATAAACTATCCCTTGCCTACATTATAATGTAATTCTGAAACTACTACCATCTGTGTCAATTCTGTGTACTTGGTAAATTCCAGATTTATTTATAGAAGTTGTTAACAATCCTTAACTTACACATTGTTTCATTCCTATCTCAATGTCTTCTTCCTCAGTAATGAAAGAGAAGTAGGTTCCAGAACTTCTGCTTCACAATGTAATGGCATTTCTTGAGATTATAAAATAAAATTTGTTTTATCCACACGGAATGAATGAATAGTGTTTCAGCTCCCCGCGTTAAAAGTGTTGACAACTGCAGCCAAGCTGTGAATCCAAACTTCCTGACAGTCTGTGCTCTGCCAAGCAGTGGAGCAACACCTCCAAGAGACAGATAAAGAGATAAAGAGAAAATTGCAAAGTAACAGCAAAATTAAATGAAAACTCTCCGAGGCAGGCATAGTTCCCTCTGCTTGGCATGAAACGGGTGGGATCCAAGTCTCCAACCCTTCTAGTTCGGCAAAATCAAGTCAATGGAGCAGCTAAATGGAAGTGAAGGTTAGAAAATGAAACACTCAAAAGCTGTAGGACAATACATCTCTGCTCTTAACAAGAGTGCTTGAATATATTTATATTCATTACGTTATATCATTTATATTATATATTTAAATCTTTTCTTCTCAATAAGGAGATAAAATCTATTTCCTACCATATAGAAATCATATCAAATCATATTAAAATTGTTTTTCTCTCCCGAAATAAAATCTGCACGGTATCATTTGATAGATGAGGTTTCTCAAAAAGCAATGATGCATTCATTCTTTAAAAGGGCTATCTCTCCAACCCAGGCACACTTGATTTCAGGACTGACCGTACTCAAGACTCAAGTGTCTGCAAAGCAGACATTGTGTTTGTCAGTCAAATAAAGATTATTCCAAAAGAATAATGAAGGATCATGTGAAAATATTAATCCTTTTAAATGTGCGACATTGTCTGTAGGATGGTTGGGAAACAGGAACAATGATTGTGAAGAGAGTAAAATCGATGAGGATTTATTTAAATTACATATCAATAAGTATCAGATCATACCCAAATGTCATTACCACTGTTTCAGAAGGCCAACTGTGACAGCTCATCATTACACCACCAGCTTTTAGTTTTCTTCCAGGTTCAGTAGAGTTTTCGTTATTTTGTGCTCACATACCAAATGCGTAGGTATGTAAAAACAACGGTGGTTGGAAAAGATGTCTTGAAGTAAGAAATTAACGTGTTCTCTGGAAATGAATATCAATTCGAGCTATGAATATAGAGTATTGAGATTCTGTAGGAAGAAGTCACATCAATTCACCGTTAGAACTTTGGCAGATCATTGCTCTGTGACCATCACAAAACCACTGCTGTAGTCTAAATATTAAATTTCCTTGATGATTATTTTCAATTTATATTTTCCCTTTGTCACATTCTAATGTAAATCTTTCTTTCTTATCAACTGCTGTGATAAAGTAATACTGCGTTTTTGCATGATTAAATATGATGGATAAGATTGGATGGATCAACCACGAGCTTTTAATAGTAAACCTGTGCAAACACTTACATCACAGTGGTCCCAGCTTGTTCTCTCCTAATGCCAGGCAGCATCTGAGTTCTTGCAGATTACTTCAGACAAACAAAATGCAACTGGACATATCTTCACCTTTATAGTAAATGTCATTACTCATACCATTCTATTTTCTTGTTAAAACAAAGTGTGTGTGTGTGTGTCAGCTTGTGAGGTGCATGTGAGAGAGAGATAAAGGGAGAGAGTGTAAGAAAGAGGAGAGAAAGAAAGAGGAGAGAGGGGTGGGAGAGAGGGGGTAGAGAGAGGGGGTGGAGAGAGAGGGAAATGGAGAGGGGGAGAGGGGGAGAGGGGGAGAGGGGGAGAGGGGGGAGAAGGGGAGAGGGGAGAGGGAGAAGAGGGAGGAGACGATGAGGATGAGGAAGGAGAGGGAGAGAGAGATGGAGAGAGAGAGAGGGAGAGGGAGAGGGAGAGAGAGAGAGAGAGAGAGAGAGAGAGAGAAAGAGAGAGAGAGAGAGAGAGAGAGAGAGAGAGAGAGAGAAAGAGAGAGAGAGAGAGAGAGAGAGAGAGAGAGAGAGAGAGAGAGAGAGAGAGAGAGAGAGAGAGAGAAGGAAAAATCTGGTGTCTACCGTGTGCAATAAATAGTAAAAACGTTAATTGTGGTGAATTGTAAATTTTGTAATAAAATATTTGGTGTCAGAGGCAATACAAAATATGTATACAATATGTGCAATGGTATAGAACACCACATAAATCGTGTTCGAAAAAAGTTGATGATTTTTAAGTAGAAATTCTGATTTTTTTTTTTATGTTTATGATTTATTATTGAATATAATTGAAACTAAGATTATTAACTGGTTGCTTTCCTTTCTTCATTGCAGCTCTATTTGAAATGTATATCCAGTTAGAATAGCAGCTTAGAAATGGGACGTGTGCACAGCCATTGCCTCTAGACATATGACCCAAACTGATGCTCAAAAGCCTGGCTACAACCTCTGCGCACCAGCCTCCCGTGATTAATTCATTGCCCTTGAAACTATCTGCTTGCAATCTTCACAGTCTAAATATGGGTTCCGCAAGTACCAAAACGGGATTCCAAGGAGATTTGTTTCACACAGACGTGAACCATATGATTTGCTTATGAAATGTAGGCTAGAATACCAACAAATAACCAGGAAAAGGATTTAGTTTATGTTGTTCGTTCAACAGCAGCAGACTCTGTGAGATTTACTGTATGATCTCCCTAAATTACTCGATTGTGAGCAGCACCATGTTTGATTTTGACTGAATTACTGTTTTCCCGTTTACATCATTAATTATGAGCTGGACGGGGAGGTGAGATGCTAATTCCTTCGTCTGACATGATGACAGCAATCACTGCCATCACAGAACAGAAGAAAGAGAGCAATCTTATATCCAGGGATATGAATTTCTGATCAGTGGCTGGCGGACTGCTGCAAAGGCTTACAGTAATCCCATTGGACAGTTTGGGTAGATGAAGTCTGGAAGCAGGCTGCTACAACGGAGGTAGCTCACAATTGCAAGCCTCTGCCCATAAATTACAGCCACTGCTGTGTCTGCTCCACCACAGTTTGATTTCAGCTGATGGGCATTCATATTGTTCGCACGAACAAGAAGTTTTGTCCTTTTCCTCTGCTAGCTTTGGCTTTCCAACAAAGCCCACTTTGAAGTAAAAAAATAATATCGGACCTTTTCGTTGTGTACAGGTGGAAAATGGGAGAAAAAAAAAATCAAATTCTGCTGACAGGAGAAGCAAACCCACAATTGACATCACTAATTATATCAAAAAATCAAACCATTTTCATAACAAGAAACTATATGATGGAACTCCATCAGAATTATACAGTTGAACCTGTGTATTTGATACTCAGCCCCTAACATTTATACAATTAAAATAAGTATTGGATCATTCACAATTTCAATACGAAACATATGTGTATATCAAGTGAAAAACTGTCCTATAAAAGAACAATGCTGCAAGGTTTCAAGACTGAATATGGCAAATTAACGATATTAATATCTAAACATTTAGATTCACATGTCCACAATGCCAATTAACAATACAATTCTTCAGAACTTATGTTATTGTTGCATAAGAATAAATCTGTACAACAGCATGTTTTAAGAATGAATTACAAAATACTACCGATTCCCCTATTATAAATCATTGCCATGATTTATATTACATTGTTTTGTGTGATTTGATGTTAAGACAGGAAATGAAAAGGCCAAGTAAGATCCAGATCAGCGGCTTTCAAACATTTTTGCAGCGAGCCACTTTAACCCAACAGTTCACCCACATGACCCAGTAATAACGTTCCCCAATCTGTGGACTGGCATTTTATTTAAAAGAGAGGAGATAACGATTCATGTTTTAGCAGTCCGTGACCTACCTGAGGGACAAGCTTCCCACTCTGATAACCTCTGATCTCAAGTTCAAGCTCCTGGGGCAAATAAAGAAGGCGACAATGTTCCTTTTAGTACGCACCACATTTTACTGGGGGGAGGAAGGTGGTTTGGGAACTCCTACCCCAATGCTCTCCCCATGTGAACTGTGGGGTGGGGGTGGGGGGGGAAGTTGGGGGGGGGGGGCAGGGGCGGGGATGGGGGCTCGGGCAGGGGGTGATTAGCAGAAAGAGCTAGAGCTGACAGACCAGGACTTCCATCTGAAGGCCCACTCTAAAAATGACCATCCACTGTATTTAAGTACCAATTAAATACCAGCATGAAGGATATATTTATCATGCATATAAGCATCTCCAAGCCTAATTATGCACAATTTCTGCTATCACAATCCCCTTCGTATTATATTAATGGTGGTTATTTACAGGGGTTTACTGTGTTCAATGATAACCTTATGACCAATTCCAAGTTTAATTAGAAGTCCTGAGAAAAAAAAACTAGTGCAAATACATTTTAACGAGCAAGTCTTCCTTATTTATAAAATATTTATTGACTTGACATTGTGTATTCTCCTTTCATCATATAAATAAGAGGAATAGGATACAAGGAACCGACCTGATCGGTTACCTGTAATCCCTTCATCCCTCCCTTTTGTTCCATTTCTAACAGTGTTAGTCCCAGATGTTAATCTGTCTTTTGCTTTTACAAATGTCAATCATCTTCCTGCACAACAGTTTCTAATTTCATGACTAATATTTGGTATTTAGGTGCATTGTTTCAGCTGTAAGCTGCAGATTCCTTTGAACTGATTATGCAGTGAGAAATGACTGAAGCAAACAACCTTCACTGAGGGCAATTTGATATTACACAAGGATCCCTTCAATAGGAGTTGCCATTTCCATATTAAAAGAGACACAAGCATTGGACATCTGTTTATTTCACAACATTAGATAACATTCTTCATTAGTACGGGTGTCAGAGGTTATGGGGAGAAGGCAGGAGAATGGGGTTCGGAGGGAGAGATAGATCAGCCACGATTGAATAGCGGAGTAGACCTGATGGGTTGAATAGCCTAATTCTACTCCTATTCCTCATGACTTTATGAACATAATCAGGAACCATTTTACCCTGATCATGCCCTCTTCACCCCTCTCCCGTCAGGCAAAAGATAGTTTGAAAACATGTACCACTAGACTCTGGAACAGGGTCTTTCCTGCTGTTATCAGCCAACTGAACGGTCCTTCCATAAGATTGGATATCGTCCTGATCTTCCAACCTACCTCATTTTGTACCCTACACTTTTTAAGTATAACACTGTAATGCTGGAACACCACATTCCCCACTCTGGTACATTTCTCTTGTACATGTGTTGGAAATGATTATACACGTATAGAGTATGATTTGACTGGATAACACACAAATAAAGCTTTTCACTGCATCTCACTATTGATTTAAGGTGAGGTGTAGAAGGGTTAGAAGAGATCTAAGGAAAAAACATTTCCCATTCAGAAAGTGGTTAGAATTGCACTGCCTGAGGAAGTGCTGGAAATAAATATACTCATAACATTAAAAAAGTGTCTGCATGAAAGCTTGAATCACCAAGGCATAGAAGACTATTGACCAAGTGTAGGCAAATTTAATTAAATTATGATATATGGGTATTTGATGACCAGTGTGGACATGGTAAGCAAAAGGGCCTATTTCTACGCTATATAGCTTTACAAAAGTTGGACTAGTTTGAAAGTAAAGAGGATGAAATGGTGTAAAGAAAATGTTTTATTGTGATGACATATTTTATCAAGGTACTTTACTGAGTTGGGCTTCTGGTGAAGGGTCTTGTGCATCAGGAGTGTGCTCTGAAAATTCTTTTATGCATCATCCATGATCTTTTGATCATTTATGAGTCAATTATGAGCCATAAATGCCAGGGGCAGAGCTGCCCTCTGGGAAAGTGAAGGAGGAAAATTATCCATAAGAGTTTAAGGGAACAAAGGGAATATTGGTTAAAATTGAAGAAATTGATGTAAAATTGATCCAATAGCTGAAAGAAATTATACCAAACTTGATAAGAATGTAATTGAAAAATTACATTTAATTATATTTTGGATACTACATATAATTGCAGAAATACAAGGATGAAACCAAGGAAATTCAAAGTGACTGATTTAAAATGTATAAAATAATATATTAAAATATTAAACATTAAAAAGTTATGTGGTGGTCAATAATTTCAAATAATATTAATTTGTTTTTACTTCATGAAATAATTCGAAATAAATTTTAAAATAAAATCAGGACCATTTATAGATGCACATTTGTGAAATTCTTCTCTAAGTAATTATAAACCACAAATATATGCACCTTCTTTGCAATAACTCAGGTTTTTGGATGGATCCTAATAACCTTTAGACATTTTATTTCAGAGATACAGCGTTCAAACAGGCCCTTCGCACCAACCAGCAATTGCCCCGTACTATCCTACACACTAGGAACAACTTACAATTTACGGAAGTCAATTAACCTACAAACCTGTACGTCTTTGGAGTGTGGGAGGAAACCGGAGCACCCAGAGAAAACTCATATGGTCATAGGGAGAATGTACAAACTTAGTACAGAGTGCACCCATAATCAGGATCGAACCTGGGTCTCTGGCGCTGTGAGGCAGCAACACTACTGCTGCGCCACTGTGCTGCCCTGGAACGGCACAGTTTTACCCTGTTATGATGAGGCGGGTAAGTGATTTAAATATGGTAACGACCTGGCTCCTTTGCTGCTGATTTGACAGTAATTTTAATTAGTTCCTGATCATTTCAGTTGTCTGCGGCTGGGGGGGGGGGGAACCTGGCAGCAACAAAAAAAGGTACAGCGAGCTGATCCAAAAGGAAATACATTTTATGGGGCAATGCTCATGGGCTTCAATGAACAAAATGGCCTCACTGCACACCTATGCCTGTTTTGCTTTCTGATTTTTGTTTGTATGTCACAGGAATATTTTGTAATCACCTCACAAATCTGAATGTTTAACTGAAGAAAGCCGCCAGAGGTGGTGCGTAGAGGGGCAGGATATCATTGAGAGCGCCCGGGCTGCTTGGCTTCAATGTGCATTCTGTATTCCAGAGAGCACGCTAAATTCTTCCATTGCTACAGTGGCTGGTGATTTATTACACTTACTTTTCTCTTTAAATCCTAGGCCGTGGAATTTTACACTTGAATGAGTGTTTGGTTGGGCAAAGCCTGTTTATTTTGGTTGCTGCAATGCTGCATGCATCACCTGCAAGAAATGTGTGCAAAAAAAAATCCATGTATATTGAGCTGGAGCATAATTATTTCCCAATAACTCTACGTAGATTAAATTCCGCTAATATTACAGCAATTATGACAGGGATTTAATCTTTCAGTGAAGCCATCATCATTTATTAACCAGACAGAATCCCTGGAGTCATCATTATCAACCATGGCACCTTAAACTACATTTACAAACCCTCACACACAGCAACAATGGGTGAGGCTTAATTTTTATGCTTGAAAAATATCACGGAAGTATAATTATGGAAAAGCATAAGTGGTAAAGATTACATTGAAAACATTTTCTTCTCAAGGTTTATGACTATTTAAATCCCTCGATGAGTTTATTTTCTTCTAATCAATTGGGTTTTTTTTTTCAAAATTAATTTGTTGTGGCTTGTGATGCAATCCATCTTCCTGATCTGCATAATAAAAACAAAGAGATCCTTATGCCAATTGACATTACATTGATCTTAAAATGGCATGTGTAAACTGTAATATCCAGTAAATTGGCTATAGTTTTCAAAATCAAATCAGATTTTTAAAGATTTTGCCTCAATAAAATCTAATTAATGGTTACCATAAATAAAACTTTCCATTGCATGCCAAATATAATGAAAATGTTATTGAAGAACAAAAACACATACCAAGCACAAAGGAACACATTGGGATAATTTCTATTCAGGTAAATGGGGAATGCGTGGGTTGATGGAATCTTTTCAATCATGTGGTTCAGATAACCATTCCAAGAGTTAGGTAGGTATTTATCATGTTTAAGAAAGAACTGCAGATGCTGGTAAAATCAAAGGTAGATAAAAATGCTGGGGAAACTCAGCGGGTGAGGCAGCATCTATGGAGCGAAGGAATAGGTACCGTTTCGGGTAGACCCTTCTTCAGACTGATGTAGGGGTGGGGAAGGGTGGGAAGAAGAAAGGAAGAGGTGGAAACAGTGGGCTGTGGGAGAGCTAGGAAGGGGAGGGGAAGGAAGGAGAAAGCAAGGACTACCTGAAATTTTAAAAGTCAATGTTCATATCGCTGGGGTGTAAACTACCCAAGCGAAATATGAGGTGCTGCTCCTCCAATTTGCAGTGGGACTCACTCTGCCACGGAGGAGGCCCAGGACAGAAAGGTCAGATTTGGAATGGGAGGGGGAGTTGAAGTGCTGAGCCACCGGAGATCAGGTTGGTTATTACGAACTGAGCGGAGGTGTTGGGCAAAACGATCGCCAAGCCTGCGCTTGGTCTCACCGATGTAGAGCAGTTGACACCTGGAACAGCGGATGCAATAGATGAGGTTTGAGGAGGTGCTGGTGAACCTCTGCCTCACCTGGAAAGATTGCTTGAGTCCTTGAATGGAGTTGAGGGAGGAGGTAAAGCGACAAGTGCAGCATTTACAGTGGTTGCAAGGGAAAATACCAGGGGAGGGGATGGTTTGGGGGGAAGAAAGGACTAATTGACCAGGGAGTTACGGAGGGAATGATCTCTGCGGAAAGCAGAAAGGGGATAAGATGGGAAGATGTGGCTAGTGGTGGGATTCCGTTGGACATGGTGAAAATGTCGGAGGATTATATGTTGTATGTGACGGCTGGTGGGGTGGAAGGTGAGGACAAGGGGAACTCTGTCCTTGTTACGAGTGGGGGGATGGGGAGTGAGCAGAGCTGCTAGATATAGAGGAGACCCTGGTGAGAACATCATCTATAGTCGAAGAGGGGAACCCCCATTCCCTAAAGAATGAGGACATCTCCAATTGGCTGCTGTGGAACACCTCATCCTGGGTGCAGATGCGGCGTAGGCGGAGGAATTGGGAGTAGGGGATAGAGTACTTACAGGGAGCAGGGTGGGAAGAAGTGTAGTCCAGATAGCCATGAGTCAGTGGGTTTGTAGTAGATGTCGGTCAGTAGTCTGTTACCTGCGATGGTGATGGTGAGGTCTACAAATGGTCGGAAATGGTCCAGGTGAATTTGAGTGCCAGATGGAAGTTAGTGGTGAAATGGATGAAGTCAGTGAGTTCTGCGTGGGTGCGGGAGCTAGCACCAATGCAGTCGTCAGTGTAGCGGAGGTAGAGTTCGGGGATAGGGCCGCAGAACGCCTCGAATCATAATCATAATCCTTATCATAATCCGTTTCTTGAATTATTCTTGGTTGGCAGGGTTTCTTGAGGAGGCGAGAACAGCCCTGCGGGATAATTACATTTACGACAATGTTTTCCACCCTGAAGGAGCAGGAATGCTTCCTCACCATCTCTAATGCTTGCCTTTTTAAAAATAAAATTGCACAAACGGACTATGTACTTTTTGACTGCCCCTCCTTTCAGTCGCCAAAAATTACCTTTGGGTTCACAACGGCCTCCGTAATTTGGGTATTGAATAGTCAACAGTTATTGACCCCTTGAAGATTAGGAAGCAAACATCTTGCCCCATTATTAACCACCGTCACCCCTGATCTAAACCTCAGAATCTCTGACTAATTCCTGTCACCGCCAGGAACCAGAGTAGATGAATGTCCACCACCATTCCAAACCAAGTTCCATGTTCGGACCAACCATTAACCGAGCTGCAACTTTCCTGCGTCCTTCTGGTTCTGCAGTCCCACGTTGAGGTGAGTACATCAACATTAATTTCTGGATGAGAAAATGTAGTAGGTCAAAACAATATGAGGCGAAACATATTATTTTCTGAGCTTATCGTCTCCTATCTCCATGCTCCATCACTGATTTATGGAATCCATCCCATTCTATAGCATATCACATACTTTGTTCAATATACAATGTGACCCAGGAACTCAGAGAATAAGGCAGCATTTGGGAAGGAATGGACAGGTGATGTTTTGAGCCAGGGCATTCTCTAATCTGACATCCACCTGAAACAGGATTGTGAACTGAAATGTCACCTCAGTTGCCCATTCCCACCGCAGACCCACTGAGTTCCTAGAGCACTTTGTGTTCTGTCCAAGATACCAGCATCCGCAATCTCTTGCATCTCCACTTACTTCATTATTGTTTACCAGAAACCCCTGTAGTTCCAAAATTCCTTTTAGTAGATCCCAAAACATTAAAATCTCTCTTTAACCCAAAACTTTTCAACTCAAGCAGAATGAAAAATAACTTCAAGGCACTTTTTATGCTTCAATTAATCTATTTACTTATCATTTGTTACCTCAAACTATTTTTATTCCCTATCAATATTTTCAGAATTGCTGTGATTATAGCATAATAAGGTATATTTTCAGTTGTTCATTTTGAAAGAATAGCATAAGCAAGATAATGATGTTATTTACTTGCTACCAACAACGCAAGACTTGACATAAACAAATCTAATTTCTGTATCCTTTAGGGGATAGTTAGTATTATAGCCTTTCAGTATAATTACCAGGATCTTTTCCTGTCACCCACTCCCTTGCCACACCCATCCCTTCCAACCTCCCACACCGTACTCTCTCAGCTCAAGGTAAAACCAGGCCCACAATACCAGCAGCATTTAAAATCGCAAATCAATTTTATAAGTTTCAGGATACTGCATTCAATTTGCCACATGCAACCTGAATATTCCTCAGAGCCTATTCTATAAATAACAGGTCTCCAATTTATCTCTTACTTTATTACTGTTTCTTTCATTTTGATTATTAACCCATAAATATATGATTTTACTGAGGGTGCTACATTCATCTCTGTTGTCAGGATTCTCTATTGGTTCTCTTATTGATAATGTCTCACAATCATGGCAATCAATAAATTATTTGCATTAGATCGCAGCAGATAATGATGACCTCTTTTAATTGTTTGAAATGTACAAAATCCTTATGGTTCTTGATCGTTTAGGTGCAGAAATGATGCTTCCCTTGTCTGAGGTCATGTCTTCTAAATAAGGGGTTGATCTTTCAGGACTAAGATGAGAAGAAATCTTTCCACCCAACGGGAAGTGAATCTTTAGAATTCTCTCCCAAGAGGACCATGGAGGCTCCGTCACTGAGTATACTGAAGGTGGTGTAGATACGTTTTTATTTATTAAGGGAATCAAGGGATAGTGGGTTAGTGTAGGAAAGGCAGGTAGAACATTAATCATTATTTTATTTTTTTAAATGCAATGAACACAGTCGAGTTCTGCCTCACAGCGTCAAAGATGCATTTCCGATCCTGACTATGGGTGCTGTCTGTGCGGAGTTTGTACAATCTCCATGTAATAGCGTGGATTTTCTCTGGCTGCTCCGGTTTCCTCCCACATTCCAAAGACATGCAGATTTGTAGGTTAGTTGGCTCCTGTAAAATCCTGGTGCTTAGGATGCGAAAGTGGAATAACATAAAACAAGTGTGAACGGCTGATCGATGGACTCGGTGGGCTAAAGGGCCTGTTTCCATGCTGCATCTCTAAAATAAACTAAACTATTAAACGGTAGACCCCACACAAGGTGTTGAATAGCCGACCCATGCTTCCATTTATTATGTTATTATGGTCTTACTCAACTTTGACACTGCATGGTGACAATAACTTGAATATGAGCTTTCACACAGACTCATGCTGTTCAAAATCATGAGAGGTGTGGTGGTACAAATATAAGTGTAATGAGAGTATCATCACACCTGCATTTGCAACAAGAGATGACATTGTGAGCCCTTCAGCCAGTCATAATAAACAAAGGTAAAAGGCACACCATTCAGAACTCACACTTCACACCGGCAACAGGAATAAAAATAAGAAAGCCAGTAACTGGATTTATCTAAGTCTCCCTCCAAGGATACAAACCAGAATTTACACATTGCTGTCAATGTACAGAAATATACTTCTAATTTACTTCAAGAAGTGCCTCTATGCGCTATTTCCCCACAGTAAATATTTAAGCAGACTTGTTTGAATGAACAGACCAAGTTAAAGCTAGCTCCGTTTTAGCACCCAAACAACAGATCCACATTCCAAATCCCGGATTACCAATAAGCAATCCAATGTAATACTGTTTCAGTAGAACAGTACTGGAATCCGGGAATGATTTTAAATTCCAGGCTTGCTACTGGGGATTCATTACTTCCAGGTCTTTTTCTCGAGCTGACGGTGGAAGTGAGCTGAATCACCCTCCAATTCAACTTGCCCTTCCCCCATGAGATATTAATCTGCATTCCCTCATTACCTACCTTTGACAGTCATTGCAAATAACAACCCAGTAATATGAAGAATTATGGCTACAATTTCTGCCATTCTACAGCATTACATTTTGTTATATAGTATACAATGCATTCAGAAAGTATTCAGATCCCTTCACTTTTTCCACATTTTGTAACGTTACAACCTTATTCTAAAATGGATTAACTTCATGCTTTTCTATCGTCAATCTACACACAGTACCCCATAATAAAAAAGCGAAAACAGGTGTTTAGAAATGTTGGCAAAGTAATTAAAAAGAATAATTGAAATATCACATTTACATAAGTATTCAGACCCTTTACTCAGTACCTTGTTGAGGCACCACTGGCAGCGATTATAGCCTCAAGTCTTCGTGGGCATGACGCTACAAGCTTGGCACACCTGTATTTGGGTAATTTATCTGTGTGTGTGGGGGGGGGGGGGGTGCAGATCCTCTCAAGCTCTGTCGGGTTGGATGGGGAGCGTCGATGCACAGCAATTTTCAGGTCCCTCCAGAGTTGTTCGATCGGGTTCAAGTCCGGACTCTGGCTGGGCCACTCAAGGACCTGTCACAAAGCCAATCCTGCATTGTCTTGGCTGTGTGTTCAGGGTTGTTGTCCTGTTGGAAGGTGAATCTCCGCCCCAGTCTGAGGTCCAGAACGCTCTGGAGCAGGTTTTCATCAAGGATCTGGGACCCCAGCTATTTACAATATACATTAATGATTTGGACGAGGGAATTAAATGCAACATCTCGATGTTTGCGGATGACACGAAGCTGGGAGGCAGTGTTAGCTGTGAGGAGGATGCTAGGAGGCTGCAGGATGACTTGGATAGACTGGGTGAGTGGGCAAATGCATGGGAGATGCAGTATAATGTGGATAAATGTGAGGTTATCCACTTTGGTGGCAAAAACAGGAAGGTAGACTATTATTTGAATGGTGACCGATTAGGAAAAGGGGAGATGCAGCGAGACCTGGGTGTCATGGTACACCAGTCATTGAAAGTAGGCATGCAGGTGCAGCAGGCTGTGAAGAAAGCGAATGGGATGTTGGCATTCATAGCAAAAGGAATTAAGTACAAGAGCAGGGAGGTTCTACTGTACAGGGTCTTGGTGAGGCCACACCTGGAGTATTGCATACAGTTTTGGTCTCCTAATCTGAGGAAAGACATTCTTGCCATAGAGGGAGTACAGAGAAGGTTCACCAGACTGATTCCTGGGATGGCACGACTTCCATATGAAGAAAGACTGGATAGACTTGGCTTGTACTCGCTGGAATTTAGAAGATTGAGGGGTGATCTCACAGAGACTTACAAAATTCTTAAAGGGTTGGACAGGCTAGATGCAGGAAGATTGTTCCCGATGTTGGGGAAATCCAGGACAAGGGGTCACAGTTTAAGGATAAGGGGGAAGTCTTTTAGGACCGAAATGAGAAAATCGTTTTTCACACAGAGAGTGGTGACTCTGTGGAATTCTCTGCCACAGAAGGTAGTTGAGGCCAGTTTGTTGGCCATATTTAAGAGGGAGTTGTATGTGGCCCATGTGGCTGAAGGGATCAGGGGGTATGGAGAGAAGGCAGGTACGGGATACTGAGTTGGATGATCAGCCATGATCATATTGAATGGCGGTGCAGGCTTGAAGGGCCGAATGGCCTGCTCCTGCACCTAATTTCTATGTTTCTATGTTTCTATGATCTCTCTGTACTTTGCTCCGTTCATCTTTCCCTCGATCCTGACTAGTCTCCCAGTTCCTGCCACTGAAAAACATCCCCACAGCATAATTCTGCCACCACCATGCTTCACCGTAGGTATGGTATTGGCCAGGTGATGAGCGGTGCCTGGTTTCCTCCAGACGTGACATTGGCATTCAGGCCAAAGAGTTCAATCTTGGTTTCATCAGACCAGAGAATCTTGTTTCTCATGCCTTTTGGCAAACTCCAAGCGGGCTGTCATATGCCTTTTACTGAGGAGTTCCCCAGATCTGTATCGCGACACAATCCTGACTCGGAGGTCTACGGACAATTCCTTCATCTTCATGGCTTGGTTTTTGCTCTGACATGTGCTGTCAATTGTGGGACTTACTATAGACAGATGTGTGCCTTTCAAGTAGTAGAAACATTTAAATGGAAACAGGATGAAACCTAACCTCAATTTTGAGTGTCAATAAGTCTGAATACTTATGTAAATGTGATATTTCAGTTATTTCTTTATAATTACTTTGCAAAAATTTCTAAACACCTATTTCACTTCTTCATTCTGGGGTATTGTGTGTAGATTGATGATAAAAGAATAAATAATCCATTTTAAAATAGGGCTGTAACGTAACAAAATGTGGAAAAAGCGAAGGGGTCTGAATACTTTCTGAATGCACTGTATAATTGTATTTCTAATATTTTAGATATAATATTTATACACACGCACATACTATATATATATATATATATATATATATATACAGTGGCTTGCAAAAGTTTTCATACCCGTTGAACTTTTCCACATTTTGTCATGTTACAACCACATACGTAAATGTATTTTATTGGGATTTTAAGTGATAGACCAACACAAAGTGGTGCATAATTGTGAAGTGGAAGGAGAATGATACATGTTTTCCAAATTTGATTACAAATAAAAAAACTGAAAAGTATAGCGTGCAAAAGTATTCAGCCCCCCTGAGTCAATACTTTGTAGAACCACCTTTCACTGCAATTACAGCTGCAAGTCTTTTGGGGTATGTCTCTACCAGCTTTGCTCATCTAGAGACTGAAATATTTGCTCATTCTTCTTTGCAAAATAGCTCAAACTCAGTCAGATTGGATGGAGAGCGTCTGTGAACAGCAATTTTCAAGTCTTGCCAGAGATTCTCAATTGGATTTAGGTCTGGACTTTGACTGGGCCATTCTAACACATGAATATGCTTTGATCTAAACCATTCCATTGTAGCTCTGGCTGTATGTTTATGGTCGTTGTCCTGCTGGAAGGTGAACCTCCGCCCCAGTCTCAAGTCTTTTGCAGACTAACAGGTTTTCTTCCAAGATTGCCCTGTATTTGGCTCCATCCATCTTCCCATCAACTCTGACCAGCTTCCCTGTCCCTGCTGAAGAAAAGCATCCCCACAGCATGATGCTGCCACCACCATGTTTCACAGTGGGGATGGTGTGTTCAGGGCAATGTGCAGTGGTAGTTTTCCGCCACACATAGTGTTTTGCATTTAGGTCAAAAACTTCAATTTTGGTCTCATCAGACCAGAGCACCTTCCTCCACATGTTTGTTGTGTCCCCCCACATGGCTTGTGGCAAACTGCAAACGGGACTTCTTATGGCTTTGTTTTAACAATGGCTTTCTTCTTGCCATTCTTACATAATGGTCCGGTTTGTGGAGTACACAACTAATAGTTGTCCTGTGGACAGATTCTCCCACCTGAGCTGTGGATCTCTGCAGCTCCTCCAGAGTTACCATGGGCCTCTTGGCTGCTTCTCTGATCAATGCCCTACTTGCCCAGCCTGTCAGTTTAGGTGGACGGCCATGTCTTGGTAGCTTTGCAGTTGTGCCATACTCTTTCCATTTTTGGGTGATGGATTCAACAGTGCCCCGTGAGATGTTCAAAGATTGGGATATTTTATTATAACCTAACCCTGCTTTAAACTTCTCCACAACTTTATCCCTGACCTGTCTGGTGTGTTCCTTGGGCATCATGATGCAGTTTGTTCACTAATGTTCTCTAACAAACCTCTGAGGCCTTCACAGAACAGCTGTATTTATACTGAGATTAGATTACACACAGGTGGACTCTATTTACTAATTAGGTGACTTCTGAAGGCAATTGGTTGCACTGGATTTTATTTAGGGGTATCAGAGTAAAGGGGGCTGAATACCTTTGCACGCCACACTTTTCAGTTTTTTATTTGTAAAAAAATTTGAAAACCATGTATCATTTTCCTTCCACTTCAAATTATGCGCCACTTTGTGTTGGTCTATCACATAAAATCCCAATAAAATACATTTATGTTTGTGGTTGTAACATGACAAAATGTGGAAAAGTTCAAGGGGTATGAAAACTTTTGCAAGCCACTGTGTATATATATATATATACACACTAGATCAAGTGGGACCCGTCCCCTCAACCGGCGGTTGCGGTGGGGGGGAGGCAGCCTGTGGCATCACACACACCAACCACCCCCCCGCACACACACTAACCACCCGCCACACACGCTACCCACCCCCCTTGAAATTATATTAATATTATTTATTTGCTCTTTTTACCCCATCCCCTTTCCTATCCACACATGCATAGCCCCCAACTTGCAGGCACGGCTAGTGAGGGAGGGGGTAGAGAGAAAGGGACACAAAGGCACAGAGAGGGACACAGAGGCACAGAGAGGGACAGAGAAGCAGAGTGAGGGACACAGAGGCACAGAGAGGGACACAGGCACACAGAGAGAGGGAGGGTGAGTGGGAGGGGGAGAGGGAGGGGGGAAGGGAGGGAGTGCGCAGACGAACTCAGCGAGCGGGCGGCACGGCCACTGAGTGGGCTGTGTGCGGGCAGACGCCGACCAAAGGACTGAGTCGGGAAGTTCAATCGGACTTTTATCTTTAAAGATGTGGAAGTCAGCAAGACGCTTCGTTATCATTTGGTTCGCAAAGTGAGAATGACCGTTGCGAATGTTCTGGAAAGATGAGCCGGGAGTCGGGGGGTGACATCACTCACAGCGAGTGGAACATAGCGAAAAACCGGGGAGGGAGAGTGGGAGAGGGGTCGGGGGTGACATCACTTGCAGCGCATGGAAGACAGCGCGAGCAGAGCCACTGTGATGTGTCCATCTCATTGATTTTATGTTATTTGAAATTTGTGAACATTTTCATAAATATTTCTGGAAATAAAGCGTTAATTTTTCACGTTGGACAATTTTAGACTCCACCAGATAAAACTCGACAAGAATATGTAAAGATATTACCATTAGGGCGTCATTTTTCAGAGCAGATGTGATTATACACACACACACATACACACACATACACACACACACACACACACACACACACACACACACACACACACACACACACACACACACACACACACACACACACACACACACACACACACACACACACACACACACACACACACACACACACACACATGCACTTTAATACACACTCACACACACACACACATCCAAGATCAGATTTTTACTAGTTACTAGACCAAGGAGGACCCGTTAGGTCCCGTACCCTCCATGCCCGGGAGAAAGGGGCGGGGGAAAGGGGGGAGTGGGAGGGGGGAGGAAAAATGGATGCCGGGGGATGAAGAGGAAGGCTGGGGGGAGAGAGGCGGGGGGAGAGAGAGGAGGGGGGGAGAGAGAGAGAGGAGGGGAGGGAGAGAGAGGAGGGGGGAGAGAGGGGGGGGGAGAGAGAGGAGGGGGAGAGAGAGGGGGTAGGCAGATGGGGAGGGGGGAGGGGTAGGGGAGGAGTGTGGGGAGGAGGATTGGGGGAGATGATGGGGGAAGAGGGGTGGATGGAAGTTAGGCCCTGGGGGGAAACTGGGAGGGGTGAATGAGAGGCCAGGGGGAGCCCAGGGGGGGGGGAGAGAGCCTGGGGGGTGAAGAGAGCCCGCGGGAGGGTAAAGAGAGCGCGCGAGAGAGAGAGAGAGAGCGCGCGAGAGAGAGGTTCATTCTTCACTCGCAGGGCTAGCAGAACTCAGTGTACTTGGATAGCAACAATGTTGCGAGCAGGGCTACAATCCCATTGTGACGTCACAGCAGTAAGCGCAAGGAACTAGCAGTTATTTTTTCTCAAGTCTCTTCAGATATTTGAACATTTTTATTAAGAAGGAACTGCAGATGCTGGAAAATCGAAGGCAGACAAAAATGCTGGAGAAACTCAGCAGCTAAGGCAGCATCTATGGAGCGGAGGAAAGAGGCAACGTTTCGGGTCGAGGCAGTCTGAAGAAGGTTCTCAACCCAAAAAGTTGCCTATTTCCTTCGCTCCATAGATGCTGCCTCACCTGCTGAGTTTCTCCAGCATTGTTGTCTACCTTTGAACATTTTGATTAATAATTCCAGAAATAATGCATGAATTTTTTAGATATTTTTGACTTCACGGGATAAAACTCTACAGGAATATGTAAAAATGTTACCATCAGAGAATCGTTTTTTCGAGCAGTGTGTTTTTACACACACACACACACGCACACACACACACACACACACACACACACACACACACACACACACGCATGCACACACACACACACACACACACACACACACACACACACACACACACACACACACACACACACACATCCAAGATCAGATTTTTTAATAGTTATAAGGTAATATATATATATATATATAATATATATATATATATATATATATATATATATATATATATATATATATATATATATGACAAAGTGATGTGCCATATATTCCATATATATATATAAATATATATAGTACAAGACTGCATTTACAATTTAATTTTAACGTTGATAATTCTGCTAAAGTAATTGTAAGTTGGGACCTGGTTCATTTTCAATCAGCTGCGTAACCAGCAAAATCTGATCTTTTCATTTATTGCTGGGGAATGTGTAATGGCCTCTAAAAATACCTTATGCCTAAACCATGCCATAAAATAAATTGTTACAATGCTAAAATAGATATCACAATAATTTACACACTTGAGTAATTAAACTGTATCAAGGTAATTATCTCAAGTTCAAAAATCATTTTGGCAATTTTTCGCCCTCAGCATATTCTAAACATTTCCCACTAACTGAAAAAAGGCTTTATACAGTCCACTTCCTGTTATAATCAAGGTCTTGCAAACCTGATATCTCAAGGTTCTGCTTCAGTGAATTTTTCAGAAGGTTACTGATACTGTTGCAGCATAAGAAACTACCAATCTTAGATTGAAGTTGTGAAGGATATTAAGAAACAATTGCAGAGAGTGACACATTTAATAGAGAAAGATTACACTGCTACATCTACTTAATTTGAATTGAATAAATTTCAAACCATTTTACGCAATGCATTCCACAATTTATGTGAAAATTCATGTTGCTACGGTGAGCTCGACCATGAGGTTATTTTATTTTAAATAACAAAGATTTTTATATTTGGTATCATTTTCCCCCCTTCTTTGGAAAATAATGTGATGATAGTTTAGCGAGTCGAACTCGGAAATGAAAAATCTGAATTTTAATTCTACAAGATGACAACAAAGGAATAGGACACCGACTTCCTGATACAACTGAATTCCTTCAGGACTGTTGGAATTAGGCAAATACATTATGATCCTTCAAGGGAAATTTAGAGGGTATTTCTAGAATGACTAAAATTCTGAATAAATGCTTATGGAAAAACAAAAGGTCCCTATTTGGCCTGAATCACTAAACAGAATTTATGAACAAAATACTCCTGACAACTCATAGTGCTGTTAACTCACTAGCCTTGCCACAGATAATGATATTTTTCCAGCTACCTTTGAAAACACAAATTCAAAACAGAAACACTTATTTTTGATATGTTAAACGATTGCCTTCTTATCATAAGTGTCCGATTATTTCATGGCTCCTCCTGAAATCCAGCAACATACATTATTTTTCTGACATTTAATGAAAGCCTGATTTGGCAACAACGTTGGGCACTTTGTATCATGAGCACAGTATTCTGAAGAGCTCGAGAGATTTTGTTTCTTTACAGGCTCACCACCCCACACATAAAAAGCACATGGGTTTATTTATGCTTTAAGGGAGCATGTTCCCATACCATTTTACCTAATCAGACCCAAAATTGTCCTGGTGGTAGAGAAAAACATTCTTTAATCAGTAATCAATGAGTAAAAGAGAATCAGTGCACAACCTGAAATGTGTTACTGTAGTGGTCATTTGAATGATATACAAATCTGCCACAACAGTTACCTTTGTGCAGGAAGGAACTGCAGATGCTGATTAACACCAAAGATAGATTAAAAAATGCTGGAGCAACTCCGCGGGACAGGCAGCCTCTCTGGAGAGAAGGAATGGTTGATGTTTCGGGTCGAGACCCTTCTAGTCTCTGAAGAGTTACTCCAGCATTTTGTGTCTTGTTTGAAAAACGTGATCATCATCAGATCATGTGATAGAAGCAGAATTAGGCCATTCGGTCCATCAAGTCTAATCCGCCATTCAATCATGGCTGATCTATCTCTCCCTCCTTACCCCATTTGCCTGCTTTCTTCCCATATCCCCTGACATCTTTGTCAATTTTCTTTCTGTCCATCAAGGCTTCTCCTGGATAACTTGGATCATCCTGAAATGTGCTATGGGAATGTGAACCATGGAAATCCCATTCCAATGCGATCCAGTACTAGACGTTTAGACTTTAGACTTTGGAGAAACATCATGGAACCAGGTCCTTCAGCCCACTGAGTCCGCCTCGACCAGCAATCACCCCATAGACTAGCACTATCCTACCCTCTAAGAACAATTTACAACCTTACCAAAGTCAATTAACCTACAAGCCAGTATGCCTTTTGGGATGTGGGAGAAAAATGGAGCACTGGAGGAAGTCCGCGCAGTCACAGGAAGAACATACAAACTCCGTACAGACAGCACCTGTAGTGAGGATTGAACCCAGGTCCCTGGCGCTGTAAGGCAGCAACTCTACCACTGCACAGTGTGCCACCCTAGTTGCATCTAAACCCCAATGCAATGGTTACTACCTCAGCCAGTGCCAGCAGGCCTACCTGGTACAGTATCACGAATATATGGGACTCAATTTTGGCAAACTAACTGGAGCTAACAATGAGCTAACCGCAGAGGTGCTCATTGTCTCTAATTATGGCTTCTGGGCATTAGCTGCTGCAGAACAGAATGCGTGGAAACAAGCGGGCTTTACTGGAACAAAATGGAGAAGTCCTGTAGCAGCAAACAACAAAGTGGAGGAGACACAAGGAACTGTAGATGCTGGAGTCTTGAGTAAAACAGTTGGAGTAACTCAGCATGCCAGGCAGCATCAATGGAGGTAATGGACAGGCAATGTTTTAGATTGAGAATCTTGCTCAGACTAACTGACTTACCTGGAGTAACTCAAAGGGTCAAGCAGCATCTGTGAAGAGAAAGGAATTGTTGACATTTTGGTTTGAAACCATGACCTAGGATTTTTTCACACAGAGAGTGGTGAGTCTCTGGAACTCTCTGCCACAGAGGGTAGTTGAGGCCAGTTCATTGGCTATATTTAAGAGTGAATTGGATGTGGCCCTTGTGGCTAAGGGGATCAGAGGGTATGGAGAGAAGGCAGGTACAGGATACTGAGTTGGATGATCAGCCATGATCATATTGAATGGCGGTGCAGGCTTGAAGGGCTAAATGGCCTACTCCTGCACCTAATTTCTATGTTTCTATGTTTCTATGAGAGGGAGGATAACCAGTATAAAGAAGAGAGGGGAGCAATAAGACAGATACACATGAGACTACAGACCTCGGAATTGTGAACAAAATACTAAGTGCTGGAAGAACTCAACTCTCAGCCAAGTGTATGAAGAAGGGTCCTACCCCATAACATCATCCATACATTTCCATCCACAGATGCTGCTTGACCCATTGCGTTCCTCCAGCACTTTGTTTTTAGCTTAACAAAGCCCCCCCCCCCCCCCCCCCCCCCCCCCTCCCCCCATCACCCTCTCTTTTCTAAATAGGGAAAAGTTTTTTCTCAGTCTGAAGAAAGATATCAAACCAAAACATTGTCTTTCTATTTCCCTCCACAGATGCTGTTTGGCCTGCTGAATCCCTCCAGCTGAAGATTCTGGCATCTACAGTCACTTGTGTCTCCATACCATCTTGGAGAATCTCCTATTTCTCCCTCTAACTACTGAGTCCTTATCCATATCTCCACCCCTCCTGTGCATCAGAGCGAGTCAGAGTGCCACAGACCTTTCCGCTGCCACTGTCCTCTGAAAGGCAATACCCCTGAACAGTGTCCAAAATTGTATATGTGTTATTGAGGGGAATGGCTGCAGGGGAATCTTGCACACTCTGCCTATTTCCTTTACCCCTCTTGGTGCTCAGACAATTACCTGAAGCCTGCACCTTATATATGATCACCTCACTGCAACTCCTATCAATGCCCTCTGTGTATCACTCTACTCACTCGTGAGGTCAAGTGCATTCCAGTTGAATAGTGTAGTCGGCCAGGAGCTGTACCTGGACGTCCTTCCCACAAGTATAGCCATTAGGGACATTGGAAGTTCCCATTATCTCCCAGATCCTCCAGGAAGAGCAGTGACTGCCCCCAACCGCATGGTCAGCATGGGCAAGTTGGGCCGAAGGGTCTGTTTTCATGCTGTATGACTCCATGATATTCATCGAACAACTTATCATTCAAGGCCACTTGCCCATTTTCAATCATCATCATTGGTATCTCGTTGGAGGTGGGGAAAATGTTGGAGGATTATGTGCTGCAAGCTACGGCTGATGGGGTGAAAGGTGAGGACTAGCGGGGACTGACCCTGTTTTCACTGGGGGGAGGGGGAGCAGGTGCGGAACTGTTGGATACCATGGAGACCCATGTGAGGACCTCATCTATGAATGAAGAGGGGAACCCCCTTTTCGCTATAGAACGAGGACATCTCAGATGTCCTGGTATGGAGACTGTTCCCCCCCGCAACTCCCTGGTTAACTCATCCTTTCCCATCCAAACCAGCCCGTCCTCAGGTATGTTCCCCTGCAACCGCAGGTGATGCAACACCTGAACTTAAACCTTCTTCCTCGACTGCATCCAAGGACCCCAACAGTCTTTTCAGGTGAGGCAGAGATTCACTTGCCCCTCCTCCAACCTCATCTACTGTATATGCTGTTCTAGGTGTGGACTCCTATATATTGGCGAGACCAAGCGCAGGCTCGGCGATAGGTTCACTGAACACCTCCGTTCAGTCCGCCTAGGTGCAAAACACTTGAACTCCCCCTCTAATTCCTATACCTTTCTGCCCTGGGCCTATTCCACTGTCAGAGTGAGGCCCAATGCAAATTGGAGGAATTGCACCTCATATTTCGCTAGGGCAACTTACACCCCAGCTGTATAAATTCAAGTAACTGTTGCTTTCATGCTCTCTCTGTTCCTCCCCCATCCGTTCTCTGACTAGTTTCACTGTCTTCCTGATTAAATGTTACTGATTGTATGCCTCCTTGTCACCTTCCTCTCAGCTAACAATGAACCATTCAACATTTCCTTATCATCGTCTGACTTGATCTGTCATTTTCACACTTTACCCTTCCATATCTCTCTGTCTCCCTCTCCTCTGACACTCAGTCTGAAGAAGGGTATTGGCCCGAAACTTCACCCATTCCTTCTCTCCAGACATGCTACCTGTCCCGCTGAGTTACTCCAGCATTTTGTGTCTATCATAGCTCAGACTGTTGTTGCTCTCACTGAGACGATGCAATACAACATTGGGCCTCCTTGGTCCAGAGTTGCTTGAGGTAATCCTTCCATACCACCGACGGCCTCCTTCACAAAGTCACTCATCTTATACCTAGATAAAAACCCACAAAATGCTGGAGTAACTTAACAGAACTGGCAGCATCTATGGAGAGGATGCATAGGTGACATTTTGGGTCAGGTCCCTTCTTCAAACTCTGAAGAAGGAGCCTGAATATGAAACCTGACCCAAAATATCATCCATCCATGTTTTCCAGAGATGCTTCCTGACCTATTGAAGCATGTTGTGCCTTTGTTTGTAAACCAGCATCTGCAGTTTCTTGTTTCTACAGTCTTCTACTTAGCATGTTCGATCCACTGCAGAAGGCACAATAACAGAAGAAAATAAAAGCACCAAGCCCCTCAAACCAGCCTGTCATTCAATATGATCGTGGCTGATCTATGCTGGCCTCAATTGCTCCATAACCTTTCTTCATAACCTTTCATCCCTGATCTTTTAAACATCTACCTTCACTATAAATACTTCTAATGATCTCGTCTCCACAACTCTCTGGTGAGGACAAATGTAGAGATTTGCTACCATCCACTAACAGATATGCATACATACTTCAGTATGAAATGAAAACTTCTTTAACTTGAAACTGTCCCTTCTTTCGACATTCTTCCATTAGTAAAAACTTCTCAGCATGCACGCTGACATGCCTGATTAGAATGTTAATCTGCCTTTTGATTACTCTTGCCAAAGTGTATGACCTGACACTTCCCCACATTAAACTCCATTTGCCAAGTTTTCACACACTTTGTCAATTTATCTGTATCCTATTGGGGAGTTGCAATATCGTCATCTCAGTTGCTAAACATTTTTCATCCCAAGCCACCTATTTTTGCATCATCAGCAAACCTGAATATATGGCATTCATCCCCCTCCTCCAGGTCATTAAAATAAATAGTAAATAATTGATGTCCAAGAACTGATCATTGCGGTACTCCACCTGACTTGAAAATTATCAGTTTTCTTCCAACTTTCTGTTTTCTGTTGATTTCTGATGAATGTGCTTTTTGGTTGCAAGGTTAGTTAGGTTTGCTGATTATCCACACAACATCCTGAACCAAGCATAGATGAACTGAAAGAGTGAACGCACATCACAGCAATGGAGAGGGGAAAATGTACTCAATCTTGAGTCAAGCAAGGAAATGACAAACGTGGTCTATGCAGTTCCTATCTTTAGCTGGATGCTGAATTTCAAACGTTAAATAGTGAGAATGTGCTGAAACAAGAAAGGAGAAAAGAGTATACAGCTACATTTTATGTACGTAAATGATTCAATTCCATAGCATTAAGGCTGAAAGTAGTATTTTTTGTAATCACGGTCCTGGTACCCTGATGCTGTGATGTACTTACAAAGCCCAATGACAACATCTAAAGGCAGAAAATCAGTACTACAACTGCTGGTATCAAATAATCGAGAAATCGTTGACGGACCTTAATACAGTATCTCAGTTGCTAAACATTTTTCACTTATAATGAAGCACATTTTATTTAATTATGTGGGTCAAATTGGTCTTGGGGAGCAATTTATACAAAGGTGAATATTTCATTTCAAAATCAATAGATAAAAGGCAACCATTGTAAGACTGCCCATGTTGGATTTCTGACCAGAATCTATTACTGGCCTATAGTCTCAGTGCTGGCTATTCATTCATAAGAAACAGCTACAAAGTTTATTTGTAAACTCTGCAAGATTTTAGTTCTGAGCTGAAACTGACAGGTAATGTCCAAGTGAATATTATATGATAATATTCTTCAATGGATTTGTATACACATATTCCATGTTTCATGCAGGTAATCCAAAATTTGTAAACCTTTTACTATACAATTAAGCTTTACAGAGAGCCATTTTCTCAGCCCTATTATTAATTTTTTTTTAGAGCTGTTAGTAAAACTAGCCTTTGCATTTGTGCATCTTAGTGCAAATTGTTCTTAATTCTATTCTGATAAGACGATTATGTTCTTGGACATCACCATTTACATGTCAATCATTCGCATCACATGCATCCAAATGATGATTTTAAAGATGCAGGTTACTTTGTCTTTGTACGTCGGTGTAAATGGGTTGGCAAAGTGAATTCATGCAGGAGATCATTCAGCTCTGTACCTGCTCTGATTTTTTGAAAGAGCCTTACAAGTCGTGGCAGTTCCCTCTCGTTCCCCTCAGCTTTGCAATCGTTACCCTGTGTCTCCACTTTTGTCTCCACTGTATTTACAACGTTAAGCCCACCATTACCCACTTAACACAATTCTAGTCAAAGCCACCCCTAAACTTACTCCTAAAATATCAAAGGAGCTTGAGAAAAACACCACGAGATGCACATGTGCCATATGCCTTGCCTTCAGTTTTTCAAAAATCAAGTGCATTCCTTTTATTTTTCGTGATTAATTGAAGTTCTTTTCTGGCGGGTCATGCAGAATAGATTCTTAATATTAAACTGAAACAGTGCTGTGAACACTGGAACAGAATGTGTCATTTTTTAAAGATGGATTCATATATTTCAAACAGATTGTCTGATGGAAAAAATGTTGTGTCTATTGTACAATGTGACAGTTGTAACAGATACAAATGGATATTCCAAAGACTGTTACCGAGGAATTTGTCATTTAATGTACAATAATGTGTCGCATTGATGTTCCCATTGTTCTTCCCTTTTCAGCACTCACTATTGATGTAAATGTATAACAATTGGAAACAGGAATTTTAAATCAGATTCTTATTAAGTACATCAGAAGTCAAAAATAATTCATCTTTACAGGAAATAATTTTGCCCTATCAAACATCAGATCAGAACTCATAGCTTAATTCATTATTTCAATATTTCCTCTGTTGATATTTTTCATGTTTTTAATATAAATTTGGGGTAAATATATAAATGAAATATGATGATTTTTGATCATAAGGACAATTCTTTAAACAACCAAAAATAAGTGAAGTGAAAATTGAGATGATTTAGAACTTGTTTTTGCATTCAAGCATTTTTAAAGCACATCATAACAAGGGAGTGCCTCTTCCCAAATTGATGTTAGACGCACTATTCAAAAAGCTTCCAATTAAATGAACACCGAACCTTTAGTAAAAAGCAGCATGAGAAACATTGAACCAATTTTAATACAGGATTTTCAAGACTCACATATCCAAATTTTCAGAAGAGTACTCTTTCTACAATGATTGCAATGAAGTAAAAGTGTTGTCAAACAGACGTGCTTTTGCTTAATATTTAATCTGTGGAATTATGGCATTATCAGCCGTCTTTACAAAATGAGAAAGGTCCCGACCTAAAAAGTCACCTATCCTTTCTCTCCAGAGGTGCTGCCTGACCAGTTACTCCAGAACTTTGTGTCTATTTTCGGTGTAAACCAGCATCTGCCGTTCATTTCTAAACTCTACAAATTTATTTAATGGCTTTGGAAATAGGTAGCTAATACTGTGATATTTTTTTAAATTATAGAAATCCCTAGCCTGTGAAGGAGGAATTCAGCCCATTGTCACTGAAGGATCTATTGAATTTTACTTCGGAGTCAGATGAGTGATTCTGTGAAGAAGTCCCGCCAGAGCGCACGCGTGTCATTATTCCTTAGCGCATGGTGCAATGACTGACTGGCAGGCGCTGCTCCTTCCAGCGGTAAACTAAACCTGAAGGTACGTGTCAGACTTATTCCCATGTTATGTGTTTTCTTGTAGGAATCTCTCCTTACAGAGCTTTCCTCTTGGATTTTGGGGCGAAGTCCGGATGGGCTGCGGGGAAACCTTTATGGACCGCTTGGGAATCCCAGTCACAGACCGCAGGGGATCCCGGTCATGACCTCGGGGAATCCCGGCCACGGACCGCGGGGAACCTGCTACGGAGACCCGCGGAAGTGCGGGTAGCGGGCGGCGGTTGAATTCGCCTTCCGAGTCGCTGGTGGTGGAGCCAGCGGCTTCAGGCTGGTGCCGGTAGCACCTAGGCAACTCCGCTTGAAGGGTAAGCCATGATATAATATCTCCCTCGCTGAGGAGGTGAGCATAGGGAAGAGCAAAGTTCCTACGGCCCGTTGACTCAAATGAGTCAGGCCAGGAGGATTCCTGATGGAGAGGATCCCCTCCTTCAATAGGTAACGTCTTTGAATGTTCTAACCCACATAGAGCACCTGATGGAGAGGTGCTCCACAATGATATGCTCCAAAGGAGGGAGTTATATCACCGTGGGTCTCCTCGGGGGCCCACGACAACGGCACCTGCTACAATGCTGCACAATGTCTCCTTCAGATTCAGATTCAGATTCAGATTCCTTTATTGTCATTCAGACCTTTCGGTCTGAACGAAATTTGTTACCTTGCAGTCATAACATGTAATAAATTAAAACAAAACACACAATAAACACATATTTAACATCCACCACAGTGAGTTCACCAAGCACCTCCTCACTGTGGTGGAAGGCAAGTCTTAAAGTCTTTGTCTTTTTCCCCTACTTGTTCCCCTCTGTACTGAGGCAATCCAGGCCTTCGATTGTCATCGTCCACTAGGCCCGCGGCCGAGCCTCCGAAGCCAGGCCGTCACCGCCGCCGTTGCCGGAATGCCGGAACACCACCACAGCTCCCAGTCAGGATCGACCACGGGAACGCTGGAGCCGCCGGAGCTCTGAAGAGGGGAGCATTTGGGGTCTGTTCCTGTCTGACTCAGAGGAAAAATCCTCATATAGGTCCGCAGGAGGGGCCATGTTAGCGCAGGTATCTGTTTTCAGGGCTCTCTGTGAAGGGGAATGGGAGTGGTCAGTGTGTAACTGACTTCAAATTCGAAGTATGTCCGTGAAACATACTGGAGCACATGCATATGGCTCCAAGAAAATACTTGCAAACAAAAGGGTTACTGCCATAGGCAGAAAACCCGGAAGGCACCACAGTTCCCCTCACGGCCGGCAGTGAACAGCGATATCAGGGGAGACATTGGTGAAATGAAACCAGCCGCTGAAGCTTCTCTTCAGGTAAGACTTATCTGGATGAGGAAGCAAAAGCTGTCGGACTAATCAAGGTACCAACAACGAACAAAGCTTCATTGTTTTGGCGATGACACACCCCCAGCCTCATCGGCAATAAGCAGTTCACTGAAGCTGGAGGCAGCTTGAAAGCTGGGCAGCGGTCTTTCAGTCTAAGGTCCAAGCCGGTCTCAGGAAATATGGAATCCACACACCCTACCAGTCCTACTCTCCAATCAAGGATGGTAATAGGTCCCACATCAGGGGCCTTTGGGCTTACCATAAGACCACCGGTAGCCATGGAGGTTGGTGGGTCTGGTTCTTACAAAACATGGGGTATGTGGACCATTTACAAGTTGGTAATATTTACACTTGTGTTTTGTACAAATGACAATGATAACATGAGATTCAGATCTGTTTATAAACTAAAATGATAACATGTGATTGGTTTATTTTGCACAGTATTCAAGGGTTCCAAGCATGGCTTGGAATTGGGGCCAGAGTTGTTTTTCGAGGCAGGTTCAGTATTATGGCAGGATTGCCTGCCGAGACAAGCTCGGAAATATGGCCAGAGTTGTCTTTCGAGGCAGGCTCAGAATTATGGCCGGAGTTGTCTTTCAAGGCAGGCCCACTATTATGGCCAAAGTTGTTTTCAAGGCAGGTTCAGTTTATGGCCAGAATTACCTTCTGAGACAGGTTCAGGAATCTGGTCAGAGTTGTCATTTGAGATAGACACGGAATTATGGCAGGTGTGACCGGTTCATTGTGAACAGTGGAGGATGTTGGTTCATCTTTGATTTAACTCACATGTGCAACAGAGACTTTTCAGTATATGGAATTTTGTTACTGTTAAACAACTGATTTCCACTCTCAGGGATCACCAGAGACATTTGAAATGTATCTGAATGGGACAATGAAAACAGTTAAAGTGTTGCAAAATGGGCTAACCAGCTCCCAGGTTATTTACCAAATAATAAAACCGGTGTTTGGACTGCCAAAGGCTCAAACACACTTGTTCTGGCTTATCTGGATGGTATTCCAAATGCTGTATTTTGCTAAAAATCAACTGTTTCAGCTGCAAACTATGATTGAGAAATTGAGGTTCCTCATCCATCCAGTTAAATTTAGGTTGATCCAACTAGCGTTATTGATTATTGGGGTTTACCTTTAATTATTAATTTGTCTGTGACTCCTCCCTGGGGCAAGAGATTGGAAACAATTGAAGCTTGTAACAAACTTGTTGTTATGAAGCAGCCTTCTATTCATCAAGTGTAATTGCCAATATAGCAGCTGTGTTTCAGCTGTGCAAATTGGACCTTTGCATTATCAGAACTTGCAAAGTAGTGCAATGTGCAAAGTAGTAACCTCTCAGGTGCCATATAGGTCTTTGTTAACAGACCTATGCTATTACTAGCTGAAGGTACCAAAGTCACAATGGTGGACGAACAATATTCAGCATTGCTCCAGTAGGTTTTGGTCACTAAATCTTCAGTTATATTACAAAACTGATGCTAGTACTCAAAAATGAAAAATTACGAATGCCACATCTAGTCACGGAGGCAGAAGGGACTTGCATGAGTTACCAATTCTCCAGTTATTGGTATCAATGATCTCCAGATACTATGTGCATTCTATGGGTTAAAGAGTTATTGTGCGAATATGCATAATTTGCATGCTCAATTTCAAATTGATACACTGTGGTGGTGGCATATGTTAGTCACATGGGTGCAATCCAGTCAAAGTTCTGGTCACATTTACCTAACCTCATTTGGTGCTAGTGTATCATCACGTAAAATTAATGACAACACAGAATGGATGTTGGATCACAAAGTCTTTTAAGACATTATGGTTCGATGGAACACCAAATATCGATATGTTTGTATCCAGGTTCATTCACTGGTTGCAAAAATATGAGGTTCACAGAGGCGAGAGACACATTCTCGCTGCACGGGGGAGGAATGTTCTTTTATGTCTATTCCCTATTTTGCCTCATCAGTCGGGTCTTGCAATAAATCCAGCAAGATCCCGCTTCAGCAGTTTTCGTACTGTCTGACTGACTTGTGCAACTGTGGTTCCCGCTTATGTTGGGAATATAATAGAACCTTATATGGTTATTCTAAACATACAATTGCTGGTTCAGGATGTGCCTCGGGAAACCAGCCCCTGCATGATAAAATCAATTCATTGACTTGCAGACTCTAAGAAGGCTGCTCCTGCGGCTCGGGTTGTCAGACCGATCCATGTATGTGCTCACTGCAGAGTGCAGGGGTAGCACCAAAATATCAGTACATTTCCTCTTCAGGAGATGGGAAGTGTTTTATTTAAATACTATGTTACATATAATACAGCACGGATTACTGATGTCTTGGAGTTCATTTCAAATGCGTCCTTGACAATAAATTAAGTTATAAAACCATTAACTGAGCCCAACGGGCCTCCTCATCACATTTCCTGCAACGAGCGGGACCCGCTCTCACCCGGGTCTCACCCTCTGATATCCAGTTTAGAAAGGATATCTTTAACACAAGTTCTTCCAGGCCCAAGCACACGGAAGTATGGGATATTGACATTGTGTTAACACTACTTCACCAGGGGGGCTCCAGCTACATCCTTATCTTTGGTCCGGCTCTTATAAGGTAATTATCCTAAGGGCGCTGGTCTCAGCGCAATGGATCCACTCACTACGTAAATTGCAACTGGACAGGATGGTTACACCTGCAAATAATATAATATTTTGCGTTTATGATTTACTTAAGTAGAGCAGGCCAGGGGCGTCAGGTTTCAAACTAGTTCTCACGGCATACCCCATGGACCTTCGGTTATGTGTGGTCACACATTTACAATAATACGTCAAGGTCACCTAGAGCCTTAGAGGCTCTGATACTAGCAATGTTTGTTAGTTACGAAAAACCTCATAAGAAGGTATCAGTTCAGACCATCTTCAGGTGATTAAAACAGGGTTTTGGCTTATGCAGGAGTAGATACTAATATTTTTTCATCTCACTCCACCAGGGCTGCTACAACATCAGCGGCAAGGGTTATGTACATTCCACTGGACCACATCCTAGCTACTGCAGGATGGTCTAACGAGCGAGCTTTCCAAACATTTATAATAATCCATAGCCAGACCAGGGGTATTTTCCAGCGCTATTTTAGGTTTTATTTTATAGTTCCTCCTGGAAGACAGGGGTTACTATTATTATTATTTGCATCAGCATGTTTTAAATTCATGTCATGTCTGTATACATTATCAATGTTTCTCTTAAAATAAACTGTTGTCAATTAATGCAGTTGTGTTTGTGTGGACTTTTCCACGGCATGAAATCACAGAGCTTTGAAATCTTCACGGAATCACTCACATGACTCCGAAGTAAAATAGTAAGATTAAATGAGAACTTACCAGTTTTAAGTTTGATCTTTATTTTATGAGGAGTTACGATGAACGATTACGTGCCCACCGCTCCCAACCCTCATATCATCAAGGTCATCTGGTAGTTCTAGTTCTCTAATCTTACTATGTCACTTCAATTACTATTATCTGTGATTTCACACCGCTGCTTTGAAGATTGACACGCGTGCGCTCTGGCAGGACTTCTTCACGTAATCGCTCATCGTAACTCCTCATAAAATAAAGATCAAACTTCAAACTGGTAAGCTCGTTTAATCTTACTATTAATCCTGCCTCTCCACTTTGTCATAATCCTTCCTTTTATTCCATTTAGTTTAGAGGTACAGCATGGAAACAGGTCTGCACCGACCAACGATCAACCGTACAATAGTTCTATCCTACAGACACACTAGGGACAATTTACAGAAGCCAATTAACCTACAAACCAGTATGTATTTGGAATATGGGATGAAACCGCACCCAGAGAAAACCCACGTGCTCTCAGGGACAACATACAAACTCAGTACAGACAGCACCCAGAGTCAGGATCGAACCCAGGTCTCTGGAGATGTCAGGCAGCAACTCTACTGCTGCACCATTTTGCCATCCATATTTTCTTTTTAAGTGTACATTACAAAGGAACAGCTCAATTTTATTTTACGTTTTCAAGCAATACATTGCAAGTACTACATAAGAACATTTACCTCAGCTGCATCAGATACACTTGCTCATTATCAAGGATCAGGTTGCCAGCTAGCCTCCACTCCAGATGGACACGTTTTATTAAGTTTGTTATCTGGCTGAGGCTAAGTGAGAGCAATTTGAAATTTGCAGATGATGCAAACATAAGAAAAATAGCCCATTAAACCCACCCCGAACACACCAAATTAAAACTTTCCATGGCAATTCCATCCATAATTCTGTAACTATCTCTTCCCTCCCTTTTCAATATCTCTGTGACCTGACAGGTACAACCTCATGTCAATTCTGGGTTCTATTTCCAACCCATCCCCTAACACCAGCTGTGTAGGCCACAGTTTTAACCTCCGTGTTATCCTTTGTCTCTCACCACCTTTCAGAAACACAATGGGGCTTTAAGTCCCCCTAATCTCAGATTTCATTCTATGTTTTAATGCCATGTTTCTTTTAAGTTTCATTGAAGAGTCTTGACATGAATTCTTCTGCCTCTGGATTGGAGATGACTTGCTCCCAATCCAGTTCATTAGTTTGCTAGGTGATTGAGGATCCCAGTATCGTCTTCACTGTTGTGTGCTGTGGTAGCAGGGCGAAGGCTGCGGACGGCAACAGAATCAACAAGCTCATCAGGAAGGCTGGCACTGTCCTGGGGGCGGAGTTGGATTCACGGGAGATGGTCTTGGAGGGGAGGATGCTCCACAAACTGAGGAGCATCTTGGACAATATAGCTCACCCCCTCCATGACACACTGGTCAACCTGAGGAGGATATTCTGCCACAGACTGGTTCCACCAGGATGTAGTGCAGAATGTCACAGGAGATCCTTTTTCCCTGTGGCTATAAAACAATACAACCCCTCCCCCTTCTGTCATGTGGTAGACTGACTCCCTTTTCCACCCCCTTCCCTCCCCCTCCCCTATCTTTGTACGTCTCCAATCCTGGGCTTTCCACTCGTCACTTTAATTTCATGTTTCATAAGGTTCATAAGATTCATTTATTGTCACATACACCAATTGGTGTAGTGAAATTCACTGGCCAGGTCAGTCATACAATTTAAAAAAGCAACAGACTCAAAAACACATTTTAACATAAACATCCATCACAGTGACTCCTACACATTCCTCACTATGATGGATGGCGAAAATAAAGTTCAAGTCCTTCCCTTGATGTTCTTCCTTGGTCAGGGGCCTCGAGCCCCCCATTGACGGGACGATCTTGAGTCATGTAGCCGGCGGCGTTCATGCCCTCCGCATTGAGGCGTTCAGCTCCCGCATCGGGGGGTTGTCAGCTCCCCCGCGCTGGGCGATCAAACCTCGCGTCGGGGCTGGTCGAACCTTCCGCGAGTCAGAAAGATCCTGCTCCTATCACTTATGACCTTGGGGGATCATGACAGAAGCTTCCTCGTGGCGATCCCTGGAAACGACGATGCAATGCACCCTGCGACACGTCGGGCGACAAATCTGTCAACATGTTGGACGATGACCGAAGCCAACAGCGAGCTACATCGTCTGACACACGAGCAAACGAATGAACGATCAGATATGATCGATACAACTTTATTTATCATAGTCATGGAGCGATACAGTGTGAAAACAGGCCCTTTGGAACGGGAATTTTTATCCACTACTGTATTTATGCTCTTGATTGCAAGACTCATATTTGAAAACTTTGGCTTACTCAAGCTTTATTCCATGGTTAAAATGCACTTCAGTCTCCCTTAATAACCATGTCTCTTTCAACTTGCCGCTGGCTGTGCTTCCATCATTCACTACTCCAGTACTCTCATGATTGTTGGCCTTCATTGAATCCAACTCAAATAACATCTCAATTTTAGAGGCTTCCATAGTCTTGCCCAACCTTTAATTTGTAATCTTCTCCAACCACTCTCTCTCTCTCTCTCTCTCTCTCTCTCTCTCTCTCTCTCTCTCTCTCTCTCTCTCTCTCTCTCTCCTAAAATCAGTTTAATTTTATATTTTCAGTTTAATTTCAAATTTATTAAATTTCTGGAGATTGTGGACCTGCCTCGGCATTTTTAGCATTTTCTATTTTTAATTGCAAAATTGTCAAATTCCACGGAAAACCGTTTGATTATTGCACTTTGAATGGCTTGGAAAAGAAGTGTGGTTATCAGGAAAAGCAAAAATGCTTCAGTATCTTAAAAGTTCAGCAATTATATGTAATTGAAGTCATACTGTTTAAGTGCCCATTATTATTTGCATCGCAGTTGGACTCTGTCTAGACAACTGATACTGATGAACAATTGCCCTGATAATGGACAACACAAACAGGCAGCAGTCAATTGTTCAACTAATTCTTCTGACAAAGATTAGTTTCCCTTGCTTTCCTGTGCTCCTTACTCTAAATATTAATTTGGAGGTTCAGTTCTCTGCACAGAAATACATTTATTTCAGAAGAGCAGAGATGTTAGATCATGAAGAGATGTTGATAGTGGCTTAGGATATATTTAGTTTAGTTTTAGTTTAATTTATTACTGTCACATGTACTGAGGGATGGTGAAAAGCTTCTGTTTGCATGCAATCCAGTCAAAGAAAAGACTATACATGAATACAATCAATCCATCCACAGTGCACAGAGAAAGGATAAAGGCTACAACATTGAAGTTCGATAAAGTCTGATTAAAGATAGTTCAAAGGTCTACAATGAGGTAGATGGGAGGACAAGATCATGCTCCAATCTTGTCCTCCCATTCATTCGCCTGATAACAGCTGGGAAGAAACTGTTCCTGAACCTGGAAGTATGCATTTTCAAACTTCTATACCCCCTGCCCAAAGGGGAAGGGGAGAAGAGGGAATGACCACCAGGGTGAGACTGGTCCTTGATTATGCTGACAGCCTTGCCAATGCAGCGTGAAGGGTAGATGGAATCAATGGAATGGAGGTTGATTTGCGTGATGGTCTGGGTTACGTTCACAACTCTCTGCAATTTCATGCAGTATTGGATGGGGCTGTTCCAAAACCATGCTGTGATGTATCCTGATAAGATGCTTACTACAGTGCATATGTAGAAGTTGGTAAGCGTTGTTGGGGTCATGCTGAACTTCCAGAGCCTTCTAAGGAAGAAGAGACATTTGTGTACTTTCTTGTCCACAGCTTTGATGTGACTGTCTAGGACAAGTTGCTGGTCATGTTATATTTCGGCGCCAACAATGAATGATAATTTATTGCCGCATGTAGGGTACGTAGGTACAGTGAAAAGCTTTGTTTTGCAGTACACAAGTGTCGCCATGTGTTGGCGCCGATAAAGTTACAAAAGTTCAGAACAGTCCTGTCTACTGACTGCCGCCGCATGTGGCAGCATGCCTCTCTACCCCACCCCCCCACCCCCAGTTCCCCCTTTGTTCTTGGTGCCCCCCACACCGCGTCCCCCTTTGTTCTCTGTGGCCACCCACACTGGGTACCCCCTTTGCTCTCGTCGGTCCACCTCACTATCGGTCCCTCCTTGTTCTCAGTGGCGCGTTTCTCGTCGACGCCGGTGACTCGGGGCCGATTCGTAGTCTGCAGTGATCGAGTCGGGCTGTAGACTGGGGTGTGTGTACTGCGTCACTTCCTGAAGTCAGTCGCTACCTCCTTGGTATAGCTGATGCTGAGGGAGAGGTTAATGTCCAGGCACCAAGTCACAAGTTTCTCAATATATTTTCCGTACTGCAACTAATTATTATTACTAGGGTAACTCAGCGGGTCAGGCAACACCTGAGGAGAAATGGATAGGTGACGTTTCAGGTTAGGACTCCTCCTTCAGGCTGATTGCACTAGTGGTGAAAAGTTGGAAAAAGGGCGAGGGCGGATGAAGCCTGGCAAGTGATAAAAGGACACAGATGAGAGGATTTGTCGGCAGATGGGTGGTGTAAGTGGCAAAGACTTGAGATGTAAAAGAGACAAAGAGTATCTGATAAAGAGAGAAGAGGAGTGAAATGTAAAGCCAGGGGGGGCAATATAGGTGGAAGGGTGCTGGTGGGATGTGTAATAAGAAACAATTAATAAGTTTATTGGCCAAGTATTCACATACAAGGAATTTGCCTTGGTGCTCCGCCCACAAGTGACAACATGACGTACAGTGACAGTTCAGAATAATACATAAAACATTAAACATTAATAATAAAACATTATAGATTAAACATGTGAATTAAATGAAATACCAGAGCAAAAGGAGGCTACAGATTTTTGGTTATTGAGTAGAGCTACTACTCGTGGAAAAAAAGCTGTTTTTATGTCTGGCTGTGGCAGCTTTGACAGTCTGGAGTCACCTTCCAGAGGGAAGTGATTCAGAGAGTTTGTGGCCAGGGTGAGAGGGGTCAGAGATTATCTCACCTGCTCGCTTCCTGGCCCTTGCAGTGTACAGTTCATCAATGGAGGGAAGGTTGCAGCCAATAACCTTCTCAGTTGATCGGTCGATTCGCTGCAGCCTCCGGGTGTCGTGCTTGGTGGCTGAGCCAAAGCTGACCATGATGGAGAAGGTGAGGACAGACCCGACGATGGCCCTATAGAATTGGACCATCATTGCCTGTAGTAGATTGTGCTTCCTCAGCTGCCGCAGGAAGTACATCCTCTGTTGTGCCTTTTTGACTGTGGAGTCGATGGTAGCCCCCCACTTAAGGTCCTTGGAGATGATGGTTCCCAGGAAGTTAAAATATTCCACAGACGTGACTGTGGTGTTGTTGATGGTGAGTGGGGTGAGGGGACGGGGAGCTCTCCTAAAGCCTACAATCAATTCCACTGTCTTAAGAACATTGAGCTCTAGGTTGTTGCTACGGCACCAGGACGCCAGCTGTGATACTTCATGTCTGTAGGCAGATTCCTCCCCATCCTGGCTCAATCCAATCAGGGTTGTGTCGTCCGCAAACTTGAGAAACTTGACAGAGGAGGTCCAGTCATTGGTGTAGAGAGAGTAGAGGAGAGGGGAGAGTACGCAGCCTTGCTGTGCTCCTATGCTAAGGGTTTGTGGGTCTGAGATGTGTTTTCCCAGCCTCACATGCTGCTTCCTGTCTGTCAGGAAGCTGGTGATCCACCGACAGAGGGGTTCAGGCACAGTCAACTCGGACAGTTTGGAGTGTAGTAGCTCTGGCACATTGGTGTTGAATGCAGAGCTAAAGTCAACAAACAAAATCCTCGCATAGGTCCCCTAGCGGTCTAGGTGGTGGAGGATGAAGTACAGGCCCAGGTTGACTGTCATCCACAGATCTATTGGCCCGATATGCAAACTGCAGAGGGTCCAGCAGGGGGGTTTGTGATATTTTTCAGCTTAGCCAGCACAAGCCTTTCTAGGGTCTTCATCACTAAAGAGGGTTGGGACAGTGAGGTAAAAGTGTATATTGGTTGTAATTTGGGTACACTTGCAAGCTTCAAGCTACAGTAATATTATGGTAAACCGTGAGCTCTCATTCTTTAATTGAAAAATTATTTGATTCAATCACTATTTAGAACATATATTATTTTCATAAGTGATAGGAGCAGAATTAGGCCATTCGGCCCATCGTCTGCTCCACCATTCAGTCATGGCAGATCTATCTTTCCCTTCTAACCCCATTCTCCTGCCTTCTCCCATAACCCCTGACACCTGCACTAATCCGTACTATTAGGTGTAGAGCAGGAGAGAAGTCTACTACACACAGGCGGTGCACTCTGCATGGCAATGCAACTGAGTGGTAGTCACTTCAACTTATATTTTCTGCAGACAGATTGCCTAGTGGAAGGCTGGTAAATTTGGGGAATGGCTGGGACTTAAAACAAAGCCATATCCGTCAGAGGTTCCTCGTGGGTAGCAAAGTGTTACCCAGTGCACTCGTGAAAGCATTCATCCCAAATCCCCAATAAGTGGCCAATGTGAAGTTGGCTGTGAGACTACATTCTATGTAGATTTTGCGTGGGCCACCCCACTTCTAATATTGGTTACTTTATCGACTTCAGGAGCGCCAGCCGCAGGAGCTTCGACTGCCCCGATCGCGGGAGCATCAATCGCCCCGACGCGGGAGCTTTGATCGCCGGCTGTGGGATCTTCGACTGCCCTGACCGCGGGAGAAAAGGAGGGAAGAAGATAATACTTTATTGCCTTCCATCACAGTGCGCTGTGGTGGATGTTTATGTTAATTTTTATGTAGCTATGTGTCTTGTTGCTTTTATGTTATGACTGAAAGGCAAATCAAATTCCTCGTATGTTTTTACATACTTGGCTAATAAATTAATTACAATTTTAAAAAAAAATGTTGCTAAACAAAAAGAGCATGTAAATTACAAACCATGTTTTTTCATATTGTCATGTAATAGAAATAACTACTGATTTTCAATCAGAGAGTTTTGATGCTCCTAAATTATACTCATGTTAAAACAGTTTTCTGTCTCATTTGTAATGAGTTTTGGTCATAGATTAATTATTTTCAGCATTGTTTTGAGATGATAGTTTAAGAAATTAGTTCAAGGATAATTCCCGGGATGGCAGGACTGACATATGATGAAAGAATGGATCGACTGGGCTTATATTCACTGGTATTTAGAAGGATGAGAGGGCATCATAGAAACATATAACATTCTTAAGGGATTAGACAGGCTAGATGCAGGAAAAATGTTCCTGATGTTGAGGCAGTCCAGAACCAGGGGTCACAGTGTAAGAATAAGGGGTAGAACATTTCAGACTGAGATGAGGAAAAACTTTTTCACCCAGAAAATTGTGAACCTGTGGAATTATCTGCCACAGAAGGCAATGGAAGCCAATTCACTGGATGTTTTCAAGAGAGTTTGAAATATAGCTGTTAGGGCTAACGGACTCAAGGGATATATGGAGAAAGCAGAAACGGGGTATTGATTTTCGATGATCAGCCATGATTGACGGTAATGGCTCAAAGGGCCGAATGGCCTACACCTGCACCTGCACCTGCACCTATTTTTTTCTATGTTTCTATGAAATTAATACTCATTGTTCCAAACCATTCAAACTTCATTAAAGAGGTGTTAGCATTATAAACTCCCCACTGTACTTAATTTATAAAGTGCATGGACATCAACACAAAATATTTCAGAAATGAAAATTTACATTCATTACAAAAATGTGTTAGTTGTACCAGGGTTTTGTTGGATTTGTGATTTATTCAGATGCAAAGACTTCAACTTTTTTCATAAATGAACTGTTAATCACAATGTCACGGTTCATCACTGCTCTGACATGATAAGACAGCACAACATTAAAAAAAGCAATGTTAATTGTGTCTACTGCCTTTTCATCTCCGATGGTGATCTTCAAATATGACAGGTGAGGTATTCATGCCAATCAACATAAGAGGCATTCACACGCCCAAAGCACTTTTACCTGGAAAAAAGCCCCGTTTACAAGAAACTGACAGCACTGATAACATAGTGTCATCATTGTTATGATTAGTAAAATTGTGATTATCTTTCCTTAGAAAATCACACACTGTCAACCATAATTGTTAATATTGTCATGGTGTCTTCATCCCACACTTGCTCCTATCTTACCCAATTCAAAAGCACAGTCAATATTTGTGAATTTAAGAAGTAAGTTATTGCAACTCTCACCATCTGTCCAAATGTCTTGACTAATCTGCCTAAATCAACATCATTACACTGGGTAGCATCATTATTTTAGGCAGATTGCTGTGCACAACTTGTATGCGACTTTCCTAAGTTACAACAGCGTGTCTCTCAAAAGTAATTTAACATTTAAAAACTATTTTGGTATGTCTTAGAGACACAGTCACAGAGTAATAGAGGGATACAGCACAGAAACAGGCCCTTCGGCCCATCATTGGCCATCAACCATCCCACATTATTCCAAAATATTAAAAAAATTCTCCCCACATTCTCATCAATTCCCCCCCTGATTCTACCACACACCTACACTCTTGGAGCAATTTGCAATGGCAGATTAACCTAACAACCTGCACAACATTTGGAATGTGGGAGGAAACTGGAGTACCAGGGGGGAACCCATGCGGTCACATGGAGAACATGGAGATTAATGCAGATAACGTCTGAGGATTGAACCAGGGCCTCTGGTGTTCTGAGGTAGCGGCTCTATCAGGTTCACTACTGTGTTGTCTTGAAGGAAAAGAAGATATTTATGGGATTATACCACATCAGTGAAGCAGATCAAGATTTGTTTGGGGAAGAACATTTCTTGAGTCGACATATTCCAACCTTCCAGGCACAACACTAAGTTTGAAAGTTTCCGATAATAATTTTTCTTCTCTCATTACAAACCCTCCCGAGCCATATTTTTGCCTTTATGCTTGTCCCTTTATCACACCAGTTTGCCTTGCACCATCATTTTGTCATTTAATCTTTCGTAGCTTCCATTAGAACATGCATCAAAAGGACAAAGGACAAAGGACAAAGGACAAAGGACAAAGGACAAAGGACAAAGGACAAAGGACAAGGACAAAGGACAAAGGACAAAGGACAAAGGACAAAGACAAAGGACAAAGGACAAAGGACAAAGGACAAAGGACAAAGGACAAAGGACAAAGGACAAAGGACAAGGACAAAGGGCATTTATTGTCACATAAACCAATTGGTGTAGTGAAATTTGTCTTGCCATGCAGCACATATATATATATATAAGACATAACATTAAAGAATTTAACATAAAACATAAAAACATCCCCCACAATGGTTCCCATTATGAGGGAAGGCACAAAGTCCAGCCCCATCCCCAGTTCACCCATAGTTGGGCCTATTGAGGCCTCCACAGTCGCCTCTATGGGGGCCAATGTTCCAGGCCCTTCTTCGCTGGGTGATGGTGCTCCGGCGTCGGGAGAACCCTCTCAGTGGCTCGGGGTGCCTGTAATGGCCGCTTCCTTGCTGGAGGACCGCGACTTCCGACGTCAACAGGCTGCGCTGGATGGAGCTCCACAACTGGCGATCTCGCCGAGAGATCCCAGGCTCCCGAGGTTAAAGTTCAGCGCCGCCGCCCGCGGCCGGCCGCCCCACAGTCCCGCAGCTCCGCGATGTTCTCCTGCGGTCTCCTGCAGTCTCCTGCGGTCTTCAGCTCCAGCGCGGCGACCCAGGCAAGGCATCGCCCGCTCCGCTCCGCGATGGCGCTCCAGCGCTGCGCCGCTGCCGAAGCCGTGGTTCTGGGCGGTCCTCCCAGGAAATGCCGCTCCAGGCCTGCTGGTAGGCCGCGAGGACAGGTCAACGAAAGCTGCCTCTCCGACCAGGTAGGATCCTAGAAAGCAGTTTCCCCCTTCCCCTCCCCAACCCCCACATAAAAACGGCTAGGAATCCGAAAAACAGAAAAACTCAACTAACTAAAAATTAAAAAAAGAGAGAAAAAACGGACAGCTGCAGGCTGGGCAGCCATACCCGTACAGGATGGCGCCCCCGATGCATCATATCCAAATCAAACGATATTTTAAGGTTGACAGATATTTGATTCGTATGGGTGTCAGGGGTTATGTGGCTTGATGGGCCAAATAGCCTAATTCTGTTCCTATAACCTATGGATTTATGAATGTTTCTCCTCACCATTCACCCATACCACCCAACCCCACCGCAACTATATCTTAAACTAAGCTAAACTAGACTAAACCAAAAATTTTTTTTTAAAACTCTCATAATATTTCCTCAGATGTGACGATAAGTCATCAACCTGAAATATTAACAGTTTTCTGTCTCTCAAACTGCCTTACAGGCAGAAAGTTTTTTAGCATTTTCTATTTTCAGTTTCCAGCATCCTAATTGTTTTGCCTTTGGCACGTTCAAAAGTGATGAAAGACCCGATCTAAGCACAGGCCTATCTGGTTGTTAACTGTAGTGCAATCTAGAGTTAAGAATGCATGTTTAATGCCAGCTAGTTGTTTTTCACCACTAAATCATCTCCTCCTTGAAGTGCTTGTCTTGGATTTCAAGAAGTGAAAGTCCCAAGCAGGTTTTAAATTTGTGATTTTGATGCCTTGACGTGGCACTGGTTCTCACCTGCAGTGATGCAGCCACAAAACGGCTACTTTCAGCTTTCCAAAATCTATAGCAGGGCTGCACACTGACAAACTCCCTACAAATTGCCATTATAGGCTTAGGAATCCACCATGACCAGCTATTTAAATGTTGAAAAATATACAACCTGGTTGTGACTGGAGTTACCGAGTTTACAGCCTTGTCAGTAATCAACAAATCTTGACAACTAATATTCTGGCAGCTCAGTGTCTAGCCTGTATCCCCTCTCAGTCACTCTATCACTCCCTGTAATGTAGTTTAGTTTAGAGATATAGCATGGAAACAGGCCCTTCAGCCATCCAAGTCTACACTGATTTGCGATTCCCACGCACAGACACTGTCCTACACACACTAGGGATGATTTACATTTTTACCAAGCCAATTAACCTACAAATCTATATGTCTTTGGAGTGTGTGAGGAAACAGAAGATCCTGGAGAAAACTCAGGCAGGTCACGGGGAGAACGTACAAGATCCGTACAGGCAAGCATCCGTAGTCAGGATCGAACCCAGCTCTCTGGGGCTGTAAAGCAGCAACCCTACTGCTGCGCCACCATGCCGCCCATAATGTGCAGCAACAAACAGGAAAACATTCACTGGAACTCTTTACCTTGTGCTATTACAGGATATTAACAAATGCTGCTGGACGAACATCTACTCATTTAAGGATGGCCTTTAGTTTGCCCAAAACATGTTAGTCTCCCTTGTCTTCCTTCGTGTCCATCATCTATGTTCGGCCAAGCTCTTGCACAGTGGACAGCCTTCCCGTTTGCCACCACTAGATCTTCCAGACACCATTGTTCACCAAGAGGTAGGCATCTTAGTAGGTGTGGCATGGATTGTACAGATGTTCCACATTCACGTTCTGAGTCTGCCACAACTGCATAGCCCCATTTGCTCATATTGGTCTTGCATCGACCCATCCCGGTACGAAGCCTATTGAGGGTCATCCAGGTTTCCCAGTCACACCTGTGACTCGGTGGTAGCTGTTCCTTGGCTTGGATTGGCATCTTTAAGTTGTGGTGGTTTTCACTGCGTTTCTTTTCCCACAAGGCTAGTCTGGTTGCGTGCGGAGACTGTGACAGTGGCTGGACTGTGTGAAGGGAGCTCTTCCTTGACTTCGGCCATTTTGGGGCTGGGTGATGGGAGTGACAGGAATGTCGGGTATCCCCAACTTGCCTACCATGCTCAGTGCTACCGGCAACTGATCTGCGGATTCCCGGTGGAGCAATACCAGCCAAGACATTCAAGCTATCCACATCCGTTGGTTTTAGGCAGCCAGTGATGCATCTGCAGCTGTCATTATGAGCGGCATCAACTTTCTTTGCATGAGATGATCTCTCCCAAACAGGACAAGCAGCACAGCACAAGAGCAGTTGACCACAGTGTGGATGCATTGGTACCCCACAACGAGTTTGCCAGCTTGCGTAGGAGGGTGTTCCGCGCACGGTCTCCCAGCACAGCGAGATGTTTGACAGGGAATATTGCTGACTGGCCCACTCTAGACTGCAAGAATACTTGCTGTGAGACTCATTGAAGCTTGATGCAGCCAACACCAAGGCTCTGTGGGGAAAGACCACAGTCTAGGGCTCTTCTGCTGCTGAACATTGAGGCGCAGAGTCCAGTAGGGACACCCTTCAAACAAAGGAAGGGATGTCACTCCAGGGGGTTATGTAAGTGGCAAGAGTGCTTTGGTCATAGGTGATAGGAGCAGAATTAGGCCATTCGGCCCATCAAGTCTGCTCCGCCATTCAATCATTTAGCTGATCTATCTTTCCCTCATAATCCCATTCTCTTGCCTTTTCCCCATAACCCCTGACACCCGTACAAATCTATATCTGCCTTAGAAATACCCGTTGACTTGGCCTCCACAGCCTTCTGTGGCAAAGAATTCACAGATTCACCACCCTCTGACTAAAGAAATTCCTCCTCATCTCCTTCATAAAGGAACGGCCTTTTCTTGATCCTATGACCTCCAGTCCCAGACTCTCCTACTAGTGGAAATATCCTCTCCACATCCACTCTATTCAAGACTAAAGATAGATGAGAACACTGCTGAGTATGACACTAATGAATGTATAGTTGCTGAGAATGTCTGAAGAATGTGCACACTGTTTTTGTTTTGTATATACTTTTAAAATTCTGATTCAAGTTTAGTTTTGGATAAAAATATACCTCTGATGAACCCAGAGCGAAGAATGTTTGTGTAACCGGTGAAGGTCGTGCCCATTGTTGAAGGGTATCAAAGGCCAAAATAATTATGTTGCAAGAAGCATCCATTTAAAAGTGCTCCTGAAAGACGACATCAGAGCTTTGAAGCAGAGAATTTAAATTCAAGGACAGGACTCCTCCTTAATTTATGTTATTTCACTGTCTGTTCTTATCAATGATGCAAACCTCTTGTAACATCACCACAGCTGTTGATGAAAATAATGAGCAGGGTGATCCCAAAGCAGACTGGGTACTAATGCCCTCATCATAGATAGCCAACCTCCTACATTGTCAGAGTGAGGCTGAACGCACATTGGAGGAACAGCATCTCATATTTCGCTTGGGCAGCTTACAGCCCAATGGTATGAATATTGATTTCTCTCACTTCAGGTAGCCCCGCCATTCCCTCTCTATCATTCTCCCACCCAAGTCAAACTAGCTTCTTGTTTTCACCCAACAAACAGCTAACAATAGCCTGTTTCCTTTAGCATTGTTACTTTCTTACATATCTTTCCTTCATTGTCTATATCTCTTGTTTCCCTTATCCCTAACCAGTCTGACTAAGGGCCTCGACCCAAAACTTCACCCATTCCTTCTCTCCAGAGATGCTGCCTGTCCCACTGAGATACTCCAGCTTTTTGTGTCCACTTCCTACATCTGCCAAGTGTGCTCAGGAACCACTTACCAAAGCCTCAAATTTCATTTTTGAAATTTGGGTTTTTTTGTTATGTCATTTAGATCCTGTGGGCAAGATCAGCAGAGACATGTTTTAACTATGTCATAAAATTAACACTGTGCGCAATTTCCAATTAACTAAAGGCCATTTTTGAAGGCTAATAGCTATTAGAATATTTCCAATAATGAGAAACATTTACGCTGAGGAAAGATGTACCGTTACGTGACTTGCTGTCTGTTAATGCGCATGTTATTAAAGGTGATTTGCACATAATCTCAACCAGAGAAATTGGAATAAAGCTACTCATGTCGATGGGATATAATAGTAACACCTTTATCAAACACACTCAGGAAGAGATTAATGCAGAGACCGCAGGAGAAAGCACACTGCCAGCATTTCTGGGAGAGTTTTACGTACAGCATTGCACTCATGATCAAGGTGAGGCAGTTTAGCATGTGTCAAAATATGCAAGGAAGTATAAATCAGAGCCTTAATCCAACTAATGCACAGAGCTAAGAAGAACAGGCTCAATGGAATAAGAAGTAATTCCATTGTGGAAAGGCACTTTCATACCCTAAGACTGCTTCAGTCATCTAGCCCTAAGCCTGCAGTGACAAGTTGTACATGGAGGGTACACAAAAGGCTGGAGAAAGTCAGCGGGTGCAGCAGCATCTAAGGAGCAAAGGAGATAGGCGACGTTTCGGGTCGAGACCCTTCTTCAGACTGGTCAGGGATCAGGGAAACGAGAGATATAGACGGTGATGTGGAGAGATAAAGAACAATGAATGAAAGATATGCAAAAAAGTATCGATGATAAATGATAAAGGGAACAAGCCATTGTAAGCTGTTTGTCGTGTGAAAATGAGAAGCTACTGCGACTAGGGTGGGGGAGAGAGATAGAGAGAGAGGGAATGCCAGGGCCCGAGGGCTGAGGGAGAGGTGGGAAGGGGAAGAGACAGCAAGGGTTAACAGAATTGAGAAAATTCAATGTTCAAGCCCAGAGGATGCAGACTCCCCAAGCGGAATATGAGGTGCTGTTCCTCCAACTTGCGGTGTTGCTCACTCTGGCCGTGGAGGAGGCCCAGGACCGAGAGGTCGGATACGGAATGGGAGGGGGAGTTGAAGTGCTGAGCCATCGGGAGGTCGGGTTGGTTATTGCGGACCGAGCGGAGGTGTTCGGCGAAACGATCGCCAAGCCTCCGCTTGGTCTCACTGATATAGATCATCTGGCATCTGGAGCAGCGGATGCAGTAGATGAGGTTGGAGGAGGTGCAGGTGAACCTCTGTCAGACCTGGAAGGACTGCTTGGGTCCCTGAAAGGAGTGGAGGGGGGAGGTGAAGGGACAAGTGTTGCATTTCTTGCGGTTGCAAGAGAAAGTGCCCGGGGAAGGGGTACAGCGGGAGGGAAGGGAAGAATTGACAAGGGAGTTGCGGAGGGAGCGGTCTTTACGGAAGGCAGAATAACTTTTTTGCATATCTTTCATTCATTGTTCTTTATCTCGCCACATCACCGTCTATATCTTTCGTTTCCCTGATCCCTGACCAGTCTGAAGAAGGGTCTCGACCCGAAACGTCACCAATCTCCTTCGCTCCTTAGATGCTGCTGCACCCGCTGAGTTTCTCCAGCCTTTTGTGTACCCTCGATTCTCCAGCATCTGCAGTTCCTTCTTTAACAAGTTGTATATGGATATGGCCAATCTAGCGGATTAACCATAGGAGGTTCAGGTACATTATTACTTTCTATTTCCCGTGCCCTGGTTTAGAGGAAGCTTCACCCTCCTGCATTTCTATAACAACATTGTAGCTAAGGACATCCTCTTCAAAGGTCAGTCAAAATTCCTTCAATTTGGGATGTTCCCTGTTGCTGTTCCAATTTTATACAGATTACAGATTCACCACCGATTATCCAGCACCCTTGGTTCCAGAGCCTTGGGGATTATCAGTTTTGCTGCACAGGCAGAGGTCTTGTAATAATAACTCATAATAATATTAATGTGTGCTGCTGACTCCCCTCGCCATGTTGATTGATCTAGAGAACAAGAAGGGAGAAGACAGAAGACACGAGAGAGAGCACAGTCACTGGCACACAGCATAAAGTAAAACTGCACAGCAAACTGGGCTAGGCTGCTGTTCAGGGACTGCTTTACTGCGCTCTCCGTCTGTTCCTAAGCCAGGCCCACACATTTGATCTTGTGAGATCAAGTGAGCCCTGAGGCTCATACACGCTCCGGGAAGTTGCGATCTCTTAATTGCCAAAAACTTTAACTCCCCTTCCAATTCCCACACTGACCTTTCTGTCTGGGGCCTCCTCCTCTGTCAGAGTGAGGCCAAACGGAAATTGGAGAAACAGCACCTCATATTTCATATGGGCAGCTTACACTGCAGCGGTATGAATATTGATTTCTCTCATTTTAAGTAACGCTTGCATTCCCTCACTCTCCGTCCTTCAACCCACCCTAGTTCTCCAACAAGTTTCACTGTCGTCCTGCTTAGTTTCACTGCTCCTTGTATGTGAATACTTGACCAATAAACTTATTCATTCATTCATTCATATCCCCTCATTATCACTTTATCTACAGCCAACATTTGGACCATTGTGTGCTCTGCCTTTCCTTGATCATTGTTGCTGGCTTTGATTTGTTCTTCTCATACCTTTCATTCATTTGTTCTTTGTACTTTTCACACATCTAGTTTCTCTTTTCCCTGACTCTCAGTCTGAAGAAGGGTCTCAACCCAAAACGTCACCCATTCCTTTTCTCCAGTGATGCTGCCTGGCCCGCTGAGTTACTCCAACATTTTGTGTCCATCTTTAATGTAAACCAGCATCTGCTGTTCCTTCCTACACAATTCCATAGAAAGGTCGCCTTTTCTTTCAGCATGATTTTTTAAACATTTATGTTATTCTTTTATTATTCTAGCTTATTATACGTTTAGACAGTAAGCCTGAAATACAAGGAAAAATAGAGTAATAGGCAGCAAAGTCAGCTACACCACTGATAATGTATAACATCACGTAACATAGAAACATAGGAACATAGAAAATAGGTGCAGGAGTAGGCCATTCGTCCCTTCGAGCCTGCACTGCCATTCAATATGATCATGGCTGATCATCCAACTCAGTGTCCTGTTCCTGCCTTCTTTCCATACCCCCTGATCCCTTTAGCCACAAGGGCCACATCTAACCCTCTTAAATATAGCCAATGAACTGGCCTCAACCACCTTCTGTGGCAGAGAATTCCACAGATTCACCACTCTCTGTGTGAAAAATGATTTTCTCATCTCAGTCCTAAAACACTTCCCCCTTATCCTTAAACTGTGACCCCTTGTTCTGGAGTTCCCCAACATCGGAAACAATCTTCCTGCATCTAGCCTGTCCAACCCCTTAAGAATTTTGTAAGTCTCTATAAGATCCCCCCTCAATCTTCTAAATTCCAGCGATTACAAGCCGCGTGGATCCAGTCTTTCTTCATTTGGAAGTCCTGCCATCCCAGGAATCAGTCTGGTGAACCTTCTCTGTACTTCCTCTATGGCAAGAATGTCTTTCCTCAGATTAGGAGACCAAAACTGTACGCCATACTCCAGGTGTGGCCTCACCAAGACCCTGTACAACTGCAGTAGAACCTCCCTGCTCTTGTACTCAAATCCTTTGTGTAACCATTGTGTTATAATTAGAGATTGGTGTAACTGTCAATATAGCCACTTCTTTGATTATTAAATCTCAAAAGGTCATCGTCTTTTACTATGTAAGAAAGAACTGCAGATGCTGGTTTAAATCGAAGGTACTCAAGGAGGTAGCTCATGAAATCGTGAACGCATTGGTGATCATTTTCCAATGTTCCATAGATATTCGATCAATTCCTGCAGGGTATCTAATGTTATCCCACTTTTTAAGACAGGAGGGAGAGAGGAAGCAGAGAATTATAAACCAGTTAGCCTGACATCAGTGGTGGGGAAGATGCTGGAGTCAATTATTATTATTATATTTTTAAATATATATTTTTATTAGAGTATGTAGACAGTAATTTAGCAAACATATGTTATGATAGCAATATTTCATGTACAACGATCATACATTATTAATAATGTCAAGTGAATCATTTTGACTCTAATAATTATTTTTTTTAAAGAGAGGAAAACAGTAAGAAAAATAAAATAAAAATCAACATCAAAAAAGAAAATCATAAAGAATGGAATAATTTACTATTAATACATCAAAGGAGATAAGATCAAGGAATATAAAATATAACTTTTCATCTAATCCTGAGTCCAAGTTTCAGGTAGGGTTCCCTGCTGAACCAATCTACCCTTTTAAGTAATCGATGAAAGAAGACCATATTCTAACGAAAACTTCTTGTTTGTCCATTAGGGCAAATCTGATTCTTTCCAGGTGTAGGGTCTCCGACATTTCCGTAATCCACATTTTAGTTGTGGGGGATATAGGGCCGTTCCAAAATTTTAATATTAGTTTCTTCCCAATTATTATACTGTAATCTAGGAAATTTCTTTGACTTGTTGTAAGAGTTAAACTTTGTTCTGATGTTCCAAGTATTATTAATTTTGGGTCCGGATCCAGTTTAGTATTAATAACTTCAGAAGTTATTCTAAAAATCTCAATCCAGAAATTCTTAATTTTTATACAATTTGCAAAAGTATGTGTTAAATTAGCCTCTGGATGTTGACATTTATTGCAGGTAGAGGATATCTGTGGAAAGATTCTATTTAATTTAACTTTGGAGTAATGTAATCTATGTAATACTTTAAATTGTATTAGAGCATGTCTGGAGTTTAGCGAGCATTGATGTATATATTGTAAACTTTTGTCCCATATATCTTTCATTATGAATTGATTTATTTCATTTTCCCATGTATGTCTATATGATTCCGTCAATGGTATCTCGCTATCTAAAAGGGTATTGTAAATATAAGTTGTTAATTTTTCTGTATTAGGATGCTTATTCAGACATTCATCAAGGATTTCTGGTTCCCTATTCCTATAATCTCTGTATTTGACCTAACATAATCTCTGCGTTGTAGATATTGAAAAAAAGTATTTGAGTGTAATCCATAAATCTGTTGCAGTTCCTGAAATGAAAGATAAGTGCCTTTCTTATAAAGGTGTTCCATCTTTTTGATTCCATAGTTTTTCCATTGTATAAAGCCTTTATCCAGCATGGAAGGTTTGAATAAGGAATTGTTTACAATAGGGAGACAGAGTGGTATATTATCCCGTTTTAAAGCCTTTTTAAGTTGTTTACAGATTAGTGTACCATTATATATTATAGGGTTTTCCCCATAGGTTTTTTTGTGCAATTTTGTCGGTTTGGTGCAATATTTGGTGCAAATATAATCAAACCGATTTCAAAAGGTAGACAATCCTCCTTTTCCATCCTTAACCAATCTGGTTGTTGATCCATTTCTTCCAGCCAAAAATTCATGTTTTTAATATAAACTGCCCAAAAATAAAACCAAAAATTTTGTAGAGCTTAACCTCCAATAATCTTTGATTTACATAAATGTTTTTTATTTATTCAATGATTCTTGTAATCCCAGATGAAACTTGTAACAGTAGAGTCTACTTTTTTTAAAAAAGATTTTAGAATATATATCGGGATTGACTGAAATAGGTACAATAATTGCGGCAGAAAAATCATTTTTATAGCATTAATTCTACCGAACATTGAAATAGGGAGTGTTTTCCAGTATTGAATATTCTTATTTAGTTTATTCAGTAAAGGTGGGAAATTTGATTTAAATAAAGAACTACACCCCTTAGTTACATAAATACCTAGATATTTAAATTTTTCTTCAACTATTTTAAAAGGTGATTGTTGTAGTATATGTAAATTGTGATCCGTTATTGACATGATTTCGCTTTTATTCCAATTAATTCTATATCCTGAGAACTGACCGAATTGAGTTATCAGATTTAATAAATTTGGTATACTAATTTCTGGCATTGTAATATATATTAGTTCATCATCTGCATATAGAGAAATTGTATTCATTGTATCTTTAGTATTGTACCCATGTATTTCTGGATTAGATCTGACATTATCTGCTAGTGGTTCAATTGCTAAAGCGAATAATAATGGAGATAACGAACATCCTTGTCTACAACCTCTGGAAAGATTAAATTTAGTTGATAACATTTGATTTGTTAGTATTCTAGCTGTTGAGTTAGAATATAATAATTTAACCCATGCACAGTACTTCTCTCCCAATTGAAATTTTTCCATCACTGAAAATAAATATGGCCATACTACTTGATCAAAGGCTTTTTCAGCATCTAACGATATAATTGCTAGGTCTGCATTAGCAATTCTATTTGAATATATAATATAATATTAAACAATCTACTAGGATTATAAAATTAATGACGTTTTGGGATAAAACCTGTTTGATCAGAGTGTAGTAATTTGTTAATTACCAAGCTCAATCTAGAAGATAGGATTTTAGTTAATATTTTCTGATCAGTATTTAATAGAGCTATTGCTCTATATGAGGCCAGGTCTTCTAGATCCTTATCAGTTTTAGGTATAAGTATTATTGTAGATTCATTTAAAGTTTCCGGGAGTTGCTGTTGAGTATAAACTTGTTTATACAGTGTTTGTAAGCGTGGAGAAATCAGATCATAAATTTTTTTATAGAATTCAGAACTTAGGCCATCAGGGCCGGCGGCCTTTCCATTTTTTAAAGATCTAATTGACTCTTCAATATCTTTAGTCGTTATTTCAGCTTCTAATAGATCTAAGCTTTTAAGGTTACATTTCTGTAAAAATGCTTCCATTCCTATTGATTGTTGTGTCACTTTAGTTGAGTAAATATTTTGATAGTATTGTAAAAATCTGTCATTAATATCTTTGGGGAGTGTTAGTATTTTTCCCTTTTCTGATCTAATCTTATGAATCATTTTTTCCCCATCCAGTTTACGAAGCTGGCGTGCCAATAATTTATGTAGTTTATCACCAAATTCAAAATTTAATTGTTTTGTGTGTTGATAAAGTTTTATTATTTGGTCAGAGTATATTTTATTTAACTTATATTTCAGTGCCTCTATTTTATTATGTTTTGCCAATGAAGGTGCTCTTGCATTTACTATGTCTAATTGCCTTATTTCCATTTCCAATGTCTGTTGTTTAGCTCTATTCTCTTTATTAAGAAATGCCTGAGAGGAGATTAATACTCCTCGTGTAAATGCTTTGAATGTTTCCCAGAGAAGGGAAGCAGAGATTTCAGGTTGGTCATTGACCTCAAAGAACATATTAATCTGTTTTACAAGATATTCACAACATACCTGTTCTTTTAAGATTTGAGGATTAAAGTCTCCATTGTGTCTGTTTCTTGTCCATTCCGTTTAGTTTAATCTTAAACGTTAATGGAGCATGATCCGAAATTATAATATGGTGATATTGTGATTTATAAGTAAATGGAATTAGTTTAGAGTCTACTAAGAAATAATCTATCCTTGAATATGTTTTATGCACAGATGAGTAAAATGAGTATTCTCTTCCGGATGGGTTTTCAATTCTCCAGATATCCTTAATATTGGTATTGTTTATATACGAGTTTAAAAATTCACTTGACAGATTTTGACTTTCTTTGAGTTAATGATCTATCTAAATATGAATCCAGTGTACAATTTAAATCTCCACCAATTATTAAATTATTTTGTGTGCATTCCGGAATAATATTCAGTATTCTCTTGAAAAACCGTGGACTATCAAAATTTGGTCCATATATATTAAGGAGAATCACTTTTTTTGAGTATAATTCGCCTACTACTATGATATATCTACCATCAGTATCTTCTGTAGTTGATATATGTTTAAAAGGTATACCTTTACGGATTAGAATTGCAACCCCTCTAGATTTATGTGTGAATGATGAATGATACGTTTGGGCAATCCATTTTGTTTTCAATCTGTATTGCGCTTCCTTTTTAAGGTGAGTCTCTTAGAGGAAAATTATGTCTGTTTTAGGTGAGTTAATACTTTGCCTCTCTTAATGGGTTCATTAATTCCTTTAACATTCCAACTGCAAAATGTAATTCCTTCACCCCCAGTGTTCACTTTTACGTCTTGCATCATGATTAGGGTGGTCTATAATGGAGTAGATGATTCAGCACGTTAAACCATACCTTACACCTGGATCTCAGATAGATGAATTTTAGATCTTGTAGGTTTTCTTCTCGGTCATATCTCCTTAAATAACAATTATAATTCCATTCCAAATAAAGATTATACTGATTATAACATACTACAAAATAGAAAAGATAAGTGATTATTATATTAGTGAAGTGTGAAAGAAAGAAAATACTACATCTATAGTTAGTGTAGTTAGCGATAGCCTCCCTAATGTGGCTAGGCAACTAAAGACTTCCGTAGTTTCTGGTAAAAAAAAATGTTACTAGCTCCGTTCTTTCCTTGAAGGAAAAATTTCAAATTCAATAAAGAAAAACATTATGCGGGGGGGGGGGGGGGGGGGGGGGGGAGGGGGGGAATAATGGATATATTCCAATAATGGAATAATTATTAATCTCAAAGTAAATATAACTTTGTTTTCATATAACTAAAGTATTAGTCCATGATTAGTCAAAATAGTATCAAATATCCAGGATTAAACCTTCATCCTCTATTTTAATCATCTTATTGTTCATCCTTTTAACTAATTCTGAATTAATCCAATTAACAATAATTGATGATGATTAATTATTATGATTAATAAGGGTTAGTAATAGTTAGTACTATAATATAAAATATTATATAATGATGATCAATTTCATTTTAAATTCATAACAATCCTTAAGTATAATAATTTAAAGTTCAGTTTCTTCTCAGTAAAGTACCAAATCCAATATCATCGTGTATATTTAGTATTAAATATTAATCCTCATTGTCCTCTTTTTCACTCTCGTCCTCCTTAATTTCGATCTTTTCAGTGGTCTCAATCTTCTTTGCAAATTTAAAAGCCTCTGTGTGGTTAGTAAAGAAGTATCCTTTGTGGTCGTAGGTGATTCTCAATGTTGCAGGGTACATCAGTCCATATCTCAGGTTATTTATGTTCTTAAGTATTCTTCGTGTCTGTAAACAATGCTCTTTTCTTGGCAACCTCCGCCGGGTAGTCTCGAAATATGCTGATCTTGTCTCCTTCAAAATCAAGATTTCTGCTGCGAAGAATTTTCTTCATCATGTCATCCAATACATGGTCATATTGCACCTTCACTATCAGTTGTCTTGGAGGGGCCTCCGCCCCTGGACGGCGTCTCAGTGCTCTGTGTGCCCGAGCAAGTAAAGGTGCTTGATCCAGATTTAAAACTTTCTTCACTAGATCTGCAGCAAATTCACGGGGGTCGTGGTTCCCCTCTCTTCCTTCCCGGACACCGATAATTCTTAGATTCTGGCGTCTCTGTCGTCCCTCCAGTCAATGCATTTTTCGGTTATTTTTATGCAATAAGTCCGATAAACGCTTGTTCTTGGAGAGAAGCTTGCTTGTAGTTTCAGAGCATGTTTCAGCGATTCCCTCTAGTTCGATTATGGACTGTTGTTGTTGTTCTAGTGCCTGAGAGATGGGGTCCAGCTTCGAATTAAATACTGATTCCATCAGATTTAGTTTAACATTTACCTCATCAATCTTTTTATTTAGATTTTCTTCCATGATCATCTTCCAGGAATCCAATTGCTTCTGTACGATAGCAACAATATCTTTCTTCATTTCTTCTTTAATTTCTTCTTTAATTTCTTTTTTAAAAGTTTTCAACTCATCTTTAAAGTCATTTTTGAATTTTTTAAATTCTGCCATTATTTTTGAAACTTCTGAGGCGAGGAAACTTCTTAGTTCTTCCACATCTGACTTTTTTTCTCTTGAGATCTCTTCTTGGGACGCTGTTAAACCTGAGGCCGAGGCTTCGGTTGGACCTACTTCCCTGGCCCTACTGGTTTTTTTTTTCGATTTGGGGGGGAGTGGCACGTTGTGGAAACATACCGTCGGTTTTGTCGCGCGCCTGATGACGCCACAGGCTTGCTGCAGTCAGTCGGTTGCGATGTTGAGCAGGTAAGTCCCGATTTTTTTCCCCGTTTTTTTCTTCAGTTTTTCAGAGCTAAATGGCGCGCGTCTGCCTACTCCATTGCGCCACCGGAAGTCCAGGGAGTCAATTATTAATAATGTAATAGTGGCGCATTTGTATAGCAGTAACAGGATCAGTCTAAGTCAGCCTGGATTTACGAAGGGGAAATCTTGCTTGACAAATATTCTGCATTTTTTTGAGGATGTAACAAGTAAAATGGATAAGGGAGAGCCAGTGGATGTAGTGTATCTGGACTTTCAGAAAGCCTTTGATAAAGTCCCATACAGGAGATTAGTGAGGAAAATTAGAACATATGGAATTCGGGGTAGGGTATTGACATAGAATACCATATGTTCTAAGACCCTTCTTCAGACTGATATGGTTGGCAGACAGGAAACACAGAGTAGGAATCAACGGATACCTTTCAGAATGGCAGGTAGTGACTCGTGGGGTGCTGGGACCGCAGCTATATATATTAATTATTTAGATGAAGGAATTAAAAGTAACATTAGCCAATTTACAAATAACACAAAGCTGGATGGCAGTGTGAACTGTGACGAGGATGCAATGAGGATGCAGGGTTACTTGGACAGGTTGGGTGAGTGGGCAGATGCAGTATAATGTCGATACATGTGAGGTTAACCACTTTGGTGGCAAGAACAAGAAAGCAAATTATTATCTGAATGGTGTCAGATTAAGAAAAGGGGAACTGCAATGAGACTTGGGTGTCCTTGTACATCAGTCACTGAAAGTAAGCATGCAGGTACAACAGGCAGTGAAGAAAGCTAATGGCATGTTGGCCTTCATAATGAGAGGATTTGAGTATTGGAGCAAAGAGGTCCTTCTGCAGTTCTACAGGGCCATGGTGAGACCTCACCTGGAGTATTGTGTGCCGTTTTGGTCTCCCAATTTGAGGAAGGACATTTTTTGTATTGAGGGAGTGCAGCGTAGGTTCACAAGGTTAATTTCTGGGATGGCGGAACTGTCATATGATGAAAGAATGTATTAACTGGAATATAGAAGGATGAGAGGTGATCTTACGTAAACATATAAAAACATGGGGATTGGACATGCTAGATGCAGGAAACATGTTTCCAATGTTGGGGGAGTCCAGAACAAGGGGCCACAGTTCAAGAATAAGGGGTAGGCCATTTAGATCTGAGAGGAGGAGAAACATTTTTTTCTTACCCAGAGTGTTGTGAATTTGTGGAAATCTCTGCCTCAGAAGGCAGTGGAGACCGATTCACTGGATGCATTCAAAAGATAGTTAGATAGAGTTCTTAGGGTTAGCGGAATCAAGGGATATGGGGAGAAAGCAGGAACGGGGTACTGATTGTGGATGATCAGCCATGATCACATTGAATGGCGATGCAGGCTCGAAGGACCGAATGGCTTACTGCTGCACCTATTTTCTATGTATCTATGTATCTATGAAATGGAACATTCTCACATATTCATTTGTACTCAGAAATTATCTCAGCATATCAAGAGTCAAGAATCAAGAGTGTTTTCTTGTCATATGTTCCAATACAAAACAATTCAATTCTTACTTCCAGCAGCAATGAGATTTGTAAACCTGTGTGCCTGAAGTTCAAACCATTAATGGCGAAAAAGATGGCTATGTATTCTTCTTGGAATTCTCCAATGGCCATCACATCTGTAGAAAGTAACACAGCTGCGAGGAGCAGTTCTTCTCCAAGCTTGTCCCTGAGGAGAAATCTGCTCTCCTAATGACCTGAAATAAGACAAAAAGATGATGAGGGAACTCAGCAGGTCAGGCAGCATCCGTTGTAAGGGAAATTGTTAAAGTTTCAAGTTGAAGACCCTTCATCAAAATTGAGAAATGGTGAAAACAGGTCGGTTTACTTCCTATTAATGACCATGTCTTGTAAGTTGCGGACAGGATCAAGAGTTTAGTTTAGTTTGGAGATACAGCAAGGAAACAGGCCCTTCTGCCCACCAAGTCTGCACCAACCAGCTATCCCCGCACATTAACATTATCTGGCACACACTAGGATCAATTTACATTTACACCAAGCCAATTAACCTACAAACCTGTATGACTTTGGAGTGTGGGAGGAAACTAAAGAACTTGGAGAAAACCTACGTGGTCACAGAGAGAACATACAAACTCCGTACGGACTGCACCCGTAGTTGAGATTGAACCCGTGTCTCTGGCGCTGAAAGTGCTGTAAGGTAGCAACTCTCTGCCACAGAAGGTAGTTGAGGCCAGTTCATTGGCTATATTTAAGAAGGAGTTAGATGTGGTCCTTGTGGCTAGAGGGATAAGGGGGTATGGAGAGAAGGCAGGTATGCAGGATACTGAGTTGGACGATCAGCCATGATCATATTGAATGGCGGTGCAAGCTCGAAGGGCCGAATGGCCTACTCCTGCACCTATTTTCAATGTTTCTATGTTTCTAACTCTACTGCTGCACCACCGTGCCGCCCAAGAAGCACTGTGAGAAGCAAAGATGAGGAGAAGGAATTTTAATTGCTGGGAATCTGAAAATTTTCACAACGGAATGCAGGTTATACATAACAGATTTGTCAGCTTCAGGATGAGAAATCATTCATTCAACTGATCATTCTTTCGCCAAAACTGATAGACTGAACTATCTTTTCTTCTTTCAGGTGCCTGTAAACCTATGGTGCATTTTAAGCTATATTTGTAAACTATATATATATGTGACAATATTGCTAACACTACTTGCAACATGATTGAGGAGGGGACATTAACCAAGTCAGGAAACACCAAAAGAAAACACATCAATTATTTGCAAGCTTTAATACCATCAGCCTTAAATGTTGGTAGCTGAAAAATAGCCATGATCTTGAAAAAAAAAGGTCATTTATTCCTTGTGTATTGGTGTCCAATGTTCACTTGGTGGACTACATAGAGACTCTTCGGGTAGACATGAGCAAAAATCCTTGAAGGTAACCCAATTTATTTTTAGTTAATTCACAATAAAGAGCTTCCACCTCTGCACCTTTGTACATCGCCATTGTGAGCTAAAGGGCCTGTTCCTGTTGTGTACTGTTGATTCCTGCTTCAGTCCATGTGCTCCTAAAACAGATAACTTAATTTCTGTTTGGAATACTAATATATGGTCAAAAAGGCAAACCAATCCTATTCTGGATGTAAAACAATGTGAGTTGAATGACCAACTTGGTGACCACCAGCTGCAACCCCCAGCAGATCGTCCGGTGGCTGCACACCCATGGTGGGTGGAGATGGTCTGAGGTCATCACTGATCATAGTTTAGTTTAGTGTAGTTTAGTTTAGTTTAGAGGTACAATGTGGAAACATGCCCCTTGGCCCACCGAGTCCGCACCGACCGGCGATCGCCGCACATTAACACTATCCTACACACACCAGGGACAGTTTTTTACATTTAAACCAAGCCAATGAACCTACAAACCTGTATGTCTTTGGAGCACGGCAGAAAACCGAAGATCTCGGAGAAAACCCTCACAGGTCACGGGGAGAATGTACAAACGGCGTGCAGACAAGCACCCTTCATCTGGTCTCTGGAACTGTAAGGTAGTAGCTCTACCGCTCAGCCACCATGCCGTTCCAATTGACTCTTATATGGAGTTCAATAAAGTGAGGAATAGTGGCCCATGTGCAGCCTTAGTTATAATGCTGTGTGCCAGGTGAGGCAGAATAAAATATTTGAGTGTAACACTGCAAAATGTACTATTATCTAGCAAAATGTGAAACTGACCAGGAAACGACTGAAATTAACAAGTCTGCAATGTTAAAACACTCTGCAGCATATGGAAGTGTTCAAAATTTGCCTTTCAGTGGCTATTGGAAGAAATAGAATTTTGCTTTGAAATTAGAAAGACACAAAATGCCGGAGTAACTCAGTGGGTCAGGCAGCAACTCTGGAGAAAAGGAATAGCTGCCATCGTTGGCTGTGGAAGAGGTGATAACAAAGGGATATGTGGATGCCAAGAGTGGAAGAGGCAGGGCAACTAGGGTGGGGGAGGGGCAGAGAGTGAGGGAGAGCAGGAGTTATTTGAAATTAGATAAATAATTTCCACATCGCTGTACAAACAAAATAAGAGGTGCTATTTCTTCAATTTGCATGAGGGTTCATTCTGACAGTGAAGGAAGCCCAGAGAAGGTCAGTATGGGAATGGGAAGGTGAGTTAAAATGTTTGCCAACTTGAAGATCGCATAGGCCAAGGTGGACTGAGCATAAGTGTTCAGCAAAAAGATCGCCCAGGCTGCACTTGGTCTCGCTTATATATAGGAGCTCACACCGAGAACAACAGATACAGCAGATGAGGTTGGAGGAGGTGCAAGTAAATCTCTACCTCTGTTTTCAAATTAGTTGGCTTTTAACACCAGACCATCATTACTCCTGGACCTTGGCCTGGAATTTCCACAGCATGTTCTTAATTCACTAACCCAAACTTACCACCCAGTTATTGCACACAGCAGTCATTGGCGCAGGCAAACTAAACACACTTGAGTGGACTCTCCAACGAAAATTTAGTTTCAGAATTAAAGGACGTTTCTTTAAGAAGGAGATGAGGAGGAATTTCCTTAGTCAAATGGTGGTGAATCTGTGTCAATGGATATTTTTAAAACAGAGATTGATAGATTCTTGATTAGTACGGGTGTCAGGGGCTATGGGAAGAAGGCAGGAGAATGGGGTTATGAGGGAGCGATCGATCAGCCATGATTGAATGGCGCAGACTTGATGGGTCGAATGGCCTAATTCTGCTCCTATCACATTACCTTATTCTCGCAAAAATTGTCAACAAATTAATACACACATCCAGTCTGAAGCAACTGCTAAAGCTAGCAAATTTGAATATTTATAAATGCTTCTGATATTTATAATTTCTTAGAAGTTCAACTTACCATTGGAAAATATAAAATTATTAACAATTTCATAAATACACTTAAAATACAAGAAAATGCCAAAAGCAATTTAAATTGGGATTAACATGATTAAAATAATACATTAATAATGCAATACAATCATACAATAATAAAATAAGACATTGTAAATAATCTGAAACCTTAATTATTTCCCTTGCGGTCATCCTTCTAAAGGTGAAATTAAAGGAATCTGACAAGTACATGTATAGGAAAGGTTAAAAGGAATATGGGTCAAATGTGGGCAAATGAACTAACTTAGATGGCATCTTGAGTGGCATTGATGAGTTGGGCTGAAGGGCCTATTTCCGTGTTGTGTCACTTTTTCACTGAATATTGGAAAGAGGATGGTCTTTTGGGAAACTGCAGTGATTATTTGCTCGACCTTTGGAGGAGTTCAAATGGTCACTCTGAGAGGACCTCAGACCAAATGTCAGTAGACGATCAGCAGGTGAGGACGTTTAGGATTCCCACATTAGTGTTGCTTCCACAGGTGACCAAAATTTCCTGCCAGCTGCAGAGGTAAATGTAAGTAGTCATGTAACCCTTTTTTGCAGAAATAATGAGCCATTGTGAAGGAAGATCTGTATGTTCAGATTTGTCTTCCATTCAGTCTGATTTTATAACGCTGTTAACTTCTTATACTTATTCCTTCAGAGTGAGGATCATTTTAAGGCCCATACACATGGTGACATGAATTCAGCTATGCATAGTTTCACTAACACACCATTTAGCTTATTGCTGCCTTTAGAGATACTGGGAATAATATTGCATACTACATCAGCGACACTGCTCTCCTTCAAATCATTGACCATCACTCATCTTCACTCAGAGTAATGCTGGCCTAAAGGAGACCCAGACAAAGTATAACATATCAGTCATTGGAGTTTTTCCCTAACCTTTATTGTTTCCATACACCCAATGAGCTTTAACAGATGTCTGTCAAAAGCTGTCTCGCTCAACATTCCTGCAATTGCCGCTCTGAGCAAAGATTCCCTTCAATTTCCATCAACATGGATTCATCAAAAACCATTTACCCAGGCTTCAGGAGTCAATCATTATCTTCATTGCCACACCTTTAATCAGTAACACATCTCGGGCAATAAAAAACGTGAACTACACCAGCTTTTGCAGAAGTTGTTGGAAGCTCTGAAGGGTAAGAGGGTGAAGGGAATAGGAGAAGAGTTGTCCACCTCTTGCCTCGCATGCAAAGTTAGTCTGACACAGTTTTAAAACACTTGTCAATTTCATTATATCTGTTAATGAGATTCTTGTAACTTTATTTTTCGATCCAGGATACAAATACGTTCATCTTCATTGATCTTCATTCATACATGGCAAATGTCATCCTTGTGTGTGTCAGGGTAGAGAAAGACTGGCTAAAAACATGGTGAATAATGCTTGTTCCACATGAGAGAGGTGACAGTTCTCAGTGGTGGAAAACTAAACTGCGCAGAATAATTATATATATATTTTTAAGAAAGCTTCAAAGTTGTAACGGTAAAACTTGATAAAGTTTAAACCTTGGATTCTTTACTTCAATGACTGGCAAATGGCCTGCAGGCAGAATCCAACCCTTGGTGTGATTCTTTCTTTAATTATAGGCCAAAGTGAGGCAAGTACTGGGCCCTCGAGCAAAAAGCAGAATGTTTCATCGGGTCTGTGATGTATCATTATTCACCAGAGCAAGCTTGCAAGTTTTCCCTGAAGGCCAAAGAGAGAATCAAAAGTTCAAATCTATGTGTCACACAGTTGTTCATGCACTAAGCGTTCGCCATAATCTATGTACTGTTCAGGGAACAAAGGTATCCTTGGCAATGTGTGGACGTTCCTGACATTGAGGAGATCGATTTGACCTTCAGTTCACTGAAAATAATATGGATGCATCCTCAAAGTTATTGTGTTTCACTACCACACATTTTAATATTTCCATGTTTCTTCCAATGGGCTTTCTGCTTCCACAGGCCATCCCTATATAAGAGAATCCCCTAGAGATCAGCTCTGAGGTCTCTGTCAATGGTTCTCTGACTGTCAGTTCACTCTGAAGAGCCCTCTCAGTTTTGCTCCATCAGTGAAGGTACAACCAAGGAGCAAAGTTCAACTCGGAAAAATCTGAAAACAAAAGATGGCTTTGATTTTTATTCACTGTGAAAATGTACTTTTGCACTTCATGATTCATTCATGATTTTTTTTTATTTTTACTTATTGGACTACTTAACATTTCTTATTATCCTGAAGATCCTGACCTGATCAGAATCCTATGCTGCAGATAATACACTGAAAAGTAAAATTCCACAAGAAAGCTAAAGAGCTTAAATTTCAAAGAATTTGACAGAGATTTTTCTTCAGTCTTCACAGTTGATGGCACAGAAAGAGAGGTAAAGAGAAAGTATTGACAAAATTAATGGAATAAAAATTCTTTTTTTCAGACAGTTCCGAGTTCTAAAAAAAAATGGCTGAGAAAATCCATTGGTTACAATAACCGGTTTACAAAACCAGCTTAGATTCCAGAAAGGATCTCTATTTGTGTAGGAAGGAACTGCAGATGCTGGTTTTAATCGAAGATCGACTCAAAAAGCTGGAATAACTCACTGGGACAGGCAACATCTCTGAAGAGAAGGAATGGGTGACATTTTGTGTCAAGACCCTTCCTCAGACTAGTTAGGGAAAAGAGAAATGAGAGATATAGACAATGATGTAGAGAGATAAAGAACAATGAATGAAAGATATGGAAAAATGATAAAGGAAACAGGCCATCGTTAGCTGTTTTTTGTGTGAAAACGAGAAGCTGGTGCGACTTAGGTGGGGGAGGGATAGAGAGTGAGGGAATGCCAGGGATACTTGTAGTTAGAAAAATCAATATTCATACCACTGGGGTGTAAGCTGCCCAAGCAAAAATATGAGATGCTGTTCCTCCAGGATAGGATATCTATTTTCTTAGATGGCTGATCAGAATTGAAGATAACTCACTTCCACTCCAGGTCTATCGGTCTAGGGTGGCTGAGGAGGCTGATATGGGATTTGCAGATTGCCACAGGAGAAGCAGAGGGCACTTGATGGGACAAGTGAACAAGTTGTTTGAGAGGTGTTATGTTCCATCTGTTTATTCTGCTCCCACGTGCCCACAAGGAAGAGGCAAGAGGTGTTCAGTGCTTTCCCAGATGCTCCCTCCCCCTCAGCTGATTCACACGAGCCAATGAGGGTGGAGTCGTCTTTATCCAAGAGGACTCTTAAAACCTCAGCGGTGGAGAAAGTTGCTCAAATAATAATCATGGACAGAATTCTAAAAGGGGCCTGTGAGCAGGGCCGGATTAAGACCTATAGAGGCCCTAAGCACTTAAAAGATTTTGGTGTCCCCATATATATGTAATTTAAAATATAAACAATAATAAACCATAAAATAAATTTTTATTTTTCAAAAGGAAACAAAACTAACAATAAGATGGAAAATAATGTTAATTTTTGTATACTTCCACTTTATTTATATTTGCCGTAAACCATTTACCATTTCTGTGGTGCTCCCCTTCCCTTGATGCCGTAAGCACGTGCTTATTTTGCTTAATGGTTGATCCAGCCCTGCCTGTGAGGGATTGTTAACCGACAACTGGCCTCAATTAATGTGACCGCTTGGACTAGAGGAGTAATTTGGCCAGCTTCAGGACTGCATGAGGCCCAGTTAGCATTAAATGACCAAGAGACATTTGGGAAGATTTCCCCTTGCTTAGGTTCCAATGCAATATGAAGTTAATGAATGTAACTTTGTTATTCAGGAAAGGATGGAGAGAGAAAGTATCCCGACATCTGTCACTAAGAAGATGTTGGAAAACATTGCCAACACGAGGCAGGAAAGTCACATTTATCATTCCGTACAATCAACATGGTTTAATGACATTTCCCAAATCTAACGGAGTCTGATTTGAGATGTACTGACTAGGTAGGAACAAAGAAATACACATACATAAACACAACACACATAAATAATATATAGTACATAAAAATTCAATAAATTAATGACCCAATACTAATGCAAAATAGCAACCCCGTCCTTCATGCAAGCAAAGACATCCCATTTTTCATTGTTTAGGTTAGTGTTGTGCAGTGTTCAAGAGCTGTTGGGTTGAATCTGTTCTTAAACCTGGCGGACATGGTGTTCAGACTCCTATATGAATGAAATGAGAGCATAGCCAGGTTGGTGAGGGTGTTTGATGATAATGGTTGACTTTTTGTAGCAGCACCTCCAATAGATCGCTTTGATGGTGGAGAGATCAATATCTATGATGGACCAGCAGTGTCTACCACTCGATGAAGTCTCCTTCATTCCAGGGCATTTGAGTCGCCGAACCAGGTTGAGATGCAATGTGTTAGTATGCACTCCACAGTACACCTGTCGAAGTTCAAGAGAGCATTCATCGGCTTACCGAATGTCATCAATCTTCTAAATATGTAGAGGTGTTGATGGGCTTTTGTTATTATTGCATCAATGTGCTGGGTTCAGGACAGGTCTTCAAAGATATGCACACCCAAGAATTGAAGTTTATGACCAAATGCTTCCCGAGGTGCCACGCAGCGGAGGCTTCCTGAGACGCTGCAGCCATGACGCCTGCCCGAAGGCTCGTAATTCGGCGGGATGGGGAATCCGTCTGAAGGCCTGTTGGTCGGATGGATCTCCCCCGAAGGGTCGTCGGTTAGTAGGACCGGGAACCCGCCAAAAGGCTCGGCGGTCGACAGGAACGGGAACCTACCTGAAGGTTCGTCTGTCAGCGGGATCAGGAACCCACCCAAAGTCTCGGCAGATACTGTAACTGGTTGGGAGCTGGAGAATGTTGGGAGAAAGGGCCGGTAAAACAGGTGAACCAGTGTAATGTATCCAGCATCTTCAGGTAGGCTGCAGGAGGTGCCCCCGTGACACAAAGATGGCTGGACGAGGAGAGGAGAGGGACGTTGGTTCACGGGAACCGCTCCAATACATCAAGTGCGGGGGACCAACGGACTTTGAACTCTGAATAATGGCGCCAAAAATGTCGGCGTCTGCATGTGTAATATACGCAACATGAATTTCACTGTGCAGTTGTACACGTGACAAATAAAGCACTATTGAACTATTGAACTAAAGAGGACAGGTGGGTGGATCCTTGGCTTTGCCCTTCTAAAGTCAACATTCAGTTCCTTGGGCTTGCAGACATTGAGTGCAAGACACATCACAATCTGGCACTATTCATTCAGATTTTCGATCTCTCTCCAATTTTCCAACTCATCATTACCCGTTATTCGTCCAATAACGGCGGTATCGTCAGTGAATTTAAAGACGCAGTTAGAACCGTGTCTGGCTACCCAGACATGGGTATAAAGTGAGAAGAGCCGGGGGCTGAGCACAGAGCCCTGAGGTGCTCCTGTGCTGATTGTTTAGAGGAGGAAGTGGGGTAGAAGATTGTAACCTTCACGTGGTCGCCCTGTTTCGACTAATGTAATCAACTTGATGTGCACAAATGGAAGATCAAATAGAACAAGTTGTCCTACAAATTTAGGCTGTGCACACAGCACAAAAGAAGAAGAGGAAGAAGTGTTCATTCTGCTTGTGGTCTGCTGATGAGGAAGTCAAGGATTCAGTTGCACAGGGATGTGCAGAGACCCAGTTCCCTGTGTTTGGTGACAAGTTTGGAGGGGATGATGGCGTTGAATGTGAAGCTGTAGTTGATGAACAACAATCTGACGGTGATCAAGGTTTGGTCAAATTGCAGTTTGCAGAGACTAAGGAATTGCAGTTAGAGACTAAGGAAACCAGTGGATGATGTGTAACTACAAGCAGTCATAATGAAGCCGTGTATAATTAAATGCTTTGCAGATTGTGATTTCAGTGAGCAGAAAGCAGAAGACTCAAAGTAGAATATAAATTAATAAATGGAGCAGAAAGAAACTTCCATTAATGACAAGCCACAATGTAAGTGAACTGATGGTGAACATTGCCAGAACACATGGAGGACAGAATGCTAAGTGCTTTGGTGAGGCAGAGTAGAATTTATGCCCGCCGAAACTATATTCGCCAACTCCAAATTTTTATATGTTGAAAAGAACTGCAGAGGTTGGTTTACATCGAAGATGGACCCAAAATTCTGGAGCAACTCATCGGGAAAGGAAGCATCTCTGGAGAGAAGAACTGGGTGATGTTTCGGATCGATACCCTTCTGCAGACTGAGAGTCAGGGGAGAGGGAGACACAGATATCCGTCTCTCATCCCTTCTCTCCAGAGATGCTGCCTGTCCCGCTGAGTTACTCCAGCATCTTGTATCTATCCAATTTTCAATATAAATTTTTATTTATTGAAGGAACGTGGGATTTTCAGGTTTAATTGTCCATCTCTGATTGTCCATGAGAATGTGGTGGAGGACTACCTCCTTGTTCCTTTAGGAAGGAGATGAGAAGGAATTTCTTTAGTGAAAGGGTGGTAAATCTGTGGAATTCTTTGCCACACAAGGTTGTGGAGGCTAAGTCAATGAATATTTTTAAGGCAGAGATGGGTGGATTATTGATTAGTATGGGTGTCAGGGGTTATGGGGAGAAGGCAGGAGAATGGAGTTAGGAGTGAGGGAGAGATATATCAGCCATGATTGACTGGCAGACTGGACAAGATAGGCTGAATGGCCTAATTCTGCTCCCATCACTTATGAACTTATGACCTTATGGATGGTGTCAAGCTTCTTGAGTGCTGTTGAAGCTGCACTCATCCAGACAGGTGGAGAGTATTCTTGCACATTCTTGACGAGCCTTGGAGATGGTGGACAGGCTATGGGGAGTGAGGAGGTGAGTTAATCGCTGCAGGATCCGAGCCTCTGACCTGCAAATGCGCTTGGGTGGTAGTCAGAGGGTGACCTGAAGCCCCTGGTAAATGCTGCTCATCTGCTCTTTGCAGCCATCAGTCGGCCTTTCATTTGGTCCTGGAACTGTGGTTCCGGACACTGGCTGGATGACCAGTATGATGATGGTGGCCATGACGTGGGGAAAATGGTGCCTCACGGTGTCCATTAGAAGCTGAGAGGCTTGATTCTCCTGTGCTTTTCAACCTGTTCTACTGAGCTGGCAGACCTGTCATCTGAGCTTTCATGGGAGAGAACCTGACTGGGTTCAATCCTCCTCCTAAGGAGCTGTGATATGTCCCGGTGCCGCTGCTGTTTGCTCGTTCATTTGCAACAGTGCTACTGATTATAAGAGTGTATGTCCATCCTGGTGACCCCAAGTGGAGAATTACCGCCTGTCTTACCTCTCCTAAACAGGGAACCCAAAAGAGCTAATTCTCATCACTCTTCAGAACATATCTACCTTCTACTCTCTCTCTATGGAAAAGATACGCTGGACCTTTGCATTGTGACAGGTAGGCTATAGGCCATTAGCTTACGTGGCTCAGGTAACAGACTGCCTCTTGTCGTGTGTTTTTTATTGCTGTCAAGGGCAGGTGTTCCACCTTGCACTGCTGCTGATTTGGAAGTACTGCAAGGAGGTAAAGATGAAGATGAATACAGTGCAGATCCCATCAATTTTTGCCCTGCACAGGTGGGACCACAAGGATATGAAATTCCAGATCCTCATCCACCTGGAGCAGCACGGTGGCACAGTGGTAGAGTTGCTGCCTTACAGCGCTTACAGCGCCAGAGACCTGTGTTCGATCCTGGCTACGGGTGCTTGTCTGTACGGAGTTTGTACAATCTACCCGTGGCCTACGTGGGTTTTCTCTGAGAACGCTGGTGTCCTCCCACACTCCAAAGACATACAGGTTTGTAGGTTAATTGTAAGATTAAATGAGAACTTACCAGTTTGAAGTTTGATCTTGATTTTATGAGGAGTTACGTTGGTGATTACGTGAAGAAGACCCACCAGGCACGCATGCGCACCAATCTTCTAAGCAGCGGTATGAAATCACAAATAATGAAGAGAAAGAGACTAATTAGAACAAATGTTGGTCCCTTGCAGTCAGAAGCAGGTGAATTGATCATGGGGAACAAGGACATGGCAGACCAATTGAATAACTACTTTGGTTCTGTCTTCACTAAGGAAGACATAAATAATCTGCCGGAAATAGCAGTGGACCGGAGGTCAAATAAGATGGCGGAACTGAGTGAAATCCAGGTTAGCCGGGAAGTGGTGTTGGGTAAATTGAACGGATTAAAGGCCGATAAATCCCCAGGGCTAGATGGTCTGCACCCCGGAGTGCTCAAGGAGGTAGCCATGGAAATAGTGGATGCATTAGTGATAATTTTTCAAAATTCCTTAGATTCTTGAGTAGTTCCTGAGGATTGGAGGATAGCTAATATAACCCCACTTTTTAAAAAAAGGAGGGAGAGAGAAAGCGGGGAATTACAGACCAGTTAGTCTAACATCGGTAGTGAGGAAACTGCTAGAGTCAGTTATTAAAGATGGGATAGCAGCGCTCTTGGAAAGTGGTGAAATCATTGGACAAAGTCAGCATGGATTTATGAAAGGTAAATCATGTCTGACGAATATTATAGAATTTTTTGAGGATGTAACTAGTAGAGTGGATAAGGGAGAACCAGTGGATGTATTATTTCTGGACTTTCAGAAGGCTTTCGTCAAGGTCCCACATAAGAGATTAGTATATAAACTTAAAGCACATGGTATTGGTGGTTCAATAATGATGTGGATAGAGAACTGGCTGTCAGACAGGAATGCAAAGGGTAGGAGTAAACAAGTCCTTTTCAGAATGGCAGGCGGAGTAGTGGGGTATACCAGCAAGGCAAGTCAGTGCTGGGGAGCCCTAGCTACATTTGGTACAATATATATTAATGATTCTGGATGAGGGAATTGAATGGCAACATCTCCAAGTTTGCGAGATGACAACCAAACTGGGGGGTATAGTTAGGTGGCTATATTCAAGAGGAGGATTTGGCTCTTGTGGCTAAAGAGTAGGAGGCTGCAGGGTGATTTGGGATAGGTTTCTGAGTGTGAGATGGGCAGATGCATCGCAGGCAAGGCAAGATGCTGGTAAGTTACTAATGTGGATAAATGTGATGCGGATTACAAATCTATCCACTTTGGTGGCAAAAAACATGCAGGGTAGATATTATCTGATAGTGGCCGATTAGGAAAAGCTGCTGCCCTAGTGGAAGAAATGTAAACACAACAAGACCTGGGTGTCATGGTACACAGTCATTGAAAGTAGCATGCAGGTGACAGCAGCTGCAGTGAAGAAGCAAATGGTTTGCAATGCTGATATTAGAACCCCTTGGTGAAGTAATTTTCACACATTTTTCAATAACCAACAACTGCATAATCTTGTAGTGAGAGAATCAAGGATATCTGGGTTGAACCCGACAGCGTACTTCCCTTATGTTGCAGCTGTAGTATCTCTATAACTGATTTATTGTCAAATACCATTTAAAATGAACTGGAAAATGTCAGTAATCTGTACCGTTAACATTAACATTTAACAAAACACTTTTGATTCCCTCAATAGGAATGTAGTGTTTTTTTGGGTGCTATCCCTGCACACTGCAGTGAGCACCTTCATGTCTTGATGTGACAACCTGAGGCATAAGTCAATCCATTCATAAGTCAATAATTGTTTTATTGTGCAAAGGCCGGTCTTCTGAACCACAGTTTGAAACAGCAAGTTCTTGTTTTTTGGAACAACCATATACCGCTGTGGCATAATGCCTGATGAAGCAGGCAACATCAGCAAGACCTCGCTTGGCCAGTCCGACAGTACGAACCCAAGCGAGGTCTTGCTGACTGTTTTAAGACCCGGTTAATGAGGCAGAAATGAGGAACACATAAAAGACCATTCCTCCTATTGAAGCGAGAATGTATTTCTCCGCACTGTTGTGCCACATATTTTTGCAATCAGTGAATAAACATGCACCCACACTATAACATACATACATTTTATTATAAGGAAAACCCTTTGTAGCCCGACTCACCTGAGTCCAAATAGGACTGAATGATCCATTTAATTCCTTGCCTGGGGACCAACGTCTGTGAGCTACTGACCCCACTGTCAGTGACTCTAACGTTACCTCCATGCCGTCCCAACAGTATCCCCACAGGCTGGGAGCCGCTGATTACACTGTCAGCGACTCTGCTTGAATTTTTTGCGTTTTTATGGCATCCCCGCAGGCTGGGAACCGCTGACTGCACTGTTAGCAGCTCCTTATCTCGCAACCCGATCTTTTTGCCGGTTATCCGCTTTTGCGGTCGGACTGGGTTTCCCCACTGTCCATAACCGACACACTCGTCGGGCTGCAAAACTGGCAGAAAAACCTCTGTGAAAAGAGGCTCCTGCCTTAAAAACCTGGTAAGTAAACAACAAACTTACCTTCTAGGTTTAACTTACCATCGGCAGGAGCTCTGTCCTGCCAGTCTGATGCTTGCGCCAATGCGGCTGACGTACTGGTGCGCATGCGACCTGGCGGGCCTTCTTCACGGAATCACTCACGTGACTCCGAAGTAAAATTGGATTGGTATTAATGTAAAAATTGTTCCTAGTGTAGGATAGTGTTAATGCGCGGGGATCGCTGGTTGGTGTGAACTCGGTGAGCCTTAAGGGCTGTTTCCAGGCTGTATCTCTAAACCAAACTAAGCCAAACTAAACTAAACTAAACTAAACTCAGTTAACTCCTGTGACTTGGCTGAAGGTGCAAGGTTAAAAGGTGGAAGTTTAGAATGTTTTAGCCTGCTTCTCTTGAATTACACCCTCTGTCTATAGTGGATGGGAGCTGAGGCTATGGGTCAAGTTCAAGTGAGTTTATTGTCATGAGTCCCTGATAGGACAATGACATTTTTGCTTTGCTTCGGCACACCGAGCATAGTAGGCATTTACTACAAAACAGATCAGTGTGTCCATATATAACTATATAAATACATACACACATGAATAAATAAACTGATAAAGTGCAAATAACAGATAACAGATAATGGGTTATTAATGAACATAGTTTTGTCCGAGCGAGGTTTAATAGCCTGATGGCTGTGGGGAAGTAGCTATTTCTGAACCTGGTCATTGCAGTCTTCAGGCTCCTGTACCTTCTACCTGAAGGTAGCAGAGAGATGAGTGTGTGGCCAGGATGGTGTGGGTCCTTGATGATGACAGCCTTTTTGAGGCAGCGACTGCGATAAATCCCCTCGATGGAAGGAAGGTCAGAGCCGATGATGGACTGGGCAGTGTTTACTACTTTTTGAAGTATTTTCCTCTCCAGGACACTCAAGCTGCCAAACCAAGCCACGATGCAACCAGTCAGCAAGCTCTCTACTGTGCACCTGTTAGAGAGTTAAGTTAGAGAGAGTCCTCCTTGACAAACCGACTCTCCGTAATCTTCTCATAAAAGGTTTGATTACATCTGGTCCCTAACTATGCTTTCGCTATCTGGTGCATTATAGCAGAAAATCTGGCACATATACAGGTCATGGTTGTAGGTTGAGCAAGTACAATGAGTTCTCATCTCAGCCTTACAGCTCCTTATTTCATAGCCTGTTTTGTTCCTCCATCCATTGACTAATGTAGTCATATGGGAGGACTTTCTCTACGATAAAACTATGCAGTTTACATGATATTTAATGATATGTGTTTAACAGGGAGGTTGCAAAACTTCCCTATGTGAACATAGACCGACTGATATATAAACGGATTATTCCCATCAGAGTAATATGTTAAAACATTTTTTTTGCTTTAAGAACAATCTCTTTTAAATTCCATATTTAAAAAAATTAATAATATTATATACCTTCTGCAATAGATCAATAACCGATAACAATTGCGATAAGCTTTACAAACATGTTTTAATGTCAATTACAGCCAGAATATGATTCTCACCTTTTCAATGCGGTTTTACACAGGTGACTCTTCAATGAAAATGATCAGTATCTGAAAAATCAATTCACCTCTTGTGAAATATAAACTGATTTAGATAGTAAAAAATATAACTACAAGGTGAAGAATATTTAAATGTTTAGATTGTACCATTTAAATACTTTGATTTTTTTTAATCACTTTTATTCTTACTTATCTCAAACTCCTTGGGGATAGGGATATTTACCGATCAGACATCCAAGGTATTAGCAAAAATAAGTCAATGAACTAGAACAGTTGCCACAAGATTGCATTACTCTGTGAGAGAATAGATAATAGAGGCATACAGTGCATAGCTATTCTTCACAATCAATTAACTGCAAAAGCATTAAAGGAGTGGAATTAATCGAATGATCAAATTACCACAGTTAAATTCATCACTAACCATTGGAAAACTTGCATTAGCTGAGCGTTATGCTCCACCAGTTAATAGGTTTGAGCAAGAGAAGCAATATTTTCATGACAGGCTGACTGATGGTTTATATATATAGCAACATGTCAAGTCTTGATAAACTTCTGGTCACTGGAGATGTGAATTGAAAAATTGGGACAGAAAGCATAACATTTGAAGAAAGAACCGGTGCATGCAACAATGATAAGGCAAGTGAAAATAGTTAAGTGGATTCATCCACTGGAAATTAATAATTGATCAACCTGTATTGTACACATTGGGGCTGCATGGTGGCGTTGCGGTAGAGTTGCTGCCTGACAGTGCTTGCAGCGCCGGAGACCTGGGTTCAATCCCAACTACGGGTGCTGTCTGTATCGAGTTTGTAGTTCTCCCCCTGACCGCGTGAGTTTTCTCCGAGGTCTTCGGTTAACCCACATTCCAAAGACGTCCAGGTTTGTAGGCTAATTGGCTTGGTATAAGTGTAAAATGCCCCTAGTGTGCATAGGATAGTTTTACTGTATGGGAATTAGATTCAATGGGCCGAAGGGCCTGATTCCACGCTGTATCTCTAAACTAAACCAAACTTCCACTCTGTATCTAGGTATGCTACAAAACTTACCTTCAGCGACGCTGCAGTTCTGCCGCTGGCCGTGTGCGCGACTTTGGCGCCTTTAAGGGGGGGGGGCCGTGGTTAAAATGCGTTTTTTCCCCTTGCCACCGGAATTATATTTTCTCGGAGTGCGAGCTATTTCTGGAGATTCGTTCTGACTGCTGGTAAGTTAATTTTATTTTTAATCGCCTGACTATTTCAGCGCTACAGTAAAATAAAAAATAGCTCCTAATGCCGTGAACGCCGACAACGGGGACAGATTTTACGTAGGGGACAGGTAAGTGAAAGCTGTTTATTTTTTCATATAAACCTGCTTGTTTAGGTGACTTTAATCAATATTTCATGTTTGGAAATGGTGATTTATTCCCCATATGATCCGGCAATGTTTTTCCTGCTGATATTGGGTTTAAATTCACCGCAACCACAACGTTCCAATACATCGCGTTCCATAAAATCCCACTCGCAAGCTGTTTAAAATGCCCATTAATTTATGGGCATTAAACACTAAATTCCTTCAATTTGGCCTCTAAATTCATAACAATGAGATTTAACAATCATGTTATATTGTGAATACTTGTGTGAATGTTATTTGGACACTTAGGCTTTAAAACAAATGTTAATATTTTCTTAAGAAATGGATAGATGTTTAGATCTAGTAATTTAATTTTGTAATTAGCTACATTTGGGTAACTAACTAATTATATGCTTTAATTTCAGGTCATCCAAGTAAGATTGTTTCAATCTATAATAACTGAAAATTTCTTTCAGTTCTCTTAATTTTTAAGAAAGTTATGGGCTTTTGACTGTCCTTGATCACATGTTTTGTGTTAAGTCAATGGAAAGGCAATGGGGAACAAGATGCAAATTTCCAAGTATGAAAATGGCCATTACTTTTTTAATACTGAAGATATGAAAGTGAATTAGGTGTCAAATTAAACTTCTTTGTATGCTTTAACCATTGGGATAAATTGCAGACTTGATTTTTTAAATCTCACAATGTTGTAACATTGCTACTGTATCTCTAAACTAAACTAAAACTAAACCAAATTAAATTATGCATATTATCAGTTGTATTTACTGGTAAAAACAAGCAGAAATCAGATTACCAGAGCTAAGTAGTGGAAATCTCCGCTAAACATCTGTTCATATAAAGGACCTGGTATTGGAAGTGACCACTATCTGGTAGAAGCGCCGTTCAATGTACTGCAGCAAAACTAATTCAAGTGCCCTTGACTACCATGTGCTGTCAACAGATTGAAAGATCCACTTATAAGTGAAGAGTTTCAGCTACTCCAGGAAAACAGATTGAGAAGTGGAACCAATTTTAAAGCTTGATCTAAAAGTAGGTCTTGGCTGCAGTCAGTGGGTGCAGGCCACTTGAAGTGTGATGATAAGCCAATAGGGACAGAATCTAATTGAAGAATGAAAAAAGATCAGGAATTGAAGTTAGTGAGAGAACCCTTTATGGGTCATTAAGTGATGATGAGGGGAGGAAGGATAAAACCTTTATAAACATGGGAAAGAGGCAGAGGGAGCAGCTGCACTGAATTCCACCAAGAGTACAAAAGTTAATGAAACAACTTATTACGCAATCAGAATCCAGAAATCAGTATTTCTCGAAACTAAACAAGGTAGTTTCCTCTGCAGAAGACTAAACTATTCCAGTAGGTGCTAAGCTACATCAAAGCAAGATCGCCCACTCACTTGAAGGGAAAGGAAAGACAGAGTTCACATGAAGATGTGCTGCTTCTGAATAAAGGAGATGTTAATGCATATTTAGTCCTTATAAAAATTCTACCAAATATACTGAAAAATCATGTGAGATGGTTAATGCGGATCTTCCAGCAACATTGAGAGATAAATTTATGGTCTCTGTATCAGAAAAATAGCACACCGTAAACTATCTATTTTGCGCTATCAAGCGTTAGACAAAAGAAGGCGATCAGATTGAATTAGATCTGACATGGAACTGCAATATATGGGATTTATTGCGATTTAGAAAATATATGAATTAAATTCCAGTTCGTGAAACTGAACAAAAGATAATGCTAATTGTGAACCATAAGCTACAGACGAACTGCTACAGAAAACCCAAAGTAAACAGCCGAAATAATGGATTTCTCAGAAGAATAGCAGCATGTTTTAATATCTAATAAAATAAAATATTAATATTGATGCAGAAGGTAAAGCTGTATGACTGTAGTAATGCATGGCTCATCAGCAGCTTCTTGAGGAGCAGCTTCTCTTGCATGGGTAGGTTGCCTCTTTGATGCCAGGGTCAGGGATGCCATAGAGTGACTACAGTCCAAAAGGGGAGTGTAAAGGGGAACTTAAACAACAAAAACAAGGTGGCTCAGCAGTAGAGTTGCTGCCTTACAGCGCTTACAGCACCGGAGACCCAGGTTCGATCCTGACTACGGGTGCTGTCTGCATGCAGTTTGCACGTTCTCCCCGTGACCTGTGTGGGTTTACTCTGAGATCTTCAGTTTCTTCCCACACTCCAAAGAATTAAAGGTTTGTAGGTACATTGGCTTGGTATAAGTGCAAATTGTCCCTAGTGTGTGTCGGATTGTGTTAATGTGCGAGGATCGCTGGTCAGTGCGGACTCGGTGGGCCGAAGGGCCTGTTTCCATGCTGTAACTCTAAAACTAAAAACTAAAACTTAAACAAACTGGAGTAGATACTCCATATATATACTAATGACACAGGTAAAAGGGATCAGCTCCTGCACCATGAATTTACACTAAACAGCATGACTTCTAAACGTAATCTGTGGATTACTTCCTATCCCACATTTTAGTGCATAAAGGAACAGAGGGAGAGGTTGGTTCAATGTATGGCCACAGGGATGGTGTAGGAAGGAAGGTTTCACATTTTTGGATCATTGGGACCATTTCTGGGGAACTTGGGAGATATGCAAGCAGGATGGGTTGCACCTGAACCAGAATGGGTCCGACATCCTTAAAGGGAGGTTTGTTCATGGTGTTGGAAAAGGTCTAAACTAACTTGGAAAGGGAATGGGGTATGGAGTAGATGCACAGTTGAGGGAGAGTAGGGTCAAATATATAAGAAAAACGTGGTCCAGTAGTCAGAGCGAATATGGGGATGTGGGAGTGCATGGAAAGATTGGGTATTTAAGTTGCATCTATTTTAATGCAAGGAGCATGGCTGGGAAGGCAGATTAACTTTGAGCATTGATCAGCATGTGAGAATGTGATACAGCTCCAACACCGATTTTCTGGCACCCATGGTTCCGGAGCCTTTCTGGATTATCCATTTGCCGAGATTAACAGAGGACATGGTCTCGGAGAAGTACCGGAACAGTCCACATATGCCACCGAGGGGCCGAGATACATATTTTGCATAGTCGGCCTCAGAAGTCGGCTTTGGGAATGGATATGCCGGTTCCAGAGCCCCATCTGCACGGGGCAATTTTGACCCACCGATCGGTGTGGAAGTCCCGATGAGGTCAAGATCAGCAGCATCACCTGGCCAAGGCACCAAATTTTCAGGTGAAAGACTACCGGGAGAATTTCAAGGGTGCTCTCGTAATTTTGTCTGAATTAAAAGTGTCGGACCATCAGTTGGCAGTAAATCAGTGGTGGACCTGTATTATTACCATCACTGAAACATGGTAATGAAGGTGATCACTGAGGGTGGGTGGTGGATGTTGTCAGCATGGATTGTAGTAAGGCATTTTTTAAAGTTCCCCATGGTAGACTGCTTCAGAAGATTAAGATGCACCTGATTAGCAGTCACTTTTGGCATGGATTTATAACTGGCTTATGGATAGAAGACAGAGTGTTGTGGTGGAAGGATTGTGGTCTGTGACCAGTGGAGTTCTGCAGAGATCTGTGTTGGAAGATCTGTTTGTGAAATATATAAATGACTTGGACATAATTGCAGATGGGTTGGTCAATAAATTTGCAGATGACACCAAGATTGCTGGAATCACTGGAAGGCTGTCAAAGCAAAGTGCGGGATATAGATCAGCTACACAAATGAGCGGAGAAATAGCAGATGGAGTCTAATCCACACAAGTGTGAGGTGCTGCACTTTGGGAGGCCGAATGTAAGGGGAATCATAGAAACATAGAAACATAGAAAATAGGTGCAGGAGTAGGCCATTCGGCCCTTCGAGCCAGCATTGCCATTCAATATGATCATAACTGATCATCTAAAATCAGTACCCCGTTCTGGCTTTTTCCCCATATCCCTTGATTCACAGCCCTAAGAGCTAAATCTAACTCTCTCATGAAAATATACAGTTAATGGCAAGGCCCTTAACAGCAATGATGTACAGACGGGTCTTGGAGTGCAAGGCCATGATTCCATGAAAGTAGCAATAACAGTGGATAAAATTGTAAATAAGGAATATGGTATGCCTGCCTTCGCTAGTTAAGGCATAGAGTATTAGTGTTACTCCCCCCCCCCCCCCTAATATTAACTTGGATTGCCTTTGGCAAAGTATATCCAAGAGAACATCTGAAGATTTTATGTGAATAGTCCTGCTAGAACAGAGGGAGTACTGGACCTTATCTTAGAGAATGAATTCTGGCAAGTAGTTGGAATGTCTGTGGGTGGGCATTCTAGGAATAGTGACCATAACTCCTTAAGTTTGATGGACAGAATAGAAAGGGAATTTTTATGACGTTCTGGACCTGGAAATAACTCTGTACAAACACAAAGGCATACGATGTGAAATAAGTATCTCAACCTGACTCGCAACAGCACTAGCCAGAATAAGTGGAAACTCAGGCATATGGTTCTGACCGGCCTCCCACAGGCAGACATTCCTCTTCTGCACACACATTATGGCCACTTGGTCCTTCCTGTCAGTCATGGGATTTGTCAGTGTTTATTTCATCTCATCCTCAAAGATTATTGGTAGATTTGAAATAAGTTTGTTGGCATTGTGGACAATATGAGTGCTGCTTATTAATAAGACACCTTTCTACTGCTTATGCAATGTTACAAAGGGCTAGGTGTCTATGAGGAAAATATGCAGTCATATCGACATGATGGATAACCAATTAATTATACATTTACAATACTTACACCATTTTAAGCTGCTATGTGATTCATGATTCACATGTAAGGGGAGGGCATCCCTGCCATGGATGCCCTCCACCGAAAACAGTGTCTGAGACGGGCCGGGAATATCATCAAAGACTCCTCCCACCCTAACCATGGACTGTTTGCCCTCCTACCATCAGAGAGGCGGTACAGGAGCCTCAGGTCCCGCACTAGTAGGATGAGGAACAGCTTCTATAACAACACCATCACACTGCTGAACTCGGAGTCCCGCCGATAGATTTCTCCAGTCTCATCGTCCACATTGTCTGCATTCTGTATCTATTTATATATTGCTATTATTGACGCTAAACTGACGCTAAACTGCATTTTGTTGTACCCATACTTGTATCTGTGCAATGACATTAAAGTTGAATTGAATTGAATTTAATTGAATTGAATTGATTATTAAAATGAAAACAGTTTAATGCCATACATAAATACCAGTGTGATTTTATCATCAGGATATGGGCATCTTCAGCAAATCCTTTCCCAATTGACCAAAAACCTATTAATGGTCTTCCTTATGGAACTTTTCCAGTTTATGTAGTTCACAATGTTACTTATTCTTTCAGGGCGATTGTTACAAATAAGAAACTTGCCAGGCATTTTAAATTCAAATCCATGTACTGCCATGACAGAATTATTTTTTTTTAATTGTCTATGCCTCTGCAGCATTGCCAAAGTATTATTATTTGCTTTTTTTTGTGATTTGCTGCAGAGATAAACATTTAAAAGTGCTCCAGTGGATACAGTCTGAAGTTAAAAAAAACTACTGATATACATTTATGAATGTATAGCATCATTTAATATTAATTTAAACTGAATCAAAACTATGCCTGACCCGAGCAAAATAATATATCACACAGTATGTTTGATATTTCCTATACTGAATGCCATTGATCACATTAACTGTTGTGTTCTATCATCGCCAGTAACAGGAAACATTGCCTACATCTAAAATTAATGATATCTTGTAACCAGCACTACATGCACTGCTTTTGATATATGTACCAGAGTACATGCACAGCGTTTTTGTTGCAATACATTAACTTGAGTAATCTGATATGCATCTTTGACTAGCGCCTCAGCTGAGTAGATACGTCTGGCACCAGATAAACTGTGGTACAATTTGTGGAATCAACAAATTCTACAGTCAGTTAAATTCTACTTCCAGATTTACAATGATGAGAACTTCATTTGTTATTGCAAGTTCTTCTCAACATTTTCTCCGGGGTCATTGCAGTCCTACGTATTTGTCTTCTATCAGCACACCGCAGCACAGCTTCAGTGACCCGGGTGCAGTTCTGACCTCTGATGCTGTCTAGCTGGAGTTTGCAAGCTCTGCCTGTGACCATGTGAATTTCTTCCTGGTGCTCCGGTTTCCTCTCACATCCAAAAGATATAGAATATAGGCATTCTCTGACCGTGTTACTGCTATGTATTTGTTTGTTCTGAATAAAAGCATTTTGTAAAAAAAAAAAAAAAAAAGATATAGGTTAATTGGAGAATATAAATTACTCCCAGTGTGTTGGTGAGTTAAGGACCTGGCGGGAATTGATGAAAATGGAGCAGCACGGGATCCCTTTTTACAGCTGCAATTGTTTGTTTTAACTGTTTTTATTCTACTCCCTATCATCTCTTCAAACCCTGGAACCAGAAATGCCATTCAGGCTCCTCTTTCATGGATGAACTGTAACTCTGGGCATCTGACTGTGCTGATGCCATTCTCTCTAGGAGGAAGGCCACCGTAAATTAAATCAAACAATGAGTAGGAAGGAACTAAAGCTGGTTTAAACAGAAGATAGACACAAAAAGCTGGAGTTACTCAGCTGGACAGGCAGCATCTCTGGATAGAAGGAAAGTCTGAAGAAGAGTCTCGACCCGAAATGTCACCCATTCCTTCTTTCCAGAGATCTTTCCCGCTGAGTTACTCCAGCTTTTTATGTCTATCTAAAGCAGACAATGATCTGCCTTATCTTTCCAAATATTATTATTTTACTCCAGAAAGAGCCCTCCACCAGACCCCACAATCCACTTAGATAGAGCTCTAGGGGCTAGTGGAATCAAGGGATATGGGGAGAAAGCAGGCTCGGGTTATTGATTGGGGACGATCAGCCATGATCACAATGAATGGCGGTGCTGGCTCGAAGGGCCGAATAGCCTCCTCCTGCACCTATTTTCTATGTTTCTAACTGTACCAAAATGTGCAGATTGTCTCGCCTCACCTGCTGCCTTAAGGGCCTGTCTCACTTCGGCGTCATTTGCAAGTCATTTACGCAACATCATTTACGCGTCACGACGCACGGCGCACGCGTGCTAACGCGCACGTGATGCATGCATGGTGCGCATAACGCACGCATGGTGCGTGGTGACGTTGGCAGTGATGCGCGGTCACACGCGGTGCCCCAGGATTTTGGGATGTACAAAATCTTTGCGCGCCATCTGCGTGACACACAAATGAAGCCCATGTGGGACAGGCCCTTTATTTACCTTTATTTATCTAATTAATTAGACTTTTAGTTTTAAGTTTTGTTGAGTGTTAATTGCTTTTTATTTTGTTCTGTTTCTGAAGCCAGTTAAAGAGTTCATTTAATATGGAGTATGGGTCCGAGGTCTGATGAAGCGCTCCTGTGGTCCTGCAACCTAAGTGGCTTTCTTCTGAATTCAGGAAAGATTGTCAAATTTTTGCTTGGGTAGCATACAACCCAACGGCTTCAACATTGAATTCTCCAGTTTTAGGTAATGACTAACGATCCCCCCCTCCACCCCCCCCCCCCCCCTTTCTCAATCACTCTCCATTTCCTCTGCTACCCTCTCACCCCCACCTAGCCCGATGTCCCAGCAGGACACACGCCAATTTCCCGCCTCCCCTTCCAACATTCCTTTCTCTGACTTCACAATTCTTTTGTCTGCAAATCATCTGCCCAACCATCTGCATATCAGAAGACCCCCTCACCTGTGTTCATCTATTACCTGCCACACTTTGTCCTGCCCTTCCCCTCTTCCAGCTTTCCCTCTCCCCGCCACCCCACAATCAGTCTGCAGAGGGGTCCCAAACCAGAGTTACTCCAGCACATTGCATCTTTTTTTGTAAACCAGCATCTGCAGTTCCTTGCTTCTACAGCAAATTTACATGGCATCTTGTCCTAAAACATCAATCAGATGTTATAATAAATATGCACAAGACCAGTCAAATGCTGTTAAATTAAAATCAAGCAGGTTGAATGTGGAGATTTTGGGAGTGAGGTTTCATTCATCACTAGACTAAGTGGGACCTGTTGGGTCCCTGTCACACGGGAGACCTGGTCTCCAACGCAATATTCCACCACTCACCCGTTCCTCCAACGCAATCCATTCCCCCAATGCAATATTCCACCACTCACGCCTATCCCCCTCCCAGCACTGTCCGTCCCTTGACCCACGGTGTCTCGGCGCTGCCGCCCCCACCCCCCATTTCCCTCTACCACCCCATCTCCCTCCTCCCCATTTCCCTCATCCTCCTCTCCTCACTCTCATTCCCTGCCCCAGCACCCACCCATGTCGTAGAGCAGCGCCAGGGCCTGGAACTCGGCCTAGTTTTCGTACTCCACCCGGCCCTAGCTGAAGGCAGCCAAAGTAATTCCGGACCTGGGCCTCGACGGAGCCATGCTCGTTTTGCCGGGGACGGGGTGAGGGTGGTGGGTGGCCGAGCCTGAGCTGCCCGCAGAGCAGTAAGTGGAGGCTGTGTTGCAGGATAGCGGCGGCCAGGAGGCCCCCGAGGTGCTGGTACACCTTGACCCAGGCCCCGGGCTTGGGCACGACTCAGGCGCTCAGTTCAGCCGCCGCCTGGGCTCCAGTCCAGGCCCCGACTTCATCTCCAGGCTTGTCCCTGACCCCGGACCCTGGCTCTTCCTTGGTTCCACCCAGGCCCAGTCCCCGGCCTGGTCCTTGCCTCCAGTCCCCGGGCTCGGCTCGCGGCACCACCCTCCCCAATGGGTACTGCGCGGCCGCAGCGCTTCAGCGGTACCACTCCTTCACCATGACCACCTCCAGCCAATTGACAGCGGACGCAGCCAACCAGTGTGGCGATGGTGCCAGGAAGGGGCGTCACCGTCCCAGCAACGCCCCTTCCTGACTGACAGGAGAGGAGACCAATCTGCATGGCAGCGACACACAGCAATCTGCGCATGCGTGGTTTTTTACGATATTTAAACCTTAATAACTTTTACAATATACTATTGATCGGAATGAAACTTGTTGCACTCACAGCTCAGAAGAACGGTGAGTAAGCTCGGGTGAGTAAGCTTTGCGCAAATAGAAAAACCACACAAACCGGAAGAGCACAAGATCAGAGTTTTATAGATAGACAGACAGGCAGACAGACAGACAGGCAGACAGACAGGCAGACAGACAGACAGACAGACAGATAGACAGATAGATAGATAGATAGATAGATAGATAGATAGATAGATAGATAGATAGATAGATAGATAGATAGATAGATAGATAGATAGATAGATAGATAGATAGATAGATAGATGAAGTGGCGTTGCTGCCCTAGCAGCCGTGGCTCGCCTGCAGTCCGTCTAGTTTTTTCTTTTTTTTGTTGTCCTTGTCCTGTTTTAGCTGGTTAATTTGAGTTATTAGGGTGTGTATGTGTGTGTGGGGGGGGGGGGGGGGGGGGAGGTGGGGGTGGGAGAAACGTGTCTTAGTCTCTTCCTTCAGGGGGGATGCGACTTTTCTTGTCATATCCTTCGTCTGCGCTGAGGCCTAATGGCGGAGCTGGCGGCCTCCAACAGCGACTGACCCGAGGCTCCAGAGGCAGAGCCAGCCAGGACTTACCAGCGCGAGGCTGGCTGACTTCGGGGCTGTGGCGGGTTCCGGTGGTGGTGATGGCCTGGCTCGGGGCTAAGGAGGTGTCCCGGTGGTGACAGCCTGACTCGGGTCTGAGGAGGTGTCCCGGCGGTACGGCGGCCCGACCTTGGAGGTGCGGGCACAGGCCCAGCTGACGACATCGTCATTAGCTTGCAGGTCCTAGGTTGGTGACCTGTTTTTCCGGAGCTCCCTCGGCAATAGCTGCGCCCGCTGGACTGGAGGGCGGCAACTTCAGCAGCTTCGACCACCCTGGGCCGCGGAGTTTGAACCGGCCCGTTCGCGGAGCAAGGTTCAGCCGCGGGACTTACTTACCATCACCCGGGGGGGTCACAACATCGGAAGCCTGGATCGCCTCAGCGCAGAGGGAGAGCAAGGAGGGAAGAGTCAAAGACTTAAGACTTTTGCCTTCCATCACAGTGAGGGTGAACTCACCGTGATGGATGTTAATTTGTGTTTATTGTGTGTTTTGTTATTTTATTAAATGTATGACTGCAAGGCAATGACATTTAGTTCAGACTGAAAGGTCTGAATGACAATAACTTTACGATAGATAGATAGATGGATAGATGGATAGATGGATGGATAGATGGATAGATGGATAGATGGATAGATGGATAGATGGATAGATGGATAGATGGATAGATGGATAGATGGATAGATAGATAGATAGATAGATAGATAGATAGATAGATAGATAGATAGATAGATAGATAGATAGATAGATAGATAGATAGATAGATAGATAGATAGATAGATAGATAGATAGATAGAAAGAAGATAGATAGGGAAGAAGATAGGAGTCTGAAGAAGGGTTTCGAAACGTTGCCTATTTCCTTTGCTCCATAGATGCTGCTGCACCCGCTGAGTTTTCCCGGCATTTTTGTCGACAGACAGACAGAAAGACAGACAGACACAGAGCTGACAGTGGATGGACCCACCAGCAGCAATGCATTTATGTGATGGAGTATTAGTTGAATTAAATTGGCAGCCCAAAGATGCACAGCTAGTGCCAAGTTCACAAGTTTACAATTTATAGGAGTAGAATTAGGCCAGTCAACCCATCGAGTCCACTCCGCCACAAATCATGGCTGACCACTGCCTCCAAATCCCATTTGCCAATGGCTCAATGTTCAGTGGAGGGAGCAAGGTCATCCAAATAGGAACCTCCAAATAGCTCCTTACAATATAGAGTTGGGGGCATTAGTTTTGCGCTGGTGTTGTTTGTATATTTGTCTATTTTTTTAAATATATACAGTGTCTACTGAATTTTGTTGTTTATTAAGGGTTTTACAGTGTACTAAGTTTACATCTCTGTTGTGCTGCTGCAGGTAAGAATTTCATTGTTTCCTTTCGGGACATATGACTCTTGACTCTTGACTCTTGAGCTCCTCATGAGTGGCATGCACAAAAACAAATGGCAACCCCATTCATAAGAAGCGCAACGAGAACTGCCAGGGAGCCTGCGTTTTTGTGCATACCTTTTGAATGCTCCACCTAAACCCACTAAAACTTGTATTAGTTGCCAACATGTTCCAACATTCGCTTTCGAGAATTCTTTGGGTAACCTATGTTCAGAACCTATGGATAAATCACACAAGAAACTGCCAATTGTCTGCCAGTTGGCATCTCCATTGAGCTCTTACAGAATTTCTGCTTGAAGTGTTTTAATAAAGCTGTGTAAATTGATGAGAGGGATATATGTTGCCAGGTCTGAAAAGTCAACACATTTCCTGCTTTTATTACTGATTAGCAGCATCTGTAGTTTCTTTTTTTTCTTCTATTGATATCATAGTACAACCGATCAATGCAATGAAAATAAATGTAAGTGGCCTTGGTTATAGTTGGAAAGTTTGAGGCAAATCTACACCCATCCAATTCAGGCAAGCAAACAGCTGGATAGACACAAAATGATGGAGTAATTCAATGTGTCAGACAGCATCTCTGGAGAAAAGAAATAGGTGACGTTTTGGATTGAGACCCTTCTTCGGACTGAGAGCCAAGGGGGAGGGAAACTAGAGGTGTGAAAAGGTTCAGAACAAATCAGAGGCAACACCGGTGACCAAGCAAAGGTGGAACACACAATGGTCCATTGTTGGCTGTGGAAGAGGAGATAATGAGGGGATAGATGGATGCAAACAGTGAAACTAGTAGGATGACTAGGGTGGAGGAGGGGCAGAGAGAGAGGGAATTTAGGGGTTACTTTAAATTATAGAAATCAATATTCATACCGCTGGATTGTAAGCTGCCCAAGCAAAATGTAAAGTGCTGTTCCTCCAATTTGCACATGGCCTCACTCTAGCAGTGGGGGAGGCCCAGAACGGAAAGTCAGTGTTGTAAGAAGTGTTGATTCAGCAAGGGGACAGAGTTTAGAATAAGAGATAAATACTGTAGCTACTTTTCAATGGAGAGATTTCACCTCACTGTTGACTTAATGCCAATTGAAAACACAAAGGTCGCTATGGAATCAAGAAAGGGAGTGCCAAGACTCATTAGCATACCTTTATAAATGCTGGCCTTTTACCTAAAAGAAACCGTCAATGAAGAAAAGATTTTGAAAGATAAAACGTCAATCAGCGCTGGGATAGTGCTGGGACAGTGCGAGGGGCATTGGCTCGAAGAGGTAGATTGCTCATAAAATATGTTAAAACATATAAAATATAATTTAAATAATACTGACAAAGTTACACTTTTTGCCAATTCCCCTGGAGAGAGATGGAAGGCAATTCTTCAACTGCTCATCGAATCATATCGTTACCAAAGTGATTTTTGTTCTGATATATCTGTGCTCTTCCAATTCTGACTTTCCTTTTTCTGAGCTTCATCATTCCATGATAGCCACAAAATGCTGGAGTAACTCAGCCTTTGAACAGAGGAATGGGTGGCTTATCGGGTCGAGACCCTTCTTCAGCATTCTATGGTTGACGACAACAGGTTCAGGTAGCTTGACCCTGAGGTCTAGAACCAATACCCCTCATTCCCCCAACACATTAAGACTCATGTATGACCATCAAATTCTCCCATTTAGGTAACACCCCACCTTTTTCCTTTCCTTCTTTCTGTGCCCCTCTCAGCTATGGTGTGTACACATTCTCGCACTATCCCCTCTCATCACCTTCCATCTGTATCTCTCCCTCGGGCTTCATATTTCACTCCTCTCCTTATCAATATGCCCTTTAGTGTCCTTGTCTCTCTTTTGACTCCTTCAGTCCTCTTGTTAATCCTGACCAAATTGGAGAGGCTAGGACTTTAAAATGGGATTAAAGCTTCAGTGCTGCTGGGAGACTTGGTCAATTTGGAATTGCTCTATGCAGAACTGGGACAAGCTGTGGAGTGGTGCCAGTGTGTCTAGAGCCTAGATACAAGTTGCAAGAAAAGAATAAGATCATCTGCAGACCCTGTCAATTAGGTGCAAAATGCATAGAATGGATTGGATAGCTGCAAACCAGACATACACTTTGTTAATAATTGTAAATAATGTTGCAGGGTTCTACTTTGCCCAGTGTTGATTGGATGATGTATTGAGCCTTGTCTGGGTTTCTTGCCAATCAGGGTAAATGTTTCTAAGTTGGCTTCCTTGAGAAGTCCTGTTTGAATACAATGTATTAAGCTGCTGTATTGGGTTAGGGAAATGTCTGTTATGAATGGGGTTAATCGATATCTGTAATTGGATTGTTCAGAGACCACCCCCATGAGGTTCGGCCCCTCGAGGTCCCGGGACGTATAAAAGTCCGCTACCACGAGGTCCAGCGGTGATCTTCTGGGAGAACGCTTGGGACTGCGTGACCTTCTGGAGTGTCTCTGAGCGAGCCCTGGAGGGCTTGATCAGGCAAATACGAGGATCGAACCCGTGGTGGGATCGGTACAGTAGTTGAACTGTAATTGTGTTTTGTCAAAATAAAGATTAGTTGTTCAAGTGCTTGATTCAGTGATTTTTGACTGAAACTAGACCGGGGGGGAGCTTAGAATGAGCAATTTACACTCTCTTGTCATCCTTTTCCTTTGTCCACCAATCTGCCGATCAAAATGAAACCATCATCTGTAGCCACCTATCACTTAGAAGGCTTTGTCTCACCCGAACCTCTTTTCCAACTCCAACTCCATCTCCATCTGTACTGCTATATGTTCTATGGAATACATGCAAGCTGCTGATGTTAGGAGGGGGAAACTTTATTGAGGAGAAAGTGGCATATGTAGGGAATGAGCTGCTAGTGAAAGTCATTAAGGCAGATACAATAACAACATTTAAAAGACACTTTGATAGAACATACAACAGTACAGGGCGGGAACAAGCTCTTCGGCCCACAATGTCTATGCCAAACATGATGCCAAGACCAGCTCCTATCTGCTAGTGCACAATCCATATCCCTCAATTCCCTGCATTTCCATATCGGCATCCCAACTAAGGTTGCTGTCTGCACGGAGTTTGTCCTTGCCATGCCTGTGTGGGTTTTCACTGGGTACTTCAGTTTCCTCCAACACTCCAAAGATGGACAAGTATGTAGGTTAATTGGCTTTGGTAAAGATTGTAAATTATCCTCAGTGTGTAAGATAGTGCTAATGTATGGGGAATGCTGGCCGGCGCGGACTCGGTGGGCTGAGTTTATACAGAATTATACAGATTCTTGATTAGTAAGTGTGTCAGGGATTATGGGGAGAAGGTAGGAGAATGGGGTTGAGAGGGAAAAATAGATCATCCATGATTGAATGGCGGTGTAGACAGGATGGGCCAAATGGCCTAATTCTGCTCCTGTAACTTATGAACGTGTTTCTGTGTTGTATCTCTAAATTAAACTTCGTGCTGCAAGATCTGCTCTGTTGTATACAATTAGTGCACAATGCCTTGTTCTTTTAGAAACAATAAGGGTATGCAGCTATGTATTGGTCTTGGTTATAACTGTACACTTAACACACCTTTTTCCAGTGGATTAGAATGTCTTGTTTTCTTTAGGTTCCACAAGTGCTAGGTTCATATGTTTAAAAAAAAACAGGAATAATCAATCTGTCAGAAAGTTTACTGATGAACATGATGGCAGGTCAAGCTTCAGTGAACAAATAGTCAAATTAAATTTGGAACAAGGGATATTCTTAAATTCCCAGCAGACAGATGCCTTTCCAGAGCAATACCCATGACAAAGCATTCACCACCATTGACTGAATAAATTCAAAGGGCAGGCAGCTTCAATGAGTTAATAAATGAATGAAGAAGCAAGCACAGGTGAATTAATAAATAAGGCAGTGTGGAAATTCAAATTAGTAAATTGATGCAGTAGAACAGGCATAATGAAATTAACAAACTGATGGAAGTGCAGGCCTGGCAATCAGTTACATACAGCAGCTGCAATGAATGAGTTACTCTTCTACAGAGAAACATCCATGGGCAATAGAGCATCTTTTAGTGAGATGTAGCTAACAAATCGATGAGAAGCATCAAAGTACTTGTTAGCTGCTTAATGCTGCCATCATCCTGGTTAGTTCTTGTTGGGTTGGCACCAAAATGACAACGATTTAGACTTTAGACTTTAGAGATCCAGCACGGAAACAGGCCCTGACCAGCAAACCTCATATGCCAGCACTATCCTACACACTAGGAGCAATTTACAATTTTACTAAAGCCAATTAACCTACAAATCTTTACGTCTTTGGAATGTGGGAGGAAAGCGGAGTACCCAGAGAAAACCCACGTGGTCATAGGAAGAATGTACAAAGTGCCTGTAGTCAGAATCGAACCCGGGTCTCTGACGCAGTAAGTCAACAACTCTACCGCTGTGCCACTCTGCCACCACACAAGATGCAAAACTTGACTGTGAGCCCACGTGGTTCACTGCTCCATTCTTGTCATTGGTACTTTCAAGTCCAATTTTGATGAGATTCTTGACTCCATCCGACAGCAATTTGATATTTGCATGCAACTCCAGCTGAACCCCTACAAATCTGCCCTCACAATCAACCAACTCTCGCTTGCTGCTAACTTGCCAGCCAGCAATGCTGATAGGATTCATGCCAACCCTCTTCACCTTTCACCAAGTGGTGACTGCCACTAAGTGGACAAATCAGCATCAAACAAATCTGGTGCTACTATATCCCAAGAATAACTAAGTGTTGCATCAGTGTCCTACTATCTGAGATACAAACCATAGGAACAATGCATAACCTGGCTCTTTCCTAACACTGCACCTCCATGTGAATTTCTGTCATCTAACTTGCCATCTGCCAATTCTGTGGATAGCTGTTTATGTGCTATAGAGTGCCTGGTGCCGTTGGAGATACCATTGCTTGAATCACAATGGATTGGCCTGGTCTATCCTTCCCATGTTCAGAGGGGAAGGTCAATGGTCTGGAGAGATGTGGCAGCTGTTAGATGCACTGCTTGAGACAGTGGTCACCAGCGGGGAAGGTCCTGCCCCTGATCAGTCCCTTCCCACCATCAGGGCTACAGGCAGCTGGGAATGGAGTCTTGGCTGGTTCCGGGGGGGGGGGGGGGTTGCCCAGTTGAGAATGCACAACAGACCCCACTGAAGCTGCCTCATTGACTGTGAAGAAGACGGAAACTCCAAACCTGCTCATGTCCAACTTGTTCCTGGGGCAGTTTAGTGTCCATGCCCCTAGCACCCAAAACTCCAAAGCATTGCATCACCTAAGCTACTCTGATGTTAAATCTTCAGCCGTTCCCCATTCTGCTGGTTCCCTCCTGTTCCCCAAATCTTTTCAATGCACCACAATGTAATACCCCCTCAACCATCCCTTTAACAACCCAGAGCTGGCAACTAGGAAGCAAATGCAATAGCTTATCTACCAACCTGAAAACAGCAGGGGAAGTCTCACAGCCTTCCATATAGGATTTTTTATTCATAAATCATTTAAAAAAATAGTCATGCCTACTATGTTCTGTTGTGCTGAAGCAAAGCAAGAATTTCATTGCCTTATCTGGTACACATGACAATAAACTCTCTTGAATCCTGAATCTTGAAAAAAAGACAACCTACCCTGCATGTGCAAGGCCCAAAGGAATGCCAAGGTCCCCAAAGGAATGACAAGCAGACAAATGAGGATCGTAACAATAGGATGCAGAATGAATTAGATTCATTGAATGGGGAAGGAGCCTTTATCTTCCAAGGGCCCTGGCAGTCTGACATTGGATATTTAGTTTAGAGATACAGTGCGGAAAGAGGTCCTTCACCCCATCGAGTCCATGCAGACCAGCGATCCCCATACATTAACACTATCCTACACTAGGGACAATTTGCCAAACCAATTAACCTAGGTATTTCGAGCGTTGGAGTAAACCAAAGATCTCGGAGAAAATCCACGCAGGTCACGGGGAGGACGTACAACATTCCATACAGACAAGCACCCTTCAGGATTAAACCCCGTTCTCTGGCGCTGTAAGGCAGTAGCTCTAACGCTGCGACACAGTGCCGCCCTGTGCTGATATAAGCCAGGAAATCCTAAATAAGAAAGAAAAAGTATTCATAACTCATTCCATCTAGCGTAGTTCTGTAAACCTTTTGGCCGGTGGGAGTCTTGTGGTTTAGTAACTCGTCTGTGTTTTAGTAGCTCATCGTTGCAGATTGTCTATCAATAACTTTAAATCAAGTGCAGATGGGTTGGCTAATAAAATTGTGGACAACACCTGAACTGGTGGAGATGCAAGCAGTGTGGAAGGCTGTCAAAAGTACATGGGGGATAACGGATTACAGAAATAAGTGAAGAAATCGCAGTTGGAGTTTAATCCAATCAAATGTAAGATGTTGTACTTCGAAAAGTAGAATGCAAGAGGATAGAACACAGTTAATGGTAAGATCCTTAAAGCATTGATGTACAGAGGGATTTTATCCATGGCTCCCTGAAAGTGGCAACACCAGCAGATAGCGTGGTAATGAAAGCACATGGTATAATTGCCTCCATCGGTCCTAGCATTAAGTATAAGAGTCAGGAGGTCATGTTGCAGATTTGTAGGACATTGGTTAGACCACATTTGGAATATTGTGTGCAGTTCTGGTCGCCCTATAACAGGAAGGATGTGGAGGTTTTGGAGAGGGTGCAGAAGAGGTTTACCAGAAGATTGCATTGATTAGAGATATTAGCTCTATGGAGAGGTTGGACAAATTTGGACTATTCTCTGGAGCATTGTTGGGAAGGCCCAATAGAAGTACCGGTATGCAAAATTATGAGAAGCATGGATATGGTAGTCAGAATCTTTCTCCCATGGTGGAAATATCAAAGACCCTGGAATATTCAACTCATTTTTGCAATGCAAAATTATCTTTAAAACTGCGTATTATTTACATTCCAATATTGATTACTTCCGGGGCATATCTATAAAGTGAGAGGGGCAATGTTCAAATGAGATGTGCAGTGCATGTTCTTTTTTACACAGTGGTGAGTGCCTGGTGCTAGGGATGGTGGAGATATATACAATAGCGTATTTTAAGGGTTTTTTAGATAGGCACTTTGATATGCAGGGGATGGCGTGATATGGATCACATGCAAGCAGAAAAGATTAGTTTAAAGCACTATTGACTAGTGATAAATGGGCATCATATTTGAAATGGAAATTGTGGGTCATAGGGCCGATTCCTGTGCTTTACCATTCTGTATTAGTTGCAAGTATACCACTGGATAATTGTAACTAATTTTCCCCAGCCTTCATCAACCTCTGCCCCCACCCTGTACCAGACCCAGTTACTGGCATGCAAGTGACAGGGATTTATCAGTCAAGGCACCGGTTCCTGCTCGCTCCTTGCAATTGAGCCGTGGCCCCTGGTTCAGAGTTGGTGGCTTCTACTGATCAAAAGCCTGGAACTAATTCTGGATTTATGACGCAAGGCACCAAAATGGTTAAGAAAATAATAGTTAGCAAACACAGCCAACCAAAACAATCTCACCTTTAACGACTATGCATGGCAGTGTCATTTTATAATTCATTGGGAATTATAAGGCTTTCAAAGGAGCAGTCAACCATTAACTGTCCGTCTTGACCTACTTAGTGAAGGCAATGTATAAACAAATCATCACTGTAGTTGACATGCAATTAACATCCATAAAATTCTCAGGGATAATAGGAATACCAGAGCTACATAAAAACAGTTATTGTTCGCAATTGGCAAGATATTAACATTTATTTGTATTTTACCATGTGAAGAGGATTTTTCTGCGAGTACATAAAATGTACTGAATATTCAACTCATTTTATGATGCAAAATTATATTTAAAACTCTGTACACTTCACATTCCAGTATTGATTTACTTCTAGGATTTGATCATTTTTGAATCATTCACAATAATTCATACAAAAATAATTTCATTTATAAAATAGATCATTCCATCACAATAAATTACAATGATTATTCAATTACTCACTATATACAAACAAGAAAAAGTCATAAAATAGTTTCACCCTGTTTACACAAGGTAGATTAAAAAAATGCATTTAGCAATTTAAGGCAGTTCATAGTCAAAAATTATTGGAGCAAAGTCTATTCACCAACCATATTAAAAGATCACCTTTAATTCAATATAAAAATTTAATATTAGTTTGGAAGCTAATTTGATTTGATCTGCCCTGATTTCATAAAAAGGTAGAAAATAGTAACGGATCTGGTAAAAATGAATTGTATTACTTTTCACCTGGTCAAGTAAGACCTGGCATGCCCTTTTGCTGCCGGTATGAAATATTTCAGAGATAGTAAAAAAAATGTGTAGGAAAGAACTGCAGATGCTGGTTTAAACCGAAGATCGACACAAAAAGCTGGAGTAACTCAGGAAGTATCTCTGGAGAGAAGGAATGTGTGACATATCGGGTCGAGATCCTTCTTCTATCTGAAGAAGGGTCTCGACACAAAATGTCACCCATCCCTTCTCTCCAGAGTGCTGCCTGTCCTGCTGAGTTACTCCAGCTTTTTGTGTCTATCTTCGGAGATAGCAGAGTAAGCAATGAACTTAGATAGCACGATTCAACACAAGAGCACTTTTTAAAACATATGTATTATTCCTTTTTTAAATGACTTGGTATAATTATACTGGTTGTAATAATGTAAATTTGAAATATTGCAATTATCTTACTTTGGTTGTGTTACCACTTTGTAACTCATTTAGTAATTTTCTATAAGTGCTTTCTTTAGACATCTTCATGTACATCAAAGCTTAAGAGAAGCCAGTGGTTCATAACATTATCAACTATGACACAATTATTTTATTCCCTGTCAAACATCGTAATTATTGCTACTTTAATATGTAAAATAGTAAAACAGCCAACGATTTTTAAAATGTTTGAATTGAATCTACAATTTATAAAAAATTATGATGTGATACGATTATCCATTTTCAAATAGCTTCAAACAAAATCGCTTTAAAATATTAACCTGAGATTGCAACATGTGTTTAAGAATTCTTGCTCCTGCAGTGGCATATTCCATTGAAACAAATTGTTGGCAAAGTCATGAAATTAATGGAGTATTGTACAGAATGGCAGTGTTGCTTTCTACCCATGGCTTGATTCAGATTCTGTAATTTAATTCATCTGTCTCATATTCAACAGGATAGAAAAGCACAATCTGTCATTCTTTATGTTTGGCATCATAAGCCCTTTGGTTTTGGCAACGGACCATGCTGAGAAATAACGGAAAGCTGATTTGAAGCAAGCTTGTATTGCTCTTGTCCTGAACCTTGTGGAGGAGATGGTAGTGGTGTTTCTGGTGCAGCTGCAGGGAAGGAAACATAAAATACAAAACTAAAATGACAATAATCAATTTTCTTTAAATGAAAATACATTTATAAAAATCTTTCTCTCTCTCTCTCTTTATATATATGTATATATATATATATATATATATATATATATATATATATATATGTGTGTGCGTGTGCGTGTGTGTATACACATATATCGTAATTATTGCTACTTTAATATGTAAAATAGTAAATATATATATACACACACACACATATATACGATTTAAAAAAAAAACTCAACTAATACTTCTGCTAGTTATTCATCCTGGACAATGAGAGGCCCCTCTTCCAACTGGGGCACCAAAAGTCCAAGTATGCTGCAAGTCCCCAGTATACTCATCCTACAGGCTATAGCACTTCTCAGAGTTACTCAGTGGATATATACATTCAATTAACCTGCAAATCCACATATCTTTGGGATGTGAGAAGAAACCGGAGCACCCAGGGGAAACCCATGTGGTCGCAGTGGGAATGTGCAAACTCCATAGCAACCAAGGTCAGGATCGAACCTGGGTATCTGCTGCTGTGGGGAAACGGCTCAACCACCTCAGTCACTGTACTGCCCTCTGAAGCTAAAGAGGATTCATTGATGAGGACAATACTTATTTATATGAGCCTCTCAGGGGATAATACAATGGGGAAAATTCTTCACTTGTTACCCAAATGCAAATTGGAAATATGCGGCACAGCATTTCTAATTTACAATATATCTAGTTTAGTTTAATTTAGTTTGGTTTAGTGATACAGCGTGGAAACAGGTCCTATTGCCCATCTAGTCTGTGCTGCCTAGTGATCACCTCATATACTAGTTCTATCCTACACCTGATGAACAATTTACAGAAGCCAATTTTACTTCGGAGTCACGTGAGTGACTTTGTGAAGACCCTGCCAGCACGCATGCGCGACATATCGTCGCGCGCATTTGCATCGACAAGCTGGGGGGGAGTGCGCCCTCTCCACCAGCTCCTTCAACAAGACCGGCAAAGGTAAGTACACTGACCTTTTGTTGGTTGCAGGATGGAAGGCAATGGGAGGGAAGGAAGACTTCCCAAGACCCGCGGGACGGCGTCAGGCCAGCGGCCACTTTCCCCGGAGCTGCGAGCACCGCCGGCAGCATCCGGACGGCCGGGGGTAAATGTGCGGAAGTCGGGCGCTCCCGTTACACCAGCGCCCGACTTCTTTCCTGACTGGCTGGCCGCACGGGAGCTGGGAATTCCAGACCCAGCCTTTGTGCCCCCATCCCCCAGGAAGCGGGGGAGCAAACAGGTACGTGGTGAAGTGCCTCGCTCACCGACAGCGGCATCACCCCGTGTTGCTGTGGATCCACGGGGGCCGGGCCGGGCCGGGGAACGGCTGCGCTACAGGGGAGCCCCGGGAGTCGTATGGGCCTGCAGGAGCGGTAGCCCACGACAACCTACCTTCGGACCCTAGTCTGCATCTTATGGAGGTGTGGTCCACTGGTAGAAGCCCGAGAGAAATTGCAGAGCCTGGGGAAGTCGGCTTGTCCGCCGCGAGTAGCGGGGACGGTCGCATTGCCAGGTTGGAGCTCTTGGTGGAGCAACTAGTCCAACGGGATGTGGCCCGGGATAAACGGGAGTCTCGGGCCTCCACAAGCCACGCCAGGAGACCGCCCAGCATATCGTCTTCTCCAGCCAGCCGTACCAGAAGTTGCTGGACGCTGACTTCGATGACGAACCAGGGATGCCGGAGGCCGTAGAGCCAGTCCTAGGTGCGGACCTGCTGGATGTCGTGGGATAATTTTGCCACAGCTACCCACAATGGGGAGCCGCTGCACCCCAAACTGGCGGGAACCTTTGACTATCTGACCACTCACCTGCCCCTGGATCAGGTAGTCTCTGACACCATGGACGCATTCAAACCGCCCGACACCTGCATCACTTTAAGTGTGCCCACGGGGAATGCTCACATTTGGGGGAATTTGAGTACTACCACCAAGATGCAGGACGTCCGCCTACAGCACATCCTCAAACTTCTATCGACGGGCATTACAGCATTTGCCTGCACCCTCGATGGGGATGATGTGCCCAGCGAGCCGCAGGATGCCCTGGCACTTCTCTGCAATGCGCAGTTCAAAATTAACTGCCTTCGTAAGAGCTCCATCCGGCCGACACTCAGCCCGTCATTTTCAGGATTGTGCCGTCCCTCCACCACTCCACCACCTCATCAGCTGTTTGGGGAAGATCTCTCCAAGCAAGTCACAGAACTCGACGAGGAGGCCAAGACCATGGGCCTTATGAAACCTCCACCGGCTCAGCGTCATGCCAAGCATCAACCAGGAGGCAGTACCTCACCCAGGTCAGGAAGTGGGAGGCATTCTGCTCCCGTACCAACACGACCTACAACTCGGCTACGATCCTTGATGTCCTGGAATTCCTAGCGGGCCTTCATTACGATGCTGGCCTTAGCTACAGTGCCATCAACAGCGCCAGGAGTGCATTGACCTCATACCTAGACATCGGTATAGGCTCCATCCACCTGGTGTCTAAATTCATGAGGGGAGTGTTTAACACCAACCCTCCACGGCCCAGATACAACTTCACCTGGGACGTAGGGATCGTTCTGACCCTACTGAGGAGCTGGTCTCCTATGACAGAGTTACCACTCAAAAAGTTCACCCTCAACGAGGTGATGCTGATGGCACTGCCTACAGCTCAACGAGTCCAGGCATTACAAAAGCTGCGGCTGGATAGCATGGTCTCCACCCCTGCACAGGTGAATTTCTTTGTCCAGGACCTATTGAAGCAGCACAGACCTGGTGATCGTGGGCTGCAGTTGGAGCTTCGGGCGTACCCCACTGATGCCACCCTCTGCATAGTCACCCATCTCCGCCTCTACATCCGCACTACAGGAACCAACCATGGAGCAGGCGCTCCTCATCAGCCACAACTCTCCACATCACCGGGTGACTGTGCAGACTATCGCAAGGGGGCTCAGGGCGGAGTTGGGTGCAGCAGGAATAGGAGGTGCCCATGGACCACGTCCTCGCCACCGCAGGCTGGGCCAGTGAAGCAAACTTCCAGCGGTTCTACAATAAGCCGCTGGTTGCCCCCGCAACGTTCGCGGAAGCCGTGCTGGGAGCCGCACCGTGACTGATTTGTCCCCGAATTAGGGGTCTTTTGCTTTGTTATTATTTGTGTTAATAACTGTACATTATTTTTCAGCCTGTTCAGCCTGGAATGCATTAACTACCTTCCTCCATCAGTATTGCGGCAGTGTGATAGCATGGATGATGTCCAGGGCGTGAAATCACAGAGCTTTGAAATCTTCACAAAGTCACTCACATGACTCCGAAGTAAAATAGTAAGATTAAACGAGAACTTACTTAGTTCGAAGGTTGATCTTTATTTTAAGAGGAGTTGCGGTGAGGGATTTCGTGCCCACCGCTCCCACCCTCTATCATAAGGTCAACTGGTATGTTCTACCTTCTTAATCTTACTATTTCCAGTCATGGTGCGATCTGTGATTCCACACCGCTGCTTTGAAGAATGTCGCGCATACGTGCTGGCGGGGTCTTCACGAAAGCCCTCACCGGGTTTGAGTACGATTGGAGGGGACAGCCTAGCTGGGGGCAGTAACAGCGGCCGGGCCTTGATGCTCAGAAGGGTAGCAAAAAGAGGAGGGAAATTGTAATAGGGGACTCTATAGTTAGGGGGTCGGATAGGCGATTCTGTGGACGCAGTCGGGAGACCCGGATGGTAGTTTGCCTCCCTGGTGCCAGGGTCTCGCATGTGTCAGAACGTGTCCAAAAGATTCTGAAAAGGGAGGGAGAGGAGCCTGATGTTGTGGTACACATAGGTACCAATGACATAGGCAGAAAAAGTGACAAGGTCCTCAAGGGAGAATTTAGGGAGTTGGGGGGAAAGTTAAGGAGAAGGACCAAAAGGGTAATGATTTCAGGATTACTGCCTGTGCCGCGTGACAGTGAGAGTAGGAATGAAATGAGGTGGAGGATAAATGCGTGGCTGAGGGACTGGTGCAGTGGGCAGGGATTCAAGTTCCTTGATCACTGGGACCTCTTTTGGGGAAGGCATGATCTGTACACAAAGGACGGGTTGCACTTGAGCCCGAGGGGGACCAATATCCTGGCAGGGAGATTTGCAAAGGCTACTGGGGAGACTTTAAACTAGAAAGGCTGGGGGGAGGGACTCGGGTAGAGGGGGCTAGGGGTCAGGTGTGGGGCAAGAGGCAGAGAAGGGAAGCACTCGGATCCAAAATGTAGGCAAGAAAGATGAAAAAGATAATAGACAGAGAATAAGGGATGGTCGGTTTCTAAAATGTGTATATTTTAATGCTAGGAGCATTGTAAGTAAGGTGGATGAACTTAGAGCCTGGATTGACACCTGGAAATATGATGTTGTGGCAATCAGTGAAACATGGTTGCAGGAGGGCTGTGATTGGAAACTAAATATTCCAGGATTTCGTTGCTTCAGGTGTGATAGAATTGGAGGGACCAGAGGGGGAGGTGTTTTATTGCTTGTCAGAGAGGATATTACAGCAGTGCTTTGGCAGGGTAGATTAGAGGGCTCGTTTAGGGAGGCTATTTGGGTGGAACTGAGAAGTGGGAACGGTGTAGCAACACTTTTAGGGGTGTATTATAGACCGCCAAATGGGGAGCGAGAATTGGAAGAGCAAATATGTAAGGAGATAGCAGATATTAGTAGTAAGCACAAGGTAGTGATTGTGGGAGATTTCAATTTTCCAAAAATAGACTGGGAAACACATTCTGTAAATGGGCTGGATGGTTTGGAGTTTGTAAAATGTGTGCAGGATAGTTTTTTGCGGCAGTACATAGAGGTATCGACCAGAGAAGGGGCAGTGCTGGACCTCCTGTTAGGAAATGAGGCAGGTCAGGTGACGGAGGTATGCGTTGGTGAGCACTTTGGGACCAGTGATCACAATACCATTAGTTTCAATATAATTATGGAGAGAGTCAGAACTGGACCTAGGGTGGAGATTTTTGATTGGAGAAAGGCTATCTTTGAGGGAATGTGTAAGGATTTAAAAGGAGTGAATTGGGACACTTTGTTTCATGGGAAGAATGTAGAAGAGAAATGGAGGACATTTAAAGGGGAAATTGTAAGAGTACAGAATCTTTATGTCCCTGTTAGGTTGAAAGGAAATAGTAAAAATTGGAAAGAGCCATGGTTTTCAAGGGAAATTGGACACTTGTTTCGAAAATAGAGAGATATCTACAATAATTATAGGAGGCATGGAGTAAATGAGGTGCTAGAGGAGTATAAAGAATGTAAAAATAATCTTAAGAAAGACATTAGGAAGGCTAAAAGAAGATATGAGGTTGCTTTGGCAAGAAAGGTGAAAGTAAACCCAAAGTGTTTCTACAGCTATATTAATAGCAAAAGGATAACGAGGGATAAAATTGGACCATTAGAGAACCAGAATGGACAGCTATCTGCAGAGCCAAAAGAGATGGGGGAGATATTGAACAATTTCTTTTCTTCGGTATTCACCAAGGAGAAGGATATTGAACTGTGAGTTAAGGGGAAAAAGTAGAGTAGCTATGGAAACTATGAGATTCAAAGAGGAGGAAGTACTGACACTTTTGAAAAATATAAAAGTGGATAAGTCTCCAGGTCCTGACAGGATATTCCCTAGGACATTGAGGAAGTTAGTGTAGAAATAGCAGAGCTATGACAGAAATATTTCAAATGTCATTAGAAACGGGAATAGTGCCGGAGGATTGGCGTACTGCGCATGTTGTTCCATTGTTTAAAAAGGGTTCAAAGAATAAACCTAGCAATTATAGACCTATTAGTTTGACGTCAGTGGTGGGCAAATTAATGGAAGGGATACTTAGAGATAATATATATAAGCATCTGGATAAACAGGGTCTGATCAGGTACAGTCAACATGGATTTGTGCCTGGAATGTCATGTTTGACAAACCTTCTTGAATTTTTTGAAGCGGTAACTAGGGAAATGATGAGGGTAAAGCAGTGGATGTTGTCTATATGGATTTTCAGTAAGGCCTTTGACAAGGTTCCCCATGGAAGGTTGGATAAGAAGGTTCAATCTTTGGGTGTTAATGGCGGAGTAGCAAGATGGATTCAACAGTGGCTGAATGGGAGATGTCAGAGAGTAATGGTGGATGGCTGTTTGTCAGGTTGGAAGCCGGTGACCAGTGGGGTGCCTCAGGGATCTGTGTTGGGTCCACTGTTGTTTGTCATGTACATCAATGATCTGGATGATGGGGTGGAAAATTGGATAAGTAAGTATGCAGATGATACTAAGATAGGTGGTGTTGTGGATAATGAAGTAGATTTTCAAAGTCTACAGAGAGATTTGGGCCATTTGGAAAAGTGGGCTGAAAGATGGCAGATGGAGTTTAATGCTGTTAAGTGTGAAGTGCTACATCTTGGCAGGACAAATCAAAATAGGACGTACATGGTAAATGGTAGGGAATTGAGGAATGCTGTAGAACAGAGGGATCTAGGAATAACTGTGCATAGTTCCCTGAAGGTGGAATCGCATGTAGATAGGGTGGTAAAGAAAGCCTTTGGTGTGCTGGCCTTTATAAATCAGAGCATTGAATATAGGAGTAGGGAAGTAATGTTAAAATTGTACAAGACATTGGTAAGACCAATTCTGGAGTATGGTGTACAATTTTGGTCGCCTAGTTATAGGAAGGATGTCAACAAAATAGAGAGAGTACAGAGGAGATTTACTAGAATGTTGCCAGGGTTCCAGCAACTGTGTTACAGAGAAAGGTTGAACAAGTTAGGTCTTTATTCTTTGGAGCGCAGAAGGTTAAGGGGGGACTTGATTGAGGTCTTTAAAATGATGAAAGGGATAGACATAGTTAACGTGGATACGTTTCTCCCATTGAGGGTAGGGAAGATTCAAACAAGAGGGCATGACATGAGAATTAAGGGACAGAAGTTTCGGGGTAACGTGAGGGGGATCTTCTTTACTCAGAGGGTGGTGGCTGTGTGGAATGAGCTTCCAGCAGAAGTGGTGGAGGCAGGATCGATTTTAACATTTAAGAGTAAAGTGGATAGGTATATGGACGTGAAGGGAATGGAGGGGTATGGTCTGAGTGCAGGTAGATGGGACTGGAAGGGCCGAGAGGGCCTGTTTCCGTGCTGTAATTGTTATATGGTTATATGGTTATATGGTTAATCTTACTATTAACCTACAAAACTGCACATCTTTAGAATGGGATGAAACGGGAACACCTGGGAAAACCACACAGTCACAGAGAGAATGTACAAACTCCGTGCAGACAGCATCCAAAGTCAGGATTGAACCCAGGTCTCTGGCGCTGTACGCAGTAGCTCTACCGCTGTGCCCTGGTGCATCTACTACTCTGAACCCCTGGCTGTCCACTAAAGGGCCTGACCCACTGCGGGGACCTAATTTGTGAGTTTAGAAGAGTTTGCGCTCGACTCAAACTCGCAGCATGGTCGACACGTGGATCTAGGAGGTCTATTTAACTCTCCTTCATGCTCGAGAGAAGTTCCCGTATCCTCGCGGCCTCAGTTTGATCGAGGAGTATTTTTCAACATGCTGAAAATTGTCCGCAAATAAAAATTGGTAGGCATGGAAAAAATCGATATTTTGTTTTACTCGTAGGTTTCGTCAAAGTAGGTCACAGTAGGTCGGCATGTTATTCATAGGTAATCAAAGGCAATCGAAGGTAATCGAAGGTAATCAAAGATAGTCAAAGGTAATCGAAGGAAGTCATAGATAGTGTTAGTATAGTCAAAGGTAGTTGAAGTTGGTCATCTTCACTCTCCATTATTCGGTGTCCAATTTTCCCGAAGCTAGTCGAAGCTAGTCTTCAACACAGTCGAAGGAGGTCGAAGGAGATCGAAGGAGGTCTTCTACATATTCATAGGAGGTTCTCTACATAGTCGGAGGAGGTCGTAGGAGGTGTTCTACTTTGGCGATACAACAAGACCATGACACTTTATTAAACTCTCCTAAACTCTTCTAAACTCACAAATTAGGTCCGCACAGTGGGGCAGGCCCCTAAGGCTAGCCAGATCTCTATCCATTTCGGATTTGTTCTTCCCAACACTCCCCCTCTCTGCAATTTAAAATACCTACTTGTTTGATTACTATTCTAGTTTTGTTGAAGGATCATCAACCTGAAAGATTAACTCTGCTTCTCTTTCTGAGTGTCCCATTCAGTATCTCCATTATTGTTAGTTTATGTTTCAGATTTCCACCAGCCGCAGTTTTTTTTTGTCATTTCACAAGCAATTTCTCTCTTTGCAGAACCTTCTTTCAAATACATTGTATTTGATTTACAGTATCATAATGCAATAACAATCTATTTGCTGTGAAAATATTATATATTAATATACTGTAGTTTAGTTTAGTTTAGAGTTTAGAGATACAGTGCAGAAAAAGTCCCTACAGCCCACAAGTCCGTGCCGAACAGCGATCCCTGCGCATTAGCACTATCCTTCCAACACAAGAGACAATTTACACTTACATCAAGCCAATTAGGCTACAAACCTTTACGTCTTTGGTGTATGGGAGGAAACCAAAGATCTCAGAGCAAACCCACACAGGTCACCGGGGAGAACGTACCAACTCCCTACAGACTGCACCCGTAGTCAGGATCGAACCTGGGTCTCTGGCGCTGTAAGGCAGCAACTCTACCGCTATGCCACTGTGCCTTGCATGTAGCTACTTCCTCATTGTTATTACTGCATTGGTGTTATTAAGGATGCTAATATTTTCATAAAAGTGTCAAACTATTGTAAAGACTACAGAAAATTGGTAACATTAAAATGAAAGAAAAATACATACATATCTGTTGACTGTGAGTTGCTGTAGGAATTGAACTGATCAAAATGGTTTGGCCCGTTATGGGATCCTGAGCTACATGAGGATTTAAAGGATGATGGAGATGACTTGCTTCATTAGTTGTACCTGTAAAACAGAAAAATAAAAGAACAACCTATGATATGTGTAGGAAAAAACTGCAGATGCTGGTTTAAATCAAAGATAGACACAAAATGCTGGAGTAACTCAGCGAGACAAGCAGCATCGCTGGAGAGAAAGAATGGGTGATGTTTTGGGTCGAGAAATAAGTAGTGGACACAATAATCCGTCTTGAAATTAACTCAAGGCATAGATTTATCATAACTAGAATGTGGGCACACAAATTACTATGTTCTGGCAAAATACACTGAACTTTTTAAATTGCAAATAATCATGTTGATTCCACACGAGCTTCAAACATTTTCTCTCAGTTTACATATTCCACGGTGTAAACATCAGCAAACGTTTGCTGATCTAACCCTAACCCTAACTTTTCTGAACATAACATTCATTAAAATTGTAAAAGGCTACTAATTATTAGTCAAGGCACTTTCACATACACAAGTATCATACAAATTAGAGGCTCTTTAAACTGCTCCACTATTTAATAAGAACTGATAATGGCAGATAATTTGTTATCTCAAATCCACATTCCGGTATACCCACAGTATAACTTAACCTCCTTGCTTACAAGAAAAATATTCAATGACCAAAGAGGATTCTCCTAAACTTCTACAGGTACATGGTAGAGAGCATCCTGACTGGTTGCATTACGGCCTGGTTCGGCAACTTGGTCCAGGAGCGAAAAAGACCACAAAACGTTCATCACCGGCTTTGACTTCCCCACCGTCGACAGTTCCTATCTAATCTTTCATCCTAAGCTAACAGTGTTACAGTTGAATAAAGGGGACTATGGGGTCATGAGGGAGGAGCTGGCCAAAGTTGACTGGAAAGATACCCAAGCAAGGATGACAGTGGAACAGCAATGGCAGATATTTCTAGGAATAATACAGAAGGTGCAGGATCAGTTCATTCCTAGGAGGAAGAAAGATTCCAAGGGTAGTAAGGGGCGACCGTGGCTGACAAGGGACGTCAGGGACAGTATAAAGATAAAACAGAAGAAGTACAACGTAGCAAAGATGAGCAGGAAACAAGAGGATTGGGTAATGTTTAAAGAGCAACAGAAGACAACTACAGCGAGAAAAGATGAGGTACGAAGGTAAGCTAGCCAAGATTATAAAGGTGGATAGTAAAAGCTTCTTTAGGTATGTGAGGAGGAAAAAAATAGTTAAGACCGAAGTTGGACCCTTGAAGACCGAAAAAGGTGACTTTATTATGGGGAACAAGGAAATGGCAGATGAGTTGAACAGGTACTTTGGATCCGTCTTCACTAAGGAGGACACAAACAATCTTCCTGATATAGTAGTGGCCAGAGGATCTGGGGTGACGGAGGAACTGAAGGAAATCCACATTAGGCAGGAAATGGTGTTTGATAGACTGATGGGACTGAAGGCTGATAAGTCCCCAGGGCCTGATGGTCTGCATCCTAGGGTACCTATGGAAGTGGATGCATTGGTGATAATTTTCCAATGTTCTATAGACTCAGGATCACTTCCTGTGGATTGGAGGGTAGCTAATGTTATCCCACTTTTTAAGAAAGGCAGGAGAGAGAAAACCGAGAATTATAGACCAGTTAGCCTGACATCGGTGGTGGGGAAGATGCTGGAGTCAATTATAAAAGATCAAATAGCAGCACATTTGGATAGCAGTAGCAGGATCGGTCCGAGTCAGCATGGATTTACGAAGGGGAAATCATGCTTGACTAATCTTCAGGAATTATTTGAGGATGTAACTAGAAAAATGGACAAGGGAGAGCCAGTGGATGTAGTGTACCTGGACTTTCTGAAAGCATTAAGGTCCCACATAGGAGATTAGTGGGCAAAATTAGGGCACATGGTATTGTGGATAGAGTGCTGACATGGATATAAAATTGGTTGGCAGACAGGAAACAAAGAGTAGGGATTAACGAGTCCCTTTCAGAATGGCAGGCAGTGATTAGTGGGGTACCGCAAGACTCGGTGCTATTTACAATATACATCAATTCCTTGGATGAAGGGATTCAAAGTAACATTAGCAAATTTGCAGATGACACAAAGCTGGGTGGCAGTGTGAACTGTGAGGAGGATGCAATGAGAATGCAGGGTGACTTGGACAGGTTGGGGGAGTGGGCAGATGCAAAGTTACCCACTTTGGTATCAAAAACAGGAAGGCAGATTGCTATCTAAATGGCGTCAAGTTGAGAAAAGGGGAAGTACAACGGGATCTGGGGGTCCTTGTTCATCAGTCTATGAAAGTGTAAGCATGCAAGTACAGAAGGCAGTGAAGAACGCGAATGGCATGTCGGCTTTATAACAAGAGGAGTCGAGTATGGGAGCAAAGAGGTCCTTCTCCAGTTGTACAGGGCCCTAGTGAGACCACACCTGTGTATTGTGTGCAGTTTTGGTCCCCTAATTTGAGGAAGGATATTCTTGCTATTGAGGGAGTGCAGCGTAGGTTTACACGGTTAATTCCTGGGATGGCGGGACTGTCATATGCTGAGAGAATGGAGCAGCTGGGCTTGTACACTCTGGAGTTTAGAAGGATGAGAGGGAATCTCATTGAAACATATAAGATTGTTAAGGGTTTGAACACGCTAGAGGCAGGAAACATGTTCCCGATGTTGGGGGAGTCCAGAACCAGGGGCCACAGTTTAAGAGTAAGGGGTAAGCCATTTAGAATGGAGATGCGGAAACACTTTTTCTCACAGAGCGTTTGAGTCTGTGGAATTCTCTGTCTCAGAGGACGGTGGAAGCCAGTTCTCTGGATACTTTAAAGAGAGAGCTAGATAGGGCTCAGGGTCATGTAACGGAGTCAGGGGATATGGGGAGAGGGCAGGAACGGGGGTACTGATTGGGGATGATCAGCCATGATCACATTGAATGGCAGTGCTGGCTCGAAGGGCCGAATGGCCTACTCTGCACCTACTGTCTATTGTCTATTGTCTATTGTCTAACTCACCCACATCAGGTATTAATCCCATGAACCTTTTCTCCGAACAGCTTTCACCACATGAACATTCAACATACAAAATGTGAGTTGATGCTGCAGTAGTTTGTCTATGTGATTGCTAGAATGTACATAATATATGAACTGTGCTTTATGAAACTTCAACTTGAACACCGAATATAACAAAGGTGAGTTGACGCAATCACTACATGGAGTTAATGATCATCTGTGTTTGCTTATTGTTTTAGAGTAAAATTATGCAAATAAAAGGGTTAAAAATAGAAACAAATACTTGTTTGATTAAAAAAAAAAGAATGATTTTATGGGTATGGCTCTGCATAGTAATGTCACAACTCAATCCCATCATTGCTCAGATTGTCCTAATTATTGCAACTTTTGAGATGAATAAAACACTATCCAGTCTAAAATGGAAAGATACGAAAAATTAATGTGAAAGAATGAAGACATATCATGAAATACATTAATGAGATGTCTGCGTTTTCAACAACAGTTGCTATTTGACTAAGGTGGGATTGTAAATGCAATATTTGTGAGAACTATAATCACTCAACCACTTTGCATCGTTTAAGGCTCTAAACAGCACCAAGACAAAAGGTTAATGCTTCCACTAAAATGTTGAACAGTGTACAAAATCTGCACATGTAATCATCCATATGCCAAGTTCAATTTTCAGGTCAAGGTACCAACTAAATAAAAGACCTTAATCCAAAACATCTCTTAACAGCTTGCATCCATATTCCATATTCCATAGGTAAGTGCTATAACAGTCCCAATAACATTTTCCAAAACTGTGGTAAATAAGATTATACCAGAAGACTGGAAGTTATAACAAGACAAATATAAGCCATCATATTCTAGATTAGTTTATCTTAATTAACTAATGTGGGCGCCACAAGGGCATAACTGGTAAATCTGCTGAATCACAACACAAGGTTCGATTCTGACCTCGCGTGCTGCCTGTGTGGTGTTTACACGTTCTCCCTGTGACCACATGGGTTTCCTCCAGGTGCTCCAGTATCCTCCCACAAACCATAAACGTGCGGGATTGTGGGTTAACTGGCATCTTTATACAGCCCCTAATGTGTTGACGATGTGAAAATGGAGTGGCATAGAACTAGTGAATATTAGTGAATTATGGTTGATCGACACAAAGGGTTGAAGTAACTCAGTGGGTCAGGCAGCATCTCTGGAGAAAAAGGATGCTACCTTTCATGGTTGATGTAGACTTGGTGGGTCAAAGGGTCTGTTTCTGTGCTGTATCTCTAAACTAAATTAAATTCAGGTTTTTTTAAAAATATATTAGCCTTAAATCCTTGATTAAACTCACTATAATCTGTGAGATCGATAAATTAAGGATGTAGACCTTCAAAAAGCTTTTAAGGTCGTATCGTTTAAGAGACAGCGCAATGATAATGAAACATGCCATTAATGTGACTATCTCAAACATAACATAGCTGCAGAAAGGAGAATAAGGGTAAGAAACCTATCAATCTTGAAATAGGTGGTATTTTGTAAATGGCACTATTATCCACTTTACAAATATAAATTATCTAGATTGTGGAGTTATGGAAACAATATTAGATACCACTGTTGGAATAGGCATGGTAGATTGTGGTGAAGATTGTGACTTCAAGAAGACATAGAGGTTATGAAGCAGGCAGAGAGGAGACAAGAATGGAGCATTGAATGAATGCATGCTTTGAAGCATAATTCTAATCAGGAAATATGCTTACAACAATAAAAAATGGGGAGGAGGGATCTTGGTGAGCAGATACATTTTTTCCAGGTAATTGACAAGCAGACATATCCATCAGCTAGGAAAATGAATACAGTTTACTATCCGGTGGCATATAGAGTAAAAAAGTAGGAGAGTAATACAGGACCCTAAAGTGTCCATAGTTAGAAATTATGTTTTGGCTATTCCATTATTGAAAGCTTGCAAACGTGATGGACATGGTATAAACCTTTTTAGCTGAACACAGCCTCAGTGAGGAGAAACTCCGGGATTTTTACAAGAGTTGGTATGGTTAATGGGTATCTATATAAACCATTGATCTATTGAACGAACAGAATCTGCACTTGTTTTGTTTGTGCCACAGTATGCGACCCATTGACACGATGCATCAGAGTGATTGAACACAAGGAATTTCTTACACAGTGTTCCAATTTCACGAGTTTGAAAATGACAGAGCAGTAAAGACATTTCATTACAGGAGGGGGAATATCAGCAGGACAGTCAACCTCCGCTTGAATTGGAGGAGTGGTAGAAAGAAGCATTGGCAAAGGAATGGGAAAGGTTCATCATGCTCTGAACCACTCATCCCTGGGGAAAAATAGGAAGCTCATTAAAGAAAAATATATAAATGGATGAAGCAGAGTGTTTCAGAGTACTAAATTACCTTTGAACTACGAACGTTCAATTTTCTGGGAAAACATGGCAACTCCAATCTGTGAAATGAATGCTGTGGATTTATGTGGAACTACATTGAACATGTGCAAACTCTCTTTTTGTCTCCACTGCATCAAAACTATTGCTAATTTCAACTTGCTTACTCTTCAATCTTCTCTTTTCAAGAAAAATGTAACCCAGTTTGTTTTAGATTGCAAAAAACCTCAACTTCGACTACCAACGCTAGGGCATAAAAGCTCTTCAAGTGTATCTGGGTATCCATCGGATACAGATGATTTGACAATTCAAGAAGAAAATACCCAGCAAAAATATTGAGCTAAAGAAGCAAGGCACAAAAACACTGGAGCCTCTGAGGGTCACAAAAGATTAATTAGTAAATGGGCTTTTACAACTACCTTCAGCCGATAAGGAACAGCACATACCTCCCAGCAGCATTTCTTGGAGCAAGTTGTCAATCTTAGCTAGTCCAAAAAGTTTGACAAATTGAATTTGTTCAATCATTTGCCAAGTTATACTCTGAAGAGTTGGCAACAGCAGCAGTAGTTCCCCGAATCGTCCTCGAGAATCATACTGTCGATCATTAATGTAATCTTCCAAACTAACTTGCACTTGATAACGCATACTCTTGATTTTTGTTGGATCATTTAGAGCTTTTGCATCTGCAGGAAAATAATTGAAGATGAAATAAAATGTATGCGCATATTTGAAACTCGTAGAAAAACAACAGCATCGGAAGTCCAGTGAGGACATATGTATTGCTCAATACAGCTGAGTTTACAGGTTGAGGATTTGTTTAGTAAAAAACAACGTGTTGTTGAGCTTGTGACATATTTTTAAACAGAAGAGGTGACATTGCAGCCGCTGCAATTAAGGGACAATCATAGCAACTGCATGCTTGTCATTTACCAAATCTATAAACTCACCACATTACCAAGTTTTTTGAATTAATACTCAGATTTCTAAGAAACCTTTCAGGCTTAATTTAGTTTAGAGATACAGCATCGTCCTTCAGCCCACCAAGTCCACGCCGACCATTGATCACTCACTCATTCTAGTTCTATGTTCCCATCCACTCCCTTCCCAGGGGCATTTACAGAGGCTAATTAACCTACAAACCCACATGTCTTTGGGATATGGAAGGAAACCAGAGCACCCGGAGGAAACCCATGCGGTCACAGGGAGAATGTGCACACTCTGTACAGACAACACCTTAGGTCAGAATTGAATCTGGGTCTCGAGCACTGTGAAGCAGCAGTTCTACCATCTGCGACACTGTCTCCCCCCTACCCGTCCCCACAGGTACAGATCAGGCTTGACCAGATGGAGCCACAAAAGGGGCTTCGGAAGCTGAATAGTGGTCTTCTGTATCCAGTATCTGTAACGCATGAGAGGTAGGAACTTTTTAAGGAGTGGAAGGAACTGCAGACGCTGGCATCTTGAGCAAAACACAGAGTGGTGGAGGAACAATGGGTCAGGCAGAATGTGGGGAAGGCATGAACAGGTGACATTTTGTGTTGAGGCCCTTTTTCAGTCTGAAGAGGTGTCCCAACCTGAAATATCGTCTGTGTCTTTCCTTCCAAGATGTTGCATGACCTGCCAAGTTTGCCAGCACTTTGTGTCATACTATCTGAATACCTAGCTCAAATCTCTCTACACCTAGAGAGCCTGTGAAAGGATTTCACAAGACAGTTTTTGCAGCTCAGAGGTTTTCTAGAATTATCGTTGATTGCACCAGATTTTAGGTCTAATTCATTACCTGAAGCTATGTGTGTTTGAAAAGATACACCGTTGTACACCACCACGCATTTCACAGCCATGTTCCCACCCTTAGCCTGAACCTAATGGCGGTTTACAAATGTTCAAAATACTTAGAGAAGCATTTTCTTTCAAATTCCACTTGTTTGGAATCATATTTAGGCAACCATCAATAATCATGCAAATGAAATCATATCTAATGTGCTGACAATCAGAGTGGTGAGGCATTCAACAGAAAGGTATGTGTGTTGATTATCTGAATGTAGATCCTGCCTCCCTGGGCCTCAGCACATACACATGCTCACGTTATTCTTTGTAAACCTAGATGTTCTTGGATATTCGTGGGGCGCTTACATCTATGTTCAGCTCAGCGTAAATAGTTTTAAATTAAGCAATTTCTTAGCTTGGTTTTGTATAACGGCTGACTGGATCGGTAGTATTGTTTCGTATTAACTCGCAAAGAAATTAAAATGTCACCATTGTACCTTTAGATATACATTGTATAAGAAGTAAGTGGTAATTTGAAGATAGACACGAAAAGCTGGAGTAACTCAGTGGGTCAGACAGCATCTCTGGAGAAAAGGAATAAGTAACATTAAAGGGTCAAGACCTTTCTTCAGACTGAGAGCCAGGGAAAAGGGAAACAAGAGATATAGAGTGATATAGAGAGATATAGAACAAATGACTATCTGCAATTCCTTCCAACACATGAATGATAATTTGAAGTGTTATCACTGCTTAGCTCTCTAATGTGATGCCAAATATAATTATCAACTTAGTTAACAAATGCAGTTATATACAATTCCATGCTACAACTTCCACATGCATTTGCATTGTACCTTTAACTCGATGATAACGTCTTAAATTATTACCTAGACTTTTACATTTTCTTTTGCTTACACGTACTTACACAACGAGTGGCAGCTTTGACAAACAAAACCAATGTTATTGATTCAATCAATCATTACACCCTTTCATGAATATAATATACATCAACTGCAACAATAATTTAGCCCAAAACAGAAGATAATCTAAAGATATTGGCATGGTGATTGTTTCCACATCCAAAATCTGTGAAATTTAAACTTGAATCTCATATGTACTAACTTGTTTTGGCCACACAGACTTTCTAACTACATCTGGATAATGACAAAATGGCGAGTTCTTTTAGACCTTCTTCATAAATATAATTGTCTCAAGCCTTTTTTCATTTATTGCCAGTTGATGAAAGTCAGGAGTTTGGTGCATGAAAGATTTGTTAATGTGGTCATATCTAGAGATGGTATAGTATTGTAAGTACAGCTCCTCCCCAATTTACAAACACCCTTATGTACATGTGAACCAATGTTTGGACTACCTACGACAGGGGTTTGCAAGCATTTTGTGCCATGTGGGAACGATGTCCAAAGCAAATACCTGAATGGTTGTGCTAAACATCTTGGCTTAACTGCTCTTATTCCCTACATTCGCCTATGTTTTTATTTAAATGTATTGCCAGGTAACTGCATTACCAACGTGCAAACTGTTCAGTATGCGAACATTTATCAGGAACAGAACCCCATCGTAACCAGGGGAGGACCTGTAGTGTTATAAAAACTCTCAACTGGTGTAGAGCCTCATCAGTCACAAGAGCACATTGAGAAAATGGGTGTGAGCAGCACTCATGTGGATTTTGTGTATAGGTTCTGAGTAGACAAGGAATGTCTTAGGAATGCTAGTTTTGCAATATGATTTCTAGTCGCTGAAACAGTGTTTCATTATCAAAAGGCAGTGAAGCAATTCAAACCCCAACCTCAGAAAGTTAAAACTAAAGCTCTAATTCAACAGATAAGTTCCAAACTACTTGTTTCTCCTCATGATATGCACCATGTCTTGTCACAGTGGCGAAATGCCAAACTTTCCTTTCAACGTGAAAATGTGTACAGACCTGGATCGAAGAACACAATTGCTTTCAAACAGGCGTATTCATTGTCATCTATCTGAATTTCTTGGAAAGGCTGCACCAACTCATCCAAAATCCTATTTGCCACACGACTAATTTCCATTTCCGGACTGTTGCGATGTATAGCATAATCGTTCCCTGTTCAACAATGGCATAACTGGTCAGTATAGAAGAAAGAATCGCTCACAGTAATTATGCTATTTTAAGTGAAATGCAAAGTTAAAATGAATATAAATTATTTTTTACCTAGCAATAGGATGTCTTTATACGATGTAGAACGCTTCGCCACTCCAAGCAGCAAGTGTTCCCCAGCATGTGCTCTCAACAAAGCAACCTGGTTTCATAACAAAGATGATAAATTTAGAAGTATATTACTATTAACTAATGTGGGTTATCTTAGACTATCTATTGACATTGTAGATGAAAAGAGTTTGATTATTATTATTTAATCCAGGTCCTGAGCTTTAACCATGTATTGAGCCATCACTCTATCCTGTTTCACTCCCTCCGCCAACACCCTCTCTCAGACCAACAAGCAAATATTGTTAAGGCTTTTCCAAATAGTGAACACACATGGAAATCAGGCAACCCTGCCCCACCATTCAATACAATCATGATTCCAATGGAGCAACTTCCCACTCAGCTAAAAATATTTCAATGTTGTCCCCTTTGAATTATTTCAAGTTTGGTCACCTAAGTTGTCACGACCCAGAAACAAAGCATGATAAGTGCAGATGGGATGAAGTAAAGTGAGGTGGAAACACAGTGCACAACACAACATATTCATTAATTCATATTCTCATTCAATACAGAATGATGTTGTAAAGACGTACGTCACATAGTGTTCCGATTCAATTCCCTTTCTGCAAACTCACATCCTACCCACTCCTCCCCTGCACCCACACCTTCAGATAGATGAAGCAATCTACGCCTCTGAGCAGCTAGATCTGGGCTGATAAATGACTGGTAAAAATGACTGATAAATGGTGTTGGCTAAGAATTACAAGAATACAACCTAAAGGAGAGTCCATGAGGGAGAAATGGCTGGCCGCTCTACACCAATTCCACCAGATGAGAAACTTACTTCTATAGTATTCGCCTGCACATGAAAATGTAAACAATGTATGAGTTTGCGAGGTGCCATCAGAGTTGCACTGATGAGTAACTGTAATTAAGTTTGTACACAGTATACTCTGTAGACACTATGTGGTGACGCTGAATGTTATTAATATTTTGGCTGATTGAAGAGGAGCCTATCAAGCAGGTTGCTTTGTGGTGCATAGCGTTGAGCATGTTGAGGGTTTTTGGTGCAATGCAAGTGGAGAATGTACCATCATGTTTCTGAACACAGACAAAACGCTGGAGTAACTCAGATTGACAGGCAGCATCTCTGGAGAGAAGGAATGGGTGACATTTCAGGTCGAGACAGAGACTGAAAGTCTAGAGAAATAGAAGGGTAAGGTTTGAAAACGACAGATGATGATAAGGAAAAAGTAGAATGGTTCATTGTTAGCTGAGGGGAAGGTGCATGTTTCTGACGTGCCTTGAATATTGGAGGGAAGGCTTTGCGGTGTCAGGAGATGACCTTTTTTCTGCAAGACACCCAGCCTCTGACCTATTTTTGTACCCACAGTATTTGTGACAGTTGGGTTTCAGGTGAATGGTGACACCCCCAGGATGCAGAACATTGGGCTTCCTTGATGGCTTCGCTGTTGAATGTCAATTAAAGATAATCAGACTCCTACTTTTTGGGGACACTCATTGCCCAGCAACTTGGTGATGTGCATTTTACCGGTCATTTATCAGCCCAGATCTGAATATGTCCAGATCTAACTGCCCAGAGGTACTCGCTGTTTCACTTACAGAATTGTTGCAAATGAAAAATGAATGTGGTGCAAACATCAGTGAATAAATTCATTCAGACAACTGAACCATCCTACCAACAACTAGAGACAAGTTCCAAACTACCATCTACCTCATTGGAGACCCTCGGACTATCTTTAATGGGACTTTATCTTGAACTGCTACTGCGCCCTCCATAATGTTTGGGACAAGGACCCATCATTTATTTATTTGCTTCTGTACTCCACAATTTGAGATTTTTATAGAGGCCATTTTTATACATTTTGGTTTCACCATGTAGAAATTACAGCAGTGTTTATACATTGTCCCCCCATTTCAGGGTACCATAATATTTGGGACACAGCAATGTTATGTAAATGAAAGTAGTCAGTTTAGTATTTTTTTGCATATCCTTTGCAAAAAAATGATTGCTTGAAGTCTGTGATTCATGGACATCACCAGTTGCTGGGTGTCTTCTCTGGTGATGCTCTACCAGCACAGTATTGCAGCCATCATTAGCTTATGCTTGTTTTGGGGGCAAGCCCCCTTCAGTTTTCTCTTCAGCATATAAAAAGACATGCTCCATTGGGTTCAGATTGGGTGATTGACTTGGCCACTCAAGAATTGACCATTTGTTAGCTTTGAAAAATTCCTTTGTTGCTTTAGCCGTATGTTTGGGATTATTGTCTTGCTGTATGTAGAATGAACCACCGGCCAATGAGTTTTGAGGCATTTGTTTGAACGATCAGATAGGATGTGTCTATACACTTCAGAATTCATTATTCTACTACCATCAGCAGTTGTATCATCAATGGAGATCAGTGAGCCAGTACCTTCGGCAGCCATACATGCCCAGGCCATAACACCCGCACCACAGTGTTTCACAGATGAGGTGGTATGCTTTGGATTTTGTGCAGTTCCTTCTCTCCTCCATTACTTTGCTCTTGCCATCACTCTGATATGGTACCTTTTTCCAGAACCGTAGTTGCTCTTTTAAGTACTTCTTGGCAAACTGTAACCTGTTCTTCTCATTTTTTGTGGCTAACCAGTGGTTTGCATTCTTGCAGTGTAGCCTCTGTATTTCTGTTCATGAAGTCTTCTGCAGACAGTGGTCATTGACAAATCCACACATGACTCCTAAAGAGTGTTTCTGATCTGTCGGACAGGTGTTGGGGGGGGGGTTTTCTTTGTTATAGAGAGAATTCTTCTGTCATCAGCTGTGGAGGTCTACCTTGGCCTGCCAGTCCCTTTGCGATTAGTAAACTCATCAGTGCTCTCTTTCTTCTTACTGATGTTCCAAACAGTTGATTTTGGTAAGCCTAAGGTTCGGCTGATGTCTCTCACAGTTTACTTCATGTCTCTCAGTCTCATAAAGGCTTCTTTGACTTTCATTGGCACAACTTTGGTCCTCATGTTGATAAACAGCAATAATAGTTTCCAAAGGTGATGGAAAGACTGGAGGAAAGACTAGGTGCTGAGAGTTCTCTTATACCTGCATTAAGGAAGCAATTAAACACACCTGAGCAATTACAAATGCTTTTGAAGCCATGTGTCCCAAACATTATGATGCTCTGAAATGGGGGGACAATGTATAAACACTATTGCAATTTCTACATGGTGAAACCAAAATATATAAAAATGGCCTTAAATAAAATCTGACAATGTGCACTTTAACCACATGTGATTTTTGTTCTATTACAAATCTCAAATTGTGGAGTACAAAGGCAAATAAATGAATGATGGGTCTTTGTCCCAAACATTATGGAGGGCACTGTACATATTCCCTTTATCCTGTATCTGTAAACTATGGATGGCTGAATTGTAATTAAGTATAGTAATTCCTCTGACTGGATAAGCCTTTCACAGTACCTCGGTACATGTGACAATAAACTAAACTAAACTAAATCATTCCTGACCTTACAAAGGAAGGAAGCAGTTGGAGATGTTTGGATCTGGAATAGTACACTGAGGAGCACCTGCAATTATGTCCCTGGGCTGGAAAAAATGGCCTCTAACAATCACAACTATCTTCCTTATAGGGAGGTTGCACGCAGTCGAAGTCTCGACCCGTGACCCGTACTGTTGCTACGCAACGCCAACTGGAGTGCACGCGGTGAACTGCAGGCAAGCGTGTCCAGTGTAGCGGACCTGTTAAAAACCGCTGAAATAGTCAATTGTTTGCACTGTTAATAATTAGGGAAATCGGGGTAACCATGTTTGAGATATTTATCCTACTTCAGAATTCCAAAAGTGAGGAGAAATGACGGTAGAGAGGAGCGACGGCTGAAGGGACAACAACAGCTAAAGTAGTTGGTGAACATTGGCTGTGCAGATACCAAAATTGAAAATATTGGGAATTATGACGTTTGCTCTGTATTACATCAACTGCAAGGCATTATTTGTGTTTTTTCTTAATTCCTTTGGTATCTAAAAAGTTTCAGAAGTGATAAATCTTAAAATGTTTAAATCGGCCATGGTTCTCAAGTGGTTTTTTACATGCAAAAGGAAAACGCTTCTGAAGCAAAATTTATCATTAATAAAAATCGCGAACCATACGTGGGTTTTGAATTACATTTTACTCATATGCAAACCAAGGAATGGCATAATTGTTAGCTGTTAATTGGACATAATCAACCTCAGCAAATTGACAATATCTTTGAAAGGGAGTGGGTGTTTAATCTGTCAAGACATTTTATTATTTGCCAAAATATACATCTTAATAGAAAACTTACTTTTCCACACACCATACGCAAGTCAGGAAATCTTTTTAATGATAAATTTAACTTCAGCGTTTTCATTTTGCATGTAAAAACCCACTTCAGAATCATGGACGATTTTAAAATTTTACAGCCAGATTTATCATTTCTGAAACTTTTTAGATACCAAAGGAATCAAGGAAAAACACAAATAATGCCTTACTGTTGATGAAATGCAGTGAGCAAACGTGATAATTGCCAATATTTTCAATCTTGATATTTGCACGGCCGATGTTCGCCAACTACTTTAGTTGTTGTCCCTTCAGCTCTTGCTTCTCTCCACCATAATTTCTCCTCACTTTAGGAATTCTGAAGTAGGATAAATGTCTCTCACGGTTACCTCAATTTCCAAAATTATTTACAGTGCAAAAAATGACAATTTCGGCGTTTTTTAACGGGTAAGAAAGTATGCATTTCGTGTATTAACAGTATATGCCGGAAGCTGCCATGTACTTCACATGGATTGAGCTGGTTCGTGCGTCACGCCCTTTGACCCGATTACCTTACGTGCAACCACCTTATAAGAGATAAGACTGCACTCATTGATGTGTTTATCTTTTATATCCTTTCACTTTGGCCGACTCCTGAGTGCTGCATGCAGTCAAGTGCTGCCTTGGTGCCAAGGGCAGTGCCCCTCACCTCACCTCTAGAATGATTAGATAAGGACTATGACTAAGTTTCAAGTGCAATAACCCAGGAGAAACCCAAATGAGAACTTGGAAGTAGGTGTATGATGGAAGAAAGAAAGGGCACACAGAATATAAAACAGCACAGCTCTGAAGAAGGGTCTTGGCCCGAAACGTCACCCATACTCTCCAATGCTGCCTGTCACGCTGAGTTACTCCAGCATTTTATGTCAATAGGAACAAGCCCATTGGCCCATAATATCTCTACCAAACATAATGCTAATCTCATCTGCCTGCATATCCTTTAATTCTCTGCATATCCATGTACCTATCTAAACATTTATTGAGTGCCACTAACGTCTGCCTTCACCACCGCCCCTGAAAGCGTGTTGCTAGTATCTACCAAGCTCTGTCTACAAAACTCACCCTGTACATCTCCTTTAAACATAGCTCCTCTCACCTTAAAGCTATCCCCTCTTGTCCTTGACATTTCCACCCTGAAAACAAGGTTCTGACTGTCTACCTTATCTATGCCTTTCATCGCTTTATATACATCTATCAGGTCTCCCCTCAAACTCCAGTGAAAATAATCCAAGTCTGTTCAACCTCTCTTGTAGCTCATGCAGAAGTTTGGAATCTTATTTGGGTCTTTTATACAGCCATAATAAACAAACCAATGGCAATGGGATCCTTAAAAAATATGACTGCTTATTTCTAATGCACAATAACCTTCATTTTAAATGCACTTATCATCAAAGTAATGTTTCTGCACAAACAGTTAAGTTTAAGGCCCCAAGTCCCTTTAATCACCTTTAACCACTTTGATCATTGAAGCAATTCAGTGGCATCAGTTAACAAGTGCCGAGCTGTCAGTGCAAAGGGAAGGTTCGCCCTGTGGGCACTTCCACTTGGGGGTGGCTGTATATGACCTTATTTTGCAAGCAGCTCTTTTCAGCACTTGGAAGCAGGAACAATGAGTGATCTTTGCCCTGTTCATTGTTATACTCCAACTGTGCGCACACCCCCAGAAATATCAGGTAACATGACGCTGCCCTTTTGGCTTCTTAAACATCAGTTTTACATCATAGGGCACATCAGCACATACAATCTACCAAAGGTCCTCCAAAAATGTTTCTACACAAAGCTTATGCGTATTGTATAATAAAAAATATGGACATACAGTATCTGACTACATTTTTTAGAACTATTTAATCAGCTTCAACAAGTATATTTATACGATGCCTTTAGTACAATGGGACATTCTGCAGGCTTCATAAATAGATTTTTAGGTTTTAAAGATACACTGCGGTAACAGGCCTTTGGCCCACTGAGTCTGTGGCGACCACCAATCACCCTGTACACTAACACTATAATGCACACTAGGGACAATTTTACAATGTTACTGAAGCCAATTAACCTACAAACCTGTACATCATTGGAGTGTGGGATAAACCAGAGCACCCAGAGAAAACCCACATAGTCATAGGGAGAATGTACAACCTCCTTACAGACAGTAATTGTAGTCAGGGTCAAACCTGGGTCTCTGACGCTGTAAGAACTTTGGAAGAGAAAAATAATGAGAAATGAGAAATTCCAAAGATTAAATCTGAAACTATTGAGAACTGACCTCAGTGGTGAGGTAATTAGGGGAATGACAAGAAAAGACTAATTCAAATAATCTGAGCAGTGAGTAGGGCGGAGCATGCCATGGGAGGGCTTATATATAAAGGCAAGAGTTTGAAACTCAATGTATCGATTACTTGACAATATTAAAATGATATTCAAGACAACTTTGATCACAGCTCTCTGATACAAATCCATAAGTTAACACATTTAATGAACCCTGTCTCACAATTTGGTGAGATATAAACTCACACCTAACAGATTGCTGTTCTTGGACCATAATCAGTACAGTACCAACAGTTAACTATTTTAGACCAAAAAAAGATCCTAAACATTGTGACTGAATAACTAGTGATTCATTGAAAACAGCTCTGGAATAAAACAATGGGAATTATATTGCATGGTACATTTTTTCAGCAGTGATATGTTCCTATTAGCCACTGAAATTCATGAAAAATTCTCTGAAACTTGTTTCTAACAAAAAATATTTTCCTACGTGCAGAACGCTATTCCAAAGATTAATATCACAGCAATGCAACATGACAATCCAGCAGGTTTACCTAAAATAAACCTTGAGTTCATGCCCTTGTGGGTCTAGACAAAAGTTGCTGAAGTGGCCATTTTGAGTTCATTTAACTTAAAGCAGGATCAACTTTTCAATTATTTGTCTTCATTTTTTTTAAATGAGGAGATTAAAACTGGAATCTGTGTGAAATGCAATTTGCAATTGAATTCAGCTGAAAAACCAATATAATTGCCGAAAGCTCAATATACCCTCAGATCAGTTCAGTATCTGGACTATAAGCTTATTTGTGTTTTTATATCAGCCAAAATATACTCAATTGTTAATTACACAGGTCCTTCGGTGTTCAGTGCAGAACAACAGCAATTCTACATTTTCTTCATTTATAGTAGGATGTGATTTGATGAGCCAGCAGTTATTGCTGATTGCTAAATGCACTTGGTTTGCCGTGCCATCGCAGAGGACGGAGGTCAACTATGTGGGCATGAACTAGACTGGGTGGAAAGAGCGGATCTGTTTCCATGAAGTTCACCAGTGAAATAAATATGTTTTATAACGATCCATGAAAGTAATTGTTAAAGAGTTATAATGCATGGAGACAGCTCCATTGGCCTAAAATATCCATACAATACAATGCGATAGAACTTTATTAATCTCATGTGGGAAATTGATGTGCCAACAGGCATAAAACATAACATACATGAGAAGAAGGATCTCCTGTGGCACTCTGTCCTGCATCTTGGTGGAACCAGTCTGTTGCTGAAGGTACTCCTCAGGTTGACCAGTGTGTCATGGAGGGAGTGAGCTGTATTGTCCAGAATGCCCTGCAGTTTGAGGAGCATCCTCCCCTCCAAGACCACCTCCCATGGATCCAACTCCGCACCCAGGATGGAGCCAGCCTTCCATGCTGACTAAGGTGCCTTCCTGAGCTAGTCCTATTTGCTTGCAGTTGATCCATACCACTAAACCTTTCCTATCCACCTGTCCAAATGCCTTTAAAACATGATAATAGTACACACCTCAAACACTTATTTTCACACCTCGATCCATATACCCACGATCCTCTGTGTGAAAAACTTGCTCCTCTCCATTTAAACCTATGCCCTCTAGTTTCTGAAGAAGGGTCTCGACCCAAAACGTTACCCATTCCTTCTCTCCAGAAATACTGCCTGTCCCACTGAGTTACTCCAACATTTTGTGTCTACCCTCTAGTTTTAGACTGCCCTACCCAGGGTAAAAGACCATGACTCCTTTGCTCCAGTGAACACAGACCCAATATATCTAGTCATTCCTTATAACACAAACCTTCCAGTCCCAACAACATCCTGGTGTTTCTTTTCAGCATACCTTCTAGCTTAATCACATCCGTCCTATAGCATGGCGAGCAGAACGGCACACAATATTCTAGGTACGATATCAACAATATCTTGTACAGTTGGAACATAGAGTCCCAACTCTTGTAATTAATGCTGCATGACCCACTGAGTTACTCCAGCACTTTGTGTCTTCTCTTGTACTCAATGCTCTATCTGATGAAGGCAAGTGTGCCATATGCCTTATTCACCATCTATCTGTGTCATCACTTTCCGTGAATTATCAGGATCTTGTTGTTCTTTTTCTCTGCATTCCCTAGCTTCCACAACCTTCTCCACTGTAAATGCTGGTGAGAAATATGCATTTAAGATCTTACCCATCTCCTGTGGTTCCAAATATAGATGACCACATTGATCCTAAAGGGACCTATTCACTCCATAGTTCACCTTGCGCTCTTAATACATGTATGGACTCTCTTAGGATTCTCCTTTACCTTATCTGCTTTTGATGTCTCATGTCCACTTTTAAGGATACTTAGTTCATTAAAAACTATTGATAGCAGCATTTTATTCTGCTATCAATAACAGGCCTTCCAGACCAACTTGCCCGCACCGACCAACATGTCCAGCTACCCACTTGCCCACATTTGGTCCATATCCCTCCAAACCTGTCCGACCCATTTAAATCCCCAACAATCAAAGTCCCAAGTCCACAGATCAATAATCAAGGTTACTAGATTATTTAAAATGATCTAGATTTAGATGGCAGGTTATTTAGATGTGGGAGTGCACATGTAAACATAAAGCACCGGATACAGAGTGAGAAGCTAAGAGACCATTTTGGAGCGGTTCACATTACCTGATCATCCAGAGGCAGTTCGCAGAAAGCTGGAATGTACTTTGCCCATTCCACCAAAATCAACAACTGTTCCTTCATTGACTCACAGACATCACTAATAGTAGCAACTTTCTTCGTGGTGATGTCTGTGTTTGCTGCAGAAACCGAAAGGGCGGTCTGCTGCGAAACAAAAATAAAAGGCACCAAATTAAATTACAGCTCAGGAAATGTTAATTGTTTTCACAAGCAGTTGCTGTTCCCAGAACACAATCCAAAGACGCATTCATGCAGATAATTAAAAAGCCAAATGAGATTATTTTTGCTCCACTAGTGATTAATGTGAATGGAAATACACCGCCTGAGAGTTTACCAGAGACTGTAAACAGGCTTTTGACTTTCAAAAAGATTCATGTTTGGTAGCATGATACTATTCTAAAGTAAAACGTGGAAGCCAGAAAAAAAATAATCATCCAATAAAAAGCATTTAGTTTGTAATGAATGCCATGAAACCATATCATGCGCAGTCCTTCAAGGTCAATTAATATTGGGACTTAAATATTTAACACTGAACACCAGCTCTCCAGTGACAGAATCCATTGTTTGGCTTGTTATATATCTGTATGGGCATGTGTAGAACAACTATCATGCAAAATATTAATTGAATGCACTCATTTTTCATTTCGCTGATAGATGCAAAACATCCAATTATTCAGGTTTGTGGGAAAATTACTTGCTTAACATCAAAAGTAAAAGAAAATGGAGCATGATTTTGGGGTAGCTACTATATCACAACAAAGCAATGTTGCCAGTTTAACAATGATCCAATTACACTGGAAGTTATAAGTTATTCATTATCAATAAAACACCTTGGAATATTTTTGAGGTTTTAAAAGATAGCATATACATGCAGGTCTATTGTTTTCTTTCAAATATATTATCCACGGTATTTCTTCATATTATTGGTGGTCTTACACTGACCATTTTAAGGTTGTATATCATCGTGATTTATCTCCACTGGCATCCTGCCCTTAAATCACAGTACAGCACATGGGTCAAATTGTAACCTGATATAAACTGGATGTGTGCACATTAAGAAAGGTACATATAACTGCACCTTTTTTTCTTCACAGTGTTTCTTCCAGCACATTGACTCTGTTGACCCGCCATTGAGTAATATTTCACAGGGAGTAGCAGAAAGAAATTAGGTATTTTTTATTTCCATAGAAGTTGTGTGCTGGTCAGAGATGGTGGGGCACATACTGGGTGAGGCATCAAGGCACAACTCTGTTCTCCAGCACTGATCTACCTTTGCCAGGCCATGGGAAGGCACAGTGACCAGATACCAGATTTCAAAATACATAAAATAACTGAGTTGTGTTTATGTCCATATAAACTAATCTTGCCTCTGTAGAACATGACCATTTCCAACTACCAAATACATCATGACAGCAACAGAGAGGCCTGAAGTAACCAACTGTATAAATGTCCCAATGGTTTGTTTTTAACACTTCAAAATGTTCTCTTACTTACTTATCATGATGCAGAAGCAAACTATTCAGTCCAACAGGTCCTCGCTCGATCCCACAGAGAAATACCATCAAATGCATTGCATTCTCCTTATTTTCCTATGGCCCAGCACCTTATTCACCCACATATGAACTTCAACACCCCCCACCCCCGACTCCCCCAACCAATGTTGATTTGTCTGCCTCATGTACACTACAGGGTATTTTATAGGAGTCAGTTAACCCACCAGTACGTCTCTGTGATGTTGGAGGAAACTGGAGCACTTGGCAAATAGTCATAGTGACAGTGCTTAAGCCTGAATTAACCTTGGGTCCCTGGCACTGAGGCAGCAACACTAACTGCTCAACATTATATCACATAGGATATACATTTAATGTGGGCAAATGGCAAAAGAATCAAAGGGGAGCTGATGGGCACATGGGAGAGAATCAATTACAAGTTGGCAGGGAATTAAGCAACTCAATTTTGTCAAAACAATAGAGATTCAGACGATGCTGGTTTACTTCAAGATCACATTTGAAATAGAATCAAAGTATCTATGGAGTTTATTACTGGAAATTGTGTTCATCAAGCTACAGGAGTTTTTCAGGGTTTCTTGATTAACAGAAGTTTTATTTACTCATGTATCCTGGGTCTCCAACAAAAGGATAGCGAAAGCCATCAGGGCAATTCCTGGCACATGGACTGAGAAAGGACATACGATGATAAGAGATAGGAGCAGAATTAGGCCATTCAGCCCATCAAGTCTACACCGCCATCCAATCATGGCTGATCTATTTCTCCATCCTAACCCTATTCTCCTGCCTTCCCTGCATCACCTCTGACACCCGTACTAATCAAGAATCTGATTGGGGGGTGCAGATTACTAACAGTCTGACCTGGTCAAATAACATCACATCAATAGTTAAGAGAACGCAGCAGCAGTTGCACTTTCTACGCCGGATGAGAAGAGCTCACCTCCCCCATCCCGTCCTCACCACTTTCTACAGGGGCACCATAGAGAGTATTTTGACCAGCTGCATCTCTGTCTGGTTTGGGGACTGTAAAGCCTCCGGCTGGAAGTCCGTGCAGAGAGTGGTGAGGACGGCTGAAAAAATCATTGTGACTTCTCTCCCCTCAATTGGGGACATTGCGACCAAACGTTGCGTGTCTAAGGCCAGCAGTATTATAAAAGACCCCACACATCTCCATCACGGACTGTTCACTCTGCTGCCCTCGGGCAAAAGATATCGTAGCATAAGGAGCAGAACATCAAGGTTCTGCAACAGCGTCTTCCCACGAGCCATCAGACTCCTGAATGCCATGTGATGGGCTGCCACCATTGTCTATTTTATCTTTTTATTCATTTTATCCTTTTATCCATTTCATCCATTTTATCCTTCTGATTATTATCATGTTGCACGGGGAGCCAAACGCAATGGAATTTTGTTTGGAATTGGATATATATTGATGTATTTCTAAATGACAATAAAGTTTGTTTTGATTGATTGATTGAATCTATCAATCTCTGCCTTAAATATATGCACTGACCTTGCCTCCACAGCATTCTGTGGCAAAGAATTCCACAGATTCATCACCCTCTGACTAAAGAAATTCCTCCTCATCTCCTTCCTAAGAGAACAACCTTTAATTCTGAGGCTATGACCAACAGTCCTAGACTCTCCCACTAGTGGAAACATCTAGTTTATCCACTATCCAAGCCTTTCACTCTTCTATATGTTTCAATGAGGTCCCCCCTCATTCTTCCAAACTCCAGCGAGTACAGGCCCAGTGCCGTCAAATGCTCATCATATTTCAACCCACTCATTCCTGGGATCATTCTTGTAAACCTCCTCTGGACCCTCTCCAGGCCCAGCACATACTTCCTCAGATATGGTGCACAAAACTGCTCATAATACTCCGAATGCAACCTGACCAGCGCCTTATAGTGCCTTGTAGATAGGGAAAGCCATCAGGGCATTTCCTGGCGAAGGATGAAGCGTGACAGCAGGGAAGATCAACGCAAGCGAGAGGAAGAAGAAGCCCAGATCCTTGGTTCTGTGTCTAATCTACCTGATGAGAAAGGGCTTCAGCCTGAGCCAGCACATTGATGGAGGGGGAGTTGCCACTCTCGTAGCTGTTCCTTCTGTTGCTGATCCGATCACGTTCGTTTTGAACAGCTGAGGAAGAAACAGCAGTTTTGTTAAGGAACAAAGAATCCCTTTGAAATCATGGATGCGTCTCAGATTTATTTGCTTATCAAAAATCGGCTCCATTGGTGATTCTGATTAAATTATCATCCTCTAAGTAGTTCAACCATCAATGACGAGGGGAACTCTCTTTCCACAAGGATCAACTAACATGTTGTTTAAGGCTACTAATACCACCCCTCTCCCCTGGTTGCAAGGCACATTTTGCTACATAAACCTTTTATTTGAGCTGTTCCAACAGTCTTTCATTAGAAATTAAAACATGATTTACAAATTATTTTGATGAGGATCTGCAACTGTATTTTGTTGCTTCTGATGGAATAGCTACAAAAACAGCATTGTTACGTTTTTTCCACACAACCATATTACTATAATATTATCAGCAGCAATAACAGAAGAGATGAATTATCCCTTTCAGAACTGGACATTCTTAACTTGTGGGCACAGTACAAGATGAATTTTAGATACCACAAGTCTCGTTTATTAAATGATCATATGCCCAGCCCGGTTATTAGAATAGGACTTGTTCAAAACAGGACAAATGAGAGTTATTTTCGCCCATCTCGCCCTCCCTTCAGCTATCTTATAGTCTCTGAAATAACCAAGGCTGACTTCTTATAGAACATACAGCACAGGGAGAGGCTTTCAGCCCTTAATCCCTGACCAAACTTGATGCCAAGTTAGAAACAAGGAACTGCAGAGATGCTGGTTTACCAAAAATAAAGACACAAAGTGCTGGAGTAACTCAGCGGATCTGGCAGCATACCTGTAGAGCATGGATAAATGATGTTTCAGGTCGGGACCCTTTTCAAGATAAACTAGGCAAAAACTAATTTCCTCTGCCTAGGTGAAGCATTTATATTATATTAAGAATTATATTTTTGGTCAAGATAAAGTATTCAGATTAATTCAGCCATGTGCAGTGGGCTAATAAATGTTTTTAATTTCTGCAAAAAGTGTCAACCTTTATAAAATTCCATAGTTCACAAGACCCAAGCTATCATACACACTAGATAAGGTCTGAAGAAGGGTCCCGACTCAAAACGTCACTGTATCTGAATGTCTGTCCAGGTACCTCCATGCATTAGTGGCAGAGATGCATGAAGAACAGAGTCTTTTACCTGAGTAGAGGAATCGAGAACCAGTCATAAAAGGGAAAGATTTAATAGGAACCCGAGGAGCATGTTTTTTTCACACAGAGGGTGGTGGGTAGATGGAACAAGCTGCCAGAGGTGGTAGTTAGTGGCATTTAAAGGGCATTTGGATGGATGCATGAGTAGGAAAGATTTTGATGGATATGAGCCAAACATGGGCAGACAGGGCCAGCATTGATGGGGCATCTTGGTTAGCATGAACAAGGGTCTGTTTCTGTGCTGTATGACTCTATGCCAGAGGAGAGAAACTGGGGATTTTGTAGTTATAGCCCTGTCCCACGGTAAGAGTTCATTCCAAGAGCTCTCCTGAGTTTAAAATAAAATCAAACTCGTGGTAAGCACGGTGAATGAACGTAGCGGGTACGTCGGAGCTCGGGGACGTCTCTTAGCGCTAAGGGCAGGTACTCGGGAAGACTCGCTAACGGCAGGTAAGCAGGGGAAGACTCGTGAAGATTTTTCAACATGTTGAAAAATGTCCACGAGAGCCCCGAGTACTGACGAGTGGCCATTACCGTAAATCTCCGAGTTTGAATCAGGGGAAACTCGGGAGAGCTCTTGGAATGAACTCGTACCGTGGGACAGGGCTTTAACTCCCCAATTTTCTACAATGGAAACATTTTTATATTGTGCTTATGTGGTGCACTAGACAATAAAACATCCAGATCAATGTGTTTTAATGAATTTTTACAGTAAAAACGGTGTTTTAAAATCTGCTTAGTAACATGAAGCAAATTGCCAATCATGATATTTAGTTATTTATAAAGAAAACAGCACAGAACATGTGTTAGTTGATAATGGACAAATCTTCCACAAAATTAGGTGGTACTTGCCAAGCTATTGATAGAGATACAATTACGTCCGCATTTCACTGTTTTATCTACTTTCAATTTGTCAAACAGGACAGATAAGCTTTTGTTTTAATAAATCTCATTTATTTTAAACTTTAAGCTTAATCTACATAATTTATTGAACTACAAACCATTTTCCAGATACCTGTCTGCTAGTTGGTAAATTGGTATATAGTTTTTAAATTTAAATCAATAGTTTAATAAGTAAGATTTGTGTGTGTTGTTTTATCAGTTCAGCTGTCCATTTAAAACATTTGTATTTAACCAGTGCATTACAACACTGCTTCAATTAACATTGGGCCTTGAAGGACAATTTTATTACTCAGCATGTAAAGCTTACACCAATTTTTGTTTTAAATCAAGGGAGATAATTTGTTTAATTGAAATGCCTGAAATGCAAGTGAAGAGGGTACTTGTTGGGCAGCAATGCCAGTGGATTAACATTGGCCTGGAACACTGATATTCACTGGCAACAGGTTAAAAGGCAAATGTATGCAATGAAACATGGGATCGACCATTTGCGGGCCAGTCAACTGGACACTGCCCATTGTGTGCCAAGCTCGTGAGATAATTTGCCATGCAACACTTGCATCAGCAATTGCTCCACTTTATTCTCACTGTTAGTTCATCCCCAGGAGATTGCACAGTGCTTTACTAAAGCCTCACTAAAGTAAATCCCAAACTCATCTGTAAGGCCATCCACATCCACATATCAACCACTAGTCTAACCCACCCATCTCCCCACCCTTTTCACCCAGGTGCTGAAATAGAACATAACATAGAGCACAGGGACAGGCCCTCTGGCCCACAGTGTCCATGCCAAGCATGATGCAAAGTTAAACTAATCTTGTCAGTATTTGATCCAAACCCCTCCATTTCCTTCATATCCCAAGTGCCTAAGGCTCTGATGTCCTGACTACTATGTTCCCCTAATGTCCCCAGTGACCTGATTCTCAGGGACCCCAAACTCTCCAGCATCTGGATGTCAAGGTCATTTTTTTCAATGGCCTATGACACATTCCTCGCCCCTCAAGTTCCAAGCACTTACTCTTCAATGAGCCCTCCATCCATCTCCCAACCTTCTAATACCAGTGGCACACCATCAACTCCCACCAGACCAATTCCCAGATCACCCACTCCAATCATTCAGGCGCCTATGGTTCACTAGCTTCATGCTATTTTCTCAGTCCACCCCAAGTTTCGGATCCTACTATCTGTGGAGAAAAAGGAGACTGCAGGTGCTGGAATATGGAGGAACTCAGCCGGTCAGGCAGCATTGTGGAGGCAAAGGGATGGTCAATGTTTCAGTACAAGCCCCGGCATCAGGACGTAGAGTAGCGAGAAGGGAAGAGGAGACAGAATCTGAGGGTGACGTGAAGAACCAGATAAATAGTGGGACGGTGTGAGCATATGGTGGGCTGATGAATCCAGGAGGGAAGAGTGAAGAAGAACAGTTGAGTCGGAGACCCTGTCACCTACAATTTTAGGTTCAGGTTCATTATTGTCACGTGTACCGAGGTGCGGTGAAATGTTTTGCTTAGCATGCTATCCAAACAAGTCAGATAATACTATAGATGAATATAATCAAGCCAAGCTCAAGTATGATAGGGAGAGTGAAGCAAGATACAGTGCAGAATATAGTTCTCAGCATTGTGGCAACATTGCCAGGCAGTTTTGGTCCCATTGCCTTCTTGGTGAAATAACCTCCCGGCCCACCAACCTGAAGCCTGACCTCCAATGTGGTAGAGAAAGACCATTGTATCTGAATGAGGGAAGTTCCCCATTCTATATTTTTTAGCTTGCTAACACACTTGTGTGTTCTTGCGCAGTGCAACAAAAGTGATTCAGCAATATTAGTGCAAATGATGTGCAAGGGCCAAGCATGTTCCTCTCTGTTATTAAGGGGCTGTCCCACTGTACGAGCTAATTCAAGAGTTCTCCCGAGTTTCCCATAATTCGAACTCGGATAATTACGGTAATAGCCGCTCGTAGGTACTCGGGGCTCTCGTGGACATTTTTCAACATGTTGAAAAATCTTCAAGAGTATTTCCAAGCTTACCACGTTTCCGAGTACCTGCCGTTAACGTTACGAGCTGCTAAGAGACGTCCCGAGCTCCGACGTACCAGCTACGTACATTCTATGTGCTTACCACGAGTTTGAATTTTTTTTTAAACTCAGGAGAGCTCTTGAAATAGCTTGTATGGAAGGACAGCCCCTTTAAGCTCCTCGCTGCTCCAGAAAAGGGCAGAATGAACTAAGTTTTTAAAATCTGCAAATAATTTTCCATGTAATGCAATTGCTGGCAACCAGCACCTAAACAAATGGGAATTTAAATCAGAGAGATCAGTGAAAAGCATCATCCTTCCGAGGCCACATTTGAACAGAACATTTTGTTTCTTCTGGTTACAACAGTAGTGAAAGTTATTTCAAGGGAATTTTGAGTCAGTGATTCACCTGTCCATCCTTTCGCAGTCTTACCTTCTTTCTTCATCCCAGCTCGGAAACATTTCTTCAATCTGCAATATCTGCACTGGTTCCTCTTGTCTTTGTCAACAACACACTGCCGATTAAACCTGAGGGTTCATATAGCATAAAACTATCAGCCAGAACATAATAAGCAATGTCACTGGGATTTTAAAACAGTAAGCTCTGAACTTGGAAAATACAGATGCCAAGAATTTCAATTACATAATGTTGTTTATTTCAGCATTATGCAACTGAAATTTGATCCTATCCCCCCGCATTAATGTTTATTCTCAGCCCATCCGGCACCACACCACCCCCCCCCCCCCCCCCCCCCCCCCCGCCACTGTTAACTTTAGTTTAGTTTAGAGATACAGCGTGGAAACAGGTCCTTCAGCCCACCGAGTCCGCGCCGGCCAGCGATTCCCGCATATTAACACTATCCTAAACACACCTCGGACAATTTACATATTTATACCAAGCCAATTAACCTACAATCCTGTACATCTTTGGAGTGTGGGAAGAAACCGGAAATCCCAGAGCAACTTTGCCACTGCGCCACCATGCTGCCCTTATCTTCAGTCTTTACACAACTCCATATTCCTCTCACCCCCATTAAAAATAATTTCTCTCCACACCCTCACCCTTCAATTAGTGCCCAATCTCAATTCCTACCCTTTAGGTCCTATTGGTCCTTTTGTGCAAACCAGCATCTACAGTTCCTTGCTTCTACATTACCATATCCAGTTATACCATTCAAGTTATACCATCTTCACAAGTTACTTATATAAAACTGGTACCGATGCCCCCAACCCCTCAAACAACAAACATTGCACCCTTCCATCCATCCAAGGACTTCCTACATGTCCCAAACATCAAATAACACCACTTCCTCTAACCTCATTCTTGACACAACATATGTTCCAACTCCCGATCTTTCAAATAAGGCCAGGTCCAATTGTTTGCCCTTGCAATGTGCCACACCTCAAATAATACTGATCATTACTCCCCAAAACCCAAATAATGTCAGATCTGATTTCCTCTCCTTCATAAAGAATATTGAACTCTCTTACTCCTTAACCAATGCCTGCTCCTGTCTACCAGTGTTCCACCAATAATTGTCAAACATTAACGGGGTTGCTCCTTCCTTCTGGCTACATTTCACACCCACTATCCTCATCTTTGGACACCCTGTGCATAGGGGAGAGGGCAGGGCTGAAGATGTCTTGGTTTGGTTGCTCCTAGGACTGGCCAAGCTGACCATCCGCGAGTCACAGTGGAAGTCAGAAGAGGGCTCTGCCCAAATCGACTGCCTGCCCCTTTTCCGGGGTTACGTCCGTGCCCGAGTGTTTTTAGAAAGGTTTTAGACTACACGCTGTCCACGGGTATGCTGGGGGATTTCCGGGACCGCTGGATGTATCCTCAATACTGATTGTGAAATAATTATTTAAGAATATTTGTTTTACTTGGTATTATGGTGGGTTTGTTTGTATTGTTCAGTATTGTACATATTATTGTAATAATTGAACAAATCAATTTTTGATTACAAATATCTATTTTTAAATAATTGTCACACATGCCACTCTTGTAAGAAAATCTATTCTGATACCCTTCAACCAATCCCAATCCCATCACTTCAAACAATGCCCGATTTTATTCTCCACTCTTCAGAACTGGTTTGTTTTGAACATAGATCTTTTGAAATGGCATGGTCTGAAGCAATGCTGGTTAAGATTCACATATCATCAACAAATGCTGGTGCCCCAAAACCCACTCTCCATACTGCAGACCATCAGCCACTTGGGTGCAGCCACAGAAAGAACTGGTTATACACTGTTCAACATCCGCTCGCTGAATGAGGTCTATTTTCGAATTAGCATTAAATTTCCAACACAAATTCAGATTTTTTAGAATGAGCACTAAACTTCCACCACTAACGTTCGGATGACCTGTCCTGGGCCCAGCATGTAGACATAACATCTAGAAGCTGCACTAGCTCCTCTACTTTCTCAGAAGTTTAATGAGATTCGACATGTTGCTGAATACGCAAACAAACTTTTGTAGAAGGTATCCTGACTGTTTGAATCATGGCCTGGTATTGCATTTCCAATGCATAGGGACTCAAGAGGCTGCAGAGAGAGGTGGACTCAACCCAGTCAATCATAGGCATAGCCAGCATCAAAAGCATCTACATGAGGCGCTGCCTCGAGAAGGATCCCCACAAAGCAGGCCATGTCCCCTCCACGCTGCCACCATACAGCAGAGGTACAGAACCCTGGCGCAGCATGCCACCAACTTCAAGAACAGCTACCTTCATATTCCCCTGCATTTTCACACTTCAGGCAAGAGGTACAGAAGTTTCAAAATGCACACCTCCAGATTCAGGGACAGTTTCTTCCCAGCTGTTTTCAGGTAACTAAACCGTCCTATCAACAACTAGCGTGTGGCCCTGAGCTGCCATCTACCTCATTGGAGACCCTTGGACTATCTTTGATTGGACTTTACTGGACTTTCTCTTGCACTAAACGTTATTCCCTTTATCCTGTATCTCTACACTGTTGTCAGCTTGATTGTAATCATGTAGTCTTTCAGCTGACTGGAGAGCATGCAACAAAAAAAAAGCTGTACGCCGGTACATGTGACAATACACTAAACTATTACATTCCAACAACTGCCCGGTGTTTGAATGAACCCACCAAAACCTTGGTCCTACATCGGCAATGGAACTGCTCTTGCAATATATGGACTCAGTTTTCTAATTGTGTTTTATACAAATGTTTTTTTTTTTGCACAGCCTTTATTTTTTTTTTAACTGTTCTGTGCATTTGTGTGTGTTTGCACGCTGTCTGGGTCTCTGTGACTGTGCTGCAGCTGCATATCAGATTTTCATTGTGCCTTTACCTCACCATACTTGTGCATGACAATAACTCAGTTTAACTTCACACAGTGCTGTTTCTGAGTCACCCTCTTCAAGGGGCGTTGATTATCCTGGCCAAGCTGGCCATCCGCGAGACACGGCGCCAGGCGGAAGAGGGCTTTGCCCGAAGAAGATGCTTGCCCCTTTATCGGGGTTACGTCCGTGCCCGTGTGGTGTTAGAGAGGGACATAGTTGTATAGTAGTTATTTAGTATATTTGTGAGGATTGTAACAAAGTTGTTTGAAAATTTAGCGTTAAGATAATTTGGTGATTTTGTACTATGGTGGTGGGTGTGTTACCACCGTTTTGTTCTGTATTGTGATCATATTATTTTTTTTTTTACACAAAAAAAAGGTGTGCTGATCCGACCCCTGCCCCAATGAACCCACCATGAGTCTTCTGGTCCCACGTTCTTCAAAACAATGTGAAATCAAGCCATTACTGTTTATTTTCTCCCACCATTCAAACAGGCTATTCCCATTCCCCACACTTCAAAAAATACTAAAATTGAATCTTTATCTCCTTCAAAAAATGCCAATTCACCAGTCGTCAAAGAAGACCGTCCTCATATGGCACCCCTTCATAATGACAGTTTTGAATGCTGACCCATCAAAGAATACCTGTCCCTACTTTTTACCTATCAATCGTAAGTTCATAAGTTCATAACTTATAGGAGCATAATTAGGCCATTCAGTTTCCGTTTCAGTTTCAGTTTAGTTTATTGTCACATGTATGTGAAAAACTTTTGTTGCATGCTAATCAGTCAGCAGAAAGACAATACATGATTACAATCGAGCCATTTACAGTGTGTAGATACATGATAAGGGTATAACGTTTAGTTCAAGGTCAAGCCAGCAAGTCCGATTAAGGATAGTCCGAGGGTCACCAAAGAGGTAATTCAGCACTGCTCTCTGTTTGTGGGAGGATGATTCAGTTGCCTGAATGCAGCTGGGAAGAAAATGTCCCTGCCCCTGGAGTGCGTTTTCATACTTCTATACCTTTCCGGCCCATGGAGTGTACTTCGCCATTCAATCATGGCTGATCTATCTCTCCCTCTCAACCTCATTCTCCTGCCTTCTTCCCATAACCCTGACACCCATGCTAATCAAGAATCTGTCAATCTCCGCCTTCAGAAATATCCATTGCCTTGGCCTCGACTGCCGTCTGTGGCAATGAATTCCACCATGTTGTTTCCATTCCTCACCATTTAAAACATTTTGATTGTAACAAGAATACCAATTCCAAATTTCAAAAAAGTACCAGTGCCGATCCCCACACCCCAACCACAATGCCGGGTCATAAGGCCATTCCAACTACTCATCCTTCAATAACATCAATTCCTAGAGCGAACCTTCCAAAAAATCCAATTTTGATCGCCTATATTCTTGAAATATTACTGGTCTCAACTACCCGATGATTAAACGGTGTTTTATTTGAGACATCACTCTGCAAACAGTGAAGATAGCAGCTGCAGTCATTTTAATAATATCAGTTCTGAATCACACCCTGCAAACCAAACAGTTACCTATGCACCAACCGTTCAAACATCGACTGTTCCCATTTCCTGCAATTCAAAGCAGTGCCTTTTGTGACGTTATGCTGTACTGCCACCTCTTATAAAGTTAATGACTACATTTTCCATTTTTTATAATTTTACTTCCATTTTATGCTTTTTAGTTATTAATTTATTAAGCTAGATGTTGACTGTTCACAATATCAGAACGGAAGATGGGTGTATATTGATGAAAAATAATTGATAAATGTGGCTTCAATTTTAATTGAATGTCAACATTATGTTGTCCACTAACAAGGCACAGATTCAAATAATACTGAATCGTCTCCCATTAAACAATGCCAGTCCCAATACAGCACGTGACAGCTCCAAACTCTACCCTTGAAACAATATCAGACAATCCCAACTCTTTCAAACAATTTTAATTCTGATTCCCTATTCTTCCCACAATGATAATACTGACCCGCACAATCTGCCAACAACAGTTTCTGATTGCTCACCCTTCAAACAATACTGTATCCTTCGCTTCAAACAATGCCTGTTTACAGTGGTCACCCTTCAGACAATATTGAATAAAACCCCAAGTCTTTCAAAACAAATAAATGCTTGTATTGATACCTACACTCAATAGAACAGAGCTATCAGGCTTGGGGCCATCTCTGCTCACAAATTAACCCCACTTGGCAACTTTCTGTTCTACAAATATGCAACATCCGCTCATTAAGGGGCTGTCCCACATGGGCGGCCTAATTGGCGAGTTTAGAAGAGTTTAGGAGAGTTTGAAAAAAAGACATGTTGAAGACCTCCTTCGACTATGTAGATAGAAGACCTTCTTCAACCTCCTTCAACTATGTTGAAGACCAGCTTCGACTAGCTACGACCAACCGGGAAAATTGGACACCGAATAGTGGAGAGTGAAGACAACCTCCTTTGATCTCCTTTGACCTCCCTTCGACTATGAAGAAGACTATCTATGACTACCTTCGACTACCTTGGACTACCTTCGATTGCCCTCGATTACCTACGAATAACATGACGACCTACTACGACTAATCCTATAAGTAAAAAAAGTATTGATTTTTTCCATGGTGACCTTTTTTTACTCGCAGGCATTTTTTAATATATTGAAAAAACGTCACGACCTAGCTGAGGCCTCAAGTACGCGGAGACCACTCTCGAGCATGAAGGACAGTTACGAAGACCGCCTATGACCTTGTGTCGACCATGCTGCGAGTGTGAGTCGAGGGCAAACCCGCCAGAACCTGCAGATTAGGTCGCCCAAGTGGGACAGGCCCTTTACAGTATGAGGTTTTCACCTTTCCAATGGGCACCAAACTGAGAGCCTTCAAATAATATTAATTCTGATGACCAACTATTCAAAATGTACTGGGTCTAGTTGCCCATCTTCATCCAATATTGATCCCATCCCTTCAGCCATCAATTCCAATCACCCACACCTCAAACAATTGCCATACTAGAATATGCCATCATTCAAACAATGCAAATTCTGAACCACAACCTTCGAACAGTACAGTTCTCAAACCGTCATCCACCAAACAATGTAGCTTCCAATATATAACAAGGAACTACAGATGCTGCATTACCAAAGTAAGACACAACATGTTGTAGTAACTCAGTGGGTCAGGCAGCATCTTTGGAGAACATAGATAGTGACGTATCTGATAGGTAGGGGTCTGAAGAAGGGTCCTGACCCGGAACGTCATCTATCTGTGTTTTCCACAGATGCCGCAGATAGCTTCCAATCCCTCAGTCTTCATTTAATGCGAATATCCCAACATTCAAGAAAATTAAAATAATTTGAACAACCATGCGCCGCACAGTGGCACAGCAGTGGAGTTTCTGCCTTACAGCACTTGCAGCGCCAGAGACCCGGGTTTGATCCCGACTACGGGTGCTGTCTGTACAGATTTTGTACATTCTCCCTGTGACCTGCCTGGGTTTACACCAAGATCTTCGGTTTCCTCCCACACTCCAAAGACGTACAGGTTTGTAGGTTAATTGGCTTGGTATAAGTGTAAATTGTCCATGGTGCATGTCGGGTAGGGTTAATGTGCGGGGATTGCTGGTCGGTGCGGGCTCATTGGGCCAAAGGGCCTGTTTCCACGCTGTATCTCTAAACTTTGGTACCCATTGGAAAGGTGAAAACCTCATACTGTAAAGGGCCTGTCCCACTTGGGTGACCTAATCAGCAGCATGTTCGACACGAGGTCATAGGAGGTCTTCGTAACTCTCCTTCATGCTCGAGAGTGGTCTCCACGTACTCGAGGGCTCAGCTAGGTCGAGACGTTTTTTTCAATATGTTAAAAAAATGCCTGCGAGTAAAAAAAGGTCGCCATGGAAAAAATCAATACTTTTTTTACTCGTAGGTTTAGTCATAGTAGGTCGTAGTTGGTCGTCATGTTATTCGTAGGTAATCGAGGGTAATCGAAGGTAGTCGAAGGTAGTCATAGATAGTCTTCATCATAGTCGAAGGGAGGTCAAAGGAGATCACAGGAGGTCATCTTCACTCTCCACTATTCGGTGTTCAATTTTCCCGAAGTTAGTCGTAGCTAGTCAAAGCTGGTCTTCAACATGGTTGAAGGAGATCTTATATATAGTCGAAGGAGATCTTCAGCATGTAATTTTTTCAAACTCTCCTAAACTCTTCTAAACTCAGCAATTAGGTTGCCCAAGTGGGACAACCCCTTAAGTGAGCGGATGTTGCATATTTGCAGAACAGAAAGTTGCCAAGTGGGGTTGTTTTGTAAGCAGAGATGGCCCCAGGCCTGATAGCTCTGTTCTACGGAGTGTAGGTATCAAATCAAGCATTTGTTTTTAAAGATTTGGGGTTTTATTCAATATTGTCTGAAGGGTGACCACTGTAAACAGGCATTGTTTGAAGCGGATACAGTATCATTTGAAGGGTGAGCAATCAGAAACTGTTGTTGGCAGATTGTGTGGGTCAGTATTATCATTGTGGGAAGAATAGGGAATCAGAATTAAAATTGTTTTAAAGAGTTGGGATTGTCTGATATTGCTTCAAGGGTGGAGTTTGGAGCTGTCACGTGCTGTATTGGGACTGGCATTGTTTAATGGGAGAGGATTCAGTATTATTTGAATCTGTGCCTTGTTAGTGGACAACATAATGTTGACATTCAATTAAAATTCAATTAAAATTGAAGCCACATTTATCAATTATTTTTCATCAATATACACCCATCTTCCGTTCTGATATTGTGAACAGTCAACATCTAGCTTAATAAATTAATAACTAAAAAGCATAAAATGGAAGTAAAATTATAAAAAATGGAAAATGTAGTCATTAACTTTATAAGAGGTGGCAGTACAGCATAATGTCACAAAAGGCACTGAGACAAGAATGTGCATCTTAAAATCAAGGTATTTCTTAACTTAATGTACGGTAGGTCAGAAAACAAGGTGAAGAGGGAATGGAACTTAGTAAAATGAGGATTTAGGCAAAAGTTTTAGGTGGAGATTGGAAAAACAGAGGGCATGAAGAATTAATTGGAATGGTCAAGTCGAGATGTAATAAAGTAATTGGTGAAGATTTATTGGAGATGTGGTGAAGCAGGAACATTTTTTTGAAATGTTACAGAAGTGGACATCGGTGGTCAAAGGTGGTCACAGTATTGGATGGACACATGATTTAAAGCTCACTTCTAGATAAAATACCACAAGATTGAAAAACAGTCTGGCTCTACTTCAGACAGTCGCAAGGAGAAGGAGCAACACAGTTAATCATAGGAATTAAAACCAATCACTTTTATCATTCAAATCTATTATTGGAGGAACATATTGCTTGATCAGCACAGGTTATTGGTGTAACAAAGGCATGTGATACTACTGTAAAATTTCCAATGACTAGGCATATATCCCTTCAAATTAGTGTTACACAATCAGCTAGATAAATATTTATTTGTGGTGTAAAATCACAAGCACTAAATAACAAACAAAATAGTCCACTTCTTAAAAACAAATCTTTTTGGACTAACTGTTAGAGTTCTGGACTATTTATCTAGAGACAAATTCCTCCAGAGTTATTGGGAAGTTAAAGTCAGGTGGTTAAATAAATCTGGGGTTGAAAATAAGATAGCTGGCTTCAATACCGGTCACTAGAAAACTGTTGGATTTTCACAAAACCCTGTCTGGTTTACCCTCGTCCTTCAGAAGAGAGTATCTCCCATCTTAACCCAGCCTGCTTTAAATGTGACTACAGACTGACCAATGCGACCAACTGCCTTCTTAGTTCTGGGGAAATTGGGAAAAACAGTGAAGCCAGCTTTTCTGGTGAAGTCTACATCGTATGAAACAAATGTATCTTGGCATCGCTGGCGAGATCAGCATTTACCTCCCACATATAACTGCCTTGAGACCATGATCCCTTTCTTGAACTGTAGGTTCTTCCTCTGCACTATTCATTGGGGGGGGGGGGGGTTCTGGTTTTCTCACCAGAAGCAATGAAGGAATGATGAAATACATCCAGTTCAGCACAATTTGTGATCTGGGGATGGTGTTACCATACAACCATTGCTTTTTTTTTTCTCGAGTGATCTAGTTCGGGAGGTAACGTGAATGAAACATATGTGAGCCACTATACGCTGGAGCCAGAAGGGAAGAATGTTTAAGGGGTTGTGTTGGAAAGAACTGCAGATGCTGGTTTAAATCAAAGGTGGACACAAAATGCTGGAGTAACTCAGCGGGACAGGCAGCAGCTCTGGAGAGAAGGAATGGGTGACGTTTTGGGTCTAGACCTTTCTTCAAATTGATGTCAGGGGAGTGGGCGGTACAGAGATAAAATGTAGTCAGAGAAAGTAAGACTGATGGAAGAACTGGGAAGGGGAAGGTGATGGAGAGAGAGGGAAAGAAAGTGCTACTTGAAGTTAGAGAAGTCAATGTTCATACCGCTGGGGTGTAAGCTACCCAAGAAAAATATTAATTGCTGCTTCTCCAATTTGCGCTGGGCCTCACTCTGACAATGGAGGAGGCCCAGGATGGAAAGGTCAGATTGGGAATGGGAGGGAAAGTTGAAGTACTGAGCAATCGGGAGATCCGGTTGGTTTAGGTGGACTGAGCGGAGGTGTTCAGCGAAATGATCAGCGAGCCTGTGCTTGGTCTCGCCGATATACAGGAGTCAACACCTGGAACAGCGGGTACAGTAGATGAGCTTGAAGGAAATGCAAGTGAACCTCACCTGAAAAGACTGTTGGGGTCCTTGAACGGAGTCGAGGGGGGAAGTAAAGGGACAGGTGTTGCATCTCCTGCGGTTGCAGGGGAAGTACTTGGGGAGGGGGTGGTTTGGGTGTGAAGGGACGGGTTGACCAGGGAGTTGCGGAGGGAACGGTCTCTGCGTGAGGACAAAGGGGACTCTGCTCTTGTTGCAAATGGGGGGGAGGGGGAGCAGAGCTACGGGATATCGAGGAGACCCTAGTGAGAGCCTCATCTATAATGGAAGAGGGGAACCCCCGTTTCCTAAAGAATGAGGACATCTCTGATAACCTGGTATGGAAAACCTCATCCTGGGCACAGATGCAGTGTAGACGGAGGAATTAGGAGTAGGGGATGGAGTATTTACAGGAAGCAGGGTGGGAAGAAGTGTATAGGTAGCTATGGGAGTCTAAGGAATTGTTTAAGGGGTTGGTTGGTTGTCGATCAATGGGTTGCTTTGTCCGGGATCATATCTAGCTTCTTGAGTGTCTTTGTAACTGCACATTCTGACAAATGGATAATATTCCCTTCCAACAATTTCCCATCACCATGCACGAGAGATGGCGGAAGAGATTTTGGGAGTTTGGGAGTTAGTAAATAAGTATCCTTGCACCAGATACCCTAACCTTGACTTTCCCTTGTGGCCACAATTTTCCATATGGCTACACACTTTAGTGGTGATGACAAGGATTGTTTTGATGGAATATTAAATTAAAGTTACACTGCTGAATTTAAAGCAAAGTGGTTAGACCCTTTCCTTTATTGTAAATGGCCTGGGATTTGTTTGGTGTGAATTTTATTTGCCAATTCATCAGCCCCTGCCTAGATGTCTTTTTGATTGAAAGATACGGTATAGAAATAGGCCCTTTCTCCCACCAAATCCATTCTGACCATTGATCACCAATTCAGTCAAATGTTTACATATCCCACCAGGGGCTATTTACAGAGGCCGATTAACCTACAAACCCACACATCTTTGGGATTTGGGAGGAAATCATAGCATCCAGTGGTAACCACCGGGGTCACAGGGAGAACGTGCAAACTCCACACAGACAGCACCCGCGGTCAGGATCGAACCGGAGTCTCTGAAGCTGTGTGGCAGCAACTGCACCAGCTGCGCCACTGTGTTGTCATGTCCACGCTTTGTTACATTTAGGCATGGGCTGCTTTATTATCTGAGATGGATTTGTCGTCTTAATTCAGAGGAAAGTTTTTCAAAAAATTCATATCAGTATGACCAGATGGGGAAAACAGCAGACAGCTGATACACTGGCAGATCTGTTTACAGATAATCATTCCTCCCCGACATCTTTATACCGTGACAACTTATCTGAAACAATTGCTGTCAATAAATTAATAATCATTCTGAAGATTCTTTCGCATCCTAGAAATAGTTTACTTCAATAATTTCTACACTCCCAGCACTCATCAAGTTTACTTAAGAGCAAAGGCATAATAAGAAGGCTTGTCCGTATATTACTCTGGGCCACTTGGCAGTGACTGTACAGCATGAGCAGTAGAATGAAGCACTGTACCTGCATGAGTATACATGACTCTTCCTTATGCTCCTCCTGAAGAAACCCTTGCATCCATCGCAACTGGAGGCACCATAGTGCTTGCCTGTGGCTCGGTCCCCACAGATTGCACACAAACTGCTTATTCCACTGTCCGATGGGTTCATGGTGTTTGGCTCGGTTGTGGAAGTCTCTGGATGGAGAAGGAACGTACAATCATTCCAGCTATCCTTCGCAGGCAGTACACTTACAAGGCCACAAGCAAGCTTTGCTAACAGACACCCGTCATCCTCTGTTGCCATTTCAATTAGTGTGTGCTGTTATTTTACACTACAAAGTGAGTTATCAAATGCCTTTATTATTCTGATGAGCCTCTTTGTACTGTCAGAAGCAAAAGGATCTAAGGATTCCCTGGGACATTAATTTTGTTCTCAGTTATTCTTTGATCACATCGGCAATTATATATAATAAAGCACGCATCAAAATATTTAAGAGCAATCCTCTTTCGGAAATCGATGTGTTTAGATAAAATAAATTCAGTCTTAGGCCAGTTGCATTGGGATTTAGGGATGGAGGAATCAAAAAGATATTAAAACATAATTTATAATGTAATACAAAGCCAAATAGAAGGCATGCACTTTCCCTTTCTGCTCTAATCCTCAAAACAGACAGCAGTAGAACTCTAAGCATGCTTTCAAATGCAAATTATTAAGATTGACATTGGCACTATTACAACATTATCCACCGTCTTCTAACAAGTAACCATAAATTATTTCTTAAATGACAAGTTGTGTACATTTGCCAACAAATAATGCATCTTAAGCAGTATAATATCACGGCACAAACAAAATCTGATGTACAGTAGCAGGACTACAATAACATCTGAATCACAATCAAAAAGTTACAGGGATTATCTCCTTTGAAATTGGGAAAGGTCGACAGAATATATTCATTCTTAACTATAGGTTAGTCCATTCCAATCAGATAACAAATCCAAGACCTATATTATTACGGCTGAGAAATGTATTTTGTGATGTGTGATTCCTTCTGAATATCAAGCAAAAGCATTAAGTTTGCCTTTGCTACTATCACCACTGACTGGTAATTTTATCTCTTACATTACCCAAACCTATATATCACAAATGATCTGAAATCAATGTAAATGTACATACACGTACAAAGATAATCCTGTACCTAATCCGTAAAAGAATAACCAAAAGTTATTATTTTACACTGGTTAGTGACGAGACTAGATAACCATTAGCTTATTAATTAGTTAACATGGTCACCAGCCTCTATTACATTTCACTTTTCATCAAGTCCAAAATTAGGTTGTATGCTAGATTTACGTTGTGGAAAAATACTCAGTTTCATTTTACAACAAATGAAAAACAGGCCTGTTTGAACAATGGTTAATGTATTGAGAAAATGAATTGCTTAGTTCAGAAACACACATCAACTTTTTTTTCTGCTGCTGTTGAAACATTTAGAACTGTGTTAAATAGAAATGTTGAGCTCCTGACAGACTGATTAGAGCTTGAAAATGGGTGGCACATTGTTTAAAAACATATCTAGATTCAGAACTTTGTCTTTTATGCTGTTATTCATCAAGAATGATATTAGGAATCTATATGACTTACAGAACTTGCCATAAAACCTTCAATTTTTTGATCATATAATTAACTTTGTTATTTATCATTGTATCAGTCTACTGATCTTCATAACTAAGTAATGTAATATTAATCAATTGAAACATACCTTGGGAATTGTACAGCAACTGGACGTTTTCAAATTCCAAGGCAGCATAAGATGGATCTAAAGCTTCACTATAATTTGCCATGTCCATATCCAAAAACGATTCAGACAGCCTCATAATGATTGAACATCGAGCTATGTCTTAACAGTCCCACTATACAACAGCACTGTTCACTTGATCGTCTTATGCATATTCAAAATTTGGAAATGCTGCCTACAATAAACTACGTAACCCGCTTGTATAACTTTATGCAATGGAATGGGAGGAGTCCTTGAATACACATACTCATTCTGCAGAGTTGTGTTAACTGTGGCTCCTTGACCAAGAGGTTATGATGTTTGTGATTTTTTTTAATGAGTTTTCTATCATTCGATTCCGAAGGTAAGCGATAGCTATTGACTTTCTAATTATATTGGAGACTCCGAGAGAGGACTTTGATCTAGAAAAAAATCATTTATATTGGAACGCAAATATGGCACAAAGGGAAGATATCTATAAGGGTCAAGTACACATGATTTTTTCCTCCCCAGATTTTACTGATAAATGTTGTGACTGGTCAACTTAGCAACATAACTAACAATATCCATCTAAAAATTGAATAGGAAACTGAATGAGGCTAAATTTATTCCAGCCATATTTCACTACTAAAGTATGTAAAAGACATTACACAAAAATTGATGCTTAAATTAGGAAACAAAATGAGGACAACAAATGTCTTCTCTGTACAATCAATGCAATGTCAACATCTCTTGCTGACCTTTCTGACAGTTTGATGAGCATCACTCAAATGGAAGAGTTTAAAAGGCGGGTAAAATCTGAACTATTTTTCTACAATATAATGACCTAGCACAAACGTAAACGTGTTATAAAGTCAGAAGACTTCCATTGAGAAATCATGCAGTTTAAAAGCACATGGTGTTTAGTTTAGTGGCAATGGCATCATCTCAAATCCTACTTCATAAATTTAAAAATAGCACATTGTTTCTTTTGCACTTACCTGTATAAATGTGAACAAGATGTGTTTACATCAATCGGCCACAAGCAAAAACAATAAAATATGTGCATCAGTTCTAAGATCAGTTTTAAGGGGTTTCCTCATATGCCACACTTTCTGGTTTCTATATTAATGGTACACTCTTAAAATGCAGTTAAATAGATACAATGGCAAATGCCAGAAACTATACGCCTGCTGTTTCATTGTATGCTGAGTATCACAATGTTGCTCAGGCTCATGAACTTGGAAGGTAAACATAATTCCAACTGAAGAACTATAAAATACTTAGCTAAAGCATGCATTGAAGGCAGTGAAAAATGTTTTGTTCAGAAAACATTGATAACAGACACAATCTAAAATGTCTTATCAGATTATGCATTACGCCATGAAATGGAACCAAGAAAGTTTCACATATCTTATCTCGTCAACAATTAAACCTGCACTTGTTCAACATTCTACGTTCTGCTTTATCCAATAATTTAAAAAAAAACTTACTGATAAAAATCTCGTCTTATCTACGAGGTTGAATTCATTAAAAAAAAATGTCAAGAGAGTACCCCAGTTTATCAGGCTCAGATAAAATCTTCATATCTCCTTGAATCAAACATAAGTAATACTAAAATAGAAACCAATATGACCTTGTTTTCTTCTCTGTAAAACCAATGTGGATAAACATAGGCTATGTGGTCTCTTTATCTTTGTCATGAGAATTGTTACATTTTGAAACAAATCTGGTGAAAATTAGGGAATATACAAAAAATAGATTGCTAAAAGCTTTCTAGGTCAGTCAGGGAAAACCTTTAAAAAGACGGTGAATTTCATTAGGAAAGGCAAAATGAGCATTGAACTGTTGGTCACACCTACAGTATATTTAACCAGGTTAAAGGAGTATCTGGAAGGAGTGCAAAGGCCATTGGCAGTGTGGGCTGCAAGAGAAGAGACCAGACCACGAGGTTAAAGGCCAGAGAAGACACACAATTCACAGAATAAACACCACAAGCAATAAAGTGGGTCACCACACCATGCGAAAAGCAGCTGTGGCTGGGGAATCATAGGCACAGAAAGAAAACTGGCTGAAATGTGCTACCTGATCTGTGCCATCAGCAGCCCGTCAAAGGTTAAAACAACTGATTACCAGCCAGCTCCAGAGTCAGATGCTTTGGTTGGTCTTTCGGCAATTAGCAATTTATCTTCCTGCACAAAATTGGAAGGCATTTATCCAGTGTTTTTTATCAATCTCTCCCATGCACATATATGTGCATCTGTATCTATACACACACGCGCACAAAACATCTAATCCAAGGTGCATTGATCTACTTTATATATGAATGAGTTTGCCTTCAAGCTTGTGCTTTATAATGGAAAATCCAGTTGCAACCACATAAACTTATTTTAAGTTTAGCTTACAGAGACAGCGTGAATATAGTGTGGCCCACCCAGCCTGAGCTGACCAGTGATCACCCCATTCACTATCACTATCCTGTACACTAAGGACAATTTACAATCTTTATCGAATCCAATTAACCTACAAACCTGTATGTCTTTGGAATGTGGGATGAAACTGGCGCACCCGGGGAAAACCAACATGGTTGTGGGGAGAACTTACAAACTCAGTACAGACAGCACCCATAGACAGGATCGAACGTGGGTCTCTGGTGCTATAAGGCAGTAACTCTATCACTGTACCACTGTGGTTGATTTTGTAAACCATCGGTCATTAACTCCTCAACTCTACAACAATTAAGAGGCTGGGAGGGGCCACGGTGGCGCAGCGGTAGAGTTGCTGCCTTACAGCGCTTGCAGTGCCTGAGACCCGGGTTCGATCCCGACTACGGGTGCTGCCTGTACGGAGTTTGTACTTTCTCCCCGCGACCGCATGGGATTTCACCAAGATCTTCGGTTTCCTCCCACACTCCAAAGACGTACTGGTTTGTAGGTTAATTTGCCTGATATATGTGTAAATTGTCCCTTGTGTGTGTAGGGCCAGTGATGCAGACTCGGTGGGTCGAAAGGCCTGTTTCCGCGCAGTATCTCTCTAAACTCTAAGTAAATCAGATGGTACGTTACGGCTACTGCTCATGTGGTTGAATGCAGAAATCGAGAGACTTGACATTTAGGTATATGAAAGATATGAAGAAGTATTTACCTACAAAATTTGCTAGTATAAATGAGGACATCCATTTTAATAGCTTTTAATGAATTTTAATTAAAACAATTAATAATTAACAAGTAACATTTCATAAAACAATTTATCTGACTGAAAATTTATGTTTTAAACTCTGCAGTCTCATTCCTTCAAGTTTCAATTGTGGATGGAATATAGTTTTACTATTACTTTATCTCATCTATTGCTACTTTTTAATCCCATCTTCCTTTACCTCTCACCACATTTTTTTATGTCCATGGTTTGACATTGAATTAAATATCCGCCTTTTAAATATACGGTACATTCATTTACAGTTCCTCAATTTAGATAGTTAAGGAGATACAAGTTTGTTGCAGTGCACTCTGACATCTCTGATTCCCTGATTCCTAGCCAGAGGGCCTTTACTTTAGACTTTAGAGATATAGCGCAAGTACAGGTCCTTTGGCCCACTGAGTCCGCTCCAACCAGCAATCACCCCATACACTAACACCATCCTACACACTAGGGACATTTTACAATTTACAGAAGCCAATTAACCCACAAACCTGTACCTCTTTGAAGTGTGGGAGACCCAGAGAAAACCCACGAGGTCACGGGGAGGACGTTTAAACTCCGTACAGAGAGCACTCGTAGACTGGATCGAGCCCAGGTCTCTGGTGCTGTAAGGTATCAGCTCTATCCCTACGCCACTGTGCCATGTCAGATTGAAATAATTTTCCAATTCATGCACGCTTTGATACTAAATCTTTTTGCAAGTATGTTGGAGGTGTAAATGCAACATCAAACATATTGGCAATATTCCTCAACAGAAAATGACATCAACTTTTTACCATCTATGATTATGCCACATATGCTTTTGGATAAATTCCTTTGTATAAAAAAAAACAAAAAAAACACCAAAATCTCCTGACTAGAGTTGCTCTCTCCCGCCACCCTCTCACCACTGAAGAAAAGCTTGAACAAGATGCACAGTTATTCAGTCCAGTTTCATTTTCAAACACAGCAGCATTACCATCAAACAAAGAGACATGTGCCCCAGTGAATTGATTCCCAGGAACATGACAAACTTAAATCACATGCAGAAGTGCTTGATACCATTAAAACATTAAAAAAAAAACCTCTCAGCATCAAATTTGAATTACAGGGACAATTATCAAGACCCTTCTGCAGATCAGCGAAATTCAAAGATGGTTTTCATGTGTCAGGAGGCAATAAAAGGCCCACAAGTGAGTACATGTGACCCCTGTGTTATGGTTACAGAAATTCACCATTGCAGAATTTTCACAAATCTGAAAATTCAGTATCACATATCCCCAAATATTAGTGATACAGAATAAAATTAGCTTTTACAGAATTTAGGAAAACAAATTAACATGCAATTTGTTTCCAATTTACATTTCTTGATGCATGTGCAGATGATGCTAATTCGTGTTGTAGAATCATAGTCAAAGTCATGGTGTTGAAAAAGGCCCTTCGGCAAAACGTGCCCACACTGACCAATATATTGTATCTACAATAGTCCCACCTAATTGTATTCAGTCCATACCCCTCTAAACCTGTCCTATCCATGTACCTGCCTAAATATTTCTTAAACGTTGCGATACCTGCCTCTACAACCACCTCAAGCAGCTCGTTCCATACACCCACCACCCATTATGTAAAAAAAGTTACACCTCGGATTCATATTAAATCTTTTCCCCCTCACACGTGTCCTTGCATTCTCAATTCCCCTACTCTGGGCAAGAGACTCTGTGCATCTACCCGATCTATTCCTCTCATAATTTTGTACGCCTCTGTAAGATCAACTCTGTAAGAATTTTGTACACTTCTGTAAGGATTACGTGTAAGAAAGATCTGCAGATGCTGGTTTAAATTGAAGGTAGACACAAAATGCTGGAGTAACTCAGCGGGTGATGCAGCATCTCTGGAGAGAAGGAATGGGTGACATTTCGGGTCGAGACCCTTCTTCAGACTGATGTCAGGGGAGGGGGTGGGACAAAGATAGAATGTAGACAGAGACAGTAAGACTAGTGGGAGAACTGGGAAGGGGATGGAGAGAGAAAGCAATGGGTATCTGAAGTGAGAGAAGTCAATGTTCAGACTAGTCCTAGTCTGGAAATACAGTGGCCTGGATGTCTTTAATTGACCCAAGCGAAACATGAGGTGGTGTTCCTCCAATTTGTGCTGGGCCTCACTCTGACAATGGAGGAGGCCCAGGACAGAAAGGTCATATTGGGAATGGGATGGGGAGTTGAAGTGCTGAGCAACCGGGAGATTTAAGAATTACACTGAGTGCACTACTGCACTTTATGTATGTATTAGTGGATTCTGGGCGTTGGACACAATGGAATTAGTTGAGTGAGTGAGTGCAGGCACACATAAAATAAATACTCCACAAGTTAATTATTTTGTTCAATAAACCATTGTTACTTTAACTCACTTGCCATCCTCCAGAATGTTAGAGAGAGATACTCATTCACAATGTCAAAGGTGCTGGCTGATAAAATATGAAATTCTGACGCTGAACATTAAACCAAATACCAAACACTGGGAGAGATTGTTCCTAATTCAGATAACATGCATATGTTAGAGATTCCGTCAGATATTAAACTGTGGATCAATTAAAGTCATCCAGGCCAGTCTGAAGAATGAGACAGTGACGGGAATAAAATACATATTATATTGAGCTGGCAATGCAAGAAAAAACAGAACAGATGAAGTGAAAATGCTATTATGTCTCACTGCACGCACGGCAAAGATTTTAGAAAAGTCAATAAAATCCTCAGATGAAAGCTGGAGAATGCATCTGATACATTAGAAGCACAATGATATTGCCCAGGACAAACACAGTCGACCATTACTAGTTCTTCTCTCACAAACAGGAACAGTGAAAATCCATTGATACTTCTGTAATGGAGCTGAAGTTTTTCTTTTCTCCCTTAAATTCTTGTTCATTTAATTTAGCAGCTCCTTTTGAAATTCTTTCACTAACATAATAATCAGTCACTACAATACGTGCCACATTTTTACAGGATTTTATCTAAGCATGAGCAACAGCTCTGGCTAAAGTTAATTTCCCCCATTTACAGCCTTCTATCATCTGAAATATGTTGCCTGCATCAGCTGCCAGTAGGTATAGTTGCCTCTATATCACCAATAAAGATACAGTAAAAATAAAGCCTATGACTCTCACATATGTTATCATGACAATAAATATTAAATCATTGCAATACAAAGGTCTGGCCAAATGAACAGATTACAGAGCAACAACAACAAGTTTAATTTAGTTTAGTTTAGTTTAGTTTCAAGATACAGCCTGGAAACAGGTCCTTCAGCCCACTGAGTCTGCACTGACCAGCGATCATCCCCTACACTAGCACCATCCTTCACATTAATGATAATTTACAATTTTTACCGAAACCAATTAACCTGCAAACCTGTACGTCTTTGGATTGTGGGAGGAAACCGGAGCACCCAGAGAAAACCCAATCAGTCACAGGGAGAACGTACAACTCCATACAGACTGCCTCTGTAGTCAGGATTAAACCCGGGTCTCTGGCGCTGCGAGCTAGCGATTCTACCGCTGCGCCACTATGCCACCCTAATACTGCTAATACTAATACTGAATATAAACACAAAAAGCTGGAGTGACTCAGAGGGACAGGCAGCATCTATGGACAGAAGGAATGGGTGACGTTTTGGGTTGAGACCCTTCTTCTGACTTGCTTGAGTGAAAAAGTAATTTTGGACATTCAACATCAAGTTGCATATTTTTGACAGCCAATGGAAGCACAGGGTCAGGTTTAATTTCAAAAGTTTTTTAGAAACATAGAAAATAGGTGCAGGAGGAGGCCATTCGGCCCTTCGAGCCAGCACCGCCATTCGTTGTGATCATGGCTGAACGTCCCCTATCAATAACCCGTGCCTGCCATCTTCCTCATATCCCTTGACTCCATTAGCCCCTAGAGCTCTATCTAACTCTCTCTTAAATCCATCCAGTGACTTGGCCTCCACTGCCCTCTGTGGCAGGGAATTCCATAAATTCACAACTCACTGGGTGAAAATGTTTTTTCTCAGCTCAGTCTTAAATGACCTCCCCTGTATTCTAAGACTGTGGCCCCTGGTTCTGGATTCGCCCAACATTGGGAACATTTTTCCTGCATCTAGCTTGTCCAGTCCTTTTATAATGTTATATGTTTCTATAAGATCCCCCCACATCTTTCCAAACTCCAGTGAATACAAGCCTAGTCTTTTCGATCTTTCCTCATATGACAGTCCCGCCATACCAGGGATCAATCTCATGAACCTACACTGCACTGCCTCAATCACAAGGATGTCCTTCCTCAAATTAGGAGACCAAAACTGTGCACAATACTCCAGATGTGGTCTCACCAGAGCCCAATACAACTGCAGAAGAACCTCTTTACTCATATACTGAAATCCTCTTGTTAGGAAGGCCAACATTCGATTAACTTTCTTCACAGCCTGCTGTACCTATAAGCCAACTTTCAGTGACCGGTGTACAAGGAGGCCCAGGTCTCGCTGCACCTCCCCTTTACCCAACCTAACCCCATTGTGATAATAATCTGCCCCCTTGTTTTTGCCTCACATTTATCTATATTATACTGCATCTGCCACGCATCTGCCCAATCACTCAACCTGTCCAGGTCACCCTGCAACCTCCTAACATCCTCTTCACAGCTCACACTGCCACCCAGCTTTGTGTCATCCACAAACTTGCTAGTGTTGCTCCTAATTCCCTCTTCCAAATCATTAATATATATGGTAAACAGCTGCGGCCCCAACACCGAGCCTTGCGGCACTCCACTCACCACTGCCTGCCATTCTGAAAAGGAACCGTTCACTCCTACTCTTTGCTTCCGGTCTGCCAACCAATTTTCTATCCATGTCAACACCCTACCCCAACACCATGTGCTCTAATTTTAGTCACCAGTCTCCCGTGTGGAACCTTATCAAAGGCTTTCTGAAAGTCTAGATACACTACATCCACTGGCACCCCTTCATCCATTTTACTTGTCACATCCTCAAAAAATTCCAGAAGATTAGTCAAGCATGATTTCCCTTTCATAAATCCATGTTGACTTGGACTAATCCTTTACTGCTATCCAAATGCCCCATTATTACCTCTTTAATAATTGACTCCAGCATCTTTCCCACCACCTAAGTCAGGCTAACTGGTCTGTAATTCCCCGTTTTCTCTCTCGCTCCTTTCTTGAAAAGTGGGATAACATTAGCTATCCTCCAATCCACAGGTACTGATCCTGAATCTATTGAACATTGGAAAATTATCACCAATGCGTCCACTATTTCGAGAGCCACCTTCCTGAGGACCCTGGGATGCAGACCATCAGGTCCAGGGGAATTATCATCCTTCAGTCCCATTAGCCTACCCAATACAATTTCTCCCCTAAATTTCTTTCAGTTCCTCTACCCCTTTAGATCCCCTGTCCTCCAGTACATCTGGGAGATTGTTTGTGTCTTCCTTGGTGAAGACAGATCCGAAGTACCTTTTCAATTCTTCTGCCATTTCCTTGTTGCCCATAATTATTTCCCCCGTGTCTGCCTTCAAGGGACCCACATTTGACTTTGCTACTCTATTTCCCTTAACATATCTAAAGAAGCTTTTACTGTCCTTCTTTATATTCCTGGCCAGCTTCCCTTCCTTCATCTTTTCAGCCCGTATTGCCAGTTTTGTTTCCTTCTTTTGTCCTATGAAAGTTTCCCAATCCTCTGGCTTCCGGATACTCTTTGCTGTGTAATACATCTTTTCTTTTAGTTTTATTCCATCCCTAACTTCTCTTGTCAGCCACAGTTGCCTCCTACTCCCCTTAGAATCTTTCTTCCTTTTTGGAATGAAATGAACCTGCATCTTCCGGATTATGCCCAGAAATTCCTGCCATTGCTGTTCCACCATCATTCCTGCTAGGATTCCTTTCCAGTCTACCTTGGCCAGCTCCCCTCTCATGCCTTCATAGTCCCCTTTGTTCAACTGCATCACTGACACTTCTGATTTAACATTCCCCTTCTCAACTAGCAGATTAAAACTAATCATATTATGATCGCTACCTCCAAGCGGTTCCTTTACCTCGAATTCTCTTATCATATCTGGTTCATTGGACAGCACTAAATCCAGAATTGTCTTTTCTCTGATCAGCTCCATTATAAGCTGCTCTAAGAATCCATCTTGGAACATCTTTTTGTTAGTAATTGGAAGGGACTAGTTACAATTTTATATCAAACTCCTGGTATAACTTGTGCAAGAAGGAACTGCAGATGATGGTTTTAACTGAAGACAGACACAAAAGAGCTGGAATAACTCAGCGAGACAGGCAGCATTTCTGGAGAGAAGGGTCTCGACCCAAAACTTCACCAATTCCTCCTCTCCAGAGATGCAGCCTGTCCCGCTGAGTTACTCCAGCCTTTTGTGTCTATCCCGGTATAACTTATTTGTTTTAAAACTATGGCGTCACCTCTATGAACATTAAACTAAACAGAATTTAAGATGTGCTGCTCTTTAAAAAGAACTTGGGTTTTTAATAACTGTCAGTCATATTCTGAGAACCAGTCTTGCATTTCCCACTTCCAAGTCAGAAGGCTCTGGGTACACATTCCAATCTGGCATTCCATCCAGGTTTACAGCTCTGAGCAGCACAAAGATAGCTCCACAAGATGGTATTCAATTGAGAGGCATTGGTCTTTGGAGTTCTGCACATTGCCTCGAGACCAATGTTTCATGTCACAAGGACAATCAAGACAGAGAACTATTCTGTGGATCACAATCCATCACCGGAGCTCTGCTGATCAATCAGTACTTTTTCTTGTTAAGTAATTGTTGAAGCCAGCACTGATAGTCGCAATAGTACAGAACATACTCTAGGTGGTCGGCCTCGATATCTATCACCATGGATTTAGCACGACATCCATTGAGTCCAGCGTCCATGGAGTATGGAATTTAGTGAGTAAAAAGATGATTTTATTTCGGTTTTAAATGCATTTGTTTTATTTAATCTTACAGTTACACTCTCCTAATCTTGTATCTTTAAATTACAGTGATACAAAGTGGTAAACAATTAATGTCTCGTAGGTAATGGGTAATCACCTCAAACTAGTTAATTAAATCAGGCGTTGCAAGAAGGTACCATAGTTGTGGACTTTGCTGAGTAAGGGACTTGAGAGGGGTGAAGGTGATAATGGCAACATTTAATACATTGATTAAATTAATTATATATTTAAAGTCAGGCATGTCAGGGCAATGATGCATTATTGATCCACTACTCAAAGTTGATGGAATCCATTGGGATCCATGGCAACCACACATGGCAATGTCTGTAGTTCAAGGAACTAATGAGCTGGGATTTGGGATGCTTTATTTAAAATAACAGTCACAACCTTAGATGAAGTACTTCAGAGTTGGTTAGTCTTGCGCAGAGCTACAGCGGGGTGGGAGATTGCAACCTTCACGTGGTCCGCCCTGTTTCGATGAATTCAATCAACCTGGCGTGCACAATCAAATATGATCAAATAGATCAAGTTGTCCAACAACTTTAGGCTGCGCACGGCATACGCGAGAAGAAGAAGAGCTACAGCGTGGAAACAAGCCCTTCAGCCCACTGAGACTGATGATCAACCATACACCAGCTCCATCCTACACGCTGGGGATAATTTACAGGAACAATTTACGGAAGCCAAATAACCTACAAACCTGTATGACTTTGGAATGTGGGAGGGAACTAGAGCACCCAAAGAAAACCTAACATGAAGACAGGGAGAACGTACAAACTCCTAACAGGCAGCATCTGTAATCAGGATCGACCCCAGATCTCTGGTGCTGTAAGGCAGCGACTCTACCACCATGGAACCCTAGTTGAGAGGAACAGGAAGGATGCATCATGAACGAGACAAGTACAGTGACTTGCAAAAGTATTCATACCCCTTGAACTTTTTCACATTTTGTCACATTACAACCATAAACGTAAATGTATTTTATTGGGATTTTATGTGACACAAAGTGGCTCATAATTGTGAAGTGGAAGGAAAATGATACATGGTTTTCAAATTTTTTTACAAATAAAAAACTGAAAAGTGTGACGTGCAAAAGTATTCAGCCCCCTTTACTCTGATACCCCTAAATAAAATCCAGTGCAACCAATTGCCTTTAGAAGTCACCTAATTGGTAAATAGAGTCCACTTGTGTGTAATCTAATATCAGTGTAAATACAGCTGTTCTGTGAAGGCCTCAGAGGTTTGTTAGAGAACATTAGTGAACAAACAATGTTCCTTGGGCATCATGAAGCCCAAGGAACATACCAGGCAGTTCAGGGATAAAGTTGTGGAGAAGTTTAAAGCATGGTTAGGTTATAAAAAAATATCCCAAGCTTTGAACCTCACAGAGCACTGTTCAATCCATCATCCGAAAATGGAAAGAGTATAGCACAACTGCAAACCTACCAAGACATGGCCAGGCAAGGAGAGCATTGATCAGAGAAGCAGCCAAGAGGCCCATGGTCACTCTGGAGGAGCTGCAGAGATCCACAGCTCGGGTGGGAGAATCTGTCAACTATTAGTCGTGCACTCCACAAATCGAGCCTTTATGGAAGAGTGGCAAGAAGCAAGCCATTGTTGAAACAAAGCCATAAGAAGTCCCGTTTGCAGTTTGCCACAAGCCATGTGGGGGACACAGCAAACATGTGGAGGAAGGTGCTCTGGTCTGATGAGACCAAAATTGAAGATTTTGGCCTAAATGCAAAACGCTACGTGTGGTGGAAAACTAACACTGCACATCACCCTGAACACACCATCCCCACTGTGAAACATGGTGGTGGCAACATCATGCTGTGGGGATGCTTTTCTTCAGCAGGGATAGGGAAGCTGGTCAGAGTTGATGGGAAGATGGATAGAGCCAATTACAGGGCAATCTTGGAAGAAAACCTGTTAGAGTCTGCAAAAGACTTGAGACTGGAGGTTCACCTTCCAGCAGGACAACGACCCTAAACATACAGCCAGAGCTACACTGGAATGGTTTAGATCAAAGCATATTCATGTGTTAGAATGGTCCAGTCAAAGTCCAGACCTAAATCCAATTGAGAATCTCTGGCAAGACTTGAAAATTGCTGTTCACAGACGCTCTCCATCCAATCTGACTGAGCTTGAGCTATTTTGCAAAGAAGAATGGGCAAAAATATCAGTCTCTAGATGCACAAAGCTGGTAGAGACATATCCCAAAAGACTTGCAGCTGTAATTGCAGCAAAAGGTGGTTCTACAAAGTATTGACTCAGGGGGGCTGAATACTTTTGCACTCCACACTTTTCAGTTTTTTATTTGTAATAAAATTTGGAAACCATGTATCATTTTCCTTCCACTTCACAATTATGCACCACTTTGTGTTGGTCTATCACATAAAATCCCAATAAAATACATTTACGTTTGTGATTGTAACGTGACAATATGTGGAAAAGTTCAAGGGGTATGAATACTTTTGCAAGCCACTGTATGTGGATTCATACAGTATTATGGCAGAAATCTCACAAGTGCAAAGGCTATGAGGTTCTTATAGACAATGTGAATGAGAACAGAAACTGCAGCTAAGATCAGCAAACTAAACAGTGCCACTTGAATTTGGGGAGTTAAAAAGAATATAGTGATAATAGTGGGGAGATATAGTTACAGAGACAGATTCTGCACTTTGCAGCTTTTGATTGAATTGAAAGATACAGCATGGAAATAGGCCAATCGGCCCACTGAGTCCATGCTGACCATCAATCACCCATTCACATCAGTTTCCATGTAATCACACCTTCACCTCCACTCGTTACAGTCTGGGGCAATTTAGAGGACATTCAATCTACAAATCTGCGCATCTTTGGAATGTGGAGAGTAAACCGGAGCACGCCGAGGAAACCCACATGGGCACAAGGAGAACGTGCAAACTGCACACAGGCAGTTCCCAAGATCAGATTTAACCTGGGTCTCTGGCGTAGTGCGGCAGCAGCTCAACCAGCTGTGCAACTGTGCTGCCTAAAGTAAGTGTAATTCCCAAATGTGATCTTGTCTACCTGGCGCCAGACTTCAGAGCATCGACTAGGGACCGGAGAAAATTTGGAAATGGAGGGGAAAGATCCAGATGCCATGATCCACATGGGACCCAGCGACATTGATTGAACAAAAGAAAATTCTGCTGAACAAATGCAAGCATCCAGGATCCAAATTTAAAAGCTGAACCAGAATGGATATTACTTGCTGAGATGTGCAAATGGGCAGAGGGGTAAATAAAATCAGAACTGAATGCATGCTCAGACATTAGTGAGGGAGAAATTGATTTTACATCAATGTACAGAAACAGTACTATTGGGGTCCTGCCTTGAATTGATTGGGTCAGTTCCGCAATGAATTGAATAATTAAGACTTTAAAAATAACTTTTAACTAAATAGGAGGGAGGAGAGTACTGATGACAGAGAATTTAGAAATTATTATTATTAAGATTATTCATAAATGATTAGAAGATTATTTTCACACAATGGGTGGTGTGTGAATGGAACAAGCTGCCAGAGGAGGTAGTTGAGGCAGGGATTATCCCAACATGTAAGAAACAGTTAGACGGGTACATGGATAGGGCAGGTTTGGAGGGATATGGACCAAACCCAGGCAGTTGGGACTAGGGTAGCTGGGACATGTTGGCCGGTGTGGGCAAGTTGGGCTGAACGGCCTGTTTCCACACTGTATCACTCTATGATAACTCATTCTAATGAACGGTCTTTGACCTAAACATGAACTTGGTTTCTCTACCCACACATTCTGATTGAACTGCTGGCTGTTTCGATATTTTCTTTTTTTACTTAAAAAAAAAAACAGTGTCTGCCAGGTAGACTCAGCTCAAACAAACAAGGGTATTTCTCTAGTTGAGAGGGAAAGTAGGGAAAAACAGTAAGACTTCAAAATGTAAAGTTATCAAAATGCACAAAGCATTTATAACATGGAAATAAATGAATGGCACAAATATAAATACATTGCTATAATCTAACACCTTTTGCACAGTATGGTAAAGTTGAGAAGTAAATATTCCAAATAAATTAACTTCTACGAGTAATGTCAGAGAATGGGACAAAAGAAGTGGTAAGGTAGAATCTTAGCTCTGAGAGGAACAAAAAACAAATAAGAACCTACAGTATTTGAATGGAGCTAAAAAACCAGCAAGGGTCGGGGTTCAGGAAATTGGAGGTAGAAGTAATGAGGGTGATGTAATAATAAAGGGGAACTTGAGAACTGAGTGAGCAAACCGAACGAATGTGAATAGTGTGGAGAATAAATTCAGGGAGAGTATAAGGAATGATTTTCTAGATTAGTATCTGGAGGAACCCACGAGGGAACAATTTAATTTATCGCTTCTTTTTTACCATGAAGAGGTGGTTCATTGATTTCCTCTAAGCAAAAGTGGCTATTACCAGAGGGCAATGGTTTAAAGTAAAGGACGAGAGATTTACAGGTGACTAAAATATTTTTTTCCTACAGAGAAGGTGGTTGAAACTTGGAAGTCACTGCCTGTGGAAGATGGCACTGCCTGTGGAGGTTGGTATTGCCACTTACTACATTTAAGTAGTATTTAAATTAACATTTTACTTCGGAGTCACGTGAGTGACTACGTGAATAGAAGCCCGTACAGCCGTTGGTGCGTCAATCTTCAAAGCAGCGGAATGAATTCACAGCTAACAATGACTGAAGTACAATGGTAAGATGATAAAACTAGAACTACCAGATGAGATCTATGAGGGTGGGAGCGGAGGGCACGTAGTCCCTCAACTCGACTCCTCATAAAATAAAGATCAAACTTCAAACTGGTAAGTTCTCGTTTAATCTTACTATTTTAAACTCCATGGCATAGAATGCCAAGGCTAAATAATGGAAAATGAGAATAGTAAGATATACTGTATACTTGAGGGCCAGCATGGGCAAGGTGGGCTGCAAATATATGATTGCACTAGAGAGAGTATAGAGGAGTTTCACAAGGATTTTGCCTGGTTTGGTGAACTTTAATTGTACCTTAATTTAATTTAATTTAACTTTAATTTAACCTGTTAATAGTCTGTCATATTCTCACGATTACACCAATAAATGCAATTTCAATCATTAACTGGGTTATGGTGATAACCATTTCCATGTAATGTTGTCATGTTGGCTCCAAGTTTAAAAGTGTTTTTATATTCTGACATTCTGTCTGCACAAATGACTACGGTGCATTAAAAAGTTCCAATTTATTTGCTTTAACACAATACCCAACTAAATATGCATCTTTGTAAAACGTAATATTAGCACGCAGATCAAAAACTTCTAGCTTAAAGAAATTCACTTTTTAATTACAAATAAATACTAATGAGCGGTGCAAACCTCTACAACTATTTAAAGTAATACATGTGCATCAGCTTTAAAATAGTGGAAGTTAATGTTTTCATTCATGTTACTTAATAAAGGAAATAATTAAATTAAATTAAGGGCCTGTCCCACTTGCATTTTTTTAGGCGACTGTCATCTCCCCTACGACAATGTCTACGACAAGCTACAACAACCTACCACCTAGTGGACGTCAAGCTACGGCAAGCTACCGACAACCGGCGACCCAATAGGACGTCCACCTACGACCACACCTACGACAACCCACGACCACACAGGCGACAACCTACGACAACCGGTCAACCTACCTCCTCCACCCGTGACAAGCTACGACAAGCTACGACCCTGTCGGCGACAATTGAAGACAACTAAAGACAATTCAGTCGCCGGTATCTGTCCCCAGTTGACTTAGGTATGACTTATGGAATTCACCGAAGTCAGCACCAGCGACAACCTACATCACCTGGCGACATCCTACGACAGCACCTATGTCAGGAGAAGCCAAGCTACGACAAGCCCACAGTCGCCAACAGTTGCCAAAACGTTTTGAACATTTCAAAATCTAGCCGCGACAAGAAAAATGCTACGACTCATTGGGCGACTGAGGAGGCTACTCACGACTATACAGGTGACACCCCGGTGACCATGTGGCGACAGCCAAGTCGCCTAAAAAACCGCCTAAGTGGGGCAGGCCCTTCAGACTCGCTTTTCCTTTGTTTGTTTATTTTTGTTAGAAGTAAGTACAATAGTCTGGTACTTAAGTACCTAATACATAAATACATATTTTCATTCTTGTACAACTTCATACTTTTGGTTCAATAATAAAAGAACGTGAGAGAAAAAAGAAATAAAGAGTGTCGGAATAGATAGACAAGCGAGTAGAAACAGAAAACAAAAGAAATAAAGGACAGAGATGCGAAGTTAAAAGATTGAAAGAAAAGAAAAGTAAAGAAAAGAGAGATTAGGAGAGATCTACCTATTTCATATTTTTGCCCATCCATCACCCAATTCTAAACCATTTAATTTCTAAGGTTATGTTATGTTGCACCATATGCTTGTAAAAAGTTGATAAAAGGAGACCAAATCTTTAAGAATTGGTCTACTTTGCCTAGTAGGAGGAATCTCATTTCCTCAAGATGTAGCGTTTTAGACATGTTTGAGATCCACATTTTGAATGTTGGCGTAGGTGCGTTTTTCCAAAATTTAAGTATAAGTTTTTTTGTTGTTATTAGACCATAATTAAGAGAAGCTTCTTGGAATATAGTTAGTTTACTTCCCTCTTCCATTGATCCAAAGATAATCAATTCTGTATTGGGATCCAATTTTGTGTTAAATAGTTTTGTAAAAATTCCAAAAATTTCATTCCAAAATGTATACAATTTTGTACAATTTTGTACAAAGGAATGTGCTATAGTGGCATTTTGAGTTAAACATTTGTCGCAGATGGGGGAAACATTTGAAAATATTTTATTCAGTCTTGTTTTCGAATAATATAATCTATGTAAAATTTTAAATTGAATTAGGTTATGTCTTACATTCATTGAACATTTGTTTACATATAATACATTTTTATCCCATCTATCGTTCGGAATTTTTATCAATAACTCTTGTTCCCAGTCTCTTCTAATTGCCTCTGTCATTGGTGTTTCTATATTTAGAATTATATTATATAAGTAAGATATTAAATTGCTTGATTCTGCCTTTCTATTCATTCCTTCCTCCAATAAATCTGGGGTTAAAGTTTGATATCCTTGTATATACTTTTTCAAATAATCTTGAATTTGAAGGTATTTGAAATATTGATTACTTTTCAAATTATATTTTAGTTGTAGTTGTTGGAATGATAAAAAATTTCCCATTTCATACATATCTCCCATCGTTTTAATTCCTATTATTTCCCAATGGATAAACGTTTTGTCAATAATGGATGGTTTGAATGAGGGATTATTAGCTATTGGAGAAAAAAGCGATAATTTTCTTAATTTTAAAGTTAATTTTATTTGTTTCCAAATTCGTATTATACTATGAATAATTGGATTCTTCTTGTATATTATATTGTTCAGTTTTATCGGGGAAAGAAGGATCGCTCCTATATTATAAGGGGAACAATCCTCTTTCTCCATTCTCATCCAATCTACCTGTTGGGCAGAACTGTCCAACCAGTAGATTATATTTTTAATCTTCACTGCCCAATAATAATACAATAGGTTAGGGAGTGTCAGTCCCCCGATTCTTTAGATTTACACAAGTGTTTTTTTTTTAAATACTGTGTGATTTTTAATCCCATATGTAATTTATAATATCAGAATCTAATTTTTTAAAGAATTTTTTAGGTAAGTATATTGGTATTGATTGAAATAGGTACAGTATTTGTGGTAAGAAGATCATTTTTATCGCGTTTATTCTGCCTATTAAAGACATTGGCAGTGTCTTCCAAAATTTATTCAACCCATTTAATTTAGTCAATAAAGGCATCAGGCTCGCTTTTGAAACATGTGGCACAAACACCTTAGCCTTGATCTAATTACATCCGATTTTCTGCAGTGAGTTTGGAAGATGCAAAACTTTTCTAAGCCAATAACGTTAGCAACAAGCAACAGAGATTCTTCAACATTAAAAAGTAGACGGCAAACGAGGGACAGTGCACCTTTCAACCACAGTAAATCTATGATTACCATCAAAGAACTTGAGAGAAAACAAGGAAAATAGTTTTTTTTTGAAAAAAGCATTTTTCAACAGAGATCAGACTTGGGTTGATTGCCTTTCAGGTAATGATTAATAGCAACAACAATCAAGCTATAAAGCAAGAACGTTCTGTGCACTTCCCAGCTAGTATTACTTTATCTTCACATAGCATTCATTTCTGAACTGTTGGTGTCAAGTGGACAGAGGTGTACAACATTGCTAATTATTGAATCCTAACATATTTGTAATGTGCTTCCCGGCTCTTCTTTTGAAGGTCATGCAAAAGATCCTACTTAAACAAAGTAAATGTGTAACCAACTACAAACCTGTTGCAGATAAGTTCGGGCATTTTAACAACAAGTGATGCAATCGGCTGGATTTTTTATCTGTTAGTTAAAACAGAAATAGCAGCAAATTTATTGTCATGTACATAAACTACTCCAAGTTTTGGCTTTGTCAGATTTGGCTGTGCAAGCTTCAAACTATGTCGAGAAAACTGAGTGAACCATATCGACACAAGTATTTGCAGTAATAATTGTGTTGAACGCTTCACATAAGAAAATAGCACAACTAGTTATTACTTTTTTGATTGCTGCTGAAATAAAGTAATGCCAATGAAGCCCATTTGAAGATCACAAGATGGCAAGTTTAATTCCTATATGTTAACTTATTAAAAAAAGAAAATAGGCGAGGAGATGGTTAAGTTGATTAATTCCAACTTCACAGGTGAGCAAAGTTGACTATGGAAAAAAAAATTGGCATTCACATAACCAAACCATCTATAGCAAATATTTTCAGAAAAGAGAAAATTGGCAAAATGCCCCTTTAAAATTATTATTTGACAAAGAAGGTACATAATAACATGACTTTACTTACATGAGTGAAATATTAACTTTTTGCCTAGATACAAAACGGCCAAATAATCTTTTTTTTTGCCAAGCATGTGACTTTGTTTTGAGTCTCCTCATGACCCTGCTAGCTAATTTGAGGATTACTTGAATAGAGAGCAGTAAAAAAATTCTAACACTAATCCCAAACAATATGACAAAAACAACTTTAGGTTACTGATAGTGACAGTTAAGTAAAATAAAATACCATTTGAGACTTCTCAACTTTCATGACACGTCTGAGTCTATTAAAAATAATTAAATAATAGGAAGGACATCCATGTAGTTGAATGAATGAATGAATGAATGAATGAATGAATGAATGAATCTCATGTGTTGTCATCCTCTGAATTACCTGCAGAAAAATATCTATAAATTATTGTTGACCTGAATGCAAAAATGACCGTCAATTGTCCTACTAGCAAATGAAAGCGATTGTCTTCAGGAAATCTGTTCAGCCTTCTTATTTTATTCCGGGGAGAGTCACAATATTAATAAATGTAAGTGGAGTCATCAAATGTGCTCTAACACAATTTCTATCTTTGAACCATATTTACAAAGAATGAAGTGATTGTGTCTATCATATTGTATGCAAATCTAATTCAATGCCAAATATTGGAGTTGTTCCTATTCCCACTTCTGCAGGCACCACATTGTCTTGAATCATGTTGCAAGATTTGCTGCTTTTCTGTGCATTCACCATGATGAAAGCATAATGTAAGAACACAAGCAGTAAAGTTCACCTTTTCCCCATGAAGAACAATTATCCATCATGTGGGTGCAAATGAAGCATTTAAACCCATTTCGTTGCAATTGCTTCGGAGCAGTATAATTTTACAATCACCAACATGTGAACGTTTTTCAGCAATTTTTGAATGAATTTCCCACTGAATTTACTGACAGGAGGAGCAAGCCTAAATCCCAAGAGATGATTCCGCTGATGCACTGTCAGAACTTCAGTGAGACTTTGGGAAACCTCTGTGGCAATTCAGAGGCAAAGCCCACATGTAATCTTACTCTTTCTCAAACACTACCATTTAACTTACCAGTGTGATTATGGTCTTCCCTGTATGTAGGCACCAGTCACCTCCCAGATGTAGAGTATTTAAATGAATGGGTACACTTTATCAAATTGGATTTAATGGTATCAGCATTACAAAATAAGTAATTTGCAACTTTTTACTAATTTGTTCAGTTTCCTTAAAGTTAATCATGACTTGAATGATTTTAAGTAGAGTTTAAAATATAATTTTAATTGACTAATGATATGAAATAATACGTTCTTTATAATGATGGATGTTTGTTTTATGCAGCCATTCTTTACTGATCTCTTTGCCTTACAAATATGAATAAAAGACCAAAGACAAAGTCTTAACACCGTTACAAAGTCATGGTAAATATTGAACAATGTAGTACCTTAATCTTCCTTACTCTGTATAATAATCCAATCACATTAGAGCTAAGATAATTAACTTCAGTAAAAAGGAAATGGCACTATATTAGCAATAGGTAATATGATTAAACTTAAAAAACCTAAACATTTAAAGTTGCAGGAGCAATTTCTCATCTGGACCTGATCATTTTATTCCAACAATGATAGGTAAATGCTTAAAGATGAATAAAAGTTTTTTTTGGCTTTTATTTCTACTGAGGTAGCTGTTTAGTCACAAAGTGATTGCTTAAAAACATTTAGCAGACTTTCAGGGAGTTGTTATCTCACCATCTGTACTTGCCTTTCGACAAGATACTGGTGTCAATTTGCTGGAAGTAGCATGCCAATCCTAGATGCAACAAAATATTACAAAAGACACAAAGTGCTGGAGTAACTCAGAGGGTCAGGCATCATTCCCGGAGTACATGGCTCGCCGGTGTTTCTTTTCGGGTCCCTTCTTCAGATTGATGACTTAAGAAGGGTTCCAATCCAAAATGTCACCTATACCACGTTCTCCAGGGATGCTTCCTGAACTCCAGCACTTTGTGTCTTTTTTTTGTATTTTGTATAGCAGCACCTTCAGTTCCTTGTTCCTGCAGCAAAATATTGCTGTGCTGAAAGACCACAACAAACTCCACAAGTGAAGCGGCTGAAAAAGTCTATCCATTCAGCTATCTCTCCTTGGATCACATGCGATCTAACCATCCAGAGCAACCTACCATGCAAAACCTTTTTGAATGCCTTACCGAAATCCATATATACAAAATCTACAGCTCTGCCCTCATCAATCCTTTTGGTCTCATCTTCAAAAAACTGAATCTCGTTTGTAAGAAATGACCTCCAACATACAAAACTATGTTGACATCAGCCCTTGTCCATCTAAATGCATGTATATATTGGAGCATTGTCATTATGTTCCTGAACTAATAATCTTAGAAGGTAGCCAAAAATGCTGGAGAAACTCAGCGGGTGAGGTAGCATCTATGGAGCGAAGGAAATAGGCGATGTTTCGGGTCGAGACCCGTCGCCTATTTCCTTTGCTCCATAGATGCTGCCTCACCCGCTGAGTTTCTCCAGCATTTTTGTCTACCTTCGATTTTCCAGCATCTGCAGTTCCTTCTTAAACAACTAATAATCTTAGAATGTGAGTTTAAAACTCACCAGCGTCAGTTCGAATTGAAATCCGGTTTTCTTTTAAAACTGGAAATCAAAAGTGGGTGTTAAAAGCCAATGATTCTACCACTTACCGACATGCAAGGAGCAATTTACAGAGCGCAAATGACCAACCAAGCTTCACATCTTTGGGACATGGGGGAAACCGGAGCACCCGTAGGAAAATCCTGCGGTCACAGTGAGAACTTGCAAACTCCACATAGATAGCACCTGAGGTCAGGATTGAGCTCAAATCCCTAGCACTGTGAGGCAATGGCTTCACAAGCTGCACCACTAACCCCCACTAAGGAGAAATTGTTTATCTAACAAATCCCTTCTTATCTGCATGGACATAGAGAAATGGAGCATTTAAGACAGCACCACACAACCTTCTCCGCACCTAATAAAACAATACTGTCTGAAGCAGTAATTTAACAATGGATGTCCATTTGCTTTTGGCTCCGTTGTCCTGGAGATGCTGGCAAGCAACCAAAAAAAATCTGCATCTAAACCACAGAAGTAAAAACTGCGCAAATGAATGTAGCATTATCAGCATTGACATTTCTTTGGCAGGGACACTCGCTGACTTCAAGCTTGCAGCAAGGAGCCTCACCCACCAAGTGCATATATCGGAAATGGCAGCAGGTGAGACTTCCCGCCAAGAGCACACAATAGGAAAATTAACCTCTTATGCACATTGTATGAAGGCAGATTGCAAATTAAGTTTTGTGGCTTTTGTTTCCTTGAATAAACTTAAAACCAAAGTAATGCAAGGTTCGTGATAAAGTTGGGAATGATTTTAGTTTAGTTTAGTTTAGTTTAGAGTTACAGAACAAAAAACCCTCAAAGCATCTTCTAAGCTGGTGTCTGGTACTCATTGGCACAGCTTGATGTTTGAATCGATATTATGTTGGCCAGTCTTTCAACTGCACCAGGGTTGGTTTAGGAGAGGTAATTTTACGATGAAGCCTGATTCTATCATCATTGGCAATCTCCAGCATAGTAACACGAGTAAAATCTGGAATCAAATTAGCATTCCTGTGTGAGTTCCCACTTCCTTGGCGGCTATTATCCAGGAAAAATAACATCCTGGACTGATCTACTAATTGAATCCTATTTAGCTTTTAAAATTAAATTCAAATAACACAGGTTGCAAATTTCCTCAATGTTGCTTCAGTTCTGCTACGAAGACACAAGGAAACATGGCAGAAGGCATATGATTAGTTTCCATCGTGTCATCAGCATGGTTCTTAGGTGGAACTCCAGCAGCTCCTAAGAAATGCCCAATCATCCCTTGGCTGCAACACTCAAGCAACTCACAATATGTGCCATGGATTGGAAACAGATTCCTTCATTCGGGTCAGTCGGCACTTCATGTGAAATAGAGTACAGGATAGAAGGGGCTCCACAATCACCCTGGCCCATTACCAAGTTCCTCTCAAATTCCATTACTCAAAGCCCTAGCCAATTCTGCCTTAAATATTTCCTGCCTTACCTGTCCCAAGCTTTACATAGAAACATAGAAAATAGGTGCAGGAGTAGGCCATTCGGCCCTTCAAGCCTGCACCGCCATTCAATATGATCATGGCTGATCATCCAACTCAGTATCCCGTACCTGCCTTCTCTACATACCCCCTGATCCCTTTAGCCACAAGAGCCACATCTAACTCCCTCTTAAATATAGCCAATGAACTGGCCTCAACTACCTTCTGTGGCAGATAATTCCTGAGATTCACCACTCTGTGTGAAAAATAATTTCCACATCTCGGTCCTAAAGGAATTCCCCCTTATCCTTGGACTGTGACCCCTTGTTCTGGACCTCCCCAACATCGGGAACAATCTTCCTGCATGTAGCCTATCCAACCCCTTAAGAACTTTGTAAGTTTCTATAAGATTCCCCCTCGGTCTTCTAAATTCTAGCGAGTACAAGCCGAGTCTATCCAGTCTTTCCTCATATGAAAGTCCTGACATCCCAGGAATCAGTCTGGTGAACCTTCTCTGTACCCCCTCTATGGCAAGAATGCCTTTTCTCAGATTTGGAGACCAAAACTGTACGCAATACTCCAGGTGTGGTCTAACTAAAACCCTGTACAACTGCAGTAGAACCTCCCTGCTCCTATACTCAAATCCTTTTGCTATGAATGCTAACATACCATTTGCTTTCTTCACTGCCTGCTGCACCTGCATGCCTACTTTCAATGATTGGTGTACCATGACATCCAGGTCTCGTTGCATCTCCTCTTTTCCTAATTTGCCACCATTAAGATAATAGTCTACCCTCCTGTTTTTGCCACCAAAGTGGATAACCTCACATTTATCCACATTATACTGCATCTGCCATGCATTTGCCCACTCACCCAGCCTATCCAAGTCATCTTGCAGCCTCCTAGCATCCTCCTCACACTTAACACTACCCACCAGCTTAGTGTCATCCACAAACTTGGAGATGTTGCATTCAATTCCCTCGTCCAAATCATTAATATATATTGTAAATAGCTGGGGTCCCAACACTGAGCCTTGCGGTACCCCACTAGTCACTGCCTACCATTCTGAAAAGGACTCATTTACTCCTATCCTTTGCTTCCTGTCTGCCAGCCAGTTTTCTATCCACATCAATACTGAACCCCCAATACCGCGTGCTTTAAGTTTGTATACTAATCTCTTATGTGGGATCTTGTCGAAGGCCTTCTGAAAGTCTAGATATAACACATCCACTGGTTCTCCCTTATCCACTCTGCTAGTTACATCCTCGAAAAATTCTATAAGATTCATCAGACTTGATTTACCTTTCGTAAATCCATGCTGACTTTGTCTAATGATTTCACCACTTTCCAAATGTACTGCTATCCCATCTTTAATAACTGACTCTAGCAGTTTCCCCACTACCGATGTTAGACTAACTGGTCTGTAATTCCCCGTTTTCTCTCTCCCTCCTTTTTTAAAAAGTGGGGTTACATTAGCTACCCTCCAATCCTCAGGAACAACTCCAGAATCTAAGGAGTTTTGAAAAATTATCACTAATGCATCCACTATTTCTGTGGCTACTTCCTTGAGTACTCTGGGATGCAGACTATCTGGCCCTGTGGATTTATCGGCCTTTAATTCATTCAATTTACCCAACACCACTTCTCGGCTAACCTGGATTTCACTCAGTTCCTCCACCTTATTTGACCCCCGGTCCCCTGCTATTTCCGGCAGATTATTTATGTCTTCCTTAGTGAAGACAGAACCAAAGTAGTTATTCAATAGGTCTGCCATGTCCTTGTTCCCCATGATCAATTCACCTGTTTCTGACTGCATGCGACGTACATTTGTTTTAACTAATCTCTTTCTCTTCACATATCTATAAAAGCTTTTGCAGTCAGTTTTTATGTTCCCTGCTAGTTTTATTTCATAATCTATTTCCCCTTTCCTAATTAAGCCCTTTGTCCTCCTCTGCTGAACTCTGAATTTCTCCGACCTCTGGTAGGCTGCTTTTCCTGGCTAATTTGTACGCTTCATCTTTTGTTTTTATACTATCCCTGATTTCCCTTGTTATCCATGGATGCACTACCTGCCCCGATTTATTATTTTGCCAAACTGGGATGAACAATTGTTGTAGTTCATCCATGCAGTCTTTAAATACCTTCCATTGCACATCCGCTGTCAACCCTTTAAGAATCACTTGCCAGTCTATCTTGGCCAATTCACTTCTCATACCTTCAAAGTTACCTTTGTTTAAGTTCAGAACCCTTGTTTCTGACTTAATTATGTCACTCTCCATCCTAATGAAGAACTCAACCATATTAATGGTCACTCTTGCCCAAGGGGCCCCACACAACAAGACTGCTAACTAACCCTTCCTCATTACTCAATACCCAGTCTAGAATAGCCTGCTCTCTCATTGGTTCCTCTACATGTTGGTTTAGAAAACTATCCCGCTTACATTCCAAGAAATCCTCTTCCTCAGCACCCCTGCCCATTTGATTCACCCAATCTATATGTAGATTGAAGTCACCCATTATAACGGTTTTACCTTTGTTGCACGCATTTCTAATTTCTTGTTTGATGCCATCCCCAACTCCACTATTACTGTTAGGTGGCCTGTACACAACTCCCACTAGCGTTTTCTGCCCCTTAGAGTTTCGCAGCTCTACCCATATCGATTCCCCATCTTCCAAGCTAATGTCCTTCCTTTCTATTGCATTAATCTCCTTTCTCACCAGCAACGCTACCCCACCTCCCTTTCCTTTATGTCTATCCCTCCTGAATATTGAATATCCCTGGATGTTCAGCTCCCAGCCTTGGTCCCCCTGGAGCCATGTCTCCGTGATCCCAACTATAGCATAGTCATTAATAGCTATCTGCACATTCAACTCATCCACCTTATTACGAATGCTCCTTGCATTGAGACACAAAGCCTTCAGTCTTGTTTTTACAACACTCTTACTCCTTATACAATTATGTTGACAAGTGGTCCCTTTTGATTTTTGCCCTGGAAACCCACCACCTCTTATTCTCTGTTTATTATTTTTTTCTTCTTTCCCCCCTACATGTTGGGTCTGAGTGCTTCCCTTCTCTGCCTCCTGTCTCAGACCCGGTCTACTGGCTTTCTCTATTTGAGTCCCTCCCCCCAACTGTTCTAGTTTAAAGTCCCCCCGGTAGCCTTTGCAAATTTCCCTGCCAGGATACTGGTCCCTCTCTGGTTCAAGTGCAACCCGTCCTTTTTATACAAGTCACCTCTTCCCAAAAAGAGGTTCCATTGATCCAGAAACTTGAATCCCTGCCCTCTGCACCAGTCCTTCAGCCAGGCATTTATCCTCCACCTTGCTCCATTCCTACTCTCACTGTCGCGTGGCACAGGAAGTAATCCTGAGATTGTTATGTTTGCGGTTCTTTTCCTTAACTCTCTTCCTAACTCCCTAAATTCTCCTTTCAGGATCTCTTCTCTTTTTTTTTACCTATGTCATTGGTACCAATATGTACCACGACCTCAGGCTCCTCTCCCTCCCTTTTCAGGATATCTTGGACACGTTCAGACACATCCTGGACCCTGGCACCAGGGAGGCAAACTACCATCCGGGTCTCCGGACTGCATCCACAGAATTGCCAATCTGACCCCCTAACTATGGAGTCCCCTCTTACTAATGCCCTCCTCTTCTTTTCCTTACCCTTCTGAGCAACAGGGCCGGTGTCTGTACCGCAGGCCAGGTCGCTGTTGCTACCCCCAGGTAGGCTGTCCCCCCGAACAGCACTCAAACAGGAGTACTTATTTCCAAGCTGTACAGCCGCTGGTGTACTCTCTAGTGCCCGGCTCTGCCCCTTGCCTCTCCTAACCATGACCCACTTGTCTGCCTCCTGTGGTTTTGGAGAGACTACCTCCCTGTAACTCCTCTCTATGACCTTCTCACTCTCCCTGACCAGACGGAGGTCATCGAGCTGCTGCTCCAGGTTCCTAACACACTCCTTTAGGAGCCCCATCTCGACACACCTGGCGCAGATGTGGACGTCTGGAGGGCTACCCAACTCCATTACCTCCCACATCTGACATCCAGCACAGTAAGCTGCCCTGGCACTCATACAACCCTTACCCTAGATACAACACAAATTACAATATACAATACAAAAATACAATACAAAATACAAAGTACAGTACACTACAAACTGCTGGAATCTGACTGCCAATCAGCTGAGTACTCAGTCCACCAATCAGCGGCTTCCTCAAGCCCAGTTAATTGAATGGAACATTACAGATTTAGAACGTTACGGATTTCCCTTACCGTTCGGACGTCGCTCCTCCCTCACCAACGGCTCCTGGGCCTCTTTATCAAGCAGGTGTGTGCCACTTGCCATTAATTTGAATGCCATGGGAAACATGCATGTTCTCTGCAGGTTAGCATAGCAGACGTTTCATTCAACTTTGGTAAAAGTTTGATCTAATATGCTTTGCTCTCCTAAACCAACCTTCAACTTGCCTGAGAGCACGGTGTAAGCATATGTAGCATTCAAAAGAAAACTGGATAAATAACAGAAGGGGAAAAATTAGTGCAATAGGGATGGAGAAGGGAATTAGACTAATCTGGCTACTCTGTAATAAAGAGTTGTCAGAAGCATAACGGACTAATTGGACTCTTTCAGTGCTTGTCATTCTGAAGCTATCAAGTTGCCATGATTGTTGTTAGGAAAAGTGAATTTGTTATTTCTAAATTTATTTCAAGAACAAAAGCTAACGATCACATGTGGGGTTGAATTTCATAATAGCAGCCAAATAAAAACAGTTGGATGCACAGTTAAAAATTACAGATTAGCTATCCACTTAAATTTCACTGTCTTTGAATTGTGGTTGGTTGTGAAGGAAGACAACTTGCCAATATAAAGCAGATCCAGAGACTCTTGATAAGCAACTTCAATCTGTTAGTTCAGTGGGATCCTAACAATAAAATGGAGCTCAGCAAGAGGTGTGGCTGTAGTGGAGAATTTCTAAGGCGAGTCAGATATTTTCCTTTCAGGGGAAAGGGGGCGGGGGGGGGGGGGGGGTGGGGGGTAGGGAGCAGAGCAGTAGGTGGAAAACATCTAGGGGACCCAAGGTAACGTGCACAGAGCATTACTTTGGATACCCCTCCCTCTCCGCTCTCTAGTGCAACCACTTTAACATCAACTACCTACAGTACCTCTGAAACTTCAGTAAAACACTGGAGCTCTGACAGAGCCAGCACTTTGGTGGCACCTCCATGGCAGATTAGCTGTTCTTCCCTTTACCACAACGCACAATTTACCTCGGTGTTACACAGGATTATAATAATTTTGCTAGTGAAGCTGGTGAGTTGAAAAGGGCACGCGAGGCAGGGACCTGGCGAGTTTAAAGGGCAGAATGGTGGCGCAGCTGTAGAGTGGCTGCCTTGCCACGCCAGAGACCCGGGTTCGATCCTGACTATGGGTGCTGTCATGGAGTTTGCACATTCTCCATGTGACCACATGGGATTTATCCGGGGTGCTCTGGTTTCCTCCCACACTCCAAAGACGTACGGGTTTGTTGGTTAATTGGCTTCTGTAAATTGTACGTCGTCCCTAGTGAGGATAGTGCTAGCAACGGGGTGATCGCTGGTTGCCGTGTATACAGTGGGCCGAAGGGCCTGATTGAGCGCTGTATCTCTAAAGTCTAAAGGAACACAGGAACTGGGGCCACTTTGAGTGGAAAGGGAGACCAGCAAATATCACCTGGTAAACCAGATTCTGATCCACCGGGATCAGTTGCAGAGCAAGTTATCAGAGTTTTACTGTGCCTACCTAGAAGCTGATTAATGACCAAGAACCATTGGATTTTCCCCAACTAACAGCTATTTCATGGTCTTTTCCTGCAAGCACTGAGGTAAGACACAATTATCTTGCTGCTCCTTTCTTTGACTGAGACATGATTAACTTGCTGCACAGGGGTTTCCCTCTTCCATCATAGATGAGGCCCTCACTCATGTGTCCTTGGTACTCAGCAGCTCCGGCCTTGCTCCCCCCCACCTAATCGCCACAGAGACAGAGTCCCCCTAGTCCTCACCTTCCATCCCATCGGCCTTCGCATACAACACTTAATCCTCCGAAATTTCCGCCGCCTCCAACGGGATCCCACCACTAGCCACATTTTTCCATCTCCACCCCTTTCAGCCTTCCGCAGAGAACGTTCCCTCCGCAACTCCCGCACTAACTCATCCCTTTCCACCCAAACCACCCCTCCCCAGGTACCATCCCCTGCAACCACAGAAGATGCAACACCTGTCGCTATACCTCCTCCTTCAACTCTGTCCAGGGACCCCGACAGTCCTTTCAGGTTAGGCAGAGGTTCACTTGCACCTCCTACAACCTCACCTACTGTATCCGTTGTTCAAGATGTGGACTCTTATACATCGGCGAGACCAAACGCAGACTGGGCGATCGTTTCGCGGAACACCTTCGCTCAGCCCGCCTGATCTCCCAGTTGCTGGACACTTTAATTCTCCTTCCCATTCGTATACAGACCTAGCAGAGACACCAAGCGGAGGCTTGGCGATCGTTTTGCCGAACACCTCCGCTCGGTCCGCATTAACCAACCCGGTAGCTCAGCCCTTCAACTCCCCCTCCCATTCTGTATCCGACCTCTCGGTCCTGGGCCTCCTCCACGGCCAAAGTGAGCAACACCGCAAGTTGGAGGAACAGCACCTCATATTCCACTTGGGGAGTCTGCATCCTCTGGGCTTGAACATTGAATTCTCTCAATTCTGTTAACCCTTGCTGTCTCCTCCCCTTCCCACCTCTCCCTCAGCCCTCGGGCCCTGGCATTCCCTCTATCTCTATCTCGCTCCCCCACCCTAGTCGCACTAGCTTCTCATTTTCACACTACAAACAGCTGACAATGGCTTGTTCCCTTTATCATCGATACTTTTTTGCATATCTTTCATTCATTGTTCTTTATCTCTCCACATCACCGTCTATATCTCTCGTTTCCCTGATCCCTGACCAGTCTGAAGAATGGTCTCGACCTGAAACGTCGCCTATCTCCTTCGCTCCTTTGATGCTGCTGCACCCGCTGAGTTTCTCCAGCCTTTTGTGTACCCTTGATTCTCCAGCATCTGCAGTTCCTTCTTTAACACGTATACAGACCTTTCTTTCCTACGTCGCCCCCATTGTCAGAGTGAGGGTAAATGCAAATTGGAGGAACAGCATCTCATATTTCACTTGGGCAGCTTACAGCTCAATGGTATGAAAATTGATTTCTCTCACTTCAGGTAGCCCCGGCATTCCCTCTCCCTCTATCCCTCCCCCACCCAAGTCACAATAGCTTCTCATTTTCACCGTACAAACAGCTTACAATGGCCTGTTTCCTTTATCATCGTTACTTTTTTGCATATCTTTTATTCATTGTTCTTTATCTCTCCACATTACCATCTATATCTCTTGTTTCACTTATCCCTAACCAGTCTGAAGAAGGGTCTCGACCCGAAACGTCACCCATTCCTTCCCTCCGGAGTTGCTGCCTGTTCCATTGAGTTAATCCAGCTTTTTGTGTCTTACTTAGGTGTTACATTTTGTTTTGTTTAGATTAGTTTAGAGATTCAGCGTGGAAACAGGCCCTTGGAGACCTCGCCAGCCAGCAATCCCCACGCGTTAACGCTATCCTACACGCACAAGGGACAATTTACAATTGCACCAAGCCAAATAACCTATTAACCTGTATGTCTTTGGAGTCTGGGAGGAAATCGGAGATCCCGGGGAAAATCCAAGCAGGTCACGGGGGAGAATGTACAAGCTCTGATAATACAAGCACACACAGTCAGGATCGAACCCTGTTCTCTGGCACTGTAAGGCAGCAACTCTACTGCTATGCCACTGTGCTGCCCTGCGGTTGAAGGAGAAAATGCCTGAGAAGGAAATAGGTCGGAAGTGAAAGGATGATGGAACTGAGGAACCACGGAGGGTGGGCTCAGTAGACAGCAAAAAGGTCTGGAGACAAGAAGTTAAAGAAGAAGTTAACCAGAAGAAGAAGAAGTTAAGATGTTTCGGGTCAAGACCCTTCTTCAGACTGGTTAACACCAGGCGCTCCGTCTACGACGCATCTGCTCCCAGGATGAGGTGTTCCACACCAGGGCATCACAAATGCCCTAATTCTTCAGAGAACGGGGATTCCCCTCCCCCACTATAGGTGAGGCTCGTACCAGGGCCTCCTCCATACCCCGCAACACTGCCCTCTCTCCCCATTCCCCCACTCGCAACAAGGGCAAAGTCCCCCTGGTTCTCACCTTTCACCCCACCAGCCAGCACATACAACACATAGTCCTCCGCCAGTTTCGCCACCTCCAACGTGACCCCACCACTCGCCACCTCTTCCCATCTCCCCCCCTTTCTGCCTTCCGCAACTCCCTTCCCTCCCGCTCCACCCCTTCCCCTGGCACTTTCCCTTGCAACCGCAAGAGATGCTACACTTGTCCCTTTACGTCCCCCCTCCACTCCTTTCAGGGACCCAAGCAGTCCTTCCAGGTCCGACAGAGGTTCACCTGCACCTCCTCCAACCTCATCTACTGCATCCGCTGCTCCAGATGCCAGATGATCTATATCAGTGAGACCAAGCAGAGGCATGGCGATCGTTTCGCCGAACACCTCCGCTCGGTCCGCAATAACCAACCCGACCTCCTGGTGGCTCAGCGCTTCAACTCCCCCTCCCATTCCGTATCCGGCCTCCCTGTCCTGGGCCTCCTCCACGGCCAGAGTGAGCAACACCGCAAATTGGAGGATCAGCACCTCATATTCCGTTTGGGGAGTCTGCACCCTCTGGGCTTGAACATTGAATTTTTCTCAATTCTGTTAACCTTTGCTGTCTCTTCCCATTCCCACCTCTCCCTCAGCCCTCGGGTTCCTCCTCCTCCTCCTTTTTCCTTTCTTCTCTCCGTCCTCCCACCTCCCATCAGTCTGAAGAAGGGTTTCGGCCCAAAACGTTGCCTATCTCCTTCGCTCCTTAGATGCTGCTGCACCCGCTGAGTTTCTCCAGCTTTTTTTGTGTACCCTCTGGAGACAAGAAGATGACTGGTGGTAGGATAATTTTTGAACTTTTATTGGTACTGAATGAGCAGAGGCCTGTACCTTTAGAGGGGGTGAAATTGGAATGGGTGAGAGTGGAAAATGAGACGTGATGGCTTCTGGAGATGAAAAGATCGAGACAGGGTAAAAGTGGCAAGGGGGGATCAGGTGGAGGAATGTTGGAGGCAAGAGAAGGGGTTGTTTAGTTTAGTTTAGAGATACAGCATGGAAACAGGCCCACCGAGAACACAAACTAGCAATCACTCATGAACTAGTTCTATCCTACACACTGGGGACAATTTACTGAAGGCAATTAACTTACAAACCTGCACATCTTTCAAATATGGGAGGAAACTGGAGCACCCAGGGAAAACCCATGCTGTCACAGGGAGAACGTGCAAACTCCATACAGAGAACAAGTTAGGATCGAACCTGGATTTCTGGCTCTGTGATTGGTTAACATAGCTAACCTGCCAGTTACTGGTTAACTCTGCAGTCACATAAGATGCTTTAAATAAAGATGTTTACAAATGTTAGAAATATTCAATTATTTTTTATTACCAAAAGTTAAGGTACTCATCAGGATACATTTTGAGCTGCCAAATGACACAAAGTGCTGGAGTAACTCAGCAGGTTAGACAGCAGGAGAACACGAATAGGTGACTTTTCGGCTCAAACCTGTTCTTCTTGACCCAAAAGATCACCTTTGCATGTTCTCTAGAGATGCTGCCTGACCTGCTGAGTTACTCCATTGGTGTATTAACAAGCATCTGCAGTTTGTCGTTCACGGAAGAGTTAGATAGTTAGAGATAGCTCTTAGGTCTAACGGAATCAAGGGATATGGGGAGAAAGCAGGAATGGGGTACTGATTTCGGATGATCAGCTACGATCGTACTGAATGGCGATGCTGGCTCGAAGGGCCAAATGGCCTACTCCTGCAACTATTTTCTATGTTTCTATGTTTCTATGTTTTAACATTTTAAGCTGGTTTCCTGAAGCACATGCAAGTGATAATATATTATAAAGTGACACAGTTCAAATACTAATAAAACCTCAATTTCCTTTAAGACAAGAACAGTGGGTGCTGCCCACCTTACCCTTTGACTCATGGATTTTCACTTGTACAGTCAGGAAAAGGATTGCCATGGTTTTAACACGAGCACATTGCTAAAATTAACATACCGAATAGGCTCTGATATTTTACTTTTCCCCTAACTAAATTCCAACACTTAAAATCAATTATCAATTACTTTAACAGAAGGTAAAATGTCATGGGTGTTTACTGCCAGTGTGGGAATTCCACTCATGTGGAAAATTCTGCTGAATGGTAAAACATAAGCAAACAGAATATATATCCTCACATGAGCCCGTGATATTGCTGAACCTTTTCCTCACTTTTGACCAAAACCTGAGGAAACAGCAGTAGGGGAAAGATTTGGCAAGCAGTTGCAGTGAGGGAGTCGTTAGTGAGGGGACGGGCAGGAGTTCTTGTGGCTGAGAGCAAGACTCCAGAATGGTTCATGGCCTCCCTGGTGTCAGGGGTAGAGATGTCTTGAAATTGGTACAGAACATTCTGAAGAGGTAGGAAGAACAAACAGCCAGAGCTGGTACATATCGATACTGAATGTGTAGAAAGAAAGAGGAATGAGGTCTTGAAAAGTGAGTTTCAGGAGTTAGGCAGTAAATTAAAAAGCCAAACCTTTTGGGTTGTAATCTCAGAATTACTCACCGTTTTAGTGAGGATATAGATAGGTATGGGTAGGACAGAGAGGTGCATGACTAAAGAGCTGATGCAGGAGGGAGGGTTTTAGGTACTTGGATCATTGAGGTTGCTGCTAAGGTTGGTGGGACCTGTACAAGAAGGTGGGGGACAAATACCCATACAGGAAAGTTTGTTCATGCCATGTGGGAGAGCTTAAACTAAATTTGTGGGGGGTAGGGGGGATAGGGGGAGCGGTAAGTAGCATGGTAGCAATATAGCAGGTGAGGTGAAAAAATGTGGTATATAAATCAAACTAGACCCGTGGGCAGAGCAGAGAAGAGCAGATAAGATAGCATAGGCGGACTGGCAGACTCAATTTCATTCATTTTAATGCAAGGAGCCTCACGGGTAAATCAGGCGAGCAGATAAGATGGATCAGCACTTGAAATACTTTGTTATTGAAACCTCAGAAATGTGTGTATGTGGGAAGGATAGGACTGGCAGTTTAATATTCCAGTTAAGTTACAGACGTTCCAGATGTGACATGGCGAGTGCAACATAGTTTTAGTTTAGTTTTAGCTTAGGTTAGGTTATGCTTCCACAGTATAGAAACAGGCCATTCAGCAACCGAGTCCACACCAACCAGCAATCACCCGTCACGCTAGTTCTACGTGATCCCATTTTCTAATCCACTCCCTACAAACTTTGTGTAATTTTCAGAGGCCAATTTACTTACAAACCCGCACGTCTTTGGGATGTTGGAGGAAACTGGAGAGCCTGCAGGAAACCCACGCAGGGAGAAGGCGCGAACTCCACACAGACAGTACCCGAGGTCAGGATCGAACCTGGCCCTCTGGTACTGTGAGCCAACAGCTCAACCAACTGTGCCAGTGGGATGTTACACTCCTAGATTGTGGAGAACCGAGCAGCGGTAGATCCTGGCTTACCCTAGAGGGAAATCCCAATGGGGACATATGGGTACAGTTTAAAAGAGGGGCAATCTCTTTGCCTGGGTTATACAATGTGCCTCCCTTGGTCAGTGGGAATTAGAGGAGCAGATATGTAAGCAAATTGCACGATGTAAGAGCAACAGGATTATAGTACCGAAGGATGTAAACTTTATCATCTTGACTGGGAATGCCAGAGTGCAAAGTGCTCACATGGGGCAGAATTTAAGTGCAGCCAACAAAGGTTTTGGAGACAAAGGTGCATTGAGAGTCCTATCCGATCTCAGGAAATGAAACTGGGCAGATGGTGAAAATGTCTGTGGAGAAAGACTTTGAGAACAGTAACAATAATTCCCTAAATTTGAACGTAGTTATGGAATAGTCTGAAGAAGGGTCTCGACCCGAAACGTCACCCATTCCTTCTCCCGCTATGTTACTCCAGCTTTTTGTGTCTACCTATGGAAAGGAATATATTTGGTTCTCAAGTTAAGATGACCAATTTCAATAGTGTAAGAGTGTACTGTTTCTGTATTGTAAATTTCTTGTAATTTGCACAGTATAATTCGGGGTGACATTGATAGGACGTTTCTCTGGCTGTTGAGAGGGTATGGCCATTTTCCTGGCTGAATATTTTATCTTCCTAAAACATACCATTGGAAGCAGGTTAAAATAGTTGCCAGGTGCTGCCCAATGTGTTCCCAGCCCATTCACACTCTGCCATTTTAATGAGGTATATTTGGGGGCATCAGAGTCTCAGTTTGCCACCAATACTTTCTGGGTTGATTACTTTAATGAATATTGATATGATTCACCTTTTCTTAAATGATGAAATGCTTGGTAAATTCTTTACTAAACTCACTTTGAAGTGTACAACCTTTTGAAAACTAATCCCAATGTAGTACTGTTGTAACAGGAACAAATGCAATGGTGAAATTTAAATGTCGACGGCAATAAACACTCTCATTCAGTCATGTTTATTTAGTACGTTTCTTAATTGCCGGGACCTTCGTACCTGGTGATACCTGGAACATTCAGCATCTCTGCCAATAAGCCTTTGCATTTTGAAATTCCAATGTCATTGCTAACAAGGAGTGAGCACTCTGTTTAAACACAGGCTCAAAAAGGTGTGGTATGCTGTAAAAGTTTACTGGCCTTCACCAGCCAACTTCACAAACTGATTACAAAGAGCTGAAATGGCTGCACATATTTCAGTAAGCAAATCTAGGCAGAGTTGGTTCGCTTTCTTCAATTGAGATTTAATGAGGGATGAGACTAAATTATGTACGAGCTCAGATTACAGTTTTTTTTAAGTTCGATTTTTCTCTACGATAGCTACACTTGTAAAATGTAAACAAATTTTATATTTAGAGGTGAATTTAGTTGCAAAGTTGTCAAATATTCAATTCACTCCCTTAGGAAACAATGAATGCCTTCCAAAAGTAATTGTGAACAGGTGCCACTTATTCCCGCAGTGCTGTTTACAAGTTTGTTCTCAACTATTGCGTGCACCATGAAATCCAGAATGTCTACAATATTCACTGAAAAACCAAACCCATCAATAAACTGGAAGAAATATCACAGAAATGCGAGATCAATTCCTCATGATTCATCCTGTCTATTATTCTGTAGCCGGCGATACTGCTGATCTCTTGCGATGTCAAACAGCTTCTGTGTATGTTTTTCACAGGCAAATCAGACTCTGAGGAGATTCCTGAAATCACTCTTCCAAGTGGCATTAGGTCGGGAGTCCAATGAGGTATCTCTCAATGGTTTTTGCTCAAATGAGGTATAATGCATCAGCGGGAGTAGATAGGGGTGGGCTTGTTGTATAAACTCTGATGCAACACGTCACATTTAAGCAGTAATAGTCCATAGCGTACATGTTGAAACAAAGAACTGCAGATGTTGGTTTATACCAAAGATAGACACAGATTGTTGGAGTACCCCAGTGGGTCAGGCAACATCACTGGAGAAAAAGGATGGGTGACATTTCAGGTCGGGTCTGAATAGGGCTCCCGACCCGAATGGTTACCCATCCTTTTTCTCCAGAGATGCTACCTGCCCCATTGAGTTTCTCAAGCACTTTGAACCTATCTATAGTCCATAGCATCCCTCTTAAAAACACATAAAACAATTTATGTTTTTGGAAGATAGACACAAAATGTTGGAGTAATTCAGCGGGTCAGACAGCATTGTTGGAGAAAAGGAATAGGTGACGTTTTGGGTCGAGACCCTTCGTCAGACTCGAAACTTGATCTGCTTCTGGAAAATCTTTTCCACCCATGAACAGTGAGAATTGGAGTTAAAGCCACAGAATCAATGCAGCTACCTTAGCAGTTGAGAGGCTGTAACCTTGAGTAGCTATGCATGTATGCTGATTCTGAAATAGATATGTTATTGTTATTGCCCTGAAAGCAATAAAGCTTTTCTGCAAACACCGATAACTTATCTGTTCAACGTTAAGAAGTCGCCACCTCACATTTTGCTGTTTTGTTCACGCAATGCTATAAATTTCTGTCATTCACTTAACAGCCAGTAACTTTGGTCACAAGGTATAAAGGACTAAAACATTGCCTTATATGTTAAATGAATGCATGTAGAACTTATTTATATATTTACTGTGGACACTGAGTCATTCTTGAAATTAAGTTCACTCTTGCAATATCTTGCAGGGTCGTGTGAAAGAACTCAACTTCTTATCTCTTCAAAATAGGTCCAGGAGGAGGGGGAATGTTGGATGTAGCAGTAGGGGCTGTCACTGGAGGGTAAAAGAGGAAGGGTAATGTTGGATAGACACAAAATGCTGGAGTAACTCAGTGGGACAGGCAGCATCTCTGGAGAGAAGGAATGGGTGAGGTTTCGGGGTTAAGACATGTCTACAGGCAGACCCTTCTCTCCAGAGATGCTGCCTGTCCCACTGAGTTACTCCAGCATTTTGTGTCTATCTTTGTTTAAACCAGCATCTGCAGTTCCTTCCTACGCAGGGTAATGTTGGAAATGGGAGAAAGGGTTCCGAACTGAAATGTCATCTATCCATATTCTCCAGAGATGCTGCTTGTCCCGCTGAGTTCCTCCAGCCCTTTGTGTCCTTTTCTCATCTCTTCAGTTCTCCAGAAGTTAAACTGGAATTGAATATTCATATTTACCAAAAAAGATTTCACTGGCTTTATGTAACAAAATTCACTTTTCATTGGAGACCTGCAACATTGCATTGAGTTGCATTGGCCTAGGAGAATAATGCTGCTGATCATATTCATAGTAAAAGGCCTTTGTATGCAATATTTGCATGTTTCAAAATTAAAAAATCTTCACAAAAAAATTACATTTGTAAGCATATATTCCAACATGTTTTTATTGATAAATGTCCACTCCTTTTCCATGCCCTTCTGATTACGCCAAGTATTTGTTGGGTGCAGCTCCACTGTGACTGGGATGTCTCCACAGCTGACTATTCTTGATATACAGGGGAACAATTACAGGCTACACAGCTGTGGCCAGCTCACAACTCCACCCAAATTGTGTTCTCATCCATGCTCATGTATGCAAATTTCCAAAATAGTATATCGGTGGATTACAATCTAGGGTTGTGAAAATTCAACCTTCATTTTCTATCCAACTACTTCGTGAAGACACTGTTCATTGTGCCCGGTCCTGAGACATGGCTGCTTTTTGTAGCTCCTCAATAAACACCACAGTGCATTGATAAATGTGCTGGGGTCTGACTAAGGTGATTAACAATAACCTAAGGGCCTGTCCCACCAGCATGCGGGGCCAGTCCCACTTCGATCGGCGGAGGCGTATGGAGTTGTGCGGGGCAGGTCCCGACATCATGCGGGGCTCCAAAAATCTTGCACTGTCCAAAAATCCCGCGCGGCAACGGCCTGTCGGCCCGCAGGCACATTGCGGGTGTACGCAGCGTCTCGATGGGCGTACGCAGCGCTTTGATGTTGTACGCAGTGTCTTGACATCGTACGCAGCATCTTGATGGCGACGCCTAGCGCGTGGCGTTGCGCAATGACGTCAAAGCCCGGCGTGCTGTTGCGTGACGATGTCACCGCCCGACGGCGGACGATGTCCAAATTCAGTCGGCCTGCCTCCTGCACAGCTGATTAGTGAGTATGATGTCGGGACCAGCCCCGCACAACTCCATACTCCTCCGCGGTTCGAATTGGTACTTAACTGGATCATCTGGAAAAAATCCATGTTGTCATGGGGAAACTGCAAACTCTGGTCAGGATTGAACCCAGTTCCCTGGAACTGTTGAGATTAAGCTCGTAACGAGATCCATGCAACATTTCCCATTGATGCCACAGCTAGGAAGGGTCACAGTTCAGATTTATTCACATTTCCAAATGAAAACTAAAAAAATGCAGCTGCTGAAACATTAACTCTGTTTCTCTTGCCACAGACGCAGCCTGACTTGCGCAGTGTTTTCAATAGTTTCAAAAATATTTTTATCCCATGTCCTTGAATGTAGTTACACTGCTCTGAATAAATTCCAGCCACTTCTTTAGAGGAAGAAAAGTTAATGGATGAATGTTACTTTCGGACAACCTAGCAACCTAACCAGTTGTTCGTAGAAACAAAGATAATGGTCTGTTGAAGTGTTTTGAACCAAAACGTCACCTATTCCAGGGTTACACAAAAAGCTGGAGAAACTCAGCGGGTGCAGCAGCATCTAAGGAGCGAAGGAGATAGGCGACGTTTCGGGTCGAGACCCTTCATCAGACGTTCCATTTCCCCAGAGATGCTGTTTGGCCCGCTGCGTTACTCCAGCTTTTCGTATCTATCTTTCGTTTAAACCAGCATCTGCAGTTCCTTCCTACACAAATATATTGTTTCCCTGCCTTCTCATCCAACAGACAACTGCGTGAGAATGGTAGTTCTCAACAAACTCTTGCTCCTCCTTGGGTACAGATGGCATCTTTCTAACGTTCTATTCAAAATGGGCAGATAGAAGATGTAAGAAGGAAAAAATACATCATTTACTGACAGTGTTTAAGAAGGAACTGCAGTTGTTGGAAAAATCGAAGGTAGGCCAAAATGTTGGAGAAACTCAGCGGGTGAGGCAGCATCTATGGAGCGAAGGAATAGGCAACGTTTCGGGTCGCAGAATGTCACCTATTCCTTCGCTCCATAGATGCTGTCTCACCGGCTGAGTTTCTCCAGCATACCTTCAATTACTGACTTATGTTTTGGAGAAAGGACAAACCATTGTCTGAAATTATAGAAATTATAATTTAATATTCTCCACTTGCCCAGGTGAGTGCAGCTTTAATAATACTCAAAGCTGTACAGATCATAACAAGGAGAGGATATTGGTTTCTGGTCAACCAAGGAAGGCAATGGCTGGAGGCTTGTAGCAGTCTGGGGCTTGGGCACCTTTAATAACAACTGGAGCATGGACTGGACTTGGAAAATGGTGCTCCTTGCATGCGGTCTCAGTAGACTCTTGTGTACATTTGCTAATCGGGGATGGTAGGCAATACTCTACTGCACTACAAGAAAATAATTTCACTATGCGTTTGCACTTCAGAATTATGTATAGGAAGGAACTGCAGATGTTGATTTAAATCCAAGATATTCACAAAAAGCTGGAGTAACTCAGCGGGACCAACAGCATCTCTGGAGAGAAGGAATGGGTGACGTTTCAGGTCGAGACCCTTCTTCAGACTGAAGTGAATGGCTTGGATTCTGAACACGACCAATATAATTTGTGCCACACTCTCATTTTACTTCTGCCATTGGGAAGAAGGTGTTGGAGCCTGAAAATGTCCAGGCTCAGCAGCAGCTTCTTTCCTACAACCATCATGTTATTCAACAAGGCAACCTCCAAGCAGGCTCCAAATTATATAGACTTGGGTACATCGTTTTTGCACTATTATTGGCTTTTTATTCGTCTGTTTGTGTGTACGTATATATATTATGTGCTAATACTATGTTTACATATCTATTCTGCTGCTCTTGGTAAGAATGTAATTGTTCCATTTCAGGACAATAAAACGCTCTTGATTCTTCTGCCACATTCAATATGATGCCACAACAGGCAACTCTTCTTCCCATCCTCACCCCTTTCAACATCCTGAAGTGACAAATCCCTCCATGACAGCCGTCTCCACGTTGCACATAGATGTGTTTGTATCATACCACAATGATTGCATTACCTATAGCACCATCCCTGGCAGACATACTCCACCCATCCTCCCTATTGAGGCACTGAGTTCCTTGTGGAATGTGAAGCAGGGATTCACCCGCAGCCAACAGACAACTTCATTGGTTTACAATCTGTTCAATCTACTGAAGAAACCTCAAGTATTTGGATGTTAAATTTAATTTTCCATCCCACTCTCATTTAAACCTCCAGCATTGTCTCAAGGCAGCTCGAGGAACAATGTGCCCATCTCTCCACTGGTAAAATATATAATCTTGCAGTCTCAACATTGAGTCAACAACTACTGATAATAATGGCTTCACCCAGTTTCTCAGATACCAATTCCTGGTAATGATTTTGCTGTTATCATTTGCAGACCTTTTTTTATTAGTCTGTTATCTTAAACCGTTCCTCAAGTCTCCAAAAAAAATTAAACATTAAATTCTTAATGAATTAAATGCTACTCTTTTGCAAAATTACGTTTTCAGAACAAGAGAAATTTGGCAGCAACTAAAATGTCTCACACCATTTAAATTTGCATTTCCAATGTTCCAATCTTCCAAATGTTCTGGTGTCATAATGAGTAATTAGTAGACAAGTATTGTTTTAACAGTACATAGCATTTTTATGTTTGTACTATATTTGCCATGTTTTGGTTTTAATACCACCATTATGCATTGCTAAAATGTTACAATGTTGTGGGCAGACATCTCACTATGATTTTTCATTATAAAAACATTATTATTATTATTATTATTATTATTATTATTATTATTATTATTATTATTATTATTATTATTATTATTGCAGACTAAATGATTTGGAATCACTGCACAATGATCCCTTTGCAGGATCCAATTTGGTTTAAGATAATTGCGTTAATTATTATCCAATTATTGTCTCTCCAACTGTTTTTCAGTTGCTGTATGAAGGAAGTTTGAGAGACTTCTACAACTTGTTGAAGATGCAGGAACTTGGGGGAAGTGGTTATGACTGTTCAGGGCCTGTCCCACTTAGGGGATTTTTTCGGCGACTGACGGCTACTGTCATAGTCGTAGCAGGTCGCTGAAATACCGGCGACTGGATCACCCTACGACAATGTCTGCGACAATGTCAAGGACAAGCTACAACAACCTACCACCTAGTCAACGTCAAGCTACGGCAAGCTACCGACAACCAGCAACCCATTCGGACGTCCACCTATGAGCACACCTACGACAACCTACGTCCACCCGCGACAAGCTACGACAACTGAAGACAACTTAAGACATTTTAGTCACCGGTACCTGTTGCCGGTTGACGTGGGTAGTAGTCACCAATGGAATTCACCAAAGTCAGCACCGACGACAACCTACGTCACCTGGTGACAACCTACGTTAAGCTGGCGACAACTACGACAGTACCTACGTCAGGGGTAGTCAAGCTACGCTCATTGGCGTCAAACCCACTGTCGCCGACTGACCCCGAACATTTTTCAATATGTTGAAAATCCAGCAGCAACCAGAAAGACACTATGACTCTTTGGGTGACTGAGGAGGCTACTCACGACCATACAGGTGACATCCCAGCGACCATGTGGCGACAGTCTAGTCGCCTGCAGTTGCCTAAAAAATCGTCTAAGTGGGACAGGCCCTTTAGATATCTTGCTGCATGCAGTTCTCTGTATGGGCTCTGAATGTGACAGCAAGCAGTGCTGTTGTACCAAGGAAATAAAGGATTGATCTTCAGATTTACCTTCCATGCATCGTTTCATGAAGCAGATGTTTAAAATCACTCTTTCCCCACCCAAGATTCCCTATTTCAGTCACCTTTCTACAAGATTATTTCTTGTCTCCTTCCCTGGAGGCACCAACTCATGCCAGATATCACACAACAGCTACTGGCTGCCCTGTGATATCTCAGTCAAGTATTCTCTCTCCATTTCTGAGATTATTCATGAAAGGTTTATTTCAGTGTGTGGGAGGGAACACCATAACCAATCTCACCTCACCTTCTGTCTACATAAGCATATTATTCCAACGCTGAATACAACAGAAAACTGGAATGTTAGACAAACCAAGACCAAAGGGAACCTGCAGACCAAGCAGCTTTCTGATCTCTGTGATTTAGTGGTATATTGTTTAGTACATTCCCACTAAACTCCGAACTATCAACTGCATCGATTGCACTAAGGACAATGGGCTTTTTTTGTTTTTTACTGTTTTTTTTAAATATTGAACTTCTTTAATGTTTGTTTAGTATATCATCTATTAAGTACTGTGTTCCCAAACCTGTTCTGCTGTTGCAAGTAAGAATTTTATTGTTCCATTTCGGTGCATATGACAATAAAACAGTGGTGACTACATTTGTTCAGTGGGCCATGGATAAATAAGCAAATTATAGGTTCTAAGCAATTACTAAGCAGTTATCCCCTGGTGTTTCATAAAATACAGTAATAGACCATCTCTAGTTTTGATTTTGTTTCACTTTGCATGTAATCTAGCAAATAGAATCCAATGTTTCTGATTAATTAAACATGTATAAATCAGGATAAGAATACATGTGGCATTATTCCAGCATTTTATATTTCTAATGTACAGTGTCCAAATTATATCAGTGATTTGTGATTACACACCAAATTTAAGATCATGTTCAACATTACTCACAACTGAAATAAAATTAAAAACTCCTTGCAATTATAGTCACATTATCTTCAAAGCCAGTATACCAATTGTGGTATTAATTACAAAACGCAATACTGAAAAGTAAAAATCATGACGCAAAGTTTATTTCAAAACTGACATTTTCAGCAAAAACAACTGAAAAGATGGTGGTAAACAAAACAATAAAACTCCTACGAGGCAATAAACTTAATCACTTGCTATTATAAGTTTTAACAACCATTCCCACAAGATACACAAACATATTTGGCAAGATACCAGGAAATTGGACCAAATCTTCAAGAACAAAATTAACTGAATAGTCAAACACTGCATATGTATGTTAAAGGAAGCAATTTGTGGTTCTTGACAGGATGTATATTATACAGGAAAAACTGAAAACTATCTTGGCTCATGATGAAAGGTACATTTTCAATATTCTTATGAATGTTTTAATTCACACTAAAACTCATGGTAATACCTTTAGTAGAACATGGTTCAGTTTACCATGAGCCATTTGCTAATATATAGAAATCATCCATTTGCTCCCACACTCGTCTAAATTGTCTCTAGTGTCTAAATAGACATTTTATCAGTTGTCAGTTTATCACGATAGTGCCAAAAAAAGCCTATATTCAAATTTATAATGGGGACTATTTATATGAACCTGTCACGCTGTAATTATACTCTCCCCCAGAGGTTGGAGCTGCTGCAATACTTTGGCATTATACTGTCCAACTCCACAGCCTGAATGGCATGGAAGCTCATAAAAACAACTCCTTCTCACATAGCATCGTTAAAGCAGTAAAAATGCCCCTAGGCGTTAAGCATGAACATGGCTACCAGTCAAACCACACAGAAATCACTTACAATGCCAGTTAATTTTTTTCTTTCTCGGCTCTATTAATTTGCAGGTTACAAATTATCAATAAAATTTGCTGCCAACCCCTATATTCCAAAACCTCGACTTCCAGACCTGCAATTGTGAAATATTAAGCTGTTTGGGATGGAAATTATTTTCAAGTAGCACAATAATTAGAAGCGTTTGAGGATTCAAAGGATGTCCAAGACAGTGATAATGAGAAATAGAAAATTAGTGTAATAGGAAATGAGAGTAGACTAGTGAAAAACGCAAAACATTAATCTTAAGAAAAAGACTAGCAAGAGCAATTGTGGTTCCCTTATAAAACAAACGGAATAATTCAAAACCAGAAAATAAGGAAATAGCTGAGGAATTTAAAATCTTCCAGAAATACTACAGAATCAAAGGAGAACTAGTGAAAATTAGGAAGTAAAAACAGTATTGTAAAAAATATAAGTACTAGAGAACTTAATGAACCAAAAAACTGATGCACCTCAATGAAATGATGATCTGCATCCCAGAGCTTTCAATTAGGTGGCTCTAAGGATAGTGGACGCTCTTGTGATCATCTTCAAAATTATTTACATCCACAATGCTCCTTGCACACGTGACAACTCCACTTAAGAGAAAATAAAACAATTCCCACTGATTTGTTAGTTTGACATTGGTAGTTGGGAGAATGCGAACAGAAGGGTTTTCATAAGGCACCACGTAAAACATGGATAACAAGCCTATGGCATTAGGGATCTGCAGATTAAGAGTTGATTAATAGATAGAAAACAAAGAATCAAAATAAAGGGGTCAGCTTTGGTCAAGTTGGCCGGCTGTGATTAGTGGGGTTATCGCAGGAATTGGAGCAGAACCTCAACTATTCACAATCTATATTAATGATTTGGCTGAGAGACAAAATACAATGTAACTAAGTTGAAATGTGGAGAGGACGCAAAGAGGCTTCCAGATGGTAGGAACTGGCTGTGTGAGTCGGCAGAGAAAGTACAATGTGAAAAATGCAAGGTTAGCCACTCAGTCGGAAAGCAAAATGCTGTGTGTTTTCTAGCTGGTTGGAGGCTGGAAAATAGTCAATATTTGCGGGGAGAAAGGCATGGGGAGAGATCCTGGATATCCTTTTGTACAAGTTGCGGAAACCTATGTGCACTAGGCAATTATGAAGGCAAATGATATATTGGCCTTATTGCAGGAGAATTTGAGTATGGGAATAAAGTGATAGGTATCTCTACAATATAAAGCAGCCTTTGGACCTCTTTGCATTTCCAGACTCTCTGGTGACTTACAAAGGTCACCAGGGCCTCTGTGATTGGAATGACTAACAGGTCAATAAAGATGGAAAGTCAATAGAGCCAAATTTCAGAAGCACAGCGCACAGATAAACAATATACTTCTACATCAAAGGACTAAAGAAGAGTGATTCTTTAAAATAATATCTGACACATTGATTTGTTTTTATTTGGCCAGTGTTATAATACTATATATCAAAACCTCTTCCATTTTGAATAGTTTTTAGATTTAATGTGCAAAACCACAATAATGAAAGGAGTCGCAGTTGGGCTCTACTGGCTGTGGGATGAAACGGAGTGAAAGCAAGGGTTATGAGTGGTGACATTACTATATAGTTGGGTGTTGCCAGTGTACATGTAAAACATGATATATTTTTGAATGAGGTCAGCAAGGGTCATCATGTAGAGGAAAAATGGGGGCTGGCAATTAATATATCATGGGGTCTTAGGTGAGAACAAAAGTGGGGAAGAGTTAAGAGCATGTCCCACTTATGCGAGGTTTCGGCGACTTGCTGGCACCCGTCACAGACGCAGCAGGTTGCCGAAAAATGTCAAAATGTTGAAAATCCAGCGGTGACCAGAAAAAGGGACGACTCTTTGGGCGACTACTCACGACCAAACAGGCGTCTCCTGCGACATGTCGCCTGTATGGTCGTGAGTCGTACCTTTTTCTGGTCGCCGCTGGGTTTTCAACATTTTGACATTTCTCGGCGACCTGCTGCGACTATGACGCGGCCGGCAAATCGCTGAATAAAATCGGGTAAGTGGGACAGGCCCTTTAGAGTCATACAGCATGGAAACAGGCCTTCAACCCATCTTGTTCATGCTGACAACGATGCCCCATCCAAGCTAGTATTATTTGCCAGGCCCTGGTCCATATCCCGTTCAATCTCAATCCCATGTAGCTGTCCAAATGTCTTTTAAATGGTGTCAATGGACACGTGTCAAATACTTCTGACAGCTCATTCCATATACCCACCACCTTCTGTGTGAAAAGTTGCCCCTTTCGTTCCTATTGAATCTTTCCCTTCTCACCTTAAACCTATGCACTCATGTCCTTGATTCCACTACCCTGGGTAATAGACTGTGCATTCACCCTATCCATTCCCCAAATTGTTTTATAACCTGTATAAGATCCCCCCTCAGCATCCTGCTCTCCAAGGAATAAAGTGTTAGCCTGCCAAATTCTCCCTGCAGTCCTATAGCTCAGGCCCTCGAGGGCTATGTAAGATGTTGGTCTCAGTTACATCTGGTGACACTTCCAAAGAGATAATATTGTTTCAGTACATTGGCTGGGACAGAACTCTCAAAGAATCTGAACATGGAATCAAAAGAGGGATTGGCATACAATTGGATAACGGCAACAAGTTCTAGGACTTTGGAGAAGAATGATGGGAAAGCAAGTGAGGGGTGTTTACATTAACAATTCAAGCCAATGTTGGGTAGTCAGCAGCTTTTTAGGAATGAGTGGTCACTGGGACAGGACATGGGATTTATTAATATGATGAGCCCACTGACAACCAAATGGGAAGATGAGGGAAGATACCATGGACTTAGGCCAGGGCAAGAGGCAACCTTATGGTAGGTGGGTGGGTGGACAAGAGAAAATGGAGATAAGGGAGCCAATTTATCTCCTGACAAAATAGATCAACAAATCTCTGCACTCCAGAATGGTCCTGGAATCGCAAGAGGTTTCGGCAAAGGAGAACAAGACCCAGGAACATCTAACGTAAGTTCGCCAAATCTGACAAAAAGCAGCTAAATCTGTTCAAGTACAATCAAGAGTATTGTTTGCCTTGCCATGGGCTATGCCAGGAGTATCTGGCCCATTGCAATTATACGTAGGTTACAACTAGACCTGTGCAGGAGAATAATATTTACCTTACTCACCAAAGTTTGAGCTTAAGTAACATTGGGTTTCCATTGAAATCCTCCTTATAGTTCAGTTCAGTTCAGCTCAGTTCAGTTCAGTTTAGTTTATTAGCACGTGTATCGAGGTACCTGCAACTTGCTCCTCTTCACTTTTAAATCTTTCCCCTCTCACCTTACACCTATGGGTCCCTTATCGTGGGAAAAGGACTGTGACTGTCTACCCTGTCCAGGCCCTAGATGTTCATGCCTCAACTTACTTTACTGCAGGGAAAACAGTCCCAGCCCATCCAATTGCCCCATACAAGTTCTCCAGTCTGGGCAACATTCCTATGAATCTTTTCTACACCCTCTTGTTGAATCATATCCTTCATAAAGCATGTGGTCAGAACTGTACCCAATACTGTGGAGAAGGCAGTAGAATGGGATTAGGAGGGAGAGATAGATCAGCCATGATGTAATGGCAGAGTAGACTTGATGGGCCGAATGGCCTAACTCTGCTTCTATTCCTTATGACCTTATGACCTTACTGCAAGTACAGGCTAATTATTGATTTGCATGACTAATATGTATATGGTGTCTCAACTCCTATACTCAATGTCTCAGCTAATGTAGGCAAACATATATGTCTTCTCCACTCTGGCGCAGCGGTAGAGTTACAACCTTGCAGTGAATGCAGCACCAAAGCCAAAGGGTTTGATCCTGACTACGGGTACTGTCTGTACGGAGTTTGTACGTTCTCACCGTGACCTGCGTGGGTTTTCTCCGAGATCTTCGGTTTCCTCCCACACTCCAAAGACGTACAGGTTTGTAGGTTAAATGGCTTGGTAAATGTAAAAAATGTCCCTAGTGTATGTAGGATGGTGTTAATGTGGAGGGATCGCTGGCCGACGTGGACCAGATGGGCCGAAGGACCTGTTTCCCTGCTGTATCTCTAAGCTAAACTAAAAAATGAACTGTGTTGCCACTTTTAGGGAAATATGTACTTGTCCCCCAAGGTCTCACTGTTCAACAACACTCCCCAAGCCACTCCCATTTATTGTGTACATCCTGGCCTAATTTAACTTCCAAAAATGCATCATTCAGCACTTGTCAAACAGCCATTCCCTTTGCCAATTTCCCCCTTGATCTAAATGCTATTATAGCCTGAGACAACCTTCTTCACTGTCCACTGCACCATCCATTCTGGTGTCACCTGCAGACCTATTAATTATGGCTCTTTCATTCTCATCCAAATGATTAATATATATGATGAACATTAAAGGACCCAGCGCTGATCCCAGCATGCCACAGAAGGCCGTAGAGGCCAAGTCAATTATATTTTTGTCAGAGATTGATAGATTCTTGATTAGTTTTGATCAGGGGCTGTGGGGAGAAGGAGGAGAATGGGGTTAAGAGGGAAAGATTGATCAGCCACGATTGAATGGTATAGTAGATGGGGCGAATGGCCTAATTTTGTTCCTATAACTTATGAACTATGAGCATGATACTCTGAGCAATAGTTTGAACTCCTCAGTAGTCAGCTACAAATTCTAGGCCATTAGATATCAGATTCACCCACTGACCTACAGGAATGATGCCAAGTTTCACATTTTTCAAACCACCTTTCAGCCAAGACTACGTCAGCTCCTTCAGCTGTGCTGAAACAAATAGCATAGCACTATTTTGAATACAATCAGGGAGGTACTTCCCTGTGTGTTGATTAAAACATGTTCTTCTTCAACTCTTCTCCCTCAGCCCTCGGGCCCTGGCATTCCCTCTCTATCTCTCTCCCCCACCCTAGTCGCACTAGCTTCTCATTTTCACACTAGAAACAGCTTACAATGGCTTGTTCCCTTTATCATCGATACTTTTTTGCATATCTTTCATTCATTGTTCTTTATCTCTTCACATCACCGTCTATATCTCTTGTTACCCTGATCCCTGACCAGTCTGAAGAAGTGTCTCGACCCGAAACGTTGCCTATCTCCTTCGCTCCTTAGATGCTGCTGCACCCGCTGAGTTTCTCCAGCCTTTTGTGTACCCTCTTCTTCAACCAGCATCACTTAACCACTTGTTTTACTTTGGAGTCACGTGAGTGACTACATGAAGACCCCACCAGCATGCATGCGCGACATATCGTCGAACGCATTGCGAAGCAACAGGCAGGAGGAGCACCGCTCCTCCAGCGTATGTTTTAAAATGGGCCGCAGGTAAGTCTTACCATTCCTGAGGTTGTTGTCGGCTCTGTGTTGTTTGCATTACAGAGCGCACCAACATGGAGTCCAGGACAAAGTCCAAACAGGCCACTGCCAAAATTGCTGCTGAGGACTGCGAAGGAGGCAGCCAGCAGCGGTCGAGTTCTCCAGAGTTGCTGGTTCAATCCGCAGCCCTCGACTTCACGCCGCAACAGCCCGCAGGTGCTCCTCGGACTGGCGGCAAAACCACCCGGAAGTCGGGCAGTTCCGCTGACTCGGCTGAGTCCGGACCGGAGGATACCCTGCTTGCGGGAAGCGACGGCAGTCGACTGTCCCGCATGGAGCGGATGGTGGAGCAGTTGTCCAACGTGACCTGCTGCAGCAGGGGTATTGTCACAGTGGGTCTCTTAGCAGACCCACGGCAGCATCCTTTTCAGGACTGCCAAATGTCTCACCCTCCTTGCAGGGTAGCATAAGGAGTCAGAACTGGGCTGACTCTGAAGAGGGGAGCATGGCTGAAGATACACCAATGCTAGGGGTGCCAGAAGAGGAGCTATTGGGAATGGTCACGAAATTTACGATGCCTACCCAAAAAGGGCTGCTGTTGCATCCAAAGTTGGCAGCCAGTATCAACTATATGGCAACAAACCAACTTCAAGAACAAGCCATTAATGACACGGCAGCCAAATACTTAGCTCCGGAGAATTGTGTCTCCCTCAACGTGCCTGCTGTTAACAACCCCATTTGGGGTAACATGAACCCTGGCATCAGGAGCCAGGAAGTGAAACTCCAGAAGATCCTCAAACTACTGGCTGCTGGAATTACGGCCATTGCCAGGTCAGTGGATGGAGTTGAAATGCCGGATGAGCTACAGGATGCTCTAGCTCTCCTATGTAACACTCAGTATGAGATAAACAGTTACAGGAAGAGTGTCATCTGGCCTGCACTGAACCCCAAGTTTGCGGGGTTGTGCAGACCCAGCAGTGCACAGCCGCCAACATTACTATTTGGGGACAATCTGCCTAAACAGGTCAAAGGCCTCGATGAAGAGGCAAAGGCAATTGGCCTGATTAAAGTGCCGGCTGCCACCAAATCCTCATACCAGCGGCGGCAGCACCCCTATGCATCCACCAGCAGACAACGCTACAGCGATAGACCACCTGCTGGTGAAAGCTCGAAGGCCGTTCAACCTGTTCAACGGTCTTTTTTAGACCATGGCCCAGCACGGCCTTCTTGGAAGATGCGCCACTCCCACTACGCAGCGCCTCCACATGCCAAAAAACAAGGACAGAGGCAACCAACGCAGCATCGCCGGTAACCATGGAGGTAGGTGGGTCTGGTTGCCTCAGGAACATCGCATGTTTAAACTCCTCACAGGTTGGGGGACGGTTGCACTTGTTTCGGGATGCATGGAATACTTTAACCTCTGATCGTTTCATACTGCAAAGTATTCAGGGATATAAAAATGAATTTGTTCACAAACTCCCTTCCCCTGTTCAGCATACACCTAGTCGAAAGTTTGTACTTTCACAGAAAGAAAAGACAGAAGGTCATGCGGAACTCTTAAGACTACATTCAAAAGGGGTAATTGAGAAAACCAAAAGAGAGTCTCATGAGTTTGTATCGAACATTTTCACTAAAAATAAAAAAGACGGAGGATGCCGCATCATTATTGATTTGACAGAACTGAATACTTTCGTGCAGTATGCCCACTTCAAAATGGAAACCTTTGTCACTGCCAAACAACTAGTTTCCAAGAGGTACTTCATGGCTTGCATCGACCTAAAGGATGCATACTATTCAGTACCAATTGACAATGATCATTGCAGATATTTGAAGTTTGTCTGGATGGGGCAGCTCTGGCAGTATAAAGCGCTGCCTAATCGATTATCATAAGCACCCAGACTGTTTACCAAATTATTAAAACCGGCTTTAGCGTGTCTCAGAAAACAAAAACTTATTGTTATGGCTTACCTCGATGATATTTTAATCGTGGGGAAAACTTGGGAGTTGGCCAAATTGGCCAACTTATTTCAAAAGTTGGGGTTTATCATCCATCCAGATAAATCAAAATTGATGCCTTCTACCATTATGGACTATTTGGGATTCACAATTGACTCTGTTCATATGTCTCTCACTTTGCCACCGAACAAAGCGTCAGACTTGATAGAAGCATGCAAAAGCCTTACTGGCATCAGGAAACCGTCTATTCGGCAAGTAGCCAGGGTGATTGGGAAGCTAGTGGCTGCTTTCCCAGCCACACAATTTGGCCCACTACATTACCAAAACCTACAAAGGACAAAAATAGCAGCACTCAAGCACCATGCGGGCCATTTTGACCGGCCAATGCAATTACCAGGGAAAGTGAAATTGGAATTACAATGGTGGATAGACAATGCTCGACATTGCTCTAACCCCATCACAATCACAAATCCCTCGGTTATACTACAAACTGATGCCAGCGCAAAAGGTTGGGGATCAACTAATACCACCTCCAGTTGTGGTGGGAGATGGAGTGCACATGAATTAACCCTACTTCCGGCACTAGGAATAAATTATCTAGAAATGCTGTGAGCATTTCATGGACTCCGGGCTTACTGTTCGGACATGCACCATCTGCACGTACGTTTACAGATTGACAATACCACCATGGTGGCTTATATCAATCATATGGGTGGAATAAAGTCGATATCCTGTGACGAATTGGTCAGTACAATCTGGCACTGGTGCCTAGAAAGGAACATTTGGATATCAGCCACTTACCTTCCAGGTAGCCTAAATACAGTGGTGGACACCAGGTCACTCAAGTTTAATGACAACACCGAATGGATGTTGAACCGCAAAGTGTTTGCGAATATTGTAGATCGGTATGGAACACCAGATATCGACCTTTTTGCATCCAGACTTAATCACCAAATATCAACATATATTGCATGGGAACCAGACTCTGGGGCAGTAGTGATGGACGCTTTCTCGCTACACTGGAGGGATTTGTTTTTCTATGCATTTCCCCCCTTCTGCCTCATCAGTCGGGTCTTGTACAAAATTCAACAAGACTCCGCACCGGGTATTCTGGTTGTGCCCGACTGGCCTACTCAACCATGGTTCCCTGTGGTACTGGACATGGTCTCAGAACCATGCATTCCAATAACTAAACGTCCGAGTTTATTGGTACACCCTGTGACAGGGTAGAGTCACCCGTGCCATGACCGGATAAACCTGTTGGTTTGCAGGGTTTGAAAAGGTCACCTGGATTTTGGACTCTCGGACCGAACAATCAATATCATCACAACATCCTGCAGGGAGTCCACCAGGAGACAGTACCTCACTTACGTGAAGAAATGGGAGGTGTTCAGTACCAAAACAAACACCATATATGACATAGCCACCATCGCAGAAGTGCTGGAGTTCCTGGCAAGCCTTCATTTCAATGAAGGTTTGAGCTACAGTGCCATAAACTGTGCCAGAAGTGCCCTATCCAATTATCTCGGAGGAGGTTGCGATCACCTAACAGTGGGGTCTCACCCTTTGGTGTCACACCTAATGAGGGGGATATTTAATTCAAATCCCCCCAGGCCTAGATATTCCCAGATCTGGGATATCGGCATTGTGCTAACCATGCTCCGAGGGTGGGCACCAATAACGTCCCTTTCATTGGACAAATTGACATACAAAATGGTAATGCTGATGGCACTCGTGACGGCGCAACGGGTCCAGTCCCTACACAAGTTAAGTATGGATGCCAAGGTTATAACCAACAAAAAGGTAACTTTACTCAAAAAGGTATACTCAAACAAGACAGGCCTGGATCATCTGGCCAAAAGTTGGATTTCCTGGCTTACCCCGTAGACAGCCGTTTATACATAGTGACCCACCTTTTACGCTACATGGAGGTCACCAAGTGTCTCAGGGGCACGGAGAGGGCTTTGCTTATAAGCCACAAACGTCCTCATCACAGAGTCACCATGCAAACCATTTCAAGATGGTTAAGGGTGGTATTAGGTGCAGCGGGGGTGGACACTAACGTGTTTAAATCTCACTCCACCAGGGCTGCATCCACATCGGCGGCAAGGATGATGGAAGTTCCAATGGACCACATCCTTGCAACGACGGGTTGGACAAATGAGAAAACCTTTCAGCGGTTTTACAATAAACCCGTGGCCACGCCTGAGACGTTTGCCGACAGAATATTAAGTTCTGTATTATAATTTCCCCAATGTAGGGGTATTATTATTTGGTATTGTTAAATAAATGCGCTTTTGCTTTTCAGCACAGTTTCATGTCTGAAATACGTTAACATACTTCCTCCATTTGTCATTATGGCAGTGTGTGAGCATGGACTCGTTCCAGGGCATGAAATCACAGAGCTTTGAAATCTTCACGTAGTCACTCACGTGACTCTCAAGTAAAATAGTAAGATTAAATGAGAACTTACCAGTTTGAAGTTTGATCTTTATTTTATGAAGAGTTACTATAAGGGATTACGTGCCCTCCGCTCCCAAACCCTCTATTATAAAGGTCAACTGGTATGCTAGTTCTCTTATCTTCCTATGTTAGTCAACTCTGGTATCTGTGATTTCACACCGCTGCTTTGAAGAATGTCGCGCATGCGTGTTGGCGGGGTCTTCACGTAACCCCTCATCGTAACCCCTCATAAAATAAAAATCAAACTTCAAACTGGTAAGTTCTCATTTAATCTTACTATTTTTGTTCATCCATCTCAATTTGGAAAATCTGCTTGTTTAATATGTTTCATAAAGTCTGCTTTCTACTCATCTACTAAGATGTGCAGAACCACTCTCAGTATTCCACTCCACCTCTTCCCTTCCCCTCCTCCCTGATCAACTCGCGAGGTTGGCGGTTTTAAATGGGACACACCAGAAATGGTTTAACCGAGAAATAGCTCTGCTTTAATGCAGATGTTACAGCAGGAGTCGTGTTCGGAAAGCAAAGCCTTTTGTTAAAATTATTAAGAACTAAATAAAATGAACGCACATAGTGAAACTGTAGTTTATATTTCGAAATTCTTGTCATTATTAGATCTGAACTCAATTTGTCGATTCAAGCATTCCAGTGCAATGTCTCTTGTCCACAAAACCACACTGCTGGTCATGTGGGGATCTTTGTAAACAACAGCTTGGGTAAGAGAGCATAGCAACCACCATCCACATGTACTGCCTTCCCACTCATGCATGCCATTTCATGCAGAGCTCCCCATTACATTTATTCTAGCTGTGTTTTCATTCCTGCACTTAACTTTAAAAAAAAATCACATGGGCACCAAATATTTAAGAAAGAACTGCAGATGCTGGAAAAATCGAAGGTAGACAAAAATGCTGGAGAAACTCAGTGGGTGAGGCAGCATCTATCTATGGAGCGAAGGAATAGGCGACGTTTCGGGTCGAGACCCTTCAGACTACCAAATAAATCATTTTGTGTATCTTGATGCATAAGCAGAAAAACTGGAACTGAAAAGGAGTCTTTTACTATAAAGTTGACCTTGGAAGAATGATTTTACTTCGCAGTCACGTGAGTGACTACGTGAAGAAGCCCCGCCTGGCGCTAGAACGGCATTATGTCGACACTGACGGCAGAAGCAAGAGCTGCAGAGGCAGCTCCTCGCAGCGGCTGGAACGGACCCGCAGGTAAGTGCAAGGAAAAATTAGGGGACATTCTAAAAAAGACGTTACGCTGGTAGAACTAGCAAAAATGAAAGTAAAAATTCAAAAAATCAGAGTCACGCTGGCGTACTGATCCAGCCTAGATAATAAAAATTAAAAATGGAGAAGTCTCAAAGAAAGATTTCGCGGGTAAAAAGATCGTCCCAGGGAGAAGCTAAAGAGTCGGGACAAGAGATTAGTGCGGATCCGGTTCCGATACCGGAGGCCGCTAATTCACCCGTTAGTGAGACTATAATTTCTCCAGAAATACAAACCACGGAGAAAAATGTTCCTAGAAAAAGTAAAAAGAAATCCGTGAGGCCCGTGGTTCCTGATGATGACTCTGATAATGAGTCCTCCGGATAATAATGCTATATAGCTTAAAATGGAACATATGGAGAAAGTGCTCCAAAATATTATGAGACAAGGGTCAAAGTACCCAGAAATTTCCCAAAATGACCCTGAGGGGTTTGAATATCCAGAATATGGCTATGTGCCAAATTGGGAATTTGAAACTCCAGACCCAGGACTAAGGGTGGAGGAAGTCTCATTGGATGAAATTCCAGGTGTATCAGGGCTGCAAAAGTCAGACCCTGTAAGTGGTGATGTGGATTATGAGTGCACACCACAAATAAAAAAAGAAGAGGCCATATGTGCCTGATATGGCAAAAGAGTTTGCTATACCTGAAGGAAGTAGTGAGGCTAAGGAAGAAAACCTAGCTGCCAGTATTAATTATATGGTATCTCACCAACTTCAAGATTCTGTGATGGTTGAAACAGCAGAATTATATAAAACACCGGAAAATTGCACCTCATTAAAGGTACCTACGGTTAATCCGTCTATATGGACACCTATGACTCCTGTCATGAGAGGACAAGAAATAAGGTTTAAAAAATCCTCAAACTGATTTCAGCTGCCATTACTGCCTTTGGAAGGCAAATGGAAGGATCAGAAATGATTAAAATCCAAAGAGATACTTTGGGCTTACTGTACAATTCCTTTTATGAAATTAATTGTATGAGGAAAATTGAGATTCGGCCCATATTTCATCCAAGATTTGCAGGTCTGTGTCGATCAAGTGGTGTTCAAGCTCCAGGTTATCTATTTGGAGAAAACCTGCCTAAACAAATAAGAGAAATGGATGAAGAGGCTAAATCTATTAGCCACATGAGATCTTTCTTTTTTGGACAAAAAAGGTATTTTTAGTCAAGGAGGGGATTTGATTTTGGAAACAGAGGCAGGAATATGATAAGAAAATATTACCATCCAACATAGACTAATGTTCACCCGTATACGGGGAGAAGGAGACCACCACGTTCATATGGAGAGGTACAAAAACTTTATTCTATTCTTAAAGAAACTGTGGACAAATCTCCAGTTGGAGGGAGATTACAAATGTTTTATGATGAATGGCTTGCCATCACATCTGACCGGTTTATTTTACAGACAGTTTCAGGAGCTACAATAACATTTAAAGAAGGTGTTAATTCTCCGGTACAAAATAAACCTGCTTCTGGTTTCATGTTTTCTGCTATTGAGGAAGCAGAAATTAATGTGGAAAATGACAAATTGTTTAAAAAAGGTGTTATTGAAAAAACTGTAGAACATAAACACCAATTTGTGTCAAATATCTTTCCGAGAAATAAAAAAGATGGTGGTTGCAGAATTATTCTGGACCTTACAAACTTTAATACATTTGTCGAGTATAAACATTTCAAGATGGAAACGTTCAACACTGCAAGACATTTGATATCAGCAGGTTGTTATATGGCTACAATTGATTTAAAGGATGCGTACTATTCAGTACCAATACATCGATTTTTCGAAGGTATTTAAAATTTAATTGGCTGGGACAGCTGTGGCAATTTAAAGCTTTACCAAATGGCTTAAGTTCAGCTCCCAGGCTCTTCACAAAGCTGTTGAAACCAGCTTTAGCGCAATTAAGAGCACAAAAGCACATCATTATGGCTTATCTGGACGACATTTTAATTGTCAGTAATAATCAGGAATCAGCTGGAAAATCAGTTTCAGCAACTAAAACTTTATTTGAAAAATTAAGTTTCTTGATTCATCCAATTAAGTCCCAGCTGCAGCAGCACAGTCAATTAATTATTTAGTTTGTGATCAACTCGGTTACCATGTTAGTAACTTTGCCAACGGACAAGATTGATGATATTTTAACGGTATGTAGGGGCCTCATTCACAAACCTTATCCCTCCATCCGAAAAGTAGCGAAGGTTATTGGTAAACTAGTAGCAGCATTTCCTGCAGTAGAATTTGGTCCATTACATTACCAAAACCTTCAAAGGGACAAAATACGAGCTCTAAAAAAGCGAACAGGCCATTTTGATAGGCCTATGCAATTAACAAAATAAGCTTTATTGGAATTGCAATGGTGGATTGAAAATGTTCCACAAGCTGCTAAAAACATTTCAATACAGCAGCCTGAAGTATTTTTACAAACAGATGCAAGTGCTCTCGGATGGGGGGGGCGACAGATACATTTACCAGCTGTGGGGGCAGATGGGCTGTCCAAGAGGAAATGTTTCTCCAAACATATGGTATTAATTATTTAGAGTTATTGGGGGCATTTTATGGATTAAAAGCCTATTGTTCTACAAAAAAAAGAATCTGCATGTACAGATACAATTAGACAATAAAACAGCTGTTGCATATATTAATCACATGGGTGGAATCAGATCGGTATCATGTGATTGTCTGGTCAATCAGATATGGCAATGGTGTATTAAGCACCAAATTTGGATTTCAGCAAGTTATATCCCAGGTAAAGACAATGTGGTGGCAGACAACAGATCAAGGGTGTTTAAAGACAACACAGAATGGATGTTGAACCCAGTAGTTTTCAGTAAAATTGTGATTCAATATGGGTTACCAGACATTGATTTGTTTGCATCAAGATTAAATCATCAATTGCCTAAATATGTATCTTGGGAACCAGATCCAGATGCAGTAGCAGTAGATGCTTTTTCACTACATTGGGGGAATATGTTCTTTTATGCTTTCCCTCCATTTGCTCTGGTTCAGCAATGTCTGAAGAAAATAGAACAAGATTCTGCCACAGGATTATTGGTGATTCCAAATTGGCCGACACAACCATGGTCCCCGTTGATGTTTAATATGATTAAAGAACAATATATATGTCAATTCCTAGCAGCAGTGATTTGTTAATAAAACCAGTAACCAAAGAAATTCATCCATTACATGTTTATATGAATTTGTTAATCTGCAGGTTTTGACCAGACCACTACAAGAGCTTGGATTATCGGATAGAACTGTGGATGTTATAGTCGCATCATGGCGAGATAGCACTCAGAGACAATATATGACACACATAAAGAAATGGAAAGTTTATTGTAGACAATCAAATATATCTTATCATACTGTGAACATTCAAACATATTGGAGTTCCTTGCTGAGTTACATTTTGAGCAGCACTTAAGTTATAGTGCCATTAATACTGCACGTAGTGCTTTATCATCCTATTTAGGACAAATTTCTGACCAGGAATCAATTGGATCACATCCATTAATATCCAGATTTATGAAGGGAATCTTGACCAAAAATCCACCCAAACCAAGATATACAGAAATTTGGGATGCCAGCATTGTACTTACTTTACTTAGGCAATGGACTCCAATCGAAGTTTATATCATTGGAAAAGTTAACATTTAAATTAGTAATGTTAATGGCATTGGAATCAGCACAAAGGGTGCAAACATTACAAATGCTACGTTTAGATTGTATGCATGTGGATTCAGATAACATTGTGTTTTACGTTTACGATCTGATCAAACAAAGCAGACTCCAAGGGAGAACTGGAGCGAAGGTAATGGTTCAAGCTTACCCTATTGATCCAACGTTTGTGTTAGTTAGACATTTGACTCAATATATAAAAGTTACCAAGACTCTTCGAGGTGATGAAAAAGCGTTAATGATTACGCATAAGAAACCACACACAAAAGCTTCAGTACAAACAATTTCAAGGTGGTTAAAACAGGTGTTACTTTTAGCAGGAGTAGACACTGATGTGTTCAAATCTCACTCCACCAGGGCAGCAGCTAGGTCCGCGGCGAAGTTACAGGACGTACCACTCGAACACATTTTAGAAACCGCAGGGTGGTGTAAAGAAGAAACTTTTTCAAAGTTCTACAATAAACCTGTGCGCACAATGACAGGCTTTGGACACGCGGTGTTGGGTTCACTATAATCACCTGCTTCATTTCGCCATCGATTTATATTATCGATTATGTTATCACATATCTTTTATCACTTTGTAATGGTTTTCCCCAGATGTAAAAAAGGGGGTTATTATATGTTCTTTTATCATTAAAAGATTTATGAAAAGAAACTAAAACTGATCTGGTAAAAGGTTATTTACTCATGTATGTGTTGACCTAGCTGGACTGTCGTATGGAATGACTCTACGACATAAAAAACACAGAAGCTTCAAAATCTTCACGTAGTCACTCACGTGACTCCGAAGTAAAATAAGATAAAATGAGAACTTACCAGTTCGAAGTTTGATCGTTATTTTATGAGGTGTAACGATGAGGGATTACGTGCCCTCCACTCCCCACCCTCATAAAATAAATGATCATCTGGTAGTTCTAAATCTATGTTGAGCCTTACTATCTTACTCCGGCTATTATGTTCTGTGTTTTTCATGCCGCTGCTTTGAAGTATGCCGTTCTAGCGCCAGGCGGGGCTTCTTCACGTAATCCCTCATCGTTACTCCTCATAAAATAACGATCAAACTTCGAACTGGTAAGTTCTCGTTTAATCTTACTATTTTCATTTATCCAGAAACTCTCTGCATGTGGAAGCAAAGACAAAATATTTATTTGATGAAAGTCGTTGTTACGTTGTGGATGGCGGCAGCCCATTGGCACAGCAAGTCCAAAATACTGCAGCAGATTAGTTCAGAGATACAGCATGGCGATAGACATCTTTTCCTGCATCTAGCCTGTCCAATCCCTTAAGAATGTTATGTTTCTATAAGATCCCCTCTCATCCTTCTAAATTCCAGTGCATATAAGCCCAGTCGATCCATTCTTTCAGCATATGTCAGTCCCGCCATCCGGGAATTAACCTGGTGAACCTACGCTGCACTCCATCAATCAGGGGCGGAAATCCTGGGGTGTACAGGGGGGACACTTCTCCCCCATGCTTTGAGAGGTGGGGGACAATCCCCCCATGTTTTGTCATCCGGACTTTATCAGCCGCTTTCTAAGGGCTGAATCAGCCCGTTCGCGGGGCCTTTCAGCGCCTGTCGCGGCTTAAAATCAAACTGCTGCATCGAGGCGATCAAGGCTCCGGATGTTGAAACCTGCACCGGCTGATGAAAGACCCCGTGAACGGGCCGATTGAACCCCACGGCCGAAGCCTCGCGCTAATGCATCTCACTCTCTCCTCCAGCCCAGCGCGCCGCTTGACTCGGGGGTGATCCAGTACAGGGTCGGTACAGGGAAGGCGGAGGGTGTGCTGCGGCTGCTGGCAGATACAGACAGAGAGACAGAGAGGCCACTCGGCCCGCGTGTTGCTGCTGCCTCACAGTGCCAGGGGCACGGGTTTAGATCCTGACTCCGGGCGCTGTCTGTACGGAGTCTTTTTCTCCCCACTAGCGCCTTGTCTTATGTTGATCTCACCCTTGCTGCTGAATAGACCGAGCACCAGCACAGAGTGCTCGCTCCGCCACCTCTTTCGTTTAAGTTTATTCTGGCAGTGGGTCTCACAAGGGCACCCACGGCGTACCTCCGAAGCCGTGATTTGTGTGTTGTGAGTGTGCGCGTGCACGCGCGGCCCCCAAGTGTGTCACCAACCCCCGGTCCCCGGATCCCCCCATGAGTTTGTGCGATTCCGTGCCTGCACAGCAAGATATTGTCAACATGTTAGCTCGAAACAATCGGAAAACCTACTTACCCATGCAGTTTTCTTGGATTTGTATTAGCTCCCATGATATATATATTTATCTGCTCTCCCCTCGCCACTCTCCAGGATGTGTCAGTTTCCTTTCCCACAAAGGGCTGCATGAATAGATTATTTGTCCCCCTTCCCCACTATATTAAATCTGTTACAATTTGCATTGTTTTCAGAGAGACCGCTCAAGGTTTAAAGCATTACCGTGATTAAAAACGTGTACACAATTAAAAACGTGTACACATGAAAATACAATTCAATTTCAAATATCTTTAGCGGGGGCTTGGATTTATTTCTGCAATATCTCGGGAAGAATAACTTAGTCCCAGCTCAAAACAAGGTATGTTTCAAAGCAAAAGCAATTCAATATTTATTGTTATCGTTATTAAAAAATCATCATGCATTTAAACCAATTGAAACCTTCATTGTTTAAGTTTAAGTACATTATTCTTTATTATCTTTTATTATTTAATTATCTTTATATATCCCCACAATGCGAAACAATAGTGAATGGACAATTTTCTTTCATTACATCACAGAAGGGCCTATCTTTGCTACTAACCATTTTTTTGAATTATCAGGACATTTGTCTAAACGCACAGTGTTTTGTTGGCTTTATACATCATAGCAAGATTGCTGCCCTTTCGGAGAAGAATGCCTGCTTGGTGGAATGCTGGTCGGTACAGTGAGGTTCACAGAATACTTGATGAAACATGTACTTTCCCAGGCTTTGGGATCTATTAACTTAGGCGCGCACACCAACATTTCCCTGAAATTGATCTCTGCAACCCCAGATTGACCTCACTTCTGTGAATGTGTTTGAATTAGACTAGATTCCCAAACATTGATAAGCCCGATCGATCAACAGGCACAGACCTACTATCTATGAAGAACTGCCATGTAAAACATCAAAGTGGGATGCACAGCTCCCTGAAATTTAATTCCTCTACAAATTGGGGCAGACACAGCAGACGCCGTATAGTTTGCTACCTCAGCACCGGAGACCGGGAACCGACGTTATCATCGCTGACTAATGTGCTTCCAACCATGTTTTATACGTTGTTTCCTCAAGTCTCCCCCGTGACATGGCAATGGGTTTTCTCCGAATCTTCGGTTTCCTCGCCTCCCACACTCTCAAAGACTCACACCGGTTTAGTTAATTGGCCAGTAGTGTAAAAATCTATATTAATTAGTTGCATGTGGGATAGTGTTTAATGTATGTACTGGGATCACTCCAGTGTGAAGTGGGCCGAATCAGCTAAAAAACAAACTAAATGATTTCTAAGTGACATCCTCGAAAAAAACTCTGACAATTTTTCATCTTGGTGAAATGGATCCAATTTTAGGGAAAAACAATGCACAATTTACATCATGTGGGGGGGGGGGGGGGAATACTCCAAACACCAAATTCCCAGCATTAATGGGAATGTATTGAGGAATGCAGTTGTGGGCCTTGGTGGGGTTGGCGGCAAGAGCTACAGATTGAGAGGCTGGCCCAATGCCCCCATGGAACAGCTGACAGGAGGCTGTGGTGGAGATCGCAGAGATCAAGGAATGGTCGGAGGGTCAGCCAATCCAAGACACTTGGGGATACTGGAGTAAGTTGGAGGGTTGCTCATGAGGATAGCGACACAAGTCGTACCCGGAGTTAGAGTCACAGTTTTTAGTGAACAGCGTGGCAACAGGCCCTTCAACCCAACTTGCCCCAATGGCCAAATGCCCCAGCACAGTAGTACCTCCACATACCCGCGTTTGTCCCATAAAACCTCCAACGCATGTCCTATCCATTTCATATTATACGGTTTTAGCGGCTACATTTCCGAAACTGACAGACTAGCATAAAATTGATCTCCCAATCCCAGCTGCAAAGAGGTGAATGTATAAAGGAAGATCTCTGATATAACTCACAAAACGAAAACAAAATGTCAACAGTACACCACCTAAAATTGTAGCATTCTTCATTTTGTTAGAACCTTAATGTAGTATCGACTATGATGTAGGATTCCATACCAAAAACCAGCAGTGTGTGTTTAACATCAAAATGAATATAATTTCTATGATTTCTAAAACATTGTTTACGGAACAAATCACGTTTAAGTTATGAACTGCAATAGGAAAATCATAAATAGAGTAATTGGCCACAGACACCTTGATCATGTGATCTTTCCCTTTCCTACATATTCCTCATTTTTTAGGAATGTAGAGAAATCATAATCATCCCAGTTTCAAGAAAAATCAAATAACAGAGTCCATATCCCTCTGGCAGTGGTAAAGAATTCCAAACTAAAGACGCTAGGGACAATAAAACAATGCAGGTGAGCAGAGATGTAGGCCATTCGGCCCCCAGCATCGAAGCCACCACACTTCACCATTCAATTTGATGTCATGGCTGGCTAATCATTCCTCAATCAGTACACCCGTTTCCGCTTTCCCATAACCCCGAAATCGACTTCGCTATTTTTAAGAGCCCAACCCCCAATTTTGAAAGAATCAGAAGAACCAGGCCCTTCCACGCCTCTTGAGGCAGAGAATCACACAATCACAACGCTCTCTGCGAAAAGAGTGTTTTTAAATCTCCGTTCTAAATGCTTACCCTTTTTCTTAAATACCAACGTGGTTCATTGTGGTTCTGGACTCCCATCCAAAATCGGGAAGGAAAACATGTTTCCTGCTCCTTCTGCATGTCCAACCCGTTAATAATCTTGTATGTCTTCAATAGATCTCCTCTCTCTTCCTTTAAATTCCAAGAGAGTATACAGCCCAGCCGCCTCATTTCACTCGCAGCATTGCCAGTCCCGCCATCCAGGGAATTAACCATTGGTAAAACCTAGCGCGTGCACTCCATCAATACTGTGCTTCTTAAATTAGGGGACCAAAACTGCACACAATACAGTGGCTTGCAAAGAGTATTCATTACCCCTTGAACTTTTCCACATTTTGTCCCGTTACAAACCAATAACGAAAATGTATTTTATTAGGATGTTTTGTGTGATAGACCAACACAAAGTGGCGCATATTTGTGAAGTGGAAGGAATAAGATGGATACATGGTTTTGCATGATTCTCTTTTGACAAATTAAAAACTGGTGGAAAGTCTGAAAAAGTTGTTGGCGCCAGCCCCCTTTACTCTGATACTACCCTAAATAAAATCCAGTGCAACCATTTGCCTTCAGGAAGTCACCTAATTAGTAAATAGAGTCCACTTGTGGTGTTAATCTAATCTCACAGTGTAAAATAGACAGTGTTCTGTAGTGAAGGCTCAGAGGTTTGTTTATGAAAACATAACTAGTGAATAACAATACAAATTGTTCAATGGGCATCATGAAGCCCCAACGGAACACACCAGACAGGTCAGGGATAAAGTTGTGGAAGAAGGTGTTTAAAGAGGCAAGGGTTAGGTTTTGTTCATAAAAAATTATCCCTGAAGCATTTGAACATCGTCACGGAGCTACTGATTCAACCCATCATCCGAAAATGGAAAAAAAAGAGTATGGCACAACTGCAAAACCTACCAAGAACATTTTGGCCGTTCCACTTTTAAACTGACAGGGGCAGGGCAAGGAGAGCTTGATCAGAGAAGTAGCCAAGAGGACCATGGATAACTCTGGAGTAGTGCAGAGATCCACCAGCTCAGGTGGGAGGGATTCTGTTCCAAAGCACACGATCAGTCGTGTTGCAACTCACAGTATCGGGTCTTGTATGGAGAGAGTGGCAAGAAGAAAGCCATTGTTGAAACTCAAAGCCATTAAAGAAGTCCCTGTTTGCAGTTTGCCACAAGCCGATGTGTGGGGACACCAGCAAACATGTGGAGGAAGGAAGGTGCTACTGGTCTGATGAGACCAAATATTGAAGCTTTTTGGCATGAATGCAAAATCGCTATTGTGGTGTTGGAAGAACTACCTCTGCACATCACCCTCTGTTGACACACCATCCCCACTGTCAAACATTGGTGGTGCGCAGCATCATGCTCGTGGGGATGTTTCCAGCAAGGGACAGGGAAGAGGTGTCAAGAGTTGATGGGAAGATGGGATTTTTTTTTGGAGCTATATATACAGGCTAATGACAAGCAATCTTAGACGAAGAACCCTGTTTGAGTCTGCAAAAGATGACTTGAGTACTGGGGCGGGGCGGAGGCGGGGTTCACCTCCTTCCAGCAGGGACAACAACCCTAAACATACAGCCAGAGCTACAATGGCATGGGTTTAGAATCAAAGCATTATCATGTGCTAGAAATGGCCCAGTCAAAGTCCAGACCTAAATCCAATGTGAGAATCTCTGGCAATCAAGGACTTGTACAATTTGTGTTTCAGACAGACGCTCTACTCATTCAATTCCTTGACTGAGCTTGAGCTATTTTGCAGAAGAAGAATGGGCAAAAATTTCAGTTCTAGATGTGCAAAGCTGGTAGAGACATACCCCAAAGAGACTAGTGCAGCTATAATTGCAGATGAAAGGTGGTTCTACAAAGTATTTGACCTCAGGGGGGAAACTGAATGACGTTTGCACGCCACACTTTTTCAGTTTTTTATTTGTAATAAAAATTTGGAAACCATGTTGTATTCATTTTCCTTCCAACATTCACAAATTATGCACACTTTGTGTTGGTCTACTTACATAAAATCCAATAAAATACAATTTAGTTTGTGGTGTGTAACATGACAAAATGTGGGAAAAGTTCAATGGGGGGTATGAATACTTTTGCAAGCCACTGTGCTTCAGGATGGGGTGAGTGGAAGGGGTGGGGGAAAGGGGAAAGGAAGGAGAGAAAGAAGAAATAGGGAGGAAAGGAGGGGGAAGGGGGAAAGCGATAATTTTCCTTGTCATCGTGTCTCACGATTTCTCACTGGGGCCAAAACATCGCGGGAGCTGGCTGGCCTCCATGTGGAAATCGATCTTATTGCTCCTGTCGCCAGAGCCTGATGGACTTACAATCACGGGAGCTCTGGGCTGGCTTGACTTCGGGGAAGGCGTGTGGTGGCGCTCGGATGGGGGCTGCGAAACCACCGATTGTCGGGAGTTTTGGAGGCTTCGGCCGCAGGCCCTGTGGACGTTAACATCGTGAGCTCGCCTTGTCCCTGGTAGGAGACTGATTTTCGGGAGCTCCCGCAATGGCAACTTCGCCTGCCCTGAATTGCGGGATTTGAATCAGCCCATCGCAGGGCTTTTCATTGCCCGGCGCAGATTAATTGGCCGCGGGACTTACTGTCGCCCGCCGGGGGCTTAAACATCAAGAGCCTCAATCACCTTGACGCCTCAATCACCTTGACGATGTCAGGGAAGAAATAAGACTTTTGCATTCCATCACAGTGAGGAGGCGTTTGGAGATTCACTGTGATGGATGTTTGTGTGAAACTGTGTTAATTGTGTGGGTTTTTTTCTTGCTGTTATGACTGCAGGAAACAAAATTTCATTCAAACTTTTGTTTGTTTGAATGACAATAAAAAGCATTCTATTCTATTCTATCTAAATCATTGATGTATATTGTAAATAGCTGCAGGCCCAGCACTGAGCATTGTGGTACCCCACTAGCCATTCTGAAAGGGACCTGTTAATCTCTACTCTTTGTTTCCTGTCTGCCAACCAATTTTCTATCCTTGTCAGCACTCTATCCTCAATACCATGTGCCCTAATTTTGCCCACTAATCTCCGATGTGGAACCTTATCAAATGTTTTCTGAAAGTCTAGGTACACTACATCCACTGGCTCTCCCTTGTCCATTTTCTTAGTTACATCCACAAAAAATTCCAGAAGATTAGTCAAGCATCCTGTTACTGTTATCCAAATGTGCCGCTATTTCATATTTAATGGTTCACTCCAGCATTTCCCCCCCCCCACCCCCCCCGCCCCCCACCCCCCCCCCCCCCCCCCCCCCACCGATGTCAGGTTAACTGGTCTATAATTCCCTGTTTTCTCTCTCCCGCCTTTCTTAAAAAGTGGGATAACATTAACTACCCTCCAATCCACAGGAACTGATACTGAATCTATAGAACATTGGAACATTATCACCAATGCATCCACGATTTCTAGAGCCACTTCCTTAAGTACCCTGGGATGTAGACCATCAGGGCCTGAGGATTTATCATCCTTGTAGAGACATCTCCCCACATCAGTTGCATAATGGCTTGTTTCTTACTTTGAGACTGTGACCAATTGTTCTAATCTCCTCAACCTGGAACAATATCCTCCCCATATCCACCCAGTCAAGCCGTCTGAGAATTTCATTTGTTGTACTGACGTCATCTCTCATTCATCTGATCTCTGTGGAACGAATACATGACCTGCGCAATTTCTCCTCACATATTGGACTCTCTCTCATATATAATGTATATCCTTTTTTAGCTGAGGAATTCAAAATTGTTCACAATACTCGTCGAGCTTATTGTTAAATGCACAAGTACTGAGAGGCACAGATACAATGAAAATCTTGCATTACAGCAGCTTCACAAACACAGACTCAAACAACACACAAAAACAAGTGTACATAAATTACACAAGAAAATAAAAAAATAAGACCTTTGTGCAAAAATACCCAACTAGAATGCCAATCCATTATATGACCCCATCTGACTGTCGCGAGAGATTCTTTACACTTGCTCTCAAATCCTACAGCACAATGACCAACAATCCATTTGCCTGCCCAATATCCCACTGCACATATATATGAGCCTTTAGTATGTACAAAGCCAAACAGTTCCCAATGAACATCCACATTTCACAATTTTCACTAATCACACACTTTAAAAATACACATAATTTCTGCTCTATCTATCTTGTTGTTTCCCACTCCCTCATCTTAAAATCTAAAGGCTGCAACAAATTCCAACCCTTTCAGGAGAATGGTGCTTTAGACTTTAGATTAGATCTCTCTCCAAAACAATTTAAGCAATGACCAGCTACAAATACAATATTAAACTCAGTTTCATGTTTTTTTCTCGTAATTACAGTTCTGCCATTCATCATTAAGTACCTTTATCTACAAAATACCAAACTATCCATTGGTGGCATTTGCATTGAAAAAGTCTGCTACATTTCAGTTGAATTAAGCAAAAAGTCAAAATTTAATTAATTTCAGTAAATGCAACATTCTTGAACTGAATTTGTCTCCTTTAAAGTTATATTAATCTGTTACTACTTCAGTATGACATATGAAATTGTTGAGAAAATACATTCTTTACAGTTCAACTTCTTCCCAAAATTCTCTTCATTGAGCTGTATAGTAAGCTGGACAATGGTTTGTGCTTTAATTTGTTCAGCCTCCAATGATGAAGTATACTGTGCTGACTGGAAGGGTCTTCAAGATCCTCGGCAAAGTGTTTCAACTGAGATTCCATCAGATTACAGCACCCATTGTCACCTTGCCCTTCTGCAAATCAACTTCTGTATTTCACTTGCAAATCACCCTCAGCAACTTTTCCTTTGACTCCTCCCACTTTCTCCAAATCAAAGGTGTAGCCATGGGCACTCGAATGGGGCCCTAGCTATCCCTGGATTTTTGTCAGGTACGTCGAACAGTCCTTTTTCCAGGCGTACACTGGCATTATCCCCCAATTCTTTCCCCACTACACCGACGACGGCATCAGGGCTGGCTCCTGCACCCATGCAGAACTCATGGATTTTATTAACTTCACCACTAACGTCCACCCTGCCCTCAAATTCACCTGGACTACCTCAGACACCTCTCTCCTCTTATATAGAACAAACCCCCCCCCCCCCACAACACAAAAATACTGGAGTACGTCAAGTGGGTCATGCAGCATCTCTGGATAGATGGAATCGGTGATGTTTCACCCATTCCTTCTATCCAGAGATGCTGCATGTCCTGCTGAGTTACTCCAGAACTTTTGTGCTCTATCTTTCGTATAAACCAGATCTGCACCTTTCCTACACACTCTAACTCTTTCTCTAATGATCTCTGTCACCATTTCAACAGGAGTTCAGGCTAACAACAGACATTTATTACACAGTTACTGACTCCCACATGTTATATGTGACTTGCACTTCTCCAACAACAGCCATTGCAAAGGATGATGATTATTCCCCCCTCAAATTCCTCCCAGCTCTGCCGATTGGCTCTCAGATTCATTAGAGTCTTAGAGCGATGCAGGTGGAAACAGGCCCTTCAGCCCAATGTCCCACACCAGCCAACATGTCAGCTGTACACTAGTTCTGCACTGCTAGCGCGTGGCCCATAACTACCTCCCCATGATGAACTGTTCCTATCATTACATGTTCTAAGTTTTCTTAAACGTTGGATAGTCCCACCAGCACAACTACCTCATGGCAGTTGATCATAACACCCACCACCTTTGTATGTGAAAAGGTTACCTTCACAATGATCTTACTTAAATCTATATTCCCACTTTTCCCCTCAAAACCTAGTCCTCTGGTCTCTCGATTTCCTACTCTGGCAAAGAGATTCAGTGCATATACACAATCTATTCCTCTCATGATCTTATACACCATATAGATCATCCTCAGCCTCCTGCGCTGCAAGGAACTAGAGACCCACAGCTACTAACCTCTCCCTATACTAAACCCCCCCCTCTAGTCCTGGCAACATCCCTATAAACCCGTCATCACCCAGTCAGTGAGGGATGTGGGGTACGCGGTGGTGGGATTGTTTATGTTACTTTTATGTTACTGTGTGTTTGTTGCTTATTTTTATACTGTTGTATGTAATTCGCATGTCACATTGCGACTCCGAGACTGTGGGATCTCTCTCTTGTTGCAAACCCATTTCAATACCCCTTCCCATTCCCAAACTGAACCTTTCTGTCTGGATCCCTCCATTGCGAGGACGGAGCAACACTCTAATTGGAGTGGAACCAGCACTTCATACCTTATTTTTTGGGGTTGGCTTTTCAACCCAGCTGTATAAATGTTGAATTCTTTACTTTTAACTTTCTAACTCACTCCCCCCTAAAAATCACAGCAATCAGCGAAGGAAGCTGGCCTTTTAACAATAACACACTCCTAAAAAGCAGCCAGTCTCTGATGCTTGCCAGAAACCCAATGGACTGCGATGGCTGGTTAATCTCAAATGGACACAATGTGGTTGGAGTAATAACGGTCAGGCAGCATCTCTGAAGAATATGGATCGGCGATGTTTCAGGTCGAGGCCCTTCTTCTGAACAAGAAGGGTCTCAACCCAAAATGTCATCCATCCATGTTGTTCAGAGATGTTATCTGACGTGCTGAGTGACTCCAGCACTTTGTGTCCTTCTCTGATGCTATGATGAGCAACAAACAGTAAAATGTCCTGGACATTAGCTAAAGTCTCTTAGAAAGATCTGGAGGCAAGGAAAAGGAGATGTAACCTCCACTGAGTGAGCAATCCCAGCACGCGGATAGCGTGGACGTGGAGAGGATGTTTCCACTAGTGGGAGAGCCTCGGACTTGAGGTCATAGCCTCAGAATTAAAAGACATTATTTTAGGAAGGAGATGAGGAGGAATGTCTTTAGTCAGTGGGTGGTGAATCGGTGAAATTCTTCGCCATAGAAGCCTGGGGGATGTGGAGGCAAAGGGGGGGAGTCAGTGGATATATTTAAATCAAGAGATCTAGTAGACTTCTTCAAGAGATTCATCTTCCAGAGAGGCTGCTGTCGTCCGCAAGAGAGTTACTCCAGCTTTTCTGTGTCTATCTTCGGTTTCAACAGCATATGCAGTTCCTTCTTATACATAGCTTCTTGATTAGTGTGGGTGTCAGAGGCCTAATTCCAATCTCTCCTTATCACATGGATCGTATGATCACAAAAGGCCTGGCTAAGCTCCTTTCTCATGCATTTCACGTACATCGTTGATGGCCGCAAGGGTAAACCCAACGCTGTGAAATGTTCATCAGGGCAGGGAACCAAGTAGGATGTGGTGTCTCTCAAAACTCCCTGGGAATAGGCTCTTTGTTGTGGCCATGCCCTTGCCTCTTGCCCCAGGTCCACTGATCCATTCTGAACGGACAGTCATTGCCACTATACCACCGTCTCTGCTAATGCAAAGCTGACAGCCAGATCACCACTGTGGTACCATGGAATGAGTATCTCAGCAATCAAATGATGTAACATTGTTTTGTTAGCTGAAGCACAGCCTGTGGACTTTGGTAGGTACTTGCGCATTTTGCAGTCAGTAATGAAGCTGGCTACTAAATTACTACTAAACTACTAAGTAAGCAGAGTTTAGTTTGTGTAGGAAGGAACTGCAGATGTTGATTTAAACTGAAGACAGAAGAAGAGACTCGACCCAAAACTCACTTATTCCTTTTCTCCAGAGATGCTGTCAGATGCTGTCATGACCGAGATGAAAGTCAGATGATGTGTTACTACGATTTTGGTCAAGTAAGTCAAGTCATCACTTTTATTTCTACAGCACATTTAAAAAACAACTATCGTTGACCAAAGTGTTTATGTGTCTATCTTTAGTTTCATTTAGTTCATTGTATGATTATTGTCACCTGTACCAAGGTATAGTGAAAAGCAAATTGTTGCCTATCCAGTCAGTGTAAAATCTATATGATTACAATTAAACCGTCCAGTGTACAAATACAGGATAAAGTGTACAATGTTTAGTGCAGCATAAAGTCCAGTAATGCCAAATTCATGATAGTTTGAAGATCTCCAATTAAGTAAATTAGAGGTCAGGACTCCTCTCTAGCTGGTTAGAAGAAGGTTCAATTGCTTGATTACAGCCAGGAAGAAAATATCCATGAATCTTGAGCTGTGCAATTTCAAACTTCTGTACCTCTTGCCTGATGGGAGAGAGGAGAAGAAGGAGTGACCGGGGTAATCTCACAAAGTTAACAGTAGTCTCTACAAATGGACACAAGTGCAGCAAATAATGCAATGTGCAGTTTTGATCTCCTAATTTGAGGAAGGACATTCTTGCTATTGAAGGAGTGCAGCCTAGGTTCACCAGGTTAATTCCCGGGATGGCGGGACTGACATATGATGAAATAATGGATCGACTGGGCTTGTATTCACTGGAATTTAGAAGGATGAGAGGGGTTCTTATAAAAACATTGACATTTTTTAAGGAATTGGACAGGCTAGATGCAGAAAAAATGTTCCCAATGTTGGGGGAGTCCAGAACCAGAGGTACAGTTTAAGAATAAAGGGTAAGCCAGTTAGAACTGATATGAGGAAAAGCTTTTTCAACCAGAGAGCTGTGAAACTGTGGAATTTTCTGCCACAGAGAGTTGTGGAGGCTAATTTGCTGGATGTTTTCAAAGAGAAAGTTAAATATAGCTCTTATGGCCAATGGAATCAAGGGATATGGGGAGAAACCTGGTACGGGGTACTGGTTTTGGATGATCAGCCATGATCATATTAGATGGTGGTGCTGGCTCGAAGGGCCAAATGGCCTACTCCTGCACTTATTTTCTATATTTCTATGTTTCTACTTAATGTTATATTGTGACTGTGCAGTGAAGGTTGGAGCTCATATTCAAAAGATCCAACTTATTCCAGCAAGGGAGGAAACATACACTGTTTGACCAATTACCTCATTAGGAGAATATCTGAGGCCAGAAACATGTCAGACTTGCCAACATGAATTGCTGTGGAAACACTTGACAGAGCTTGGGCTGACATTTGGTTAGCTGGGTGGCTGTTAGGCATTTTCATTGTCCTTAGTGTGTAGGATAGTGCTAGTGTACGAACGGGGTGATTGCTTATTCAAAGACATGTTGAAATTATTACAATAAATTAAACTTATTTATAATGGGTTTTTGTTAAGATTTCCCAAAGGACATGATTTCTCCTGGAACTGATCATTGGCACAATTTAACATTTTGATGCACTATTTGTACATTAAAATGGTATTCAATTTCTTGGCTGTTGACAAATTGTTGAGAGGAAGCAAAATATTTTTGCACCTGTTTAACATCAATGACCAAAGACAAATTTCTCCAACTCTTGGAATACAGAAAAAGAACAAGGCTATTGCCACTTTGGGCAGAAAATGACAAGATAATTTTCCCAGTGGATCAGGGTGAACTCTGGTGCCACTAGAAATTGCAGACGCTGGAATCTGTAGCAACATACAACGTGCTGGAGATACTCAGCTGGTCATGCACCATCTGGAGAGGGAATGGCTGAATGAAGTTTCAGATTGGGACCTTCTGCAGCCTGATTGGAGTAGGTGGGAGAAAGCTGCAAAAGTATCTGTGTGGGGTGGTGGGAGTGGGATGAAGCCCGGCAAGTGATAGGTGGATAAAGACGCATGGTTGTAGTATTCTGAAGAAGGGACCCGACCCGAAACATCGCCTCTGCATTCCTGATGCTGCCTGATCAAAGACATTTGCAAACTATTTTTAGAGTTTACTAAACCAAGTGTGGACCCGTTGGGCTTGTCCCCCAAGACAATATTCCACCACTCACCCATAGCCCCCAACAGCGCAGGCGCGGCTGATGGGTTCCCGTTGCGATGCCAGAGATCCCTGCTAGTCACAGTAACCCTCCCCCAACTGCGCAGGCACGGCCGGCAAGTGGGAACACAGCTACGACGTTTTTAAAGTTAAAGATGCCAATAACCTGTAAAATATAAGATGAATGTGAACGCATCTCACTCTCCCTCTTCAGTCCCCTATTCTCCTCCTCCATTTTTCTCCCTCTCCCCACCTTCCACCAACCCTCCTCTGCTTTCTCCCCTCACCCCCTCCTTCCCCCTCCCTCTTCCCCTCCCCTCCTCCATTAACTCACCATCCCTCTTCCTACCCCTATTCTCCTCCATTCCCCCTCATCCCCTAGCCCTCCCTCCCCCTCCTTTTCACCCTCCCTCTTCTTTCCCCTCTCCTACTCCCATCCCCCACTCGCTCCCTCACCTCTCCCACCATCTCCTTTCCCCTACTCTCAGCCAATCCATCCCTCCCTCCATAACCCACTCATCTCCCTCTATCTCCTGCTCCCCCATTTTCCCCTCACTTCCCCCACTGCCTCCTCTCCCTCCATCCCCCCTCCTCCCCCTCTCCCCCTCCATCCCCCCTCCTCCCCCTCTCCCTCCATCCCCCTCCTCCCCCTCTCTCCCTCCTCGCCTCCCCCACTTTCCTCTCCCTACGCCCTCCTCTCTACCCCGTCTCCTACTCCCATCCCCCACTCAAAATCGCGATTTAAAAAAAGTAATTCTCAAACAAAATCATATTTTGTTCTTTAAAATAACCTAAACACAATGTTAATTGCAAATGAAAATGGAAGAATTTGTTTAAATTCATGATTTTACTTTGGAGTCACGTGAGTGACTACGTGAAGAAGGCCCGCCAGGCGCATGGGCGTCATTTCGTCCGCGCATGTCGCACCGAACGGGCTGGAGGGCACAGCTCCACCAGTGGGTAAGTAGAAACTTTGCAGGTAAGTGTTAAACAACTTTTCCTGCAGATTATTTAGCTCCGTAAAACTGACTCGCGAAGTCAGTTGGAGTTGCAACATGGACCGGTCCGGGCGGAGAGTGCGCTCCAAGCGCGTGTATAGCGACGAGCCGCATTCTCGATCGTGTCGGGAGATAGTAACCGGGCCTCCGGTTCCGATACCGGGGGCCGTTTCACCGTTACCACCAGTGGAAAGTGCTTCCAGGCCAGTGCCTGAAACTCAACAGGTTGTGGCTGCTAAGAGGCACAGCAAGGCCACAAGTAAAACAAACAGGCCAGTACTATCTGATGATTCAGATGACGGTGGTGATTCTCCCCCAGGGGCTAAAGAGATGTGGGGAAAAATGCAACAGATGGAACACATGCTCCAGCTTTTGGTACAGCAAGGGGCTAAGGCCACAGAGATTCCTCAGGCAGTTGAGCAGCAGGGATCCTGTGAAGAGGATTACCTGGAATACCGCCATGGTGAATTCCTTCCAGCGCCTGTTATGGGACTGGGGGATGCCTCCCTAGAATATCAAATGGGAGATGCGGGGCAGGATGCAGCTGACCCTATGTCTGGTGTCCCTGCTTATTTGCAAACACCAGAGCACAAGAGCCTTGCTCCGGGTGTACCGGATATAGCAATGTCTTTTGCTATTCCGGAGGGAACTGCTGAGGCCATGGAGGAATACCTCGCAACTAATATAAATTACTTAGTTTCTCACCAGCTGCAACTATCTGTCATGCAGGAGACAAGCAGCAATATAAAACACCTGTTAACTGTGCTTCATTAAAAGTGCCAATGGTGAATCCAGCAATATGGGCACCCATGAGTCCTTCCATGAGGGGGCAGGAGGTTCGTTATCAGCACGTCCTCAAACTGGTGGCGGCCACGATCACTGCATTTGGCACCATGGTCCGAGGGACCGTGTTATCTCTGTTACAGAAGGATATGTTAGCTATGATTTGTAACGTCTTTTTCGAAATTAACTGCATTCGGAAAATTGCCATCAGGCCTACTTTAAACCAAAAATTTGCTGCACTCTGTAAGGCGACCAACGTCCAGGCACCTGAACTCCTGTTTGGCTCCGATCTGGTCAAGCAAATTAGAGATAATGATGAGGAGGCGAAAACTATGGAGCTAATGAAGCCGGCCGCAACTCGTCCGTCTCTTCGGAAGCCGGGGATCGTTTACCGCAGGTCCGATCCGGGTGCTGGGCCCAGCAGAGGGAGCCCAGGGTGGCAACGAGGGTATCCACCACGTCAGGTTCCCTATAACCCCAACACGGCCAGACAACAGGTTTCCAAAACACCGACAGAGGTACAGGGACTTTGTGTTACAAATTCGGGTGTGCAACCTCCTATTGGAGGTTGGTTACATTTCTTTTATAACGAGTGGTGTTGTATAACATCTGATATCTTTATACTAAATACTGTGTCAGGGTCCACCATTGAGTTTATCTCTGGGATAGATCCTCCTTTCCAGACTAAGCCTAGCAAAGTGTTGGTGTTTTCTGTTCCGGAGACTGAGCAAACCAATGTGGAGATTCAGAATTTGTTCCGTAAAGGTGTGATCGAAAAAGCAATTCATCAGCCTCAACAATTTGTGTCTAATATTTTTCCCAGACCCAAAAAAGATGGTGGTTGTCGAGTAATTCTGGATCTCACTCAATTGAATACTTCAGTTCTTTATAGGCATTTTAAAATGGACACATTTGTTACTGCAAAGCAGCTGATGTCCCAGAGTTGTTATATGGCCACCATTGATTTACAAGATGCTTATTATTCGGTGCCAATTCATGTTGATTATCGCAGGTACTTGAAATTTAATTGGATGGGGCAGCTGTGGCAATATAGAGCATTGCCTAATGGGTTAAGTTCTGCACCTAGGTTATTTACTAAATTGGTGAAACCTGTGCTAGGGCACTTGAGGGCCCACAATCACATTGTTATGGCCTATTTAGATGATATCTTAATTGTTGGCAACACTAAAGAGTCAGCTGCAGCTTCTGTTACAGCAACTAAGAATCTCTTTGAATCATTGGGATTTTTGGTCCATCCACAAGTCCAACTTACAGCCAACTCAGCAGATTGAGTATTTGGGGTTTCTTCTGGATTCAGTTCATATGACAGTTACATTACCAGCAGACAAGGTAATAGATATTGTTAATGTCTGTATTCGTCTTACACAAACCCTTTATCCTTCCATCCGAGATGTTGCAAAGGTTATTGGGAAATTGGTAACAGCCTTTCCTGCAGTACAGTTCGGGCCTTTGCATTATCAACATTTGCAAAGAGCAAGAGAAGCATTGAAACAGAATGCAGGTCATTTTGATCGGCTTATGCAGTTACCCACCACGGCTCTCGCAGAATTGCAGTGGTGGATTGTTAATGTTAGCCAAGCCACCAATTACATTTTGGTGGACGAACCTTCAGTGATTTTACAGACTGATGTTAGTGCTCTCGGATGGGGGGCTACAGACACGGAGTCTAGCTGTGGGGTAGATGGACTGAGCAAGAGGACTTGCTTCTTCACACACATGGTATTAATTACCTGGAGTTATTGGGTGCTTTTTATGGGCTAAAAGCGTATGTTTCCACCATGTCAGATTTCCATGTTTAACTCCAGATTGACAACACCACAGCTGTGGCATATGTCAATCATATGGGAGGAACTCGATTGGTGTTATGTGATAATTTGGCTAATACTATCTGGGATTGGTGCATTTCACGCAACATCTGGGTTTCGGCCATCTACCTACCAGGCATAGATAATGTGGTAGCAGACCTTAGGTCGAGAAAGTTTAATGACAATATAGAATGGATGTTGAATGTCAACATATTTCAAACCATTGTTACTAGATTTGGATTGCCAGATATTGACCTCTTTGCATCCAGACTGAATCACCAGTTGCCTAAATATGTCTCCTGGGAGCCAGATTCAGGTTCAGTAGCTGTGGATGCATTCTCATTACACTGGGGACACTCATTCTTTTATGCATTTCCTCCATTCTGCCTGATTCCGAAATGTCTTACTAAAATAGAGCGGGACTCTGCCAAAGGAGTTTTGGTGGTCCCAGATTGGCCAACACAATCATGGTTCCCATTGGTACTGAGAATGATGGCACAGCCATTCATGCGCATTCCCAGCAGCAGTCATTTGTTGGTGCATCCGGTTACAGGAGACAGTCACCCATTACATGACCATATCAATTTGTTGGTCTGCAGGTTCTGACCAGACCATTTCAAGGCCTTGGATTATCGAACAGGACCATGGAGGTTATGACTGCAGGGTGGAGAACTAGCACTAAAAAGCAATACCTTGTGCACATTAAGAAATGGGAATGCTTCTGTGTACAGTCTAATATATCATATGATACTGCTAGTATAAGTGATGTGTTGGAGTTCCTTGCTACTTTGCATTTGATGAGCACCTTAGTTATAGTGCTATTAACAGTGCTCGTCCTCTTATTTAGGGCAGTCTTCAGCACGTCAACCTATTGGGTCTCATCCATTGGTGTCCAGGTTTATGAGAGGAATTTTTAGCAAAAAACCTCCTCAAGCCAGATATACAGCAATCTGGGATGTCAGTATAGTTCTCACACTGCTTTGCCAATGGGCTCCAATTGCATCATTATCTTCGCAAAAACTGACTCTTATAGTGGTTATGTTAATGGCGTTGGTCTCAGCACAATGTGTCCAAACATTGCACTTGTTAAGAATAGATTATATGCATTTTTCTCAAGATGATGTTACATTTTATGTCTGTGATTTACTCAAACAAAGTAGACCAGGCAGGGCTGGAATCAAGGTGACGTTTAAAGCATATCCTGGTGACCAACTGTTATGTGTCGTTAAACATTTAACCCAATATGTTGCGTTAACCAGGAGTCTGAGACGTTCTGAGTCGGGACTTCTCATTAGTCACAAAAAGCCATATAAGCACGTGTCCGTGCAAACTATTTCTAGATGGTTGAAACAGGTGCTCAGTTCTGCGGGTATCGACACTGATGTGTTTAAATCTCACTCCACCAGGGCGGCATCTACATCCGCGGCGAAGGCTCAGGACGTGCCGCTAGATCAAATCCTCGCGGCCGCAGGGTGGTCTAGAGAGGCAACTTTTTCTCAGTTTTACGATAAACCAGTTCAGGCAGAGCCACGTTTTGGGCCTGCTCTTTTGGGTTTCCTTTGCTTTGCTTATATCACTTATTGTTTGTAATTTCCCCCTGGGACAGAGGGGCCGTTACTCTGTTTGTTATTATTAAAATCGTTATTGAATTATTCATGCAATGTTCAATATCTTCTTTATTGTACTACAGTGTCAACCGAAGCAGCTTGTCGTATGGAGTGCATCTGCGGCATGCAAACACAGAGCTTTGAAATCTTCACGTAGTCACTCACGTGACTCCGAAGTAAAATAGTAAGATTAAACGGGAACTTACCAGTTTGAAGTTTGACCTTTATTTTATGAGGAGTGACGTTGAGGGATTACGTGCCCTCCGCTCCCACCCTCATAATCTAAGAGATCATCTGGTAGTTCTAGTCTTCTACGAGCCTTACTATGTTACTTCGGCTATTTGTTTCTTTGTTTTCATGCCGCTGCTTTGAAGTATGACACGCATGCGCCTGGCGGGCCTTCCTCACGTAATTCCTCAACGTCACTCCTCATAAAATAAAGATCAAACTTCAAACTGGTAAGTTCTCGTTTAATCTTACTATTTTTTATGTAAATGAAATTCGGGATCCCATTGTGATGTCATTGTGATGTTGAATTTGGCTGACTGGTAGGACCATTAAAAAAACATTAATTTTTGTAATGTTTAAAATGTCAATAATTTGTAAAATATACCATCAATCTGAACAAAATCCTGTTTCATTTACCCCGCAGGACAATGGTGAGTAAGGTGGGCCAAGAATTGTTGTGCTACCGTGTACTGTTGTTAATGAACTGTTCTTTTTAAATCGTGATTTTTTTTTAAATGTATATGAGATTCAGAATCACATTGTGACATCATTGTGACATCGAACGGGATCCCATTGTGATGTAATTGTGACGTTAAATGGTGGGTCAAAAATTGTAGCACTATTGTGTACCATTTTGGTGGGGTTTGGGGATATCATGCACGCACATGCATACAAACAAACAAACCCGTAGCCCCCACGGGAGGCATGGTCCTCCTACTCAACCGATTGCCAAGCATAAGGTTCTATCACTCCTCAGCCTCCCTAGCACTGGACTTGAACAAACAATCCCAATTGCACTTCCCCAATTGCATCACCAATTGACCCACCCCTTCCTGCCCTGCCAGGAGCTATGATGGCAACATTGTTGCAAATGTCGGGCACACTTGCTGTGATATGCCATTGAGGTGAAACGTTCAGAGTGTTCCTCTCTTGCAACTTTGTATCGAGGTGTGTTGGAAGCTGTGAGGAATGATTTTAACAGTAAAAATCATTTTGAATTCAAAGTTTTGATGCTTTTAAACTTTAATCAGTAATAAGTCGATAAATAAAGCATGAAATGTTCACATAAGGTGACCCAGCCTCGATGGGAAAAATGTCAACTGGAATATGTAAAAATGTTTTTGTTATCGCTTACTTTTTTCGCAAAGATGTAAGGACAACCACATCAACACAGGTCAAGATCAGAGTTTTAATAAGTATATGATGATAGATATATATCATTTTAAAGTAAATTATTATCAATAGAAAACATAATTTAAGCACATTAAATCTTAATAAATAGCTTAAGGTGAATATTAAAGAAACACTTGAAAGAAAAAAATTACAGGACAATGAGGAAAGATAGGAGAGTGGGACTAGCTGAGATGTCTTGCATACAAACAACATGGAAGTAATGGGGTGAATAGTTTCCTTCTGTCCCATAAACCTGTAATTCTGTGATTAAAAACTTACATTCCCCTTTTCCTTGCACGGACCGGGTTGTTTAATTTCATGCATTGATATTTACCCTGCATTTCAGATGACGGTTATAGTGCAGCAGACATTGTGGATCTTCAAGGTGAAAAGCTTTTAGTCCTTAGACTTTAGAGGTGCAGGGCTGAAACAAGGGCCTTTGGCTCACCGAGTCCGCACTGACCATCGATCACCCCGTACACCAGCACTATCCTACAAACTAAGGACAATTTATTATCTTACCAAAGCCAATTAACCTACAAACCTGTACATCTTTGGAGTGTGGGTGGAAACCAAAGCACCCAGAGAAAACCTACGCAGTCACAGGGGGAACATACAAACTCAGTACAGACACACCCATATTCAAAATTGAACCTGGGTCTCTGCCACTGTAAAGCGGCAACTCTACCATAGTGCCACTGTACCGTTTTTCTTTGTTATTCAAGGCAAAATAATGTTCACTGCAAAAAGTATATGCATTTAAATAACACCTATTATGATTTATAAATTATGATGATTTGGTTATGTTCATGATTCCAGCATTTGTAGCCTCATACATCACCTGTCCATTTTCCTTCCGTTGATGCTGCTTGATCCGCTGCATTCCCCATGTACTTTTTGGTTGAGGTAAAGTGATTAAATGTAAAGTGATAAAGGTATGCACAATTCTAGGCTTTTATCAATAGAAGTATAGAATATAAATGCAAAGCACGCTGAACCGTTATAGGACATTAGCCCCAACCAATTTTGGTTGCCACATTTTCAGGTGAATGTGAAGGCATTACAGGGTATCCAGCAATGATTTTCAAGAAGCGTGCCTGGGATAAGGATGGAATAGGAAGGGTAGGTCATTTGTTTCGCCCCCAGACAAGGCTGTGGGGAAATTTGATAGAGTTATAACAATTTATGAGATGGTCTAGACAGAATGGCTTGTGTCCTTCAGTTATGTTTGAGGGACAAGGGGATCACCGATATAAAATAAAGAGCAGGTGAATTAAGAGATACAGAAGGAAAGAATACATACAGAGTATTTGGCTTGAGGCCGATATGGACAGTCCACAGATGTAGTAGAAGGCAGGTTGTACTGTTGCCTTCAAGAACAAATTGAATAAATATGTGGTGAAGAAAAATGTACAAGGTGAAGGAGATTGTGGTGGAGGTTGTAATTACTGCATTGTTCTAGTAATGAACCGTGCAGACATAATGGGCAAATGGCCTCCTTTAGTTATGCAACCATTCTATGAAGAGTATTTAATGGTAAAATAGGAAATACAAAATTATTCTACACACAAAAGAACCATACAAGGACCATGTAACATCACCAGATTATCTTTTTTTTTTGGTAATTGATCAATGTCAGCCACGACTTTAGAAGAAATGTCCCACCCCTCTTCAAAAAGACTGACAAGATTTACAGACTTAAGGGCCTCCAATAACGTGGTCGTCGCGTTGTGATGCACGGGTAGCGTGGGATGGGCGCATGGAGAAGCGTGCAGGAATGTGGAGTTGCGAGCTGTATTGCGCAGCGCTCCAGGATTTCATGCTGCATGAAATATTCGCGCGATACCGGCGTGGCATATCGCTTATGCACGCGGACGTACTGCGGGCGCACGCTGACGTCCTGACATCATATGTGTAGTGCGTAGTGACGCATGATTACATCACCGTGCGTAACCATGTGACGCCGCGCGGCGCCCATACGCAGTCGGCCGGCCTTTTACGCATCATGGATATAAAGGCGTGCAATTTAAGATTACATTGTGGATAATTATTTAGCATTTTCAGAACAATGGGAATGTTGGCAATCTTTGGCAACAGACAATTCACATGAGGAATGAGACATTGAGGGTTTGGCAGATGTTTGTATTCACAACAAGCTGGAAATCCTTGCACACAAATTCCTGAAAGATTACATACCAATACATACCAATATAGAAATGGAAGAGCAAACCAGATAAGTGATACAAAAAGCTGGAGTAACTCAACGGGACCGGCAGCATCTATGGAGAGGAATAATGTGTGAAGATTCGGGTCGGGACAGACTGAAGAAGAGTCTCGACCCGAAGCATCATCCATTCCTTCTCTCCAGAGATGCTGCCTGTCCTGCCGAGTTACTCCTGCATTTTGTGTCTATCTTCAATTTAAACTGGCATCTGCAGTTCCTTACCACAGATTAATTTGGTCTGCAGCTTGCTACTTTTCATTCACCTCTTTTTTTGAATAGGGGCATTACATCTGCAGTTTTCCAATTGCTAGCACCACTCAAGAAATCGAAACATAGAAACATATAAATTAGGTGCAGGAGCAGGCCATTCGGCCCTTCGAGCCTGCACCGCAATTCAATATGATCATGGCTGATCATCCAACTCAGTATCCTGTACCTGCCTTCTCTCCATACCCCCTGATCCCTTTAGCCACAAGGGCCACATCCAACTCCCTCTTAAATATGGCCAACGAACTGGCCTCAACCACCTGTGGCAGAGAATTCCACAGAAAATCACTATAATTAGAAAATCACCATAAATATCATAAACTGGGTAAATATCATAAACTGGGTAAATATCTTAAACTGGATATTCAAATGACGTCACGCGCTCCAGACGGCTCTGCTGATGCATGATGGCGTGCGCAACAGTCACTACCGGCCTGTCGCGTAAATGACGGCCAGGTGGGACAGGCCCTTTACAGCCACCAGATTAGACATACAGAGCCTGTTATTAAACAAAATGTCCAACAGATTCATCCTCTAGGTTCCTGCACTGGAATGCCGGTCCTCTGGACTGGGACTACACCTACACACTTCTGACGTATGACCTGAGAGTACTCTTGACTTAGCCAAGGCAAGCAGATACAAATAAGCCTGTCTATGAATACAGATGACGATAAAGGTTGTTTCAAGATAAAAATGACAAAACTCAGCTGAAAGATGGGTGGAGTAGTAGCAGACTAGGATAAGGCAACTGCAGTAAATGGCAGGAACCTTGAGTCATGATGTACACAGAGGCTTCCTGTTGTAAGTTTATAGTGGCCTGAAAATAATGTGGTAAGTACATAGGTAGCGTAAGTTCACGAGGTTAATTCCTGGGATGGCGGGACTGTCAATATGATGAAAGAATGAAACAACTGGGCTTGTATTTACTGGAATTTAGATGAGAGGTGATCTTATGGAAACATGTAAAATTATTAAGGGATTGGACAAGCTAGATACAGGAAACATGTTCCCGATGTTGGGGGATTCCAGAACCAGGAGCCACAGTTTAAAAATAAGGGGTAGGCCATTTAGAACTGAGAAGAGGAAAAACATTTTCACACAGTTGTGAATTTGTGGAATTCTCTGCCTCAGAAGGCATTGGAGGCCGACTCACTGGATGCATTCAAAAGAGTTAGATAAAACTAGGGTTAGAGGAATCAAGGGATATGGGGAGAAGGCAGGAATGGGGTACTGATTGTGGATGATTAGCCATGATCACATTGAATATTGATGCTGGCTCGAAAGGCCGAATGGCCTACTCCTACACCTATTTTCTATGTTTCTATGAAGGAGGCATCTGGTATGCTTGCCTTCATCGGCCGTAGCAATGAGTATAACATTTGGGACGTTATGTTGCAGTTGTACTGAAGAAAGGTCTCGACCCGAAACGTCTCCCATTCCTTCTCTTCAGAGATGCTGCCTGTCCCGCTGAGTTACTCCAGCTTTTTGTGTCTATCTTCTTCTACAAAACATTGGTTGGACCACACTTGAAGTAATGTGTTCAGTTCTGGTCACCATGCTACAGGGAGGATATGGTAACATCAGAAAGCGTGCAGAAGAGGTTCACTAGGATATTGACTGGCAGGTAAACTTGGAGAGATTGGACAGGCTGTGTTTGCTCTCACTTGAGCATTGGAGGCTGGAGGTTGACCTTGTAGGTTTATAAGATGAAGAGGGGTAGAGATAGGATAAATAGTCACAATTATTCCCACAACACCAGAGTACGGGAGTCTAAAACTAGAGGACATAAATTTGAGGTGAGAGGGGAGTAATTAAAAGGAGATCTGAGAGGCAAACTTTTACACATAGAGGGTTTGAATTGAGTATTTTGTATATTAGTTGCTTAAAGGGAAAATGTTGTCTTAAATACATTGGGCATTTTTAAATACCTTCTGTAATTCCCATTCTATTTGTATTTTGGGAAACTTGCCCACATAGGCAACTTTTACATTTCTTTCTCTCTCTCACACACACACACCAAATTTCTCTTCCCCGTTCTCCCTTTCTCATAGGTACAATGTTCCAGAAACTGCTGATGGATCTATAATGTGAAGGAAGGAACTGCAGATGCTGGTTTCAACCAAAGGTAGACACAAAAAGCTGAAGTAACTCGGTGGGACAGGGAGCATCTCTGTAGAGAAGGAATGGGTGGCGTTTCGATTCGAGGCCCTTCTTCAGACTTCAGATGTATAATGAATGGTCTTTCCCCATGGATATAGAAACATAGAAACATAGAAAATAGGTGCAGGAGTAGGCCATTCGGCCCTACGAGCCTGCACCGCCATTCAATATGATCATGGCTGATCATCCAACTCGGTATCCTGTACCTGCCTTCTCTCCATACCCCCTGATCCCTTTAGCCACAAGGGCCACATCCAACTCCCTCTTAAATATAGCCAATGAACTGGCTTCAACTACTTTCTGTGACAGAAAATTCCACAGATTCACCACTCTTTGTGTGAAAAGAAAAATTCTCATCTCGGTCCGAAAAGACTTTCCCCTTATCCTTAAACTGTGACCCCTTGTTCTGGACTTCCCCAACATCGGGAACAATCTTCTTGCATCTAGCCTGTCTAACCGCTTAAGAATGTTGTATGTTTCTATAAGATCCCCCCTCAATCTTCTAAATTCTAGCGCATACAAGCTGCGTCTATCCAGTCTTTCTTCATATGAAAGTCCTGCCATCCCAGGAATCAGTCTGGTGAAACTTCTCTGTACTCCCTCTATGGCAAGATTGTCTTTCCTCAGATTAGGAGATCAAAACTGCACGCAACACTCCAGGTGTGGTCTCACCAAGGCCCTGTACAACTGCAATAGAACCTCCCTGCTCCTATACTCTAATCCTTTTGCTATGAATGCTAACATACCATTCGCTTTCTTCATTGCCTGCTGCATCTACATGCCTACTTTCAATGACTGGTGTACCATGATACCCAGGTCTCGTTGCATCTCCCCTTTTCCTAATCGACCACCTTTCAGATAATAGTCTACTTTCCTGTTCTTGCCACCTAAGTGGATAACCTCACATTTATCCACATTATACTGCATCTGCCATGCATTTGCCCACTCACCCAACCTATCCAAGTCACCTTGCAGCCTCCTAGCATCCTCCTCATAGCTAAAACTGCCCCCCAGCTTCATGTCATCTGCAAACTTGGAGATGTTGCATTCAATTCCCTCGTCCAAATCATTAATATATATTGTAAATAGCTGGGTCTCAGCACTGAGCCTTGTGGTACCCCACTAGTCACTGCCTGCCATTCGGAAAAGGACCAGTTTACTCCTACACTTTGCTTTCTGTCTGCCAGCCAGTTCTCTATCCACATCAATACTGAACCCCCAATATCGTGTGCTTTAAGTTTGCATACTAATCTCTTATGTGGGACCTTGTCGAAAGCCTTCTGAAAGGCCAGATATAACACATCCACTGGTTCTCCCTTATTCACTCTACTAGTTACATCCTCTAAAAATTCTATAAGATTCATCAGACATGATTTACCTTTCATAAATCCATGCTGACTTTGTCCAATGATTTCACCACTTTCCAAATGTGCTGCTATCCCATCTTTAATAACTGACTCGAGCATTTTCCCCACTACCGATGTTAGACTAACTGGTCTATAATTCCCCGTTTTCTCTGTCCCACCCTTTTTTAAAAAAAGGGTTCCATTAGCTACCCTCCAAACCTCAGGAACTACCCCAGAATCTAGAGAGTTTTGAAAAATTATCTCTAATGCATCCACTATTTCTGGGGCTACTTCCTTAAGCACTCTGGGAAGCAGCCTATCTAGCCCTGGGGATTTATCGGCCTTTAATCCCTTCAATTTACGTAACACCACTTCCTGACTAACCTGGATTTCACTCAGTTCGTCCATCTCATTTGACCCCCGGTCTCCTGCTATTTCCTCTGGCTATCTCCTGGTAGTCCTCTGGTAGTCCTTCTGGCTAATTTGTATGTTTCATCTTTTGTTTTGATACTATCCCTCATTTCCCTTGTTATCCATGGATGCACTACCTTCCCTGATTGATTTTTTTTTTTTGCCAAACTGGGATGAACAATTGTTGTAGTTCATCCATGCGGTCCTTAAATGCCTTCCATTGCACATCCACTGTCAACCCTTTAAGAATCAATTGCCAGTCTATCTTGGCCAATTCACATCTCATACCCTCAAAGTTACTTTTCTTTAAGTTCAGAACCCTTGTTTCTGAATTAACAATGTCACTCTCCATCCTAATGAAGAACTCAACCATATTACGGTCACTCTTGCCCAAGTGGCCACGCACAACAAGACTGCTAACTAACCTTTCCTCATTACTCAACACCCGGTCTAGAATAGCCTGCTCTCTCGTTGGTTCCTCAACATGTTGGTTTAGAAAACTATCCCGCATACATTCCAAGAAATCCTCTTCCTCGGCACCCGTGCCAATTTGATTCACCCAATCTACATGTAGATTGAAGTCACCTATTATAACTCTTTTACCTTTGTTGCACGCATTTCTAATTTCCTGTTTGATGCCGTCCCCAACTCCACTACTACTGTTAGGTGGCCTGTACACAACTCCCACTAGCGTTTTCTGCCCCTTAGTGTTTCGATATATATATATATGCCAGCAAGTATATGACTTAGGTACAAATTTATCCAAACACAAAACTCTTGGACATGCTAGTGGTGAATCTGAAATCATGACCCTCCATTGGTGTTTCCAATCCTGCTGAAGATGGGGCATTTTCTTGTTCATCCTACACCAGGCTCTTCATGGCACAAGATCCATGAATCTTCATTTAATTAATAGGTTTTACAGCTTTGAGCAAGTTTAAAAGCATGCAAGATGCTGGAGTAACTCAGCGGGTCAGGCAGCATCTCTGGAGAGCAGGAAGAGGTGATGTTTTGAGTCGAGACCCTTCTTCAGACTTTCAGGCATTCCATCTCTCCAGAGATGCTGCCTGTCCCGCTGATTTGCTCCAGCATTTTGTGTCTATATTCGGTGTAAACCAGCATCTGCAGTTCCTTCCTACACATTTGCTCGTGAATGCTTCAGATTGTCGGGGTTTGTTCAGACCCATCCTGGGTACAAACCATAGTGTAGAAGGCTTTTGTTTGACAAGTTCTATTTGTGTTACGTGCAGGGCCATTGCGCATCTCTGCCACAGGTAGTGAATTCTGGCCAAAGACTTGTAAGTGGGTTGTGTTTCGAAAGACCAAACCTGCTAAGTTTCAAAGCCTTATCAGGAGAAGCTGATGTTCGAATTGGAAGAGTAGGGAATGTTTTTATGGTTCTCTATAACTCAGAATCACTGGATGGTTGTCTTTATTCGTTGTAAACTTTGAACCTACTATTCAAGTAATTTACTTGAATACAGAGAATCTTAATAGATTGACTCTCCTGTTAAAATATAGAGAAAGAGGGGATAATTCATTAACTTAGCAGCAACATTGCAGTTGAAGTACTGAGTCTCTATTATTTTAGAGTTTTGGCGAACAAAAGTTACACAAATAGTGTTTAGCAGTGAACGAGACAAATGAATTCAAAATGTATCTGGCATAAACATGTTAATACTGTTATAGGACAAGGTATTTCCTTTCCTAGTGAAATTGTTCATTTTGGAAGGAAGAACAGTATTATTTACATGAAGAACAGGAACAGGCCTTCAACACACAAAATCTGTGCCAAACATATTGCCAAGTTAAACTACTCCTCTGCCTGCATGTGATCCGTATCCTTCCATTTCCTGCATATCCAAGTGCCTATCTAAAAGCCCCATAAATGCCAATATTCATGTTCATAAATTCATATGTTCATTAAGTTCTAAGAGCAGAATTAGGCCATTCGTCCCATCAAGTCTACTCCACCATTCAATCATTTCTGATCTATCTTTCCCGCTCAACCCCATTCTCCTGCCTTCTCCCGTAATCCCTGACAATTTTACTTAAGGGGCTGTCCCACTGCAGCGACCTAATCTTCGAGTTTAGAAGCGTTTGCCCTCGACTCAAACTCGCAGCATGGTTTAGGAGGTCCTATGAGGTCACATACTCGCGGCCTCAGTTTGGTCAAGGAAAACTTTTCAGCATGTTAAAAAACTTTCCGCGAGTAAAAATTGGTCAGCATGGTTCTTTTTAACTTGTAGTGCAGTGGAGTGGGGTCACTATGTAGTTATAGGCAGTCGAGGGCAGCCGTAGGCAATCTCCTTCACTGACCGGGCATTTTAATTGGCTCACTGGAGTTTTCAGGACCAAGGAAAACCGACCGTTAATGTAAAATGCCCGCTAAACTTTATTATAAGTTGTCTGGCTTCTTAAAAGTGTCTCCACTCCTTCTCCCCCCCCTTCTCCTCCCCCCTTCTGTCCCCTTCCCTCCACCCCGCTTTCTAATCGACTTACCATACACTGTGCAGTCGTCTTTTACCTTCCTGTTTCAGACAGTGCTCCCCCGCTTTCCCTGGCCCCCGCCTTTGCAATGTGTTTGTGTATGCGGTCGGTCGATCCAGCTCGCGGTTTCATCGCTGACAGTCGATCCAGCTCGAGGTTTTTCGGTCTAGTGCCCTCAAGCTTGAAGGTCGAAGACAGTCGCTGAAAGGTTGCATCAGTCAGACAGGCCCTTTATCAAATTGTGTCTGCCTCCACCACCACCCCAGCAGAAAAACTGCAGAAAGCTGCTGAAAGGGATTCAAGGGTCCTCGTGCATAAAACACAAGGCTAACATACGAGTGCAGTAACATAGAAACATAGAAAATAGGTGCAGGAGTAGGCCATTCGGCCCTTCGAGCCTGCACCACCATTCAATATGATCATGGCTGATCATCCAACTCAGTATCCTGTACCTGCCTTCTCTCCATAGTAGATAATAGAAATGAATAATGAAGTGGTTGGGTACACAAGTAAGGAAGTTTCCCTGCAACAGTACAAGGTGAATATTTGGAAGGCATCCTGGCCTCGTTCTCAAACCTATGCGGACCTACTAGCTGGAGATTCCGTGGACACCTTCACCCTCTCACTACTATAGCCCAAGGTCCCCCACGTGCTTCAGAAGTGCATTCATAATATGCTGCCCCGGAGCAAGGTGACATACTGACGCGTGGCATTCATGTATGTTGTGATGAAAGTGCTTTGAGATTTTGGTTGTGATGACGCACATTACGTCCTGCCTCAGTAAAGACCAGGAGCCACTACAATTAGCCTACCGCCCCATCGGATCAGTAACCTAATGCGATCTCGCTGCCTCTCCACTCTGCACTGGACAACAAGGACACATACATCAGCCTGTTGTTTGCCTAAACAGAGGGAATGTCACACTCTGGGAACTGGGTCTCTGCTCGTTCCTGTGCCATTGGATCAGCGACTTCCACATCGGCAGATCTCAACCAGGGGCAGCAACACTTTCACCTTGTTGTCCATCAGCACTGGGGCACCTCAGGGCTCTGTGCTCAGTTCCCAGCTCTAATCTATCTATACCTATTGCTGCGTAGCCAGACATAGATCTAATGCCTTCTTTAAATTTGCCAATGATACCACCATTGCTGGACAAATGGGTAACAATGAGTAAGAATACTGCAAGATGATCAATGATTTGATTGATTGGTGCCAGAACAGCAACCTAGCTCTTAACATTAATTTAATTTTGTTTAGTTTATTATTGTCACTATCAGAGACTGGCCCCTGATAATGCTTGCCGAGCCAGTGTGAAGTGCAGATGGACAATGGAAGGGAGGTTGATTAACCTCAGGAAGGGAAAGCAGAGGATCCATGAATTTATCATTATTGATAGGACAGTGGTGAAGAAATTCAACAGCTTCAAGTTCTAAGGCATGCAATTGGAACAATGCCACAGAGAGTTATGTGAGTATAGTCAAGATTGATACACTCGTAATCATTAAGGGTTTCAAGTGTTACAGGGAAAGGACGGGTAAGTGGATTTGTGGAATTTCAGATTTGTGATTTCTTTCAGATTTCAGATTTCTTTGTGAATGGCAAGTCAGGCTCCATGAGTTAGATGGCCCACTCCTGTTCCTTATAGTCTCCACACATGCCTGCTGTTTTCTTTGCCAATCATGTTGAATCTCGGTCCCTTCGTTTTTATCCCATTATCTGCAGAGAAGAACCTCCTTATATTTACTCTAAACTAATCATAATCTTATATCCCCATAAAATCTCCTCTCAGTCTACTCAGCTCCACAGAAAACACTTTCAGCGTACTGGGTCTTGCTTACAATTCTGGTTATCAAGGCTTCTCCAATTTCATTGTGTGCTTCAAATGTACCCAGTTAACCTCCAACGGTCAATGATCAATAAAAGGCGATATACATTTACAATATACTTGACATTCTCAATAACACCGTGTTCATTTCTGTTCAAATGCTTAGACCATAGAACAGAGCGGCACAGCACAGCACAGGACCAGACCCATCAGCCCACAATGTCCTGGTCAAACATGATGCCAAGTTCTCCTATGTTGCACAAAATTCCATATCCCTCCATTCCCTGCATATCCATTTGCCAATCTAAAGCCTCTTAAATGCCATTATTGTATCTGCTACCACCACCTTGGCAGTATGATCGGGGTCACCAATTTAGAGGCACAAACGTTGTGAATAAATGGTTTATTTATTCAGGCATTGTAGGTTGGAAATACATGCACGTTTAGCACTCTAACATAATAGTCGTTGGTGTTGCTGAGAGGCTGTTGCCTCTTGAGCTCGGTGAGCTCCTGCTGAGGTGGCAGGACACTCTCATGAAGTGAGAGGAAGCGGAAGAGCGAGAGAGGGAAGATCAGTTCTTATATACATGGGCACACCCCCATATTCCGTGACACCTTCCCATGACTGCCGAGGATTCACATAGAAGGAGTGGCCTAACCACTAGATGCCGCTACACAGACACCTCAATGTATAAAATCTTGCCCTGCACATCTCATTTAAACTTCCCCACCACCCAGCAGAACTTAAAGCTATGCCCTCTAGTCTTTGACGTTTCCACCCTTGGAAAATGCTTCCATCCACCGACCCTACCTACGCCTGCCATTATTTTATACACTTCTATTGGGCCTTTGCTGAACCTCTGATGCTTCAATTTCCAGGGCTTGGTAGTACCCTCTAGTATACCCCCTGAACTAGACAGCATCCTGCTAAACATGCACAACCTCCAAATGAGGCCTTACCAAAATTTTATAAAGCTGCAACAACATCTTCACTCTTATATTCAATACCCCAACTAATTTGTACACAACTGTATATCAATGCCATTATGGTTCTTAGCATCAACAAGTAAACTTTCCCCTTGTAATCGCCTTTGCAAAGTGCAACACCTCACATTTGCTCGGATTAAACTCCATCTGCCATTTCTCTGCCCATTTCTGTAACTTCATCGTTTGACAGCCTTCCTCACCGTCTGCCACTCCACAAATTTTGGTATTGTCTGCAATCTTACTAACCAATGCGTCTACATTTACATCTGAGTCTTTTGCATTTATCACAAACAAAAGAGGTCCCAGCATAGACCCTTACAGAACACCATTGTTCACAGACCACCAGCCAGAATAACACTCTTCCACCACAACCTCTGTCTTTTTTGGGTTCTGAATCTGAAAAACCAAGTCGCCCTGGATCCAATGCATCTTAATCTTCTGCATCAGCCTAATCTGACAGACACTAGCAAATGCCTTACTAAAATCCTTTTAAACAACATTCACTGCCCTCTCCTCAATCATATTCATCACCTCAAAAACCACAATCAAGTTAGTCATACATGACCTGCCACAGAAAGACCATGCTGACTGTTCATAAATATTGCGCACTCGTCCAAATGCAACTAAAATTCTTGCTGTTAAGAGCGAGCACAAGGTCAACCACCATTCACCGAGATGCTGTTTAGTCTCCACAAAGGCCATCGGTAGACAACATAATAATCTGCCCCATATTAAAACTCTGAGGAACTGCTCCTGATATATCTTTACCAAGGCAGTGTTCTACATTAAAGAAAACTACTTTTCAGCTTGTCCCCAACTTGCCCTCCTCAAAATTTATTTCGTAAAATATTTGAAAAAAAAGAATCACCTGCATGTTTTAATTTCACAATGTAACTGCTAATCAGTTCAAAGTTCAGACAAAGATACCTTGTACGTAATGGTACATTAACTGTTGACCTACTGTTGACATTAATTGCAAGACACAGCTATATCACGTGCTGGTGCAGGCTCAATTAAAATTCACCAAGTGAAACACTTCTAAGATTTCTGGTAACATTTTGACTGAAGAAAGCAGCTAATGAATGATCAGCTCTTTTCTATTTAAGGCAAAACTAATTATTTTAAAACAGTGTTAAATAGGCATAGCCGCTGGTTGTGGATTTATGCAACGCCACTGAGTTGCAAATGTATGTAGACCGAAGCTGATTGCAGTGCTGAAATATACTTTTCCTGATAAGATATCAAACTATAGCTTTATTTGACGGATCACAAGGATTTAAAAGATCTAATGTTGAAATAAGTCTTGATCAACATTCCTCCTAACAGCAACCCCACAAGAAACAAATTGTCTGATTCATGTACAGGTCATGAGATCAGTTCTGCAGAAATTGCATTCACATTATAAATTGCCTGCCACATTTCACCTCAAAATGGTGACCAAACTCCAAAGTAATTCATTGACTGCAAAGTTCATTGCAATACCTGGACCTGATATAGTGATATATGAATGACAATTACTTTTTCTTTTAAAGAATGGCTTTTATTATGGTAAAGTTAATACCCAGTGTTTATAATGTGCGAGCAATTTTTAAATCAGAAATATCATAGATCGCATAAAATATGATCCAACATATTATGTACCCATGACAGAATCTCTGCATCAATCTGAAACCGTTTCTGATTACAATTCTGTTTTGCAAATCAAAGCAAGCCTTATTTCCATATTCATATTTTGCTCCCACTTGTTGATTTTTTGAAATGTCATAAGTGTATACAGCACTGAAACAGGCCCTACATTCCAACTCTACCATGCCAACCAGGCTGCTTACTTTGAGCTCATCTTATTGCCAGTTTTAAACCTGGAAATTAGAAATGCGTGCGTTCAAACAGGAAATTAGAAATGCGTGCGACAAAGGCAAAACAGTTATAATGGGTGACTTCAATCTACATATAGATTGGGTTAATCAAATTGGCAGGGGTGCTGAGGAAGAGGATTTTTTGGAATGTATGCGGGATAGTTATCTAAATCAACATGTAGAGGAACCAACGAGAGAGCAGGCTATTTTAGACTGGGTTTTGAGTAATGAGGAAGGGGTAATTAGCCGTCTTGTTGTACGTGCCCCCTTGGGCAAGAGTGACCATAATATGGTTGAGTTCTTCATTAGGATGGAGAGTGACATTGTTAATTCGGAAACAATAGTTCTGAACTTAAAGAAAGGTAACTTTGAGGGTATGAGACGTGAATTGGCCAAGATTGACTGGCAATTAATTCTAAAAGGGTTGACGGTGGATATACAATGGAAGACATTTAAAGACTGCATGGATGAACTACAAAAATTGTTCATCCCAGTTTGGCAAAAGAATAAATCGGGGAAGGTAGTGCATCCGTGGATAACAAGGGAAATCAGGGATAGTATCAAAGCAAAGGATGATGCGTGCAAAGTAGCCAGAAAAAGCAGCATACCAGAGGACTGGAAGAAATTCAGAGACCAGCAGAGGAGGACAAAGGGCTTAATTAGGAAAGGAAAAATAGATTATGAAAGAAAAACTGGCAGGGAACATAAAAACTGACTGCAAAAGTTTTTATAGATATGTGAAGAGAAAGAGGTTAGTTAAAACAAATGTAGGTCCCTTGCAGTCAGAAACAGGTGAGTTGATCATGGGGAACAAGGATATGGCGGACCAATTGAATAACTACTTTGGTTCCGTCTTCACTAAGGAAGACATAAATAATCTGCCTGAAATAGCAGGGGACTGTGGGTCATAGGAGGAATTGAGTGAAATCCAGGTCAGTCGGGAAGTGGTGTTGGGTAAATTGAATAGATTAAAGGCCGATAAATCCCCAGGGCCAGATAGGCTGCATCCCAGAGTACTTAAGGAAGTAGCTCAGGAAATAGTGGATGCATTAGTGATAATCTTTCAAAACTCTTTAGATTCTGGAGTAGTTCCTGAGGATTGGCGGGTAGCGAATGTAACCCCTCTTTTTAAGAAGGGAGGGAGAGAGAAAACGGGGAATTACAGACCAGTTAGTCTAACATCGGTAGTGGGGAAACTGCTAGAGTCAGTTATTAAAGATGGGATAGCAGCACATTTGGAAAGTGGTGAAATCATTGGACAAAGTCAGCATGGATTTACAAAAGGTAAATCATGTCTGACGAATCTTGTGGAATTTTTCGAGGATGTAACTAGTAGCGTGGATAAGGGAGAACCAGTGGATGTGGTATATCTGGACTTCCAGAAGGCTTTCGACAAGGTCCCACATAAGAGATTAGTATACAAACTTAAAGCATACGGTATTAGGGGTTCAGTATTGATGTGGATAGAGAACTGGCTGGCAAACAGGAAGCAAAGAGTAGGAGTAAACGGGTCCTTTTCACAATGGCAGGCAGTAACTAGTGGGGTACCGCAGGGCTCAGTGCTGGGACCCCAGCTATTTACAATATATATTAATGATCTGGATGAGGGAATTGAAGGCAATATCTCCAAGTTTGCGGATGACACTAAGCTGGGGGGCAGTGTTCACTGTGAGGAGGATGCTAGGAGACTGCAAGGTGACTTGGATAGGCTGGGTGAGTGGGCAAATGTTTGGCAGATGCAGTATAATGTGGATAAATGTGAGGTTATCCACTTTGGTGGCAAAAACAGGAAAGCAGACTATTATTTAAATGGTGGCCGATTAGGAAAAGGGGAGATGCAGCGAGACCTGGGTGTCATGGTACACCAGTCATTGAAAGTAGGCATGCAGGTGCAGCAGGCAGTGAAAAAAGCGAATGGTATGTTAGCTTTCATAGCAAAAGGATTTGAGTACAGGAGCAGGGAGGTTCTACTTCAGTTGTACCGGGTCTTGGTGAGACCACACCTGGAGTATTGCGTACAGTTTTGGTCTCCAAATCTGAGGAAGGACATTATTGCCATAGAGGGAGTGCAGAGAAGGTTCACCAGACTGATTCCTGGGATGTCAGGACTGTCTTATGAAGAAAGACTGGATAGACTCGGTTTATACTCTCTGGAATTTAGGAGATTGAGAGGGGATCTTATAGAAACTTACAAAATTCTTAAGGGGTTGGACAGGCTAGATGCAGGAAGATTGTTCCCGATGTTGGGGAAGTCCAGGACAAGGGGTCACAGCTTAAGGATAAGGGGGAAATCCTTTAAGACCGAGATGAGAAAGATTTTTTTCACACAGAGAGTGGTGAGTCTCTGGAACTCTCTGCCACAGAGGGTAGTTGAGGCCAGTTCATTGGCTATATTTAAGAGTGAGTTGGATGTGGCCCTTGTGGCTAAGGGGATCAGAGGGTATGGAGAGAAGGCAGGTACGGGATACTGAGTTGGATGATCAGCCATGATCATATTGAATGGCGGTGCAGGCTCGAAGGGCTGAATGGCCTACTCCTGCACCTAATTTCTATGTTTCTATGTTTCTAAACCTCTAAACCATTTATATCCATGTACCTTTCCAAATGTCTTTTAAACATTGAAGTTGTACCAAATCCATTCTACACTTACACCACCGTCTATGTGCAAAGGTTATCCCTCATGTCCCCTTTAAATATTTCCCCATGAACCTTAAATATATGTTCCAGCTGTTTTCAGGCAACTGAACCATCCTACCAACAACTGGAGAGCAGCCCTGAGCTACTATCTACCTCACTTTTGCAACATAATTGTAAAAGGGCCAAGAGTGTTGTAAAAACAAGCCTGAAGGATTTGTGTCTCAATGCGAGGAGCATTCGTAATAAGGTGGATGAGATGAATGTGCAGATAGTTATTAATAATTATGATATAGTTGGGATCACGGACATGGCTCCAGGGTGACCAAGGCTGGGAGCTGAACATCCAGGGATATTCAATATTCAGGAAGGATAGACAGAGAGGAAAAGGAGGTGGGGTAGCGTTGCTGGTTAGAGAGGAGATTAACGCAATAGAAAGGAATAACATTAGCTTGGAGGATGTGGAATCGATATGGGTGGAGCTGCGAAACACTAAGGGGCAGAAAACGCTAGTGGGTGCTGTGTACAGGCCACCTAACAGTAGTAGTGAAGTTGGGGATGGCATCAAACAGGAAATTAGAAATGTGTGCAATGAAGGTAAAACCGTTATAATGGGTGACTTCAATCTACATATAGATTGGGTGAATCAAATTGGCAGGGGTGCAGAGGAAGAGGATTTCTTGGAATGTATGCGGGATAGTTTTCTAAACCAACATGTGGAGGAACCAACGAGAGAGCAGGCTATTCTAGACTAGATATTGAGTAATGAGGAAGGGTCAGTTAGCAGCTTTGTTGTACGTGGCCCCTTGGGCAAGAGTGACCATAATATGGTTGAGTTCTTCATTAGGATGGAGAGTGACATTGTTAATTCAGAAACACGGGTCCTGAACTTAAAGAAAGGTAACTTTGAGGGTATGAGACGTGAATTGGCCAAGATGGACTGGCAATTGATTCTTGAAGGGTTGACGGTGGATATGCAATGGAAGGCATTTAAAGACTGCATGGATGAACTACATCAATTGTTCATCCCAGTATGGCAAAAGAATAAATCAGGGAAGGTGGCACATCCATGGATAACGAGGGAAATCAGGGATAGTATCAAAGAAAAAGATGAAGCATACAAATTAGCCAGAAAAAGCAGCCTACCAGGGGACAGGGAGAAATTCAGAGACCAACAGAGGAGGACAAAGGGCTTAATTAGGAAAGGGAAAATGGAGTATGAAAGAAAACTGGCAGGAAACATAAAAACTGACTGCAAAAGTTTTTATCAATATGTGAAGCGCAAAATATTAGTTAAAACAAACGTAGGTCCCTTGCAGTCAGAAACGGGTGAATTGATCATGGGGAACAAGGACATGGCAGACCAATTGAATAACTACTTTGGTTCTGTCTTCACTAAGGAAGACATAAATAATTTGCCGGAAATAGCAGGGGATCGCGAGTCAAATGAGATGGAGGAAATGAGTGAAATCCAGGTTAGCCGGAAAGTGGTGTTAGGTAAATTGAATGGATTAAAGGCCAATAAATCCCCAGGGCCAGATGGGCGGCATCCCAGGGTACTTAAGGAAGTAGCCCCAGATATAGCAGATGCCTTAGTGATAATTTTTCAAAACTCTTTAGATTCTGGAGTAGTTCCTGAGGATTGGAGGGTAGCTAATGTAACCCCACTTTTTAAAGGGAGGGAGAGAGAAAACGGGGAATTACAGACCAGTTAGTCTAACATCAGTAGTGGGGAAACTGCTAGAGTCAATTATTAAAGAAGGAATAGCAGCGCATTTGGAAAGTGGTGAAATCATTGGACAGTCAGCGTGGATTTACGAAGGGTAAATCATGTCTGAAGAATCTTATTGAATTTTTTAAGGATGTAACTAGTAGAGTGGATAAGGGAGAATCAGTGGATGTGTTGTATCTGGACTTTCAGAAGGCTTTCGACAAGGTCCCACACAAGAGATTGGTATACAAACTTAAAGCACACGGTATTGGTGGTTCAGTATTGATGTGGATAGAGAACTGGCTGGCAGACAGGAAGCAAAGAGTAGGAGTGAACGGGTCCTTTTCAGGATGGCAGACAGTGACTAGTGGGGTGCCGCAAGCCTCGGTGCTGGGACCCCAGCTATTTACAATATACATTAATGATTTGGACGAGGGAATTAAATGCAACATCTCGAAGTTTCTGGATGACACGAAGCTGGGGGGCAGTGTTAGCTGTGAGGAGGATGCTAAGAGGCTGCAGGATGACTTGGATAGACGGGGTGAGTGGGCAAATGCATGGCAGATGCCGTATAATGTGGATAAATGTGAGGTTATCCACTTCCACTTTGGTGGCAAAAACAGGAAGGTAGACTATTATTTGAATGGTGACCGATTAGGAAAAGGGGAGATGCAACGAGACCTGGGTGTCATGGTACACCAGTCATTGAAAGTAGGCATGCAGGTGCAGCAGGCTGTGAAGAAAGCGAATGGTATGTTGGCATTCATAGCAAAAGGATTTGAGTACAAGAGCAGGGAGGTTCTACTGCAGTTGTACAGGGTCTTGGTGAGGCCACACCTGGAGTATTGTGTACAGTTTTGGTCTCCTAATCTGAGGAAAGACATTCTTGCCATAGAGGGAGTACAGAGAAGGTTCACCAGACTGATTCCTGGGATGGCACGACTTCCATATGAAGAAAGACTGGATAGACTCGGCTTGTACTCGCTGGAATCTAGAAGATTGAGGGGTGATCTCATAGAGACTTACAAAATTCTTAAGGGGTTGGACAGGCTAGATGCAGGAAGATTGTTCCCGATGTTGGGGAAGTCCAGGACTAGGGGTCACAGTTTAAGGATAAGCGGGAAGTCTTTTAGGACCGAGATGAGAAAATTGTTTTTCACACAAAGAGTGGTGAATCTGTGGAATTCTCTGCCACAGAAGGTAGTTGAGGCCAGTTCATTGGCCATATTTCAGAGGGAGTTGGATGTGACCCTTGTGGCTGAAGGGATCAGGGGGTATGGAGAGAAGGGAGGTACAGGATACTGAGTTGTATGATCAGCCATGATCATGTTGAATGGCGGTGCAGGCTCGAAGGACCGAATGGCCTGCTCCTGCACCTAATTTCTATGTTTCTATGTTTCATTGGAGACCCTCGCGGGGTGTCCCACTTGGGTGACCTAATTGGCGCGTTTAGAAGAGTTTAAAAAAATGACATGTTGAAGACCTCCTTCGACTATGTGGAAGACCTCCTTCGACTATGTTAAAAACTAGCTATGATTAGCTGCGACTAGCTACGACTAACTTCGGGAAAATTGGACACCAAATAGTGGAGAGTGAAGATGACCTCCTTCGATCTCCTTCGACCTCCCTTCGACTATGATGAAGACTACGACTACCTTCGACTACCTTCAACTACCCTTGATTACCTTCGACTAACATGCCGACCTACTACGACCTACTATGAATAAACCTACGAGTAAAAAAAGTATCGATTTTTTCCATGCCGACCTTTTTTTACTCGCGGGCATTTTTTAACATATTGAAAAAAACACCGCGACCTAGCTGAGGCCTCGAGCATGCGGAGAGCACTCTCGAGCATGAAGAAGAGTTACGAAGACCTCCTACGACCTCGTGTAGACCATGTTGCGAGTATGAGTCACGGGCAAACTCGCCAGAGCTCGGAGATTGTAATCATGTATTGCCTTCCCTTGACTGGCTAGCACACAACAACAGCTTTTCACTGTACCTCAGTACATGTGAGAATAAACTCACTCCTCTCATTTCAGACTCCCCTAACCTGGGAAACTGAATGACCACTCACCTTATCTATGTCCCTCATGCTCTATATACCTCTATGTGGTCATTCCTCGGCCTACTATGCTTGAGGTAAAAAAAAACCCTATTTGGCCGTTCTCTCTTTATTACACAACTCCTCGGTTCCAGTAAAACCATTGTGAATCTTCTCAGCTTAATCACATTCTCTCCATAACTGGGCAACCAGAACTAACATGCCGACCTACTATGACCTACTATGAATAAACCTACGAGTAAAAAAAGTATTGATTTTTTTCCATGGCGACCTTTTTTCATACTCCGAGCGCGGAGGGGGGGGGGGGTGGGTGGGGGGTGGGGTGGTGGGGGGGTGCGGGGGGGGTGCGCTCTCTCCACCAGCTCCTTCATAAGAACAGCAGGTAAGTACTTACCTTACTCCCACAGGATGGACAAAGGGAAACGGAAGGCGACGCTCTCCAGGAGCCGTGGTGCATCGACCAGCCAGCGGCCTTTGTCACCGGAGCTGCAAGCACCACCAGCAGCTTCGGGACGTGTGGGGGTAAGAATGCGGAAGTCGGGCGCTCCCGTTACACCAGCGCCCGACTCATCACCTGAATGGTTCACCGCACTGGAGACTGCTGATCCAGACTTCGAGCCCCCATCCCCCAGAAAAAGAGGGGGAATACAGGTACGTGGGAAGGAGCCTCGCTCGTCACCAGCGACCTCACCCCGAGTTCCAGCAGACCCACGGGGACTGGGCCGGGGGACAGCTGCACTGCAGGGGAGCCCTGCAGCTGCACACCACCACGTACAACTGCCAGGGATATCTGCCGTAGGGCAGTCTGGCAGATCTACTGCTGCGTCGAGCAGGCCTACAGGAGCAGATGCTGCCGGCAAAACACCCCGTCAGGCTGCGGTCAAGGGCGGTGGTGGCAGCAGTAGACGGTCGGTCAGCTTAGCTCTGGGAGCGGCCGACCATGTGCCTCCACGCCGAATATTGGGCGACAGTGGAGGTAAGCCTGCACGGACTCCGGGGAGCCAGGTTCCGGGGGCCGGCGCCGATCCAACTCACTTGCCTTCGTACCAGACAGGTGGGCCGCCACAGTCTGCAAGAAGACAGACTAGCGGAGAGTCCGTGCGGGAGTCGTATGAGCCTACTCGGGCGGTAGGCCACGACGACCTGCCATTGGACCCTAGACAGCACCTTACGGAGGTGTGGTCCGATGGTGGAAGCCCCAGTGATATCGCAGGGCCTGGGGAAGTCGGCTTGTCCGCTACACATAGCAGGGACGGTCGCATTGAGCGGTTGGAGCTCTTAGTGGAGCAACTCCTCCAGCGGGACAGGGACCGGGAAGAACGGGACGCGCGGGCCTCTACAAGCCAGGAGTCCACTCAGTCTCTCGTCCTCACCAGCCAGAAGTGCCAGCAGTTTCCCGGCCGCTGTATTTGAAGACGACCCGGGACAGCCAGTGACTGCTGAGCCAGAGCACGAGGAGGATATGCTGGACGTGGTGGGCAAGTTTGCCACGACCACACAAACAGGGGAACCCCTGCACCACAAACTGGCGGTCACCATTGATTACCTGACCACTCACCAACTCCAGGGTCAGGTACTCAATGACACAATGGAAAAAATAAAACCGCCTGAGAACTGCATCAACCTCAGTGTTCCCCTGGTTAATGCTCAGATTTGGGGACATTTGAGCACGGCCACCAGGATGCAGGATGTCCGCCTCCAGCGTATCTTGAAGGTCCTCTCCACGGGTATAACGGCGTTTGCTAGGACCCTTGATGGGGACAAAGGGTCCAGTGAGCAACAAGATGCCCTGGCACTCTTATGCAATGCCCAGTATGAAATCAACTGCCTGCGTAAGAGCTCCATTAAGCCCACACTCAACCCCAAATTTGCGGGGTTGTGCCGTCCATCTACCGCTCCACCGCCTCATCAACTGTTTGGAGATCTGTCCAAACAAGTGAAGGAACTAGACGAGAAGGCCAAAACAGCGGGCCTAATGAAACCTCCTTCGACTAGACCTCACCAACAGCCACACACGAACTGGAAACCGCGGCAGCCGGATAGGACGCCAAGGGCCTATCCCCCTCCACTTCCCCAACCACAGCGGCCTTTTTTAGGGCAAGGCCAACAGCGGCCTGCATGGAAGATGAGGCCGCCATCCCGACAACCTCCACAACGTCCACCCAAAACTACATACGCCAGGACCCGCCGTTAACCATGGAGGTAAGGAGGCCTGGTTCCTTTCAGACAGTAGCATCCCTTCCTGCACAAATTGGTGGGCGATTGCGGGCCTTTTGGGGAATATGGGACACTATCACCACTGACGAGTTTAGTTTACAAAGTGTTCAAGGCTTTGTCATAGAATTCATCGATGGTAAAAATCCTCCTACCCAGCATTCGCCTCATCGGAAATTTACACTCTCCCAAAAAGAGGTTGAAGCAGGACATGCCGAAATTTTACGGCTAGCAGCAAAAGGGGTGATTGGGAAAACAACGCACGAACCCCTTGAGTTTGTATCCAACATCTTCACCAAAATCAAAAAAGATGGGGGGTGTCGAATTATAATAGACCTAACTGAGCTGAACACATTTGTACAATATACCCACTTTAAAATGGACACCTTTGAAACAGCCAAGCAGATGCTTTACCCGGGGTACCTTATGGCCTGCATCGATTTAAAAGATGCATACTATACAGTGCCCATCACTGAATCTCACAGAAAGTTTCTGAAATTTGTCTGGAAGGAACAGTTGTGTGAATACAAAGCGTTGCCCAATGGTCTCACCACAGCCCCCAGACTATTTACAAAATTAGTAAAACCAATATTGGCTCTCCTTCGACAACAACATTACATAGTCGTGGCATATTTAGATGATATCCTAATAGTGGGTCAGACCTTTCAATTGGCTACACGGGCAGTTGCAGCAACTAAATCTTTAGTTGAGAAGCTAGGATTTGTAATCCATCCAGACAAGTCAAAACTGCACCGATAACGGGTAATGGATTATTTGGGGTTCACCCTAGACACCACCTTAATGATGATCACCATCCCAACCAACAAAGCTACCGCTATAAAAGAAGCGTGCCACAGCCTTGCTTGCGCCAGGGTACCGACCATCCGGCAAACGGCAAAAGTAATAGGGAAACTGATAGCTACATTCTCAGCTGCACAATTCGGCCCGTTACATTACCAAAATTTACAAAGAACAAAGATCGCAGCATTAAAAGCAAATGCTGGGCACTTTGATGGACCAATCCGATTACCACCAAAGGCTAGAACTGAGCTACAATGGTGGATTGACAATATTAGCGAGTGTCGCAGACCCATCATAGTAAGCAACCCATCCGTCGTGCTACAGACTGACGCAAGCGCACAAGGCTGGGGTGCAACTGACACCATGCCCAGTTGTGGTGGCAGATGGGACTCTCATGATTCTACCCTCCTTCAGTCACACGGGATAAATGATATAGAGATGTTAGGGGCTTTCCATGGACTGCGGGCTTACTGTACTAACTCACGGGACTTACATGTCCGCCTCCAAATAGATAACACAACAGTGGTGGCTTATATCAATCATATGGGTGGTATCAGGTCGCTATCTTGTAGCAGATGCTGTGCTGGGAGCAGCTCAATGAATGTTTGTCCTCGAATTAGGGGTTATTTGTTTGTTATTATTTGGTTAATAAATTGCATTATTTTTCAGCCAGTTTCGACTGAACTGCATTAACAGCCTTCCTCCATCAGAATTGCGGCAGTGTGATAGCATGGACGTTGTCCAGGGCATGAAATCACAGAGCCTTGAAATCTTCACGAAGTCACTCACGTGACTCCGAATTAAAATAGTAAGATTAAACGAGAACTTACCAAGTTCGAAAGTTGATCTTTATTTTACGAGGAGTTGCGGTGAGGGATTTCGTGCCCTCCGCTCCCACCCTCTATAATAAGGTCAACTCGGAAGTTCTACGTTCTTCATCTTACTATTTTTAGTCATGGTGCGTTCTGTGATTCCACACCGCTGCTTTGAAGGATGTCGCGCATGCGTGCTGGCGGGGTCTTCACGAAATCCCTCACCGCAACTCCTCGTAAAATAAAGATCAACCTTTGAACTTGGTAAGTTCTCGTTTAATCTTACTAATTTAATCAATGTAGACAATGAACAATAGTGGACATGGTGCCGATCCCTGCAGCGCACCACTGGTCACAGTTTTCCAAACTGAAAAACAATGCTTCATTACTACTCTCGGACTCCTGTCACCAAACCAATTTTGCATCCAATTGGTAGTTCACCCTGGATAGACAATAGATTATAGGTGCAGGAGTAGGCCATTTGGCCCTTCGAGCCAGCACCGCAATTCAATGTGATCATGGCTGATCATCCCCAATCAGTACTCCGTTCCTGCCTTCTCCCCATATCCCCTGACTTCGCTATTTTTAAGAGCCCTATCTAACTCTCTCTTGAAAGCATCCAGAGAACATGCCTCCACTGCCCTCTGAGGCAGAGAATTCCACAGACTCACCACTTTCTGTGAGAAAAAGTGTTTCCTCGTCTCCAAATGGCTTACTCCTTATTCTTAAACTGTGACCCCTGGTTCTGGACTCCCCCAACATCGGGAACATGTTTCCTGCCTCTAGTGTGTCCAAACCCTTAACAATCTTATATGTTTCAATGAGATCCCCTCGCATCCTTCTAAACTCCAGAGTGTACAAGCCCAGCTGCTCCATTGTCTCAGCATATGACAGTCCTGCCATCCCGGGAATTAACCTTTCACTCCCTCAATAGCAAGAATGTCCTTCCTCAAATTAGGGGACCAAAACTGCACACAATATTCCAGCTGTGGTCTTACTAGGGCTCTGTACAACTGCAGAAGGACCTCTTTGTTCCTATATTCGATTCCCCTTGTTATAAAAGCAAACATACCATTCGCTTTCTTCACTGCCTGCTGTACCTGCATGCTTACTTTCATAGACTGATGTATAAGGACCCCCAGATCCAGTTGTACTTCCCCTTTTCCCAACTTGACGCCATTTAGATAGTAATCTGCCTTCTTGTTTTTGCTTCCATAGTGGATAACTTCACAATTATCTGCATTAAACATCATCTGCCATGCATCGGCCCACTCCCCCAACCTGTCCAAGTCACCCTGCATTCTCATAGCATCCTCCTCACAGTTCACACTGCCACCCTGCTTTGTGTCATCTGCAAATTTGCTAATGTTACTTTGAATCCCTTCATCCAAATCATTGATATATATTGTAAATAGCTGCGGTCCCAGCACCGAGCCTTGCGGTACCCCACTAGTCACTTTCAGCCATTCTGAAAGGGACCCGTTAATCCCTACTCTTTGTTTCCTGTCTGACAACCACTTCTATATCCATGTCAGCACTCTACCCCCAATACCATGAGCCTTAATTTTGCCCACTAATCTCCTATGTGGGACCGTATCAAATGCTTTCTGAAAGTCCTGGTACACTACATCCACTGGCTCTCCCTTGTCCATTTTCCTAGTTACACCTTCAAAAAATTCCAGAAGATTAGTCAAGCATGATTTCCCCTTCGTAAATCCATGGATGTGTTCTAACTATCCAGACCCATCCAGGACGAAGTCAAAGATCTTGCTAAAGCCCATATAGACAACATCTATCAATCTGCTCATTTTCAATCATCTTGGTCACTCATAGATGGTAGTTAATCTGTGGAACTCATTGCCACAGAGGGCTGTGGAGGCCAAGTCAGTATCTCCCCTTAAGATAGACAAATTCCTGATTAGAACGGGTGTCAAGGTTTATGGGGAGAAGGCAAGAAAATGGGATTAGGAAGCAGAGATCAGCCATGATTGAATGGTGGAGTGGACACAATGGGCCAAAAAGCTTAATTCTACTCCTATAAGGTGAACTTTCGAAACTCTTCATAAAAATAAAAATAAAATTCGTGAGCCATGATTTTCCACACTGAGCCATGACGACGATCCCTAATCAGTCCTTGCCTTTTCAAATCAAGGTAAATCTTATCCCTCAAAATCTCCTCCAGTAACTTTCCCATCACCGGGTATCTACAGGCTAACCAGCCTGTAGTTACCTGGCTTGTCCTTACCGCCCTTCTTAAATGACGATACAATATAAGCCACCCTTCAATTTTTCAGCTCCTTACCCATGGCTAACAATGATACAAATATTGCTGCCAGGCCCCAGCAATAACTTCCCTAGCTTTCCACAATGTTCTAGGATATGCTTATCCAGACCCTGACTTATTAATCATCAATGTCCTTTAAGACTGCAGCATCTCTTCTTTTGTGATGTCTATCCATTTCAAAACATCACTAATCTCTTCCCCAAATTACTCAGTTTCCACGACATTCTCCATGGTAAACACAGATGAGAAATATTAATTTAAGCACTTGCAAACCTCCTGGGGCTCCATACATTAGCGACTACGTTAATCCTTAAGGAGTCTTATTCCCCCCATAATTTTGTTCTTACTTTTGCACAGCCTTTAACACCAACTCAGATTTTTGCAATCAATAACTCAGTTTCTTCCCTATTTCCATAGAATCATACAGTGTGGAAACAGGCCCTTCGACTCAACTTGCCCACGCCAACCAACGTGCCCCATCTACACTTGCCCCACCTGCCTGCTTTTGGCCCATATCCATCTAAACCTACCCTATCCATGGACCTGTCCAAATGTTTCTTAAACGTTGCAATAGTACATGCCTCAACTACCTCCTCCAGCAACTTGTTTCATACACCAACCAACCTTTGTGTAAAAAAGTTACCTTTTATGTTCCCATAAATTCTTTAAACCTATGTCCTCTGGTTCTCAATTCCTCTACTCGGGCAAAAGACTCTGTGCATTTACCCGATCTATTCCTCACACAATTTTGTACACCTTTATACGATTCCATGTTTCTCTCCAACTAAATGATCTGTGTGGGTACACAAAAAGCTGGAGAAACTCAGCGGGTGCAGCAGCATCTAAGGAGCGAAGGAGATAGGCGACGTTTTGGGTCGAGACCCTTCTTCAGACCGATTATTTCTGTGCATTTCACCACTTCTTCACTGACACAATATATTAGGGAACATAAAATCAGAGAGTTTTTTGAGATTAAGACTAAAGCAAAAAGATCTGCAAACTTGTCACGTTAATACAGAGAAAATACAGTTTAATCCCGTGTAATTTTGTACCAAGTTAACACCTGCCAAGAATTGTAGGTCAAACTTAGGTCAAGTTATCATACAAAGTTAGAGATGGAATAGCCCCATGACGTACTTGCTGGTGATTATTTTTAGACTCACTATTCCTATTAAAGTTCATTGCAACCGAATATTATCAATAATAACAGAATAACTTTGCAGAATTGATGAGATAAGATGTCACAATATGCCAACGCTCATTTGACCAAAACTAAACCAGTTTCCACATTTGCAAATATAATAAAAATGATAATAGCAATGGCAAGGAGGCATACCAGCACATGATATCCAGCTACTACGTAGACATATTTAGAGCTGAACTAAACACCTAACACAGTCTGACAACTGAATCAATGAAGGTCTTAAAAATGATTGGCTTTTTATAGCATTCCAACAATATCATCCCATCCAAAACTTGTTTTCTTGGGACATTTCAAGATTTTCTCTGCCTCTTCACCAAAAATACTGTTCTTGTTCAAGGGTAATTATACATCTTTCTGGCTGAACACACATTTGGTAAGTCTATTAAAGGAAGTCATGCCAGCCTTCAGTGCAATGCCATCATCCAGGGATAGCATTGCCAGCATAACCAGCTGGACAAAAGCTTTCTGAAGTAAAGTGGCTTTTTACATTTTGTTTTCAATCAAGGAACCTAATGATTTCCAGGAGGAAGCAGGTTAATTTTACCAAATATTTAGAGTAATGCAGCTCATGTCCAGACAAATCTAAATTGAACTATTTTGTCAATTATTTGCTAGGCTTGGTTACCTCTTCACCAAAAAAAAGTTTTCCATGCTGGTATGCAACAACTGTATGCATCAGGTGAATGGTACATGTTGTCTCTTAAATTTTAAAGGATCCAATACACTAAATAAATGCTAAGACAAATTAAGCAAGATCTTGTTAAATGATCCAGGCAGACACGGGGCCAGATTAAGACCCATAGAGGCCCTAAGCACGTAAAAGATTTTGGTGCCCCCATACATGTGTAATTCAAAATATAAACAATAATAAACCATAAAATATTTTTTTATTTTTCAAAATGAAACAAAACTAACAGTAAGATGGAAAATAATGTTTTATTTTAGCAAGTTTAAAGTGATTTATTTTGAGCCGTAAACCATTTATCATTTCTGTGGTGCCCCCCTTCTCTTGATGCCCTAAGCACGTGCTTATTTTGCTTAATGGTTGATCCAGCCCTGGGCAGACACCACTTTCATTGAACCATTCAGGCTAGGACATTCACAGTGAACAGTAGGGTTCTAAAAAGTGTTGGAAAACAGAGGAATTTGATTGTTAAAGAAGGAACTGCAGATGCTGGAATATCGAGGGTACACAAAATGCTGGAGAAACTCAGCGGGTGCAGCAGCATCTAAGGAGCGAAGGAGATAGGCGACGTTTCGGGCCGAAACCCTTCTTCAGGCCCTTCTTTAGGGAGGAACCCTTCTTTAGAGGAATTTGATTGTTGACTTTGGAAGAGGAAAGCTAAGGATCCACAAACCTTTGTTCATCGACATGATGGTGGTGGAGGAAGTGAAAAGCTTCAAATTCCTGGGTGTGTATACCTCTGAAGACCTGATTTGGACATAGCACATTGATGCTATCATAAAGAAAGCTCATCAATGCCTCTACATCCTTAGAAGACTGAGGAGATTCAGTATGTCAATGAATACTCTCTTGAACTTCTACAGGTGCACAGTCGAGAGAATATTAATTGATCACTTGATCACCTGGTTTGGCCACTCAAATGCCCACAAATGAAGAAGATTCCAAAAAGTGGTGAACACTGTCCAGTCCATCATGAGTACTGACCACCCTCCCCACCATTGAAGGGATCGACACAAGCCGCTGTCTAAAAAAGGCAGCCAACATCACCAGGGACCCAAATAATTCATCTTCACCTTTCTCTTTGCATCTACCAAATATATCTTTACTTTTCTCTTTGCATCTACCAAATATCTCTACCAACTGATCCTCGAACCATCTGTGACTATGAATAGCTTCCTTTTACTTAACCCATTGAAATCATTCATTCTGGTGTATATTTTGTCTTGACCTACTTTGCACCAATAAGAAAAAAACTTAGCTTCTCCATTCTAACAATCCAGCTGAAATTTCACAACTCTTAAACTGGTCTGGTAAATCTCTTATTGTCATTTCTTACATCTTCCTAAAGTGACCAAAGTTAGATACAATACTGTTTATAGCAGAGCTAGTGTTTTATAGAGGTTCAATATCACGTCCTTGTTTTTTTACTCTATATCTCCGCTATCCTAGGATGCTATCTGCATTATAACCATTTTTTCAAATTTCAAGGTTTAATGCATATATATCCAGGTTTCTCAGCTCCTGCACATTATTTAGGATTGTGCCTTAAGTCTATCGTAGTCTATATTATCTCACTGCCCTATTTCTTCCACAGCATGATCTTATGAATTCTATTAAGTTTTCACCAATTCGATGCAGACACTAATTCAGCTGGCCCAAATATTGGTAGCAGATTCTTCATCATGATACTTCCTCACCAAAGTTGTAGGATAATCTGTTGGAGAGATTGGTGAGCAAAGAAAACACTATGACGGCTAACATGTTTGTATAAGTAGCTAATTATTAGCTGTACCAGACAAGATACCTAGAAAAGCAAATCATAGCTACTTTTAAAATGCTGCCTGCAGCTATGATTTAAAAGATCTCTACAAGGCCCTGAGGGAACTAACCTTGAGAGTCTAATAGTTCTAGTTGAACTGCACACCCATACACATGTTAGCTAGAAAATTACATCACAAATGTAGTGGTTAAAGAACAGGAGTGGCAAGCCAGATGCTAATAATTGGACAAGTTCAAAATCAATCAAATTAAGTAAACCATTTGGAATTAAATAGCAAATAGCAGTAAAGGCAGCCATGAAATTATTGTATGTTTTCAAAACCTCACCTGGACCCAGAATATTTTTCAGGGAAGGAACTGCCCTGTCTTTTCCCAGAAAAGCCTGCAGGGATCCCAAATCTACCCTAACCGTCTCTGTTTACCTGGTAGGTTCCAACACATGGTCATTGCCATCAATGCAAGATGAAAAGATCAAAAACTGTCAATTTGACATAGCTGCTACCATAGAAATATTAAACAACCCATCTTTGGTTTATGTAATTTGTTTTAGGCATTGTGGACACCATGTTTGCCAATATAGTTTTGTTACCAAAGGATGCAACAGGACTCTTTGCTTCACCAGCACTGTGGTACATGATATTTGTTTTGTGTATTATGTGGAGATCATACCCTGGATTCTGGTAAATTAAATTAGATACTTAATTGGCACGGGTGTCAATGGTTATTGGGAGAAGGCTGGAGAATGGGGTTGAGAGTGAAAGATAGATTGGCCATGATTGAATGGCAGAGTAGACTCGATGAGCCAAATGGCCTACTTCTGCTCCTATAACTTATGAACTTATATGGAGAGTTGCAATATATCATTCATGCAAGATGCATTTTTCGTGGTGTATTCAAACATCAATAACCACGATTGTACAGGATTACTTTCTTTTTTTACAGTATTTAAAGTTTTAACTGATGGTACTGCTAAAATGCTGACCTAAAATTGAAAGACTTTCTTTCTGATATGGCTGAAATATTACTGAATCAGTGCCATGGTTGTGTCATGTAACCACAAATGCAACATTCCTGCTGAGTGTAGAGGCCAGAATTGTGCCTTAATCCTTTCTGTGTTAAAAGGTCGTTTGTTTTTGCCTACTTTGTGTGTTTTCTGTTAGGCTTGCCTGCGACCATATGGTGACACACATTACCTACCTACAGAGTACAAATGTTGCATGGCTTGCCCTAAAAGGAAAGCTCAGTGTATTTGTTTTCTCTTTACAGAGTTTTATAATTCAGTACTAACACTGGTTAAAAGACAATCTGAAGAGGAAGAAAAAATCAAAGTGGGCCAGAAGCAGAATATTTAACTTTCCTGATGAGTCTAATATACCCTCACTGAGAGGGTGTATACACAATCCAAACAAACGGCTGTACGAGGAACGGTACAAGAAGCAAAATCATTTGCGCGCACAAGGAAAAGGGGTCTGAAAATGAACATGTGCAGTAAAGAAATACAACGATAGCAGAAAGAATCACCTATTACAACATCAAGCTCTGTACGTGACTGACGAGTGCATTTTCAAAATCTGTCTTAATTCTGTGAAAAATACTAAGTGGAATATTTTATATTGCACTGATTTTTCAATGTTTATATTCACCAGAACTGTTTCAAATAATATATATTTAGCAGGGCTAGAGAAGCAGCAATTGACACAATCTACACCATGTTCTTGAAAATCATTTCGTTCAATTCACCCGTTATTATCTCTGTCTCAGTTATTGTCGGAATCTATTCTGGCAGATGTCCAATAAGCCTCAAAATATGAAGTCAATAAGTCTTCCATATTTACCACGTCCCGCGGCTCTGCTCGCTACAACATACTAGTGCGAGCGACACCTTTACATAAAAACGATCTGGTGAATCGTTACTTTCCATTTTCATCTGCCAAACTATTCTTCAGAATTACACAGTCTAGTTCCGCACACGAAATTACATAGAATACATTTTATAAGCTATCAATCCAAAAATCCGTTTCTCCTTTATTTTTTCTGGTGCAGCACAACGTAAGTTGAAACGTCTTATCCATCTTCTCAGGAGATGCTGGCTGACCCGCTGAGTCAGTGATTCCAGCAATTTATCTCTCTATTTCAGTTACACACGCCGTAATTAGAACATGTCCACAAACACACCTTGTCACGTATTGTCCAACCCCCGCCTTTGCCCATTATTAAAACGTCTTAAAATTCTTGGTGTAGTTCGTCAGAATTAAAACATTGACACCTCTTTGAGTAAATATGTGCTGTGGGTTAGTTCAGAGTCAGGTAGGAAGCAATGATCGAGGTCTCTTGGTACACCTGACAGCCAGAAACTAAGACAACGGGAATTTCCCTCTCTATTTACATAAATGTTTGACCCAGGCGAGCAAACATGGGTTGGTCTGTTGTATCTCGCAAAACTACTCATTTAATAGAAGCTATTTATTTTTTTTTAGCAAAGCTTGTCGTACTTATAACCAAATAAAGGCTGGGAACGGTTGTGATTTCAGACATGATTATTTCCAAAATCAAGCACAAAACGCGGCGATCCCCTTCTCCGCACTACCCCCCTGCCCGGCTTCTTCTAAAATCAAGTTGTTCAAAAAAGTGTTTTTAAGACAATAGTGCGAACTTTCAGTCCAGGTTTAACACTATTAAATACGCAACGATAAAGTTGTGTAGTTGGTAAAGTTATGCTAAGGTTAAACAGAGAAGAGGAAAAAATGATTCTTCAAATACATTTCTGTGGACAGGCCACAAATGATTGTCCCTGTGAACGAAATTGCAGCTCAATGTCTGGGATTAGTGGCATTTTGTTCAGCCGGCGGCTGCAGTTCAACAGGGTTGATGAAGTTACACACACACACACACACACAGCCTGCCCAACATAAAAAAACATGCATCCTTTTCAGGTTCCCAAGAGGTGACATGGACTTTCAAAGGTGAAAGAGTCAAAGTTGTATGTTGGTATTTCCGCGAAATACAAGTCTCTGTCTCCTCCCTTTCGCAAAGTCTCAAAGTGAGCAAGGGGCAGGGCGCAGTGGACTGGAGGGCGATGGGAGCGCTCCCATCCATCCCATGCACTGCCCACTGTTTGTATACTTCAGATTGCACAGCTCCGGGAGGTGGGGGGGAGGGGGAAGCAAGATGGTGAATGAAGTTTATTTTTTTAAAAAGGCCGCCGGTTCTTACCTTCAGTCTGGTTACGAGGCATCCGCGCCGCCTGCTGTCATTGCAGTGGGCGGCAGAGGCGGCGGCTGCCGGCGGCCGGGGTCGCCTCAGCCGAAGCGGAGGGAGGACTCTGCAGGAAGAAGGTGCTCCCTTGCCATCTGCCGCGGAGCTCGGCTGCCTCCCAGGCGCCGGGGCCTGGCCAAGCTGTCACCGCATCGATCTTTGAATCGGCTCCAAGTGGGTGGAGATGTTAAACAGTAACTAACGTCAAAGCCACTTGTTGCACAGTTCTCTCCGCGCCACCACTTTGTTACCTTGCCTAGCGCTGGCCTTTCCCCGCTCTCCCGTGTAACCTTCTCAATGCAATTCGCACTGGAGATAGGGATTTTGCTCGCACTTTAACCTGGTCTCTCCCCGACTCCCTTTTTTAACGCATCGTAAAACACGGCTGCCGAATGTTTCGCTGTTTCGATCAGAACCTGTTTTACATGCAGCACATAGGTCCGCATATACAAAACAGAAAGCGCTCTTACCTTTCCCCGTAGACTCCGCCCATCCCTTATGTCACCTGCAGTGTTTATCAGAAGCGAGGAAAGGCGCACGGAAAGCTGCCGGGGAACTTTTATCTGTGATACCCGATCCCAGCGGCAACTGCATTCTCATTTCAGCCCAGAACTGTTCATTTCACTGCAATTTCCTGCCGAGGACCCCGAAACAGCCGTGAGAGTCTGTTGCTCCACATTAGGTGGAGAGATCTGGTGTTTGGAGAGCTTCACCCCTGCAGGCACCGTTTTACACTTGGATAGTTTGGATTTTAAATACTACCACGCATTCTTATGTTACCATACACCCTAGAGTCTGCAGGTAAAGTAAACACAGAAGTTGATAAAGTGATACATAAATCCTCCACAAGAAAAAATGCTCGCAATGATAAAGCAGACATTTGTTTATTTTTCGATAATTTGGCAAGCATAGAATTCGGACCTTACAGCATGGAAACAGGCCCTTCCACCCTCCTCGTCCATGCCCCGTCTAAGTTGGTCCCATTTGTCTGCCTTTGGTCCATAACCATAAGACACAGGAGCAGAATTAGCCCATTCAGCCCATCGAGACTACTCCAGCTGATATGTTTTGCCCTCTATCCCTCTGAACATTTCCTTTCAGGTTTGCAAGTAGTTAACATAATTCTTGAGGACTGGAGATTTCTATGGTCTTGTTCAGCTTGCAGTGTCTGCTGAAAAACATGAGCACTCAGAGATTTACTCATCTGAATGATAGTGATGGACCCTGTTAACAAGACCCACCATGTCATTGAAGGCCATGTTGTTGCTGGAGGTGGTCATTACCTGGCCCTTTGAGGTTTGTATATTTTTTGACATCTTTCAGCACAAACCCAGGTAGCACTGCAGACTGACAAGAGCTGCTTCACAATTGAAAGATCTGTGAATGAGTGAGAACATTATTAAATTATCATTGATAGACACAGCAAGAAAATTGGCCTGTTATGCCATACAGTCTTAAAGTGTGAAAACAGGCCTTTCAGCCCAACTTGCCCACACAGTCCAACATGTCCCATCTACTGGACACTACTCCCACCTGCCTGCATTTGGCCAATATCCCTCTAATCCTGTCCTATCTGTGTACCTGTCTAAATGTAAAACATGGTGTTTACATGTAAAATGTAAGTCCATGCCAATCATTAACCATCCATTGAAACTCATTCTATATTAATGTCATAATTTAATAACAACACAGTTAAAAGTGTTTGGGCTGATGGCCATGGCTTGATACAATTAAGTTGCAAAGTGCAATGATTTGGGTTTTATTATTAATCGATTGAAAAATACAGTATGGAAATGGGCCCTTTGGCCCACCAGGACCATGCTAATCATCGATCACCCATTCACATAAGTTTTATGTTATCTATGTCTTTCGAAACCACTCCCTACACAAGAGGGGTTCTTCCACAGGCCAATTAACCTACAAGCCCACACATCTAGGGGATGTGGGAGGAAACTGCAGCTCCCAGACAAAGCTCACAGGGAGAACGTGCAAACTCCACATAGATAACCCTCGAACTCAGGATCGAGCCTGGGTCTGTGTTGCCCTAAGGCAGCAGATCTATCAGCTGCACCACTATGTTCTAGTGGTGAGTGGTCCTCTGTAGCCAAGATCTTCTGCCTTGATGTAACAGGCTTTCAGTAACTGGGGGAGTTTCCTTTGACCCACACTAAGACATATTTTAGGCAGAGTGCAATTAGAATGAAGTAACTAGGTAGTGTCATCACTACTTTGCAATTCAGCTTTCATGTCCCATTCTACTGATGTTCTACTGACATTCTACTAAGCTACTGATGAAGTCTGAATCTGACAAGACCGGTGAGAACTCAAACTAAACAATTTCTAATTAAGTGCAACTTGACACATTATTATTAATCCCTCCCCCCCCGCCCTCCTTGCAGCAGATTGGAAAAAATATGATTATGTGTTAGATTTGACCAGTTTTGTTAACAGAACAAACTTGGGCAATTATCCAATTATTGTCTAGAGGGGGCAATTACACATCTGGCTGACACTGAATTGTATTCAGCATCTCGGCCTTTGCTGATTTCAACAGCTGTCAACACCTCCTGGAGCAAACTGAATTGGCTAAGTGCTGGAATCCTTGCGAGTCTTCAAATATTTGTCAACAGGGTCAACTTGACAATTTTAATTAAATATGTTTCCTTCAGAATTGACACACTCTAAAGCTAGCAGTATTAATACTGGGAAGTGTCCTCCTCTAACTGTTGCGATTAACATCAGCTTTGTGTGGCACGGTGATGCAACGGTAGAGTTACTGCCTTGCAGCGGCAGAGACCTGGCTTCGATCTCGACTACGGGTGCTGTCTGTACGGAGTTTGTACGTTCTCCCCGTGACTTGCGTGGGTTTTCTCCGAGATCTTCAGTTTCCTCCCACACTCCAAAGGCATACAGGTTTGTAGGTTAAGTGGCTTGGTGTAAATGTAAAATGGTCCCTAGTGGGTGTAGGATAGTGTTAATGTGCAGTGTTCGCTGGTTGGTGCTGACTCGATGGGCCAAAGTGCCTGTGTCCGTGCTGTATCTCTAGGCTAAACTAAAATAAAATAAAACTAAACTAAACATTCTCGATTCTAAATGCAAAGGCGGAAGAGATTTTCCATGGCTCAACAGTGGTAGGACAGCCTAACTGTTTAATATACTGTGTGAAGGTATGCTGGAGTGTGATTGGGTCAGTGGGTCATTCCACTAAATGTTTGGTCCTCCTCCTGACATATCTTCTGTAGTTAGAGAAGATTCACTGGATTGATTCCTAGAATGAGTGGTTTTACATAGAATATAGAACATAGAAAATAGGTGCAGGAGGAGGCCATTCGGACCTTCGAGCCAGCACCGCCATTCATTGTGATCATGGCTGACCGTCCCTTATCAATAACCCGTGCATGCCTTCTCCCCATATCCCTTGACTCCACTAGCCTCTAGAGCTCTATCTAACTCTCTCTTAAATTCATCCAGTCATTTGGCCTCCACTGCCCTCTGTGGCAGGGAATTCCATAAATTCACAACTCTCTGGGTGAAAAAGTTTTTTCTCACCTCAGTCTTAAATTACCTCCCCTTTATTCTAAGACTGTGCCCTGGTTCTGGTCTCACCCAACATTGGGAACATTTTTCCTGCATCTAGCTTGTCCAGTCCTTTTATAATTTTATATGTTTCTATAAGATCCCCTCTCATCCTACTAAACTCCAGTGAATACAAGCCTAGTCTTTTCAGTCGTTCCTCATATGACAGTCCTGTTATCCCAGGGATGGCGTTTACTTCTGAGGAAAGGTTTGGCAGATTAGCTTAAGGTCACCTTTCATTTGTCAAAATTCCTATGAGTATATATTCCTATGTATATATTTCCATTCATATGAGTTTATATTCCTATTCCTATACTCATAGGAGTCTTGAAGATTGAGAGGTGAACTTATGGCAACTGTTTTGGTACTGAGTGAGTTTAGAAAGATAGATGCTGTAAGGGGAATACAGAACAAATATATTATTTCAGAATATGTAGTCCTATACCCAAAATGAAGATGAAGATTATTTTTTTTCTCTGGCAGGCTTTTGAACTTTTTGAAATCTTTGTTCCCATTTCTTATTTTCTTGTGCAATAGAGGATGAAGGATTGTGTCTAGACATGAGATGTTTGGTGTTCATGCTCACAGATATACCCACTGAATGGTCGCTGGTAATGTCAGCCTATTCTAGTCAGTGCCACACTAGCAAGTGATTTCACACTGAGAAAATGACTTCACCTTCATAAGAATTGCACAGTACAAATCCTGACTGTGCCATCATGTACGATTGTGTCCAACACGAGTACATTGATAATATCAATGCAACTAACTCTCGTATCGTTTCCCTCACCAGGATAGATCAGGCAGTTCTGTTCTTTCCTGTTCAGTTATCTGTGTGGTCACTAGCCAGCTAATCATGACAATGTGTGCTCTCTGCCCAGACTGCCTTCAAGGGCTGCTAAAAACTGCAACTGGAGGATTCATGAAGTTGACCATCTAAAATGTTATTAAATAATAACAAGTTCAACTTTGCACGTATGGCCAATGAAAATATGTTAATCAATAAGAAGACTCAATCAACAACTTTTTTTTAATGAATTTTCTATCAAAGTTGATTAGCTAGCAAAACTTACCATTGGAGACTGACAGAAGAATGAGTTGTAACTGCGCTTGCATCCCATGTCTGTTCCATCCTTTGACTGGCTACAAAGCTAAGAAATTCACAACGACAATTCAGGTCTGTAATTTAATAAAGGAATAAAAAATATGAAATAATGGAATATATTTATTTAGGATTGTTAGCTGTGTGTAAATGTATATGGCAATGTTTCTCAATAGGGGCCCTGAAGATTAAATTTTCAAAAGGGCAGCACAGCAGCATAGGGGTAGAGTACCCGGGATCCACCCTGTCTGCAGGGAGTTCATACATTCTCCCCATGACCTGCGTGGGTTTTCTCCGAGATCATCCGTTTTCTCCCACACTCCAAAGACGTACAGGTTTGTAGGATAATTGACTAACGATATCAAAGTAAAATTGTCCCTAGTGTGTGTAGGATAGTGTTAATGCACACTAGCACAATCCTACACACAAGGGACGATTCACAGAAGCCAATAAACCTACAAACTTGTACGTCTTGGTAGTGTGGGAGGAAACCAGAGCACCCGGAGAAAACCCACGCAGTCACAGGGAGAACGAACAAACTCTGTACAGACAGCATCCGTAGTCAGGATCAAACCCAGGTCCCTTACGCTCTAAGTTAACAACTCTACCGCTGCACCACTATGCTGCCCTCAGTACTAAAATCTTTTTTTTTAAATTTTAACCATTCTTAACAGTGACCTTAGGGGTTTTCTGATTACAGAAAAATAGATTTACCAAAGACACAAGGAGATCATTCCTGAAAGTATCAAACCTGAAAACCTCTTACTAAAATGTTGACTAGAAACACACAGGGAACTGCAGGTGCTAGTTTACAAAAAATACACAAAGTACTAGAGTAACTCAGTGGGACAGGCTGCATATCTGGAGAACCTGGATAGGCGACGTAGTGGGTCAGGACCATTTTTCAGTCTGAAGAAGGTTCCTAACTCAAAATTTCATCTATCCATGCTCTCCAGAGATGCAGCCTGACCTGTTGAGTTAGTAGAAACATAGAAACATAGAAAATAGGTGCAGGAGTAGGCCACTCAGCCCTTCGTGCCAGCACTGCCATACAATATTATCATGGCTGACCATCCAGAATCAGAACCCTGTTCCTGCTTTCTCCCCATATACCTTGATTCTGTTAGCCCTAAATTAGAGCTAAATCTAACTCTCTCTTCAATACATCCAGGGAAACATCTTCTAGAGCTGCTGCCGTCCTCGTGAAGATAATGACACGAGATATTGAAGAGGGATTTCCAAGATTTGAGTTATGTTTAGTTTATTGTCATTATCAGACATTTTCCCAGGGAAGGGGAGTCTGAACTGAGAGGAGTTTGAATTTGGGTTTAGTTTATTGTTACGAGTACCAAAGTGCAGTGAAAAGCTTTAGTTGCACGCTAACCAATCAGTGGAAAGACAACGCATGATTACAATCGAGCCATCCACAATGTACAGATACTGTAGATGATAAAGGGAATGACGTGTATAATGTTTAGTGCAAGATAAAGTCCAGTAAACGCTGATCAAAGATAGTCCAAGGGTCTCCAATGGGGTGGATAGTAACTCAGGAGTGCTCTCTAGATGTGCTGGGATGATTCAGAGGCCTGATACCAAATACTGTCCCTAAATCTGGAGGTGTGCGTTTTCACACTTCTATACCTTTTACTTTTTACCTCCCTTTTACAGGAGAGGGGAGAAGAGGGAGTGGTCAGGGTGCAACTCATCCTTGATTATGCTGGTGGCCTTGCAGCGTGAGGTGAAAATTGAGCCAATGGAGTCAATGTAAGGGATGTTGGTTCGTGTGCTGGTCTGGGCTGCAACCTGCTGACCATAAAGGAACAGTAATACATGTCCAAGGTGCCAGATCTGGAGGACAATATCAGGACATGGCAGAGGTGAAAATAGGTTGGTACGTGCGAATTTGGCAGACTGGTAAGGAAATGGCTGAGGCTGAGTGCAAATGAGTCAAATTAGCAAAGTTAGTGATGTGATCATGCTGGCGACACAATCAGAGTTACCTTCAGCCTGGCTTGTTTTGTTATTGTGCCTGTGAAAGCTTCACCCTTCTTAGAAATGAGGGTCACGGGTTTGGAGGGACCTGGGTGGATAACTGCCGTGTGTGTGGTGTAAATCTATATAATTAAAACTCAAAACTCGACCACTTCCTGTTTGCACTGCATATTCATTTTAGAAAAAAAACGCTGCCACTTGTTGGCTATCTTACTCAGATACCCACTCTGCTGCGCAAGACAAGAGGATTTTTCCCATTGATGAAAAAATATTGACATTCTCTCTCCTGTCAATCGGGCTATGAAGGCCATGCCCCTTCCGGTGGGAAGGGGGAGGGACTATAAAACCCAGAAGTGTGGACAGTCTCAGTCTCTGCAAGATGGGGGAGCGAGAGGTCACGACTCTCAGTCTGAGCTGTGAATAACATTGAACACAGGTCTACTAAACTGTGGGTGGTTTTACTGACCTGTGAGAGTGCCCTTAATGTGGTTTGAAAAAGCAACTGTGGTGGTGGTTGGTTTGAAAAAGCAAAGCAAATGTGGTGGTGGTTGGTTGGTTTGAAAAAGCAAAGCAATCATGGCAGTGGTTGGTAGGTTTGAAAAAGCAAAGCAAATGTGGCAATTGTTGATTGACTTGAAAAAAAACAAAGCAGTTGTGATGGTGATTGTGATGGTGGTTGGTTGGTTTGAAAAAGCAAAGCAAATGTGGTGGTGGTGATGGTATGTTTGAAAAAGCTAAGCACATGTGGTGGTGGTGGTGGTGGTGGTGGTCGTTGGTTTGAAAAAGCTAAGCAAATGTGGTGGTAGTGGTGGTTGGTTTGAAAAAGCTAAGCAAATGTTGTGGTGGTGGTGGTTGGTTTGAAAGAGCTTATAATTAAAAGTCTAAACTTGACCACTTCCCGTTTGCACTGTATATTGATTTTAGAAAAAACGCTACCACTTATGGCTGTGATTTTTGGCCATCTTACTCAGAATCCCCTCCGCTCATCAGGTGCAGAGGATTTTTCCCATCGATGAAAAATAAAAGAGTTATTAGTGTTTAAAAAATGGTGAGATTATCTCTCCTGTCAATCATGCCATGCAGGCCACGCCCCTTCCCGTGGAAGGGGAGGGACTATATAACCTGGAAGTGTGGGCATGGCTCAGTCTCTGCAAGATGGGGGAGAGAGAGGTCATGAATCTCTGTCTGAGCTGTGAACCACCTGAACGCACTGAATGTCTACTGAACCGTGAGTGTGGTTTTTATGTGGTTTTTATGTGGGGTTTTGTGTGGTTTTGTGATGGTTTCACCATGCTTGAAATGGTATGAAACTGCATTTGAATTTGGTGGCCTTGCACCCTGCTTGAAATGGTATGAAACGGCATTTGAATTTGGTTGCCTTGCACCCTGCTTGAAATGGTATGAAACTGCATTTGAATTTGGAGGCCTTGCACCCTGCTTGAAATGGTATGAAACGGCATTTGAATTTGGTGGCCTTGCACCCTGCTTGAAATGGTATGAAACTGCATTTGAATTTGGAGGCCTTGCACCCTGCTTGAAGTGGTATAAAACTGCACTTTAATTTGGTGACCTTGTACCCTGCTTGAAATGGCATGAAACTGCATTTGAATTTGGTGGTTGCACCCTGCTTGAAATGGCATGAAACTGCATTTGAATTTGGTGGCCTTGCACCCTGCTTGAAGTGGCATGAAACTGCATTTGAATTTGGTGGCCTTGCACCCTGCTTGAAGTGGTAGGAAACTGCACTTGAATTTGTTGACCTTGCACCCTGCTTGAAGTGGTATGAAACTGCACTTGAATTTGGTGGCCTTGCACCCTGCTTGAAATGGTAGGAAACTGCATTGAATTTGATGGCCTTGCACCCTGCTTGAAATGGAATTTCAAGGAATAGCCATGTCAACTGCCAGCCCATCAGCCATGAGTGAGCTGCCAGCACGCCAGGCTTGAGGGACTGAGTTGCCAGCCCAAGAATCCATTCAGCCCACAATGGAAACTAGTCCCTTCAGCCCACAACACCCATACTAGCGCTCCAGAACGCCCCCCCTCCCCCTCCCCCTCCCACTGGCCACCAGTATTGCAATTGGTGGAGAGGTGGAATATTGCGTTGGGGGGACCAGCCCTCCCGTGTGTATATGGGACCTAACGCGTCCCACTTAGTCTAGTACTGATTGGAGGTACAGTGTGTTGGTGATGAAGAAAATTAATGCCTAAGTTAGTGAATTGTACGGAAATGGGATACTGTGTCTGGATAATTGAAACTGCATTCGCCAACGTAAAGAATATTTTATCACAATCCTGCAGTTACGTGCCCAGGTCCATTCAATAGCACTCCCACATGTCCCTCAAGTTTCTAACACAGGATAGTCATTCTTAGATTTCATCACATAAACTGCTACTTCCAACCTGCTCATCTGATAATAAAACCTTCTTTCTCTAATATTTTTATTAATAACAAGCTAATGTTCAAGGAAATTGGAAATACATATCAGTTACCTTCATCCCAATAGACTTTCATCTACATTCCTCAAAGCATGTCTAGGAAATCGACCTTAAATACCTTCAGACTGCACGATAACCCTTCCGATTGTCTTCATCCTTTATTTATAAAAAGTAGCCTGGAAACTTTTGAGATATTTAAATAGCACTCACCATAAACTTCTGAGTTCGATTTGAAGTTAATGATGGAAATAACTACACATATTTGTTTATTTACACAATTCTTGGTTCAAAAGTACCATTGTCATTGTCCTGGATTTCTGCTTCAAAGGCAAAAAAAATGCTATCCTTTTGTTTGTTAACATAGGCACGTAGCCAATGGGTCAAGGAGTAGGCCATTCGGCCCTTTGAGCTAGCACCGCCTTTCAATGTGATATTGGCTGATCATCCACAATCAGTACCTTGTTCCTGCCTTCTCCCCATATCCCCTGACTCCGCTATTTTTAAGAGCCCTATCTCGCTCTCTCTTGAAAGTATCCAGCAAACTGGGCTCCATCGCCCTCTGAGGCAGAGAATTCTACAGACTCACGATTCTCTGTGTGAACAAGTGTTTCCTCATCTCCGTTCTAAATGGCTTACCCCTAATTCTTAAACAGTGGCTCCTGGTACTGGATTTCCCCAACATCGGGAACATGTTTCCTGCCTCTAGCGTGTCCAAACCCTTAATAATCTTATATGTTTCAATATGTCTCATCCTTATAAACTCCAGAGTGTTCAAGCCCAGCCGCTCCATTCTCTCAGCATATGACAGTCCCGCCATCCCGGGAATTAACATTGTGAACCTACGCTGCACTCCCTCAATAGCAAGAATGTTCTTCCTCAAATTAGGGGACCAAATCTACACACAATACTCCAGGTGTGGTCTCACTAGGGCCCTATACAACTGCAGATGGACCTATTAGCTCCTATACTCAACTCCTCTTGTTATGAAGGTCAACATGCCATTCGCTTTTTCACTGCCTGCTGTATCTGCATGCTTACTTTCATTGACTGATGAACAAGGATCCCCACATCCCATTGTACTTCCCCTTTTCCCAACTTGACACCATTTCTGCCTTCCTGTTTTTGCTACCAAAGTGGATAACCTTACATTTATCCACATTAAACTGCATCTGCCATGCATCTGCCCACTCACCCAACCAGTCCAAGTCACCCTTAATTCTCATAGCATCCTCCTCACAGTTCACACTGCCACCCAGCTTTGTGTCATCTGCAAATTTGCTAATGTCACTTTACATCCATCTAAATCATTGAAATTTATTGTAAATAGTGCGGTACCCCACTAGTCACTGCCTGCCATTCTGAAAAGGACCCGTTAATCCCTACTCTTTGTTTCCTGTCTGCCAACCAATTTTCTTTCCATGGTAATGGGATAGATAAGTGGGGTAATGGGACTAACGGGAATGCTTTAAGAGATGGCTTGGACTTGATGGACCAAATGGCCTCTATGTCATAAGAAAGTATTAAAATATCAGCTTATCACCAGAGGACCTAGGTTTAAGGTGCAGGGACCAGAGGGTGTAGGTTTAAGGTGAAGGGGAAAAGATTGAATAGGAATCTGAGGGGTAACGTTTTCACACAAATGGTGGTGGAAATATGGAACAAGCTGCCAGAAGAGGGAGTTGAGGCTGGGACTATCCCAACATTTAAGAAACGAGTACATGGATAGGACAGGTTAGAAGGGATATGGACCAAACAAGCTATAGTTATGCAAAAATGTACTTTGTATCCTGAATAATTTTCTTTCCCATTTTGGGCTTTTAAACTCTGCTGCAATCGAATGTTTGGCAAATCTGCACCACTCACCATTGATGGGTTAATTTACTGACATGAGAGAACACTTGGGATCTGCCGTGCATGTCTGTGTTGTGTGAAATTTCCAAACTGTTTAGCTTCTATCAACATCTACTTTTTACATCTGTAGTTTTAATCACCTTAACGTTAGACCCAATGAAAGAGAAACATGTGTCTAATGCTTAAGCTCCGAACTAAATCAAAAGTCAACAGTAAACTCAAAGTAGGAGCTTTGTTTACTTTTTACAAAGTTCAGATCCAGTTCAGACTAAACGATTGTTCAGTTTGGACCCCTTCCAACTGAGATCATCATCCTAACAACCAAGTTACCATGTTCTACCATACATATCTTTGGATTATTGTGTAAGGATTTAGACTTGATATTATTTGCACTTCTACAATTGGAACCAAAATCATAGGGTGTAAATTCCTCACGAGTGATCTCTGTAGCCTCTTGAAGAATACAGTCTGACTTCAGGGGAGACCTGGATCTGTAATTTTCATGCCCACTCCAAAGATGTAGGTTGTAGGAAGGAACTGCAGATGTTGGTTTAAACCAAAGATAGACACAAAAAGCTGGAGTAACTCAGCAGGACAGGCAACAGGAGAGAAGGAATAGGTGACATTTCGGATAGAGACGCCTTCTTCAGACTGAAAAGAAGAGTCTCGACCCAAAACATCACCCATTCCTTCTCTTCAGAGATGCTGCCTGTCCCGCTGAGTTACTCCAGCTTTTTGGGTCTTTCTTTGGGTTTGTAGTTTAATTGGCTTGGTATGAATGTAAAATTGTTCCTATTGTGTGTAGGATAGTGTTAGTATGTGGGGGATTGCTGGTCAGTGCAGACTCAACGGGTCGACAGGGGCCTGTTTCCACGCTGTATCTCTAAACTAAACAAAACTGGCATGGTTGTTGGTGTGAAATGTTTTACACTAAGGTAGCCAAAATGTATGCAAACATTACTGCGACTTCTATACATACTACTCAGCCTGCAGTAGATAGGGGACACACAGGTTAGGCAGGAAACTTCATTTTAATTTCATTTAAATATCATTTACTGCTTGTCTTCCCAATAGAGGTTTCCCAAGTTGGTACAGAATTTTGATATGTATGAAGAGGTAAGATTTTCTAATAGTTCGACAATCACTTTTACCATCTTTTAAAAAGAAATAGAAACTTCAGAGTTTGGTTTTGATCTGATTTTCCCCAAATTATTGGGGAGAAGTGGGAATGACCAAGGTGAACTGGTACTGGCTTGTGACTGCTTTTCAGAGGCAAGGTGAAGTGCAACTAGAATCAAAGGTGTGGAGGCTGGTCTGTGTGATGGACTGGGTTACATCTGTAACACTGCAATTACTTGCAGTCTTGAGCAGAGCTATTGCCAAACCAAGATGTGATGCATCCCAATAGGGATGGAGTGCTTTCTTGGCTACAGCTTCAATATGGTTGGTCCAGGACAAATTGTTGGTGATATTTGCGCCTAGCAACATGAGGCTCTTGACCTTCCTTACTTCAGACCCATTGATGCTGACTGGGTCTGTGCTCCTCCTTGCTTGCTGAAGTCAATAACAAGTTCCTTCATCCTACTGACATTGAGAGAGATGTTGTTGACTCGACACTATGTTAAGTTCTCTATCTTTTTCCTGTACTCTGTTTAGCCATTGTTTGAGATCTGGCCCACCATAGTGGCGTCATCTGCAAACTTATAAGTGGAATTAAAGCAGGATTTGGCCGGACAGTTATAAGTGCATAAAGAGTATAGTACAAGACACAAAGTGCTGGAGTGACTCATCGTGCCAGGTAACATCTCTGGAGAACATGAATAGATGGCATTTCAGGTTGGGATCCTTGTTAAGACTGGTGATGAGTTTCTACTTCGAGTACTGTAAGGGCTGAGAATGCATCCTTGAAGGGTATCAGTGTTATTGTGGGGGATGCTTTATCCCTATCCTCACTGTGGTCTATTGGTCAGATAGTCAAGGATCCAATCACAGAGGGGGTTGTTAACTCGTAGGTCCAGGGATTTGGAGATGAGTTTGGTTGGGATTATGATGTTGAAGGTGGGCCTATAGTCAATAAAAAATGGGAGAAGAGAATAAACTGGTTCTCGGTTTGGCAAATGAAATTGCAATTTGTGGTAGCCTCAAAAACACTACAGAACTCAGGAAATCCATTGTAAGGTTGCACGTAATTGAAAATAAATTTCACCCGATTTTCTTTGCTAGATAATTTCTGTGTTATTTTTACATTGCTTATCTTATGAGACAGAGACCAAAGTAATTACTGTACATTTGGAAGCCGTGTAAGAAGCCATGGACATGTTTAATCATTTATGTTATCCTAATTTAGAATGCGTGCTATTGCACTAAGTAGAAAAAAGCATTTCATTTACTTTAATCTTCATCCTTACAACACAATCAACTACTTCAGTCAATATTGAACATTTGTAAATCAGTGTTGTTATCCTTTTACTTTGGAATCTATCGGATGCAATTTCCATTTGTTTTAATTATTGTTTCTGCAGAAGGCCTCTTTCAAATGGAAATAGAAGTAAATCACACTATTGTAACGACAATACTCATTACAAGTTCCATTAACCTTTACATTTAATCAATGAATACTCCAAATAATTTACTTAAAATGTTAATTTGCAGAAAAGTAATTTCCATTAGATCATGGTCCGACCAAAGCAAACAGTTCAATCATACGTAAGATGTCATAATTTCTGGCCTTGTTCTGTTTCTTTTCTGTCCCCTTTTATTATCTTCCATTTATTGGATAGAATTTTACCATTATAAGGTACAGTATGTGCGTGCGGTGTGAGAACCATGTAAGAACCATTTTATGACACAGGATTTCAGTACATATTACAGGCAGACCTGCTTAGACTAACGTCAGCATAATGAAAACATTAATGACACCAATCTCATCCAGAATCTTGCCATGGGTTTTAATGAGGCACAGCCGGAGTGGTGAGAAATAAGGTTATTATGGATTTGTTCATCCATATTTGCATTAGGGAAAACTTTAACATTGATATTGCCACTGGCTATTTCCAAGATGAGTTGTACCCTATAATACCACATTGTTATGGAGCATTATCAGAGGCAGAATAAGTCAGTTATGTTTTTACATTATTAACAACATCCTCTGACATTTATGTTACCTCCAACGTGATCCCACCACTAATCACATTATCCATCCCCATTCTTTTCAGTCTTCAGCAGAGACCGCTCCCACCACAACTCCTTGGTTCACGCATCCTCTCCCGCTGAAACCACAGCCTCCCCGGGTATTTGCCACTGCTACCACAGGGGATGTAACATCTGTCCCTATACCTCCTCCTTCACCTCCATCCAGATATTCCAGCAGTCTCTTCCAGGTGAGATAGAGGTTCATGTGCACCTCCTCTATTCTCATCTATTGCATTTGGTATTCCTAATGTGGTCTCCTGTACATTGGCAACAACTAATGTAGACTTGACGACCATTTTGCCAGCCGCTTGCTCTCGGTCTTACTGGATCTCCAACTTGCTGACCATTTTACCTCCTCTTCCCATTCCTGTACTGACCTTTCTGTTCTGGGCCTTTTCCATTGTCAGAGTGAGGCCACACACAAACACAAGAAGGACAAAGCCAAATATTCCGCTTGGGTAGTTTACAATCCAATGGTGTGATCAATTTTCCAGAATTGCTACTTGAAACACAGAGACACGCCAGCACTTATATTTATCCTTAACAACAGACGTTGAATGAAATGCAAGTGAAGCTATGCATGGAGCTTACCCACTTGCCTCATCAGTAAGGAATTTCTGATATACATAATGTTTAGTTTAGTTTAGTTTAGAAATACAGCGTGGGAACAGGCTCTTTGGCCCACCTAGACCGCACATTAACATTTTCTTACACACACTAGGGACTAGTTATGTTCATACCAAGCCAACTAACCTACAAACCTGTACATAGAAACGTAGAAACATAGAAACATAGGTGCAGGAGTAGGGCATTAGGCTCTTCGAGCCTGCACTGTCATTCAATATTATCATGGCTAATCATCCTAAATCAGTACCCTGTTTCTGCTTTCGGGATGTTGCCTTTTGGTCATGAAAAGCTGGTCACCAAAGGGGCTGCTCCTTGCCTCTGGCTGATTTTTCCACCTACTATCCTCATATTTGGGCAAGGTAGGGTCGAGGATGTCCTGGTTGGGTTGCTCCTAGGCCTGGCCAAGCTGGCCATCCGTGAGTCATGGCGCCAGGTGGAAGAGTGCCAGAGCCGGCTACCTCCCCCTTTTCCGGGGTTACGTCCGCGTCCGGGTGGCTTTGGATTGGGAATATGTTCTGTCCACGAGCTCCAAGGAGGATATCCGGGACCATTGGGCACCACGTGGGGAGGAGGATGGGGAAATAGTTATATAATATTTAAGAATACATGTTTATTTTGTATTATGGTGGTGGGTTTGTTTGTATTTTTGTGTGTATTTTTTGTAAATAGTTAATTGAAATTATTTTTTTGGTAAAAAATGAGAGTGAGGTTGACCGTCGAGAGTGAGGTTGACCATTGAGTGTGAGGTGAACCATCGGAAGGCTCCTCCTCCACACCCTGCATTTCCTCGCCCTGTCCACCGTCCAGACACAAAGTGGCGGTCAGTGTTGTCTTTTGGTCACGAGATGCCCCCCTAGTGGATTTAATAGGTACCTGAGAGGTGCCACTTTCACACAGAGGGTGGTGGGTGTATGGAACGATCTGCCAAAGGGAGTATTTGAGGCAGGTACTTTAACATTTAAGCAACATTTTGAGAAGTACATGGAGAGGAAAGGTTTAAAAGGATATTGGCCAAATGCAGGCCGGTGTTATTGGTGTAGATAGGGCATCATGGTCAACATGGGCAAATTGGGCCAAAGCTGTTCCTATGCTGTATGACTCTATGACGAAAACGAGGAGCGTCTAGATGGTGTAGAATCATAGACATAGAGCCATACAGCATGAAAACATGCCCTGAGGCCCAACTTATCCATGCCCACATGCCACGCAGATCAATTCTGCAGTAGACCCATTTGCCTGATTTGGACCACATCCCTCTAAATCTTTACTATTCATATGTTTGCTCAAATTTTGAAACTTTAATAATTTCAAGACGCATGCATGTGATTGAGAAAATGTAAATTTGCTGCCCCAGTAGTAGTCAATTTTAGTTATAAGATGAAGGCTGAATGCTGCCATCCAGTTGAAGATAATGCCAAAGCAATGCTGCGTTCAACCAGTCTAACAAAGTTAGCTCTATTACTCAATTACTTTGAATGTTTCTCATCATCTTTAAGCAAATGTGAGGATCTGCACACAAGGATCATATGACAAAGTGGAAATGGAAAAGAAGCAAGAGGCAACACCAAAAGTCAAAAGAATTGCTGTTGAATTGAGTGATACTTGTTCATTCCAAAGCCATTGATCCTGCCCTGTGTTACATTGTACCATAGCATGCACAGTAGGACTTAGAATTGCCATGTATGGGAAGGGAATGTACTAATTGTAAAGGCAGAAGTGGATGCTGAGAGCAGAATTGGAAGCTAAATGAAGCAGCATGATTTCTTAGAAATGTACAAGCTGGTGTTTGTGTTGGTTGAAGTCCGAGGTAGTGTGAAAAGGCCAGGAGTGAACTTAGAAAATATTGTTGGTACAGGCGAACAGGAGTACTCAACTGAAGTGATTCCCAATTTCCCTCCGCCAAAAAGCTCCCATTCCTGGCAAAACATAGGGACCTTTCCCTTCTATGGCCTACTCTGCACCCTTTTGTTCTTCATGGTCCTCCACTTCAACTTTCCTTCTCATTTACACATACTTTGGAATGTATTCTGAGCATCACGCCCAAGTTGCCAGAGGAAATGTGTGCCAAAAGCTCTGGCCAGAACTTTCCATTTCCAATGAATGAAGCACAAATGTTGAGTTCATCGTATTTAGACATTGACAGAGAATCCCCATCAATAGCAAGGTAACTAGCTGAGGATAGTAGTGGTGTCCAATAATATGCAGCATGGAGGTTTTTGACCTGTGAGAGGATGAATATAAAGAGCACATAGATACTAAGGAAGATAAAGATAAATAATGCAGGGAATGCATCTCCAAAATGTCCACACTGTTGTAAACCTCTGGGTACATGCAAGTAAATTATGGCAAACTACATGGTCAGAAAGCCATCATAATGTATTTAGATAATGTGGTCGTAATATTGAAATGATTGTCGCAGTTAAACTTCTGGTCAATGGCCATGCCAAAATGATAACGGTAGTTGGGTAGACAAAAATGCTGGAGAAACTCAGCGAGTGAGGCAGCATCTATGGAGCGAAGGAATAGGCGACGTTTCGGGTCGTGACCCTTCTTCAGACTGATGGGGGGTGGGGGGGCAAGAAAAGAAGAGGTGGAGACAGTCTAAACTGTCTTCGGAGAGAGGAGGAGAGTTTATTCAAAGTAGACATACCTTGTGGAGATTTCGCAGTGGAGTACACAAAATATTTAAGAAAGAACTGCAGATGCTGGAAAAATCGAAGGTAGATGGGTGATACACAGTGACACAAGTGCCATTGAAGGAGAGGGGAATAACTGTATTTTAGCTGTAGGATGGATTCATCTGAGGAAGGGTCCCATACCAAAATTGCACCTATCCATGTCCTCCAGAGATGCTGCCTGACCTACTGAGTTATTCCAGCACTTTGTGTTCTACTAAAAATTTCCTGCATCTGCAGTGTCTTGCATCTACATAGCTGCATTTTTCTCCAGTTAAAATGATAATTACCAGAAAACTATGCAACTGCCACTTATCAGCCCAAGGCCTGGCTTTTTTTAAATAAATTTGATGATTTCTTTCATTGTGAGAAGAGCTGCATAAGTGCAAGGACAAAATACAACTCTGTTTTTGTGTGCTCCTTCATTTCTCTATATGATAACCCTATGGTCCAATTAAGTCTCATTAGGTCAGACAATTACTGTGAGGAGGAGAATACTAAAGGGACAGTTGTAATCTTAGATAGTAATGGAAGTGGGTAATTTTCAATTAGCTGCAAGGGATATAAATCTCCCCAAGTTATTGCCATGTCTTCAAGAGGGATTAAAATAAATGTGGAAGATGTAAAATATATGGCCAATTCTATTAGCTTAGTTTATTGTCAGGTGTACTGAGGTAACACGTGATTACAATCCAGCCATCCATACTGCACAGATACATGGTAAAGGGAATAACATGAATAACATTTAGTGGAAGATAAAGGCCAGTAAAGTCCGATCAAAGATAGTCTGAGGATCTCCAATGAGGTAGATAGTAGCTCAGGACTGCTCTCTAGTTGTTAGTAGGATGGTTCTGTTGCTTGATTACAGCTGGGAAGAAACTGTCCCTGAATCTGAACGTGTGCGTTTTCACACTTCTATACCTTTTGCCCGATGGGAGAGGGGAGAAGAGGGAGTGGCAGGGGTGGGACTCTTCCTTGATTATCCTGGTGACTTTGCTGAGGCAGCGTGATGTGTAAATGGAAGGGAGGTTGGTTTGTGTGATGGTTGTTGCTGCAATTATGCTGCAAGTTCTTGCGGTCTTGGATGGAGCTGCTCCCAAACCATGTCGTGTTGCATCCTGATAAAATGCCTTTCACGGCGCATCTGTAGAAGTTGATGAGAGTTGTTGGGGACATGCTGAACTTCCTAAGCCTTCGAAGGAAGTAGAGGTGTTGGTGTGCTTTCTTGGCCCTTGGTTCAATACAGGTGGTCCAGGACAAGTTGCTGGTGATATTTTCTCCTCGGAATTTGAAGCTTTCAACCATCTCTACTTCGACACCGTCATTGCAAACTGGGTATGTGTATCGCTTCACTTCCTGAAGTCGATCAATATCTCCTTTGTCTTGCTGACATTGGGAGAAAGATTGTTGTCTCAACAACAGGACACAGTGTTCTCAATCACCTTCCTGTCTTAAGTCTTATTTAATACTTATTTGATATCTGGCCCACAATGGTGGTATTGTCAGCGAATTTGTAAATTGAATTGGATGTGTACTTGGCTGCACAACCGTGGGTGTACAAGGAGTAAAGAAAAGGGTTGAGAACGCATCCTTGTGGAGCACCAGTGTTGAGGATATATAAAATAAGGATATATTAATAATTTTATACGATCACTTAAAACCAGCATTTTTCTCATTGTTTATTGAATACATTTGTAATTGAATGGATTGATCTGTGGTTGCATATTTTCCTGTTTTCCTTGACACTGCCGATGCAATCAGATAGACACAGAAAGATTTACCCATTATTTGCGGCCTACTAGTGAACAGTAACTTTACTGCTGTGGTACGGTTCAAGCAGCTGAGCACTGGATCATGACGATTTATATTCTCCATACTCACGACATAATTTTAGTTAATATAAAGTTTCACCACAAAGCATGCCAAACATTCATTGAATATTTGAACTGGTTACTGAAATAGTTTTCCAAATTCTCAACCATGAACAAAGTATAAAATTGTCATCACAATCCATTCTGTTCAGACTTCAGACTTTTAACTTATTTGATTAAATAATTTGTAAGATTCAGATGATTTCAAAAGGGCAGACTACTTTGGCATTAATCCTAAACCCGGTTGCCCGTCACCATTACAATACTTTTAGGTTGGAAGATTTTGTCAATTCTTAACCATGCCACCAGATGGAGCAGTTTACCATAACTCGTTCCAATCCATCAACCCCTTCCAATGCAGTTGATGTTCTCAATAAATGGCAGCACTATCAACACAATGAAACATTTCCTCACATAACTGCCAGCAAATTTTGGATTTCTTTGCATCTTTGTAAGAACACTAGATTTTCCCACATTTAACAACTGCATTAGTGGGGTGTTAATCTGCTGAAATTCCCCACTTCACATGGGGGAAGTTCCTGGGTCAGTTTACATCTACCACAATGAGTTATGTTACATTGATCTTAATGGAGCACAGTGGCAAAGGATGAAGGTCACATTTTTAGGGTTTCTACTTAATTGTGTTTATTTAAATATGTTATTATTGTTTTCTTTTTAACATTTTTCATCGTTCTTTTTTAAAAGGATTTATTCTTTTTAAGGAGTTTTGATCTGCTTTTGAACTTCTGCACATTGGCCGAACACCCACCCTGTATGGTATCTCTGACAACCTAATGAACTTTGATCAACCAAAAAGCAAAGAACCAGATTCATACCTTGTCCTTTATGCAGGTATAATGCCAACCATTAAAGCAGGGGTTCCCAACCTCTTTCGTCCCGTTCACCCCCAGCAACTTTAATAGCACATAACAATGTAATTTCACTTATTTATGAACAACTAATGATGACCAGATATATACCAGAACCAAACACAGTCAGTTAATGAGAAAAAGTATGTACAAATACAAATGAACAAATGTACCCCCTGGGTAAGTGAGATTTACCCCCTGGAGGTAAATTTACCCCAGGTTGGGAACCCTTGCATCAAATTGTGTTGCAAAACACAAAGTGCTGGAGTAACTCTTTTGTGTTTTTATAGGGTGGTGAATCTGTGGAATTCTTTGCCACAGAAGGCTGTGGAGGCAAAGTCAGTGGATATATTTTAGGCAGAGATAGATAGATTCTTGATTAGTACGGGTGTCAGAGGTTATGGGGAGGAGGCAGGAGAATGGGGTTAGGAGGGAGAGATAGATCAGCTATGATTGAATGGCGGAGTAGACTTGATGGGCCGAATGCCCTAATTCTACTCCAATCACATGATCTTTTGATCTAACTCAGCAGGTCAGGCAGCATCTGTGAATGGATTGGATAGATGGCATTTCGGGTCAGGATCTTTCTTCAGACCGAAATGAAGAATTTTGAACCTTGATTAGCAATAGGCAGCATAGTTTGTGCCAGAGAGGTTATGTATCACAAATATGATTGTTTTTTGAAGAAGTAACCAAGAAGTTTGATGAGGGCAGGGTCATTGTCTATATGGACTTCAGCAATGCCTTTGATAAGGTAGGCTGCTCTGGGTGGTAATTAGATTGTATGGAATCCAGGGAGAGCTAGCTAACTGAATACAGAATTCAATTCAATTCAATTCAATTCAATTGCCCTTTATTGTCATTCAAACAAGCAAGGTTTGAACGAAATGTTGTTCCTGCAGTCATAACAGCAAATAAAACAAAACACACAATTAACATAGTTCCACATAAACATCCATCACAGTGAATCTCCAAACACCTCCTCACTGTGCTGGAAGGCAAAAGTCTTATCTCTTCCCTGTCCTTTGTTCTTCGCCTGCCATTAGGCAGCCAAACTGCAACTTCGAGGTGACCGGGGCTCCCGATGTTAAAGCCCCTGGCGGGGTGATGGCAAGCCCCACGGCCGTTTAAGCCACGCTGGTCGGTGTAAGGCCCTGCTCCGGGCCGATTCAAACCCCTCGATTCGGGTGGGCGAAGTTGCCGTTGCGGGAGCTCCCCGAAAATCGGTCTCCCACCAGGGACCTGCGAGCTCCTAACTCCACCGTCCACAGGGCCCGCGGCCAAAGCTCAGAAGTCGTGTCGCAGCCGCAACCGCATCCGCAGTGCCACCACAGCTCCGGTCAGCCAGCTCCGCGATGGTGAGTCCACAGGCTCTACGAATGGAGCCCTCATGTCGATTCCGGTTGGAGGCCGCCAGCTCCACGATGTTAGGCCCCAACGACAACAGAGGACACGACAAGGGAAAAGTCACATCCCCCGTTCAGTGAAGAGATTTAAAAAGTTTCTCCCCCCACATGAGAATTGAAGGGACAGAAGTTTCGGGGTAACGTGAGGGGGAACTTCTTTACTCAGAGGGTGGTGGCTGTGTGGAATGAGCTTCCAGCAGAAGTGGTGGAGGCAGGATCGATTTTAACATTTAAGAGTAAAGTGGATAGGTATATGGACGTGAAGGGAATGGAGGGGTATGGTCTGAGTGCAGGTAGATGGGACTAGGGGAAAACAAATGGTCGGCACGGACTGGAAGGGCCGAGAGGGCCTGTTTCCGTGCTGTAATTGTTATATGGTTATATGGTTATATGGTTACATATACACAGCTAAAAATAAACCAAAAACATACTCATAACAGGACAAAAAAAAAAAAGACAGACGGACTGCAGGCGAGCCGCTGCCACAAGGCGCCGCCGGAAACACACCAATTGGCCCTATGATAGGAAGCAGAGGGTGGAAGGTTGTTTTTGGATTGTATGCCTGTGATGAGTGGTGTGCCTCAGGGAACGATGTTGGTCCCATTGCTGCTTGTCATCTATATCAACAATTTGTATGAGAATGTACGAGCCACGATTAGTAAGTTTGCAAATGACACTCAAATGGTCGGTATCATAAGCAGTGAAGGTGGTTATCATGAATGATAGCAGGGTCCTGATCAGGAGGGCAAATGCACCGAGGAATGGCAAATAGTGTATAATTCAGATTAGATTGAAGTGTTACATTCTGGGAAAAGAAACGAGGTTAGGACCTTCATACTTAATGGCAGGGCCCTGGGAATGTTGTAGAGCAGAGAGATTAAGGAATACAAGTACATTGTTCCTTAAAATGACGTCACATAGATAATTTTGTGAATAAGGCTTTTGGCATGATGGCCTTCATCAGTCATGGAATGGAGTATAGAAAGTCAGATATCATATTTCAGTTGTATAAGTAATTGGTGAGGCCACACTTGGAGTATTTTATTCCGTTTTGGTCACCATGCAAAAGGAAAAATACCATTAAGCGGGAAAGAACGCAGAGAAGATTTGCAAGGATGTTGCCACGATTTGAGGGCCTGAGCAATAGAGAGAGTTTAGACAGAGCTTTACTCCTTGGAACACAGGAGGCTGAGGGATAATCTTTTGGAGGTATTTAAAATTGGGAGGGTCACAAATAATGCAAACGCGCACAGTCTTTCTCCCTGTGTAGGTAACTCAATAACTAGAGGTAATAAGTTTTAGATAGAATCATAGTCCTACTCATATAACATGGAAACAGGCCATTCAGTCCAACTTGCCCATGCCAACCAACATGCCTCATCTATACTAGTCTCACCTGCCTGTGTTTACATACGTAAACATTTCCTATTCCTGTCCAAATACCTTTAAAATGTTGTGATAGTACCTGGCTCAACTACCTTCTCTGGCAGCTCATTCCACATACCAATCACCCTTTGTGTGATAAAGTTGCCCATCAAGTTCCTATTAAATCGTTCCCCTTTCATCTTAAACCAGTCACAAAATATTTCATCCAAAATTCCTGTCAGAAGCTTATTTTGGAGTGTAGTCTCTGTTGAAATGGAATAAAAGTGGAAACTTGTTTATTTACAACAAAGACCTAAAATCAGCAATGGGACCATTCTATCATTAGTTTTCTCCTGATATTTGTCAAGAGATATCATCAGACAGAGCACTGAAGGTAACTTCTATAATGTTGTGATTAGGACAAGAAAACCAGAAGGAATAGCTACATCTCATGGGGAAACTGGCACATCTACAAGTATAGCACTCTCTCTGAAATGCATTGGTGTTGGCCTGCCTATGGTGTTAAAGTGAAGTTCAACTTGTATTTATAAAGCATAGTTCATTTTCTTTAAGCACTCCACAGAGTCCTTTTTTTATATCAAGCTACATGAGGGTAGATTGTGGGCAAAACTATTTAATGAAGAAAAAGAGTTGGAAAGATTCAGGGAGTAACCTCGAGTGCATTATTTCTGGCTGTTGAAGGCATGGTCATGGGTGGTGAAGTCTCAAGAATGAATTGTGGTGTAGATAAGAGAAGGGGTTATGAATTGCAGATATTTTGAGATACTTGGAAGGTAAGAAGGCTGTCACTGCATCAAGCCTTCACTGCAACTGGGCCTAATTTGTGGGTCGAGATGATCATTGTGGTGAACTTTGTTGGAGAGAGTTATTATGACCATACTAATTTTCCTTGCACTGATATGACTGCGGCATCACAATAATACGACCATGGAGGGTGAGGAGGCGTACAACAGGTGGGGGGGGGGGGGGGGGGGGGGGTGAGGGATATGTGTGAGTCAGCAGAAGCTGTAACATTAATGTGAGGGTACATGGTCAGGTGCAAGCTCCGTCTAGACTGCAGAGATTTCATGCAAAAAAGGCATCAGGTGTTCAGTACCCAAGTGAGTGAGCTTCTGCTGTGACCCCAACGGATGTATGAATTGACCAGGGGCTGTTACTTTGCTACCTTTGTCAGTATTGCAGCTGGTCAATGCACAAAACAGGCTCGATGGTGGCGGATGTAGTTTCTAATAATTCTCCTGTTTTTACTGCCTTATTTTAACATTCAGTCTGAAAAAGGGTCCCAATTCGAACCATTGCCTATCCATGTCCACCAGAGATCCTGCTCGATTTGCTGTTTCCCCAGCACTTGTGCTTTTTTCCCTTTAACTCCTCCCACCCTTTCTCCACCATAGTCCTTTGCGTCCCTTCACAATAGCTGATTATGGGTTTGATGCCACTCGAAGAAAACAAGGGAGCATCTGATGTCCGTGCCAGGAGAATGGGGTTGTGAGGAAAAGATAGATCAGCCATGATTGAAAGACGAAGTAGACTTGATGGCCAGAATGGCCTACTTCTGCTCCTGACTTATGAACTCATGAACGTTACACCTCAGAAGTTGAAAGCTCCCTACACTCATAATTTTTTTGTTTAGTTAAGAAATACAGCGCGGAAACAGGCCCTTCGGCCCACCATGTCCGCGCCGACCTGCGATCCCCGCAGAGTAACACTATCTTACACACACTATGGACAATATTTACATTTACCAAGCTAATTAACTTGCAAGCCTGTACGTCTTTGGAGTGTGGGAGGAAGCCGATGATCTCGGTGAAAACCCACGTGGTCACGGGGAGAACATACAAACTCCGTACAGACAGCACCCGTTGGGATCGAACCCGGGTCTCCGGTGCTGCAAGCGCTGTGAGGCAGCAACTCTACCGCTGCGCCACCTGCCGCCCTTGCTACATTCCCATTTCCTGCTGATGTTTCAAGGGCTCAAGCTGAACACAACTCATTGCTTGAACAATATTAACCAGATCTGATAAAGTCATTTTCAGTACTTTTCTCCCTGTTGGGTTTATTGATCAAAACAATCAATTTCTCAGGAAATGAAATGTGACTTCACTGGGGCCACAGCTTAAAATGACCAACCTGCTTGGATCCAGAAGAGAAACAAACTCAAGTTCTGAATCTAATGTTTTTTAAGTAAAATGTATTACCATTCCACTTTGTCCATATCAGTTAAGAAAAACAGCTCAATCTCAATGATTTTGTGCCAAGACTTTGAGCAATTCTGACACAAGCTGCAAACCTGCATAAACTCACTTGTGTTTATTTTTCTAAGTATATTGAAGTATAAAATGATCTCCAGGCCATATTACTTATATTTTGCTGAGTTTATCTTTCCTTTAACACAATATGGAATTCATCTGAAAACATATTATGACCTTGAGAATTAGTAAAACATTGGCTTTGGCATCAAGTCGTTCTGATTTTACCTTGCACTCCAAAGAAAGGGCTCCTTTTGTTGATCACTCTAAACTGCAGAGACACGGAGTGCCTGATTTAACTGTTTGCAAAGATCTGGTTGAGTAAATGCCAGGACCAGTGGGAGAAGAGGCTTTCAGCTTCCAGCCATTAAAAACAACCAGCTTAAAGAGTCAATATATCCCCCACAGCACATTGATTTCATTGAATTACTATCAAAGCACATTGGCACAACTTATTTTCAGTTCACACTTTCTGACCTGGAAGGCTGCAGTTCCCTGCAGATAATTAAGGGGGAAAAAATGTTTTTTTTGAAGTTGTTACTCAATGAAATTTTCCACGAGCAGTCGACTGGGCTGCTCTTGTCACCTCCCCAAGTAGTAAAATCACACAGGTTCTTGACGGCTGATGAAACCAAAATGTGAACAGATGATCATTGTTGATCTCCGAGGACTATGCACAATGCACAATGGAATGGCTTTGTGAGTTGTTTGTGCACTGAACGTTAACAAAATCGCCTGAAGTCAGAGGCACCCTAGAACATGCACTCAGCCTTGATAATCACTACTTTCTTTCATGATCAGCTGGGTGCTTTTACAAACAAAATCCATCACTTTGTTTGCAATTCAGAAAACCACACAGGGAGAGGTCTTTTTAGTTTTGGTACGTTATTTAAAAATGGCCAATATCAGGTTCACCACCCACTGTGGACTGCACTAATGTTCATTTCCACACAGATATGTAAGGAGAAATTGATACCACGTTATCTCGTTATGGTCAAATCTACCTCGATGCCTGTAGGATCGGCCTTCACTGAAGAAGCCCCCAATCAAGAAGAGTTCCGACCACAAACGTCGCCTGTCCACTCCCTCCACAGATGCCGTAGAAAGGAACTGCAGATGCTGGTTTACACCGAAGATAGACACAAAGTGCTGGAATATCTCAGCGGGTCAGAGAACATCTCTGGAGAAAAAGGATGGGTGATGTTTTGAGTTCGGGACCCGAGGCCTGCAGATCAGAGTCTAAAGAAGGGTCTCGACTCGAAACGTCACCCTTCTTTTTTCCAGTGATGCTTCCTGACCTGCTGAGCTACTCCAGCATTGCGTCTACCCTCCACAGATGTTACCTGACCTGCAGAGTTCCTCCAGCACTTTGGATTCTGCTCAAGATTTCAGCATCTGCAGTTCTTTGTATCTCCAAAATCCAGAGTTATTAGGCAAAAACAAGTCGCTTCAAATTTTCCTTACACATAGCTTCAAATCCTATTCACCCATGACATTTCCAAAAGTAATACAAAACTATTGTTGTGTAGCAGACCATCAAGGATGACATCCATTTCAGGCTGATTTATATCTGTGAGAAGAAAACTAACCTTAAGAGATGGCTATTCCTTTCGACTCCATGATATCAGCCTGGCTGATCAAATCACTAGAGTACCATGGACCAGCCTGTTTCATGTACACATCACTGAACCCACTGCACTTGTCTGCCTTCATTCTGAATTTGCCACCTTTAATCCCACTCAATCCCCACTTTAATCCCCCCCCCCCGTCTCCTCTCCCTGTTACCACAATGGTTGCATTCAAAAAAGGTTAGTTGAAAAAATATTTTTGTGCATTTTTATTTAATTTTTTCACGTGAATTCAATGAGAGATAATTTTATTCTTTATTCTTTATTCTTTATTCTTTATCTTTATTTCGAACGATTAAAAAAGAGAAGAAAAGATGAACATGAATAAATAAAAGGAAAATTATATATATATACATATATATATACATATTATACACACATACATACATATACATGTACATATATATACATACATATACACATATACACACATACACATACACATAACATATATGTACATACATAAATTAAAAAATCAAAAGCCAATTTCAACATAATACACATTAGACTCGTTCGAAATGGGTTAGGAAGCCTATGCTTGTCAAGTCCTACCCCCATTCTTACCATTAACAAATGCAAAATTCAATAAAATAAACTAAACAGACAATTCAAATAAAACTATTAATAAAAAAAAACAAAAAAAGAAAAGAACAAAAGAACGAGCACCATTAACATCTGTGAGATTTACATTCTCCTTCCTCATTACTGTACTTTTCAAGGATATATCTTTTGTACATTTTTTAAATTGCATTATATTCATACTTTGTTTAATCGTTTTGTCAAGACCATTCCGCAAAACCATCCCACAAATGGAAATACACATACTTTTTAAATGGGTCCGAGCATAATGCTGTTTCAAGTTTAGTTTCCCTCTAAAGTTATAACCCCCATCTCTGTCTTTGAACAGTTTTTGTATGTTTACAGGTAGCAGTTTATTTTTTTGCTTTATAAATTATTTGTGCAGTCTTAAATTCTACCAGATCCTTAATCTTTAAGGTGTGTAATTTTAAATACAGTATATTGGTGTGGTCATGATATCCTACATTGTTTACTATACAAATAGCTCTTTTTTGTAGTGTGCTTAGTGATTGTAAGGTGGTTTTGTAGGTGTTGCCCCATACTTCCACACAGTAATCTAAATACGGAACACAAGTGAGCTGTACAGAATATACAGTGCTCTCTCATTCAAAACATGCCTTGCTTTCCCCATCTCTCCAATACTCTGTTCTACTTTTGCTCTCACATGTTTTATATGTGGTTTCCAGCAGATTTTGTGATCAAGAATCACACCCAGAAATGTATTTTCATACACTCTTTCTATTTCAACAATATATTCGGTATTGTCCTGAGGAGATCCTGCAGCAATATCCTGGGGCTGACGTGATTAACCTCCAGCACGCCCAATAATCTTCCTTTGCGCGAGGTGCGATTTCAGTCATTGGAAGATTTTGCTCTTGATGCCCACTAATTTCAGTTTTAGCTGGGCCCATGAGGACAGGCTCAGTCACACACATTCACTCACACCTCACACTGAAACGCAGCCCATAGGTCTGCTTTTGGACCAAGATTGGAATGGCATCTGAAGGTTTGGGTAAATCCTAAACTAAGCAGCAGCTAGGAGAGCAAGGATGAGTAACTGTCACATAGTTACACAGTCAATGGCCTCTACCATCACTTTCCTGCTTAGTGATGATTGGAGAGTTTCCTGCTTAGTGATGATTGGAATTACCCTGCTTTTGTGAATGGGATATGGAAGGACAATAATCCATTCTATCATGTATATACAAGAGCTGTAACTGTATTGAGACAGGTTGACAAGAGACACAACTCGTTCTGAAGCACACAATTGTGGCCATGATATTTTCTGCCCCATTTTCTTTGTTGTATCTAATGCTTTCAGGTGTTTCTTGATACCAAGTGGTGTCAACTACGTTGGTTGATGACCGGCTTCTGTGATGGTGGATCTCAGGAAAACTAAACAGAACCCCAGCGTGCAAGTCATTGATGAAAAGCTGCCACTTGATAAACATTTTTAGTAACAACTTCTGCAAGATGTGACTTATGTGACTGCATTTGTCCTGATTTTTGCAAGCATATAGTCAGGCAATTTTCCATTTTGTTCGCAGGATAGTAAACGGCCAGTCCCACTTGGGCGTTTTTTTCTCGTCACGCAGATGGCGCGCGAAGATTTTGTACATCCCAAAATCCTGGGACGCCGCGCGTCACTGCGTAAGTCACCACGCACCATGCGTGCGTAATGCGTACCGCGCATGTGTAATGCGCACCATGCGTGCATCACGCGCACGTCGTGCATCGTGACGGGTTACAGATGTTGTGTAAATTACGCACAAATGACGCTCAAGTGGGACATGCCCTTAAGTAATTGCATTACAGTAATGATAAACTAACAGACAAAGGAAGCAAAAGGCTTTCATCGACAATTATCCAATAAAAAGTCTACGGTATTAGAGGGAAGATGCTAACACGGGTAAAATGTGTTGGAAGGAACTGCAGATGCTGGTTTACACAGAAGATAGTCAGATCTGAAGAAGGCTCTTTACTCAAAAGGTCACTCATTCCTACCCTCCACACATGCTGCTTGTCCCGCTGAGTTACTCCAGCATTTTCTGCCTATCTTCTAGCATGTGTCTAGTGGTGTTTGACAGGGGTGGTGTTGGGGCCGCTACTCTTTGCGTTGTATACCAATGAATTGTATGATGGAATTGATGGATTTGTGGCCAAGGTTGTGGATGATACGAAGATAGGTGGAGGGGCAGGTAGTGTAGAGGAAGCAGGGTGTCTGCAGAAGGATTTGGACAGGTTGGGAGTGTGGGCAAAGTTGTGGCAGATGGAATACAGCATAGCAAAGTGTGCAGTCATCCACTGTGGAATACAGAAGTAGACAATTTTCTAAATGAAGAGAGGATTCAGAAGTTGGAGATGTAAAGGGACTTGAAGGTTTTCCATAAGGTTAATTTGCAGGTTGAATTGCTGGTAAGTAAGGCAATGTTAGCATTTATTTTAAGTGGAGGGGTGATAGCAGGGATGTAATGCTGAGGCTTTATAAAGCACTGATCAGACCACATTTGGAGTACTGTGAGCAGGTTTGGACCCCATATCTGAGGAGGGATGTGCTGGCGTTGGAAGGGATCCAGAGGATATTTACGGAAATGATCTTAGGGATGATTTGGTTAATGTATGTAGCGTGCTTGATGTCTGGGCCTGTACTCGCTGGAGTTTAGGATGATGGGAGATTCTAATTGAAACTTACCGAATAATGTTAGAATGTATGTGGAGAGGGCGTTGCCATTAGTAGAAGAAGACAGAGGGCACCTCCTCAGAATAAAAGGACTTTATTTTAGAAAGGAGATTAGGAGGAATTTCTTTAATCAAAGGGTGGTGAATCTGTGGAATTCATTGCCATAAACAGCTGTGGAGGCCAAGTCAATGGATATTTTTAAGGCAGAGATAGATAGATTCTTGATTAGTAAGGGTGCAATGGGTTATGGGAAAAAGGCAGAAGAAGAGGGTTGGGAGGGAAAAGTAGATCAGTCATGATTGAATGACGGAGCAGACTTGCTTGGTCGAATGGCTTAATTCTGTTCGAATATCTTATAAACATGAATTATGAAAGTCATATATGAATCATACAAATGATCTTAAGATATTTGCAGCTATTTCAAGTTTCAATCACTATTTTTAAACCCAACTGCCATAATACAATCACTGACTGACCCACTGAGTTACTCCAGCACTTTGTGTCTTTTGTGAATTTACAAGACCAGATACTCTTACAGTTAAATATATGACTATCACCTGTTATGCCACAGCTTATTTTAATAACATTAACACCACTATTATTCCTGCTATTAATCTACTGTGATTGTTTAATGTTGAATGTAAACTTCGAAAGAACCATCACCTTGTGTTCTGATCATGTGGTAAAAGTTATTGCAGGTACACAAAAAGCTGGAGAAACTCAGCGGGTGCAGCAGCATCTAAGGAGCGAAGGAGATAGGCGACGTTTCGGGTCGAGACCCTTCTTCAGACTTCAGGGTCTGAAGAAGGGTCTCGACCCGAAACGTCGCCTATCTCCTTCGCTCCTTAGATGCTGCTGCACCCGCTGAGTTTCTCCAGCTTTTTGTGTACCCTCGATTCTCCAGCATCTGCAGTTCCTTCTTTAAAAGTTATTGCAGGATCTGCTTTCTGCCACTATGTGTCAGTATTGCTCTATGTATTTGTGCCTTAAGGGCCTGTCCCACTTTCACGAGTTATTCACGAATTCTCCCGAGTTTTCCCCTTGATTCAAATTCGTAGAATGTTCGTAACGAGTCCGTAGGAGTTCGTAGATATATCGTAGCGGCTCGTTATGCTAGTCGTAGGTACTCTTGGCATCAGGTAAGTCGGGACGTTTTTTCCAGCCCGAAAAAAAATGTCCACAAGTTTAAAAATGGTCGGGATGAAAGAAATTGCAACTTTTTACTCGGAAGTAGGGCATCGAAATAGTCGTGGGAATTCATAGACATACTCGTAGGAGTTTGGACGAGTTCATGAACATAGTCGTGGAAGGTCGTAGGAGTTTGTAGGTTACCATGATCTTGATTTTTTTTTAGGTCCTTTAAACTCGGCAGAGGTTTTGAATTAATTTGTGAAAGTGCGACAAGCCCTTTATGGACCTTTCCCACAGGCAATTTTTAGGTGACTGCCGGCGACTGTCATAGTCGTAGCAGGTCGCTGAAAAAACGGCGACAGGACTAATGGGTCTGTCCCACTTAAGCGATTTTTTAGGCGACTGTCAGCGAATATAACACTGGAATTCACCGAAGTCAGCACCGACGATAACCTATGACAACCTAGCGACAACCTGTGTTAACCTGGCGACAACCTGCTACAGCACCTACATCAAGCTATAGCTCGTTGGGTAGAGCCACTGTCACGACTGTCGCCGAAAATGTTTGAACATGTGGAAAATCCAGCGGCGAGCAGAAAGATGCTACGACTCTTTGGGCGTTGAGGAGTCTACTCATGACCATACAGGCAACACCCCGGCGGCCACCGGCGACATGTGGCGACAGCCTAGTCGCCTGTAGTCGCCTAAAAAATAGCCTAAATGGGACAGGCTCATTACAGTCGCCAGGGTTTATTGTCCACTTATCGTGTTTGAATGTACTGTTATTGAATGTCCTACCTAAAGACTATATATAATCAAATTGCAGATCAATTACTTGATTGAAAAGGTCATGGATGATTTCTTCTGGAATGAAATACTGATTTTCTGGCACTGTTGGTTCCGGAGCCTTTCCGTATTGGAAGGAACCGCAGATGCTGGTTTAAACCAAAGATAGATACAAAATGTTGGACTGAGCGGAAGTGTTCAGCGAAACGATCGCTGAGCCTGAGCTTGTGCCGAGCAGGGGAGACCAAGCACAGACTCAGCGATCATTTCGCTGAACACCTCCGCTCAGTCCACCTAAACCTACCTGATTTCCCGATTGCTTGACTTTAACTCCCTCTCCCATTCCCACACTGACCTTTCTGTCCTGGGCCGCCCCCACTGTCAGAGTGAGGCCCAGCGCAAATTAGAGGAACAGCACATCATATTTCGCTTGGGCAACTTACACCGAGCGGTATGAACATTGACTTCTCTAACTTCAAGTAACCCTTGCTTTCCCTCTCTCTCCATCCCTCCCCCTTCCCAGCTCTCCGACCAGTCTTACTTTCTCCGACTACATTTTATCTCCATTTGCTTGTTATTACCTTCTCCCAGCTAACAATGATCTATTCTACATTTTCCTTAATCCCCATTCACTTTGTCCTGTTTTCACAACTTACACTTCCTTATCTGTGTATCTCCCTTTCCCCTGACATCACTCTGAAGAAGGGTCTCGACCCGAAACGTCACCCATTCCTTCCCTCCAGAGATGTTGCCTGCATTTTGGGATTATCTGTTTTGCCTGACCAACAGAGGTCACGGCCTTGTGGAAGGCCGAGATAATGACCTGCAAACTCAGCCGCAGAAGGTGCTATAGGAACAGATCTGCCAGCTCCGGCCGCAGCAGGGGGATTAGACCCATCAATAGGCCGCGGAGGTCGGCTATGGGAACACATCTGCTGGCTCCGACCGGGCCGGTGGTCCACAGCACTGGCCCCAGGTGGCAAATTCCACCCTCCGATCGGCACGGACGTCCTGATGAGGTCGAGATCAGCTGCCTCACCTGGCCTAGGTGCACATTTCCAGGGGGACGTCTAGGGTGGTGGAATTTTGTCTAGATTAAAGGGGGAGGGCATCAGTTGCCAGAAAATCAGTGGTGGACCTGTACATGATTACAATAAAACTGTAGCCTCGATTTACAATCCATACATCTATTTTAAAAAGTGAGGTTTCTATTAAAGCCTTTCAATTTTTAGGTGCCCAGCTCATTTTGAGACAAATTGTTTCAATCTGGCAGGACCAAGAGGCATAACAGATAGTGTTAACGGGTACTAATTTCCTTCATTACACCTAATGGCTATTTAGCATTAACTTTGGACACTTATTCCACTTGTATTAATGTTCTATCACTGGGATTAAAGAATGGGAGGAAGAGAATCTAAGAAAAAATATCCAGTGAATGAATCATACAGGTTTAGTTTAGTTTAGTTTAGAGATACAGAGCGGAAACAGCCCCTTCGGCCCACCGAGTCCGCGCCGACCAGCGATCCCCGCACATTAACACCATCCTACTAGGGACAATTTAACACATACACCAAGCCAATTAATCGACATACCTGTGCGTCTTTGGAGTGTGGGAGGGAACCGAAGATCTCGGAGAAAACCCACGCGGTCACGGGGAGAACGTACAAGCTCCGTAGACAGCACCTGTAGTCGGGATCGAACCTGGGTCTCCGGCGCTGCAAGTGCTATTAGGCAGCAACTCTACCTCTGCGCCACCATGCCACCCATTGCCCAGGGTTCCAATCCACCTAAATATTATGCGGTGATAAGTGGAGATTCCAGGAGGTGAAAGGGCTACTTGCTGTGCAATGCCTGTGATACACACAAATGCTACAACCTGTGTTAGTCCCTTGCCCTGAGGTGACAATAGCATGAGACATGGAACAGTACCGCACAGGAACAGGCCCTTTTGCCCACAATGTCTCGCTGCACTTGATACCAAGGTAAACTAATTTCATCTGCCTGCACATGATCCGTATCTCACCATCCTCTGTATATCCACATATCGATCTAAAAGCAAGTTAAATGCCACTATCATGTCTGCCTCCACTACCACCCTCGACAGCACGTTCCAGGCATCCACCACCTTCTGTACAAAAAACTTGCACCACACATCTCTTTTAAACATTGGCCCTCTCACCTTAAAGCTAGGCCCCTAGTCTGACATTCCCACCCTGGGAGAAAGATTTTGACTATACAACTTATCTATCCCTCTCATAACATTATATACTTCTTTCAGAACTGTCCTAAACTTTCAGCACTTCAGAGAAAACAATCCATATCTGTCCAACCTCTCCTTGTAGCTGATACTCCCTAATCCAGGCTACATTATGGTAAGCCTCTTGTGCACCCTCTCGAAAGCCTTCACATCCTTCCTGCAAAGGAGACCAGATCTGCACACAATTCTCCAAATGTGGCCGAATGAAAGTCTTAAGGGCCTGTCATTTGCGCATTATGTGTAAATGAGGTTGACGCGTCGTGACGCATGGTTGCGCATGCATTGCGCATGGTGAGGCGTGGAATCGTATGAGGTGGCGCGCGGTATCGCGCGGTGCTCCAGGATTTAGTACAGGAGCGGAATCCTCGCGCGCCACCTGCACGATGACGCAGTGGGTATGCACACTGACGCATTGGAGTCATATGCTGGCGTCCCGAAGCATTATCCATAGTGTGTAGGATAGAGCTAGCGTATATATGATTGTCGGTCGGCGTGGACTTGGTGGGCCGAAAGGCTTGTTTCCACACAGTATCTCTCGAACTAATAACTAAAAACAGGGAACTGCAGATGTTGGTTTACATAAAAAAAAGACACTGTGCTGGAGTAACTCAGCCGGCATCCCCGGCGAACATGAATGGGTCGAGACTCTTCTTCGGTCTGATTGGAGTAGTGGGGAGAAACAACAAACAGAAGTGTGGTGGGACAAAGCATGGCAAATGATAGATGGATCCAGGTAGGGGCAGAGAGTTATTATAGGCAGATGCTTAGACAAAGACTAGAGATACAAAAACAAAAAGGTAGAGAAATAGGGAGACAAGGAGAGAAGAGGCATGAAATATGAAGCCCAGACAAAGGAATATAGGTGGAAGGGGGCAGGGGAAGAAGGGAATGGGAGAATAGATGTGCATCCAGGTTAGGCAGAGAGAAGTGAAAGAAAGGGTGGAGGAGGATGTTCCTACAGGACTAATGCCGGAGAAGTAGAACAGGCATGATCATGGAGCCATCACGGTATTAATGAGCCACTCAGATACTTGGTCAGATTTGAGCCTGAATTTTAATGCCAAATATAATAGCCCTGAGCAACGCCGTGACTCCTGAATGTCTGAACAGGAGGTAGATCTAAAGCCATGGGAACAGCAGACAAACGATATGTGGCTTGTTGACAGGAAGTCAGGTTATCAAAACACTTCTTCTAACATTCTCGTGCAGTCATTGAGTTATTTTCCCAGCAGAGGTCGCAAGATACAGGCACTGCTCCCTTCAATGTACTTAATTTGAAAAATACAAATTTATTGCTTCAAATGAAAGTATGGAACAGCACATTGGATATTGCATAAATGAAGAAATATATTTACTGTAATTCTGTTTATAAAATGTGAAGACCAACTTACATGAAGAAACAACTAAAAAGATTGCACTGCTCCAAATTTGATCGTAAACAATGCAAATGTTCCAAACTTTGCAAAGTCAGTGCAATAATTCTCGTACATTAACACTTCGATCTCTGTAAAAGAAACATGTAATTAGGTTTATTACCGTAGGATGGAAAATGTAAAAAGGAAGCATGATAGGCATAAGGAGAATGGAATAAAAGGGAATTCAAATAAGAATAGGAATCTGAGGGTGGAGTAGGGTCCCCAGTGAAGAATAAATAATTAAGCTGCATAGACTATTTCTGCCTTGTACATCCCTGGAAAAGTAGAGCATGCAGTGGCACATGGTCGTGAGGCTCACAATCCAGCCAGATTGCTTCTGTAAATCACGGTGAAGAGGAGCGGTGGCAGAGATAAGGTTGATGATCAGCCACATCTCCTGAGTCAGTCGATCGGGACATAATTCATAGGTGAGCCCTTCATTCAGTTAGTCCCCTGCTCCATTCAAATTAATGGAAAGGATACTTAGAGATAATATATATATAAGCATCTGGATAAACAGGGTCTGATCAGGAACAGTCAACATGGATTTGTGCCTGGAAGGTCATGTTTGACAAACCTTCTTGAATTTTTTGAAGCGGTAACTAGGGAAATTGATGAGGGTAAAGCAGTGGATGTTGTCTATATGGATTTCAGTAAGGCCTTTGACAAGGTTCCCCATGGAAGGTTGGTTAAGAAGGTTCAATCTTTGGGTGTTAATGGCGGAGTAGCAAGATGGATTCAACAGTGGCTGAATGGGAGATGTCAGAGAGTAATGGTGGATGGCTGTTTGTCAGGTTGGAAGCCGGTGACCAGTGGGGTGCCTCAGGGATCTGTGTTGGGTCCACTGTTGTTTGTCATGTACATCAATGATCTGGATGATGGGGTGGAAAATTGGATAAGTAAGTATGCAGATGATACTAAGATAGGTGGTGTTGTGGATAATGAAGTAGATTTTCAAAGTCTACAGAGAGATTTGGGCCATTTGGAAAAGTGGGCTGAAAGATGGCAGATGGAGTTTAATGCTGATAAGTGTGAAGTGCGACATCTTGGCAGGACAAATCAAAATAGGACGTACATGGTAAATGGTAGGGAATTGAGGAATGCTGTGGAACAGAGGGATCTAGGAATAACTGTGCATAGTTCCCTGAAGGTGGAATCGCATGTAGATAGGGTGGTAAAGAAAGCCTTTGGTGTGCTGGCCTTTATAAATCAGAGCATTGAATATAGGAGTAGGGAAGTAATGTTAAAATTGTACAAGGCATTGGTAAGCCCAATTCTGGAGTATGGTGTACAATTTTGGTCGCCTAGTTATAGGAAGGATGTCAACAAAATAGAGAGAGTACAGAGGAGATTTACTAGAATGTTGCCAGGGTTCCAGCAACTATGTTACAGAGAAAGGTTGAACAAGTTAGGTCTTTATTCTTTGGAGCGCAGAAGGTTAAGGGGGGACTTGATTGAGGTCTTTAAAATGATGAAAGGGATAGACAGAGTTGACGTGGATATGTTTTTCCCATTGAGGGTAGGGAAGATTCAAACAAGAGGGCATGACATGAGAATTAAGGGACAGAGGTTTTGGGGTAACGTGAGGGGGAACTTCTTTACTCAGAGGGTGGTGGCTGTGTGGAATCAGCTTCCAGCAGAAGTGGTGGAGGCGGGATCGATTTTAACATTTAAGAGTAAAGTGGATAGGTATATGGACGTGAAGGGAATGGAGGGGTATGGTCTGAGTGCAGGTAGATGGGACTAGGGGAAAACAAATGGTCGGCACGGACTGGAAGGGCCGAGAGGGCCTGTTTCCGTGCTGTAATTGTTATATGGTTATATGGTTATATATTCCCCCACAACACTGGAAAAGGGAGGAATGTGCTAAAACATCTATATCCAGTGGTTGATAATCCCAGTTGATAATCAATATCCTGGCAGGCCGCTGCCTACAGGGGGATGCTCGGAAGACAGGAGATTTGAGGAGGGAGACGCTGGCAACTACTGATGCGAGGAATGGGCTAGCAGGAGAGGGACCAGGGTATTGCCTCCAGCACCTTCAAGGTTGGCTGCAGGAGGTGGCCCTGGGACTTACAGGCGGTCGGGCAAGGTGAGGGACGTTGGGTTGTGGGCCTACAGTAGTCTGGGACTTACCTGGTCTCACCTGGATCGGGGCGCGTCAGTACCTCCAGCATGTGGACTGGACTTTGGACTTTAGGAATTTTGTAAGTCTCTATGAGATCACCCCTCAATCTTCTAAATTCCAGTGAGTACAAGCCAAGTCTATCCAGTCTTTCTTCATATGGAAGTCGTGCCATCCCAGGAATCAGTCTGGTGAACCTTCTCTGTACTCCCTCTATGGCAAGAATGTCTTTCCTCAGATTAGGAGACCAAAACTGTACGCAATACTCCAGGTGTGGCCTCACCAAGACCCTGTACAATTGCAGTAGAACCTCCCTGCTCTTGTACTCAAATCCTTTTGCTATGAATGCCAACATACCATTCGCTTTCTTCACAGCCTGCTGCACCTGCATGCCTACTTTCAATGACTGGTGTACCATGACACCCAGGTCTCGCTGCATCTCCCCTTTTCCTAATCGGTCACCATTCAAATAATTGTCTACCTTCCTGTTTTTGCCACCAAAGTGGATAACCTCACATTTATCCTCATTATACTGCATCTGCCATGCATTTGCCCACTCACCTAGTCTATCCAAGTCATCCTGCAGCCTCCTAGCATCCTCCTCACAGCTAACACTGCCCCCCAGCTTCGTGTCATCCGCAAACTTTGAGATGTTTAATTCCCTCGTCCAAATCATTAATGTATATTGTAAATAGCTGGGGTCCCAGCACTGAGCCTTGCGGCACCCCACTAGTCACTGTCTGCCATCCTGAAAAGGACCCGTTCACTCCTACTCTTTGCTTCCTGTCTGCCAGCCAGTTCTCTATCCACATCAATACTGAACCACCAATACCGTGTGCGTTAAGTTTGCATACTAATCTCTTGTGTGGGACCTTGTCGAAAGCCTTCTGAAAGTCCAGATACAACACATCCACTGCTTCTCCCCTATCCACTCTACTAGTTACATCCTCAAAAAATTCAATAAGATTCGTCAGACATGATTTACCTTTCGTAAATCCATGCTGACTTTGTCCAATGATTTCACCACTTTCCAAATGCACTGCTATCTTTAATAATTGATTCTAGCAGTTTCCCCACTACCGATGTTAGACTAACTGGTCTGTAATTCCCCGTTTTCTCTCTCCCTCCCTTTTTAAAAAGCGGGGTTACATTAGCTACCCTCCAATCCTCAGGAACTACTCCAGAATCTAAAGAGTTTTGAAAAATTATCACTGGCATCTGCTATTTCTGGGGCTACTTCCTTAAGTACCCTGGGATGCCGCCTATCTGGCCCTGGGGATTTATCGGTCTTTAATTCATTCAATTTACCCAACACCACTTTCCGCCTAACCTGGATTTCATTCATTTCCTCCATCTCATTTGACCCGCGATCCCCTGCTATTTCCGGCAAATTATTTATGTCTTCCTTAGTGAAGACAGAACCAAAGTAGTTATTCAATTGGTCTGCCATGTCCTTGTTCCCCATGATCAATTCACCCGTTTCTGACTGCAAGGGACCTACATTTGTTTTAACTAATCTTTTGCGCTTCACATATCGATAAAAACTTTTGCAGTCAGTGTTTATGTTTCCTGCCAGTTTTCTTTCATACTCCATTTTCCCTTTCCTAATTAAGCCCTTTGTCCTCCTCTGTTGGTCTCTGAATTTCTCCCAGTCCCCTGGTAGGCTGTTTTTTCTGGCTAATTTGTACGCTTCATCTTTTTCTTTGATACTATCCCTGATTTCCCTCGTTATCCATGGATGCGCCACCTTCCCTGATTTATTCTTTTCGCATACTGGGATGAACAATTGTTGTAGTTCATCCATGCAGTCTTTAAATGCCTTCCATTTCATATCCACCGTCAACTCTTCAAGAATCAATTGCCAGTCCATCTTGGCCAATTCACGTCTCATACCCTCAAAGTTACCTTTCTTTAAGTTCAGGACCTGTGTTTCTGAATTAACAATGTCACTCTCCATCCTAATGAAGAACTCAACCATATTATGGTCACTCTTGCCCAAGGGGCCACGTACAACAAGGCTGTTAACTAACCCTTCCTCATTACTCAATATCCAGTCTAGAATAGCCTGCTCTCTCGTTGGTTCCTCCACGTGTTGGTTTAGAAAACTATCCCGCATACATTCCAAGAAATCCTCTTCCTCAGCACCCCTGTCAATTTGATTCACCCAATCTATATGTAGATTGAAATCACCCATTAAAACGGTTTTACCTTCGTTGCACGCATTTCTAATTTCCTGTTTGATGCCATCCCCTACTCCACTACTACTGTTAGGTGGCCTGTACACATCACCCACTAGCGTTTTCTGCCCCTTAGTGTTTCGCAGCTCCACCCATATCGATTCCACATCCTCCAAGCTAATGTCATTCCTTTCTATTGCATTAATCTCCTCTCTAACCAGCAACGCTACCCCACCTCCTTTTCATCTCTGTCTATCCTTCCTGAATATTGAATATCCCTGGATGTTCCAGCTCCCAGCCTTGGTCACCCTGGAGCCATGTCTTCGTGATCCCAACTATATCATAATTATTAATAACTATCTGCACATTCAACTCATCCACCTTATTACAAATGCTCCTTGCATTGAGACACAAAGCCACAAAACCTCGGATACCATCTGTGTCGAGTTTACATGTTCTCACTGTTGCCGCGTGGGTTTCCTCTCGGATCTCTAATTTCTTCCCACATCCCAAAGACGTGCGGGTTTTAAATCAATTTGCCTCCGTAAAATGACGTCTAATGTGTAGGGAGCGGATGAGAAAGTGGCATCACATGGAACTAGTATGAGTGGGTGATTTATGGTCGGTATGGACTTGATGGGTTTAAAGGCTTGTTTCCCTGTTTTACCCCTAACTATACCTTGCTTCCCAAAGGCCTAAACTGCTGTATACCCAATGCAGTCTGCATTGCATAAGTGGCTTTAGCATGGTGCAGGAAGTCTGATTGTAGCTAGAATAATGAAAGGCTTTGATAGAGAGGATGAGGAAGGGTGTTTCCACTGGTTGAAGAGTCTAGGACCAGAGGTCATAGCACCAGAATTAAAGGCCGCTCATTTAAAAAGCAGGTGAGGAGGCGACAAAATAAATGTTGCGACACTTGAAAAAAACACCGCGCGTCATACGCCATCACGCCGAGCACCGCTGCATCACGTCGCAAATTTTTCGGTGACCTGATACATCAGTCAATGATGCCGGCACTTGCCGAAAAAATCGCCAAGTGTGACAGGCCCTTTAGTCAGAGGGTAATTAATCTGTGGAAATGATTGCCACAGTGGGCTGTGGAGGCCAAGTCAGTGGATATTTTTAAGGCAGAGATAGACAAATTGTTGATTAGAACGGGTGTCAAGGGTTATGGGGAGAAGGCAGGAAAATGGGATTAGGAGGCAGAGATCAGCCATGATTGAATGGCGGAGTAGACTCGATGGGCTGAATGGTCTAATTACTACTCCTATAACTTGTGAACTTGTGAGAACCAATAAAAGTGTAACAAATATGCAACTGGAAGTATCAACTATTCACCTCAAAGTCGACTTCCACTGACTATAACAGTTTATTCTTTGTATTGAACCTTTAAGGAAACTTTAGAGTGGCACAGTGGTGCTGCGGGTAGATAAACATAGAAACATAGAAAATAGGTGCAGGAGTAGGCCATTCGGCCCCTCGAGCCTGCACTGCCATTCAATATGATCATGGCTGATCATCCAACTCGGTATCCTGTACCTGCCTTCTCTCCATACCCCCTGATCCCGTTAGCCACAAAGGCCACATCTAACTCCCTCTTAAATATACCCAATGAACTGGCCTCAACTACCTTCCACAGTGAATCTGTGGAAGATAATTCCACAGATTCACCACTCTCTGTGTGAAAAATAATTTTCTCATCTCGGTCCTAAAAGACTTCCCCCTTATCCTTAAACTGTGACCCCTTGTTCTGGACAACATCGGGAACAATCATCCTGCATCTAGCCTGTCCAACCCCTTAAGAATTGTGTAAGTCTCTATAAGATTCCCCCCTCAATCTTCTGTCACCTAGATCTGTCGCCTCACAGTGCCAGAGAGCCAGGTTTGGTGCTGTCTTATGTGGAGTTTGCACGTTTTCCCTGTGACTGCTTGGGTATCCCCTGGAGCACTTCAATTTCCTTCCATATCTCAAAAGACGTACAGGTTGGTATGCTAAATGGCTTGTGTAAGTTGTCCCCAATGTGTAGGTGAGTGGTAAAATCTGGGAGGGAGTTGACGAAAACGAAGGGAGGTTAAAACATGGGGTTAATGTAGGTTAAGTGAAAAAGGGTGGTTGATAGTCAGCACTCGATGAGCTGAAGGGCCTGTTTCCATGCTGTGTATCTCTATTACACTATTGGTTTTAACACCTGTTAGCGCAGTATCAACCAAGACAATGAAATTAATATTTATTTTTAGAATGATTTCAAGAACTTAAAACAGGCCATGTATAGTTCAAACTGTGGTTCTTCCATAATCATTCTAGGGCTTAATACAGGATATCCTTGTAAGATAACATGAGATCTCCTCTCTTAATAAGAACAGGATGTACTGAGGAGCAGGCAACTGTAGGTTATTGTTTGTGCTGCTTCAATTTGCAAGCAATTATTTTTGCTTGGCATTCAAACAAGAAGCTTAGAATGCCTATGACCGCAGTTCCAGGGGACAAAAAGTCAATTTGAGGAAGTATAAGAATTTTGAA